>BSQW01000011.1:36361874-36961874 GCA_030161315.1 Eutrema japonicum
GGACGTTGACGTTTCTTCAAAGAAATCAGTAAACAAGTAGTGGATGCTTCTCATTCTTCATTTAGGAGGCTCTAGTTCCTATTTTAAATCTCAACACTCCATCTTGTATGTCTTACTCAATAACGGTTCGTTCTTAGCATTTTGGCCATATATTGCCGTTTCAGGTCTGAATTGGACCGTTGACTAGACGAAATTCCATTATTCGAATTTTCATAGGGACTTTGAGGTTTCTTTAAAGAAATAAGAAAACAAGTAACATATGCTTCTCATTCCTCCTTTAGGAAGCTCGAGTTCTGATACCGGATCGGAATCACTCCAATAGTATGATCACTCGATGATCGAGAGATTCCAAGCCTAGCCTTGCGGAAGGGGTCGATGTAGAGATGGAGATGGAAGGATAGGTGATTGACTCATTCAATCAATGGGACGAACTAGAGAATTGAATCACTCAAGCACTCTTAATCTGCTGGTTTCTATAGATTTAAACTGAATCACACACTTAGAATCTAAAGAACAATCAAACACAAAGAAATCGCATACTTTGTGAATGAAACAACGATCTTAAAGATCAAACTCAAACTTCTTAAACATAATTTGTGTTTTACAAAAGAAAACAAGAGAGAGCTTATAAAGAGCTCTGGATACAAAGGAAGTTAAAAGAAAATAACAAAATCTGCATGAGGGAGAGAGAAACAATAACTCCCCTCGAAAATAAGCAAAGAAATTAAACTGAGTTTGAATTTGAAAATATGGCTCTTGATCTTCCTATTGTTGAAATCTTCTTGTTGCTGGGCTTGAGGAAGATCAACTAAATGGGCCAATGATAAGGTGAACCATTTGCCTCATTAAAAACTTTTCCAAGAAAATCCAATAGGACAAAACTTGGACAAGGGAAAAAGAGCACAAATAGATCACATACCCATTTAGTGATTTCTTTGGGCCTTCTTTGTACCTTGACGGTTTGAGGGAATAAGTGAGCTTCTTGGGAACATCCTGGATGACATAAAAGATGTCCAAATTGCAGCGGCTTTGATTATAGATCCGTTGAGAAGTTGAGGCCCCCAAATGAAGCAAGTCTAGGATCCGTTGACTTAGAAATTTAATATCTTCCAAAAGAAAACTGTTCTTGACATGATTCCAATTCACCGTGAGCTTCTGATGGATCAAGATTGTAGAGAAATTTGATTCGTAGCTTAAATCCTCATGGTTGGGCTGTAAACCTCCATTTAAGGCGTGTATGTCCAAATCGGATAAGTTGGAAATCACCCGATTTATAAATTCAATAACTCCTTCGTTTAAGCTCCAAATAGACTGATTTCACTTCGTACTGTGCTCTAGATTAGCTGAGAATATGTTCCATGTGGTCTCATGATTTGAATCTTCGTGGTTGATTCCGTATACTCCAAGAAAGGCACATGTGTCCTTGTTGACTCCTATGCGGCTTGTGTGGCACGTTTGATGGAGCTCTGGTTCAGCTACTGGTCTGATGGCCTCATCAAGTTCCTATATCTAGTCCCAGCACTACATCTTGTATGTCTTACTCAATAACGGTCCGTTCTTAGTATTTTGGCCTAATATTGCCGTTTTGGATCTGAATTAGACCATTTACTAGACGAAATCCCGTTTTTTGAATTTTCATAGGGACTTTGAGGTTTCATCAAAGAAATGAGTAAACAAGTATTGGATGCTTCTCATTCCTCCTTTAGGAGGCTCTAGTTCCTATTTCTAGTCTCAACACTCCATCTTGTATGTCATACTCAATAACACAATGTTCTTAGCATTTTGGCCATATATTACCGTTTTGGGCCTGTATTGGACCGTTTCTAGACGAAATCCCGTTTTTTGAATTCTCATAGGGACTTTGAGGTTTCTTCAAAGAAATGAGAAAACAAGTAACAAATGCTTGTCATTCCTCCTTTAGGAGGCTCTAGTTCTTATTTCTAGCCTCAACACTCCATATTGTCTATATTACTGATAACGGTCCGTTCTTAGCATTATGGTCATATATTGCCGTTTAGGGTCTTTATTGGACCATTTACTAGAAGAAATCCCGTTTTTTGAATTTTCATAGGGACTTTGAGGTTTCT
Organism: Eutrema japonicum; assembly: GCA_030161315.1. Classification (NCBI taxonomy): domain Eukaryota; kingdom Viridiplantae; phylum Streptophyta; class Magnoliopsida; order Brassicales; family Brassicaceae; genus Eutrema; species Eutrema japonicum. The sequence goes on from BSQW01000011.1 coordinate 36,363,962, forward strand.
TCAAATGCTTCTCATTCCTCCTTTAGGAGGCTCTAGTTCCTATTTCTAGTCTCTGCTCTCCATCTTGTATGTCTTACTCAATAACAATATGTTCGTGCATTTTGGCCATATATTGCCGTTTTGGGTTAGAATTGGACCATTTACTTGACGAAATCCCATTTTCAAATTTTCAAAGGGCTGTTGAGGTTTCTTCAAAGAAATGAGAAAACCAGTTACAAATGCTTGTCATTTCTTTGAATATTGTCTATATTACTGAATAACGGTTCGTTCCTATTTCTAGCATCAGCACTCCATATTGTCTATATTACTGAATAACGGTCCGTTCTTAGCATTTAGGCCATATATTGCCGTTTTGGGTCTTTATTGGACCGTTTCTAGACGAAATCCCGTTTTTTGAATTTCCATAGGGACTTTGAGGTTTTTTTAAAGAAATGAGAAAATAAGTAACATATGCTTCTCATTCCTCATTTAGGAGGCTATAGTTCCTATTTCTAGTCTCCATCTTTAATGTCATACTAAATAACGGTCTGTTCTTAGCATTTTGGCCATATATTGCCGTGTCGGGTCGAATTATACCGTTTACTAGACGAAATCCTATTTTTCGAATTTTCCTAGGGATGTTAAGGTTTTTTCAAAGAAATGAGTAAACAAGTAATAGATGCTTCTCATTCCTTCTTTAAAAGGCTCTAGTTCCTATTTCTAGTCTCAGCACTCCATCTTGTATGCCTTACTCAATAAAGGTCTGTTCTTAGCATTTTGGCCATATATTGCTGTTTTGGGTTTGAATTTGACTGTTTACTTGACGAAATCCTATTTTTCAAATTTTCAAAGGGACGTTGAGGTTTCTTCAAAGAAATGAGTAAACAAGTAATGGAAGCTTCTCATTCCTTCTTTAGGAGGCTCTAATTCCTATTTCTAGTCTCAGCACTCCATCTTGTATGCCTTACTCAGTAAATGTCCGTTCTTAGAATTTTGGCCATATATTGCGATTTTGGGTTTTAATTGGACTGTTTACTTGACGAAATCCTATTTTTCAAATTTTCATAGGGACGTTGAGGTTTCTTCAAAAAAATGAGTAAACATGTAATGGATGTTTCTCATTCCTTCTTTATGAGGCTCTAGTTCCTGTTTCAAATCTCAATACTCCATCTTGTATGTCTTACTCAATAACGGTTCGTTCTTAGCATTTTGGCCATATATTGCCGTTTCAGGTCTGAATTGGACAGTTGACTAGATGAAATCCCATTTTTCGAATTTTCATAAGGACTTTGAGGTTTCTTCAAATGCTTCTCATTCCTCCTTTGGGAGGCGCTAGTTCCTATTTATAGTCTTTGCACTCCATCTTGCACTCAAATAACAGTATGTTCGTTCATTTTGGCCATATATAGCTGTTTTGGGTCTGTATTGGACCGTTCACCAGGCGAAATCCCGTTTTTCGAATTTTCATAGGGACTTTGAGGTTTCTTTCAAGAAATGAGAAAATAAGTAACGTATGCTTCTCATTCCTCATCTAGGAGGCTATAGTTCCTATTTCTAGTCTCCATCTTTTATGTCATACTAAATAACGATCTGTTCTTAGCATTTTGGCCATATATTGCCGTGTCGGGTCGAATTATACCGTTTACTAGACGAAATCATATTTTTCGAATTTTGATAGGGATGTTAAGGTTTCTTCAAAGAAATGAGTAAACAAGTAATGGATGCTTCTCATTCCTTCTTTAAGAGGCTCTAGTTCCTATTTCTAGTCTCAGCACTCCATCTTGTATGCCTTACTCAATAAAGGTCCGTTCTTAGCATTTTTGGCCATATATTACCGTTTTGGGTTTGAATTTGACTGTTTACTTGACGAAATCCTATTTTTCAAATTTTCATAGGGACGTTGAGGTTTCTTCAAAGAAATGAGTAAACAAGTAATTGATGCTTCTCATTCCTTCTTTAGAAGGCTCTAGTTCCTATTTCTAGTCTCAGCACTCCATCTTGTATGCCTTACTCAATAAAGGTCCGTTCTTAGAATTTTGGCCATATATTGCCATTTTAGGTTTTAATTGGACTGTTTACTTGACGAAATCCAATTTTTCAAATTTTCATAGGGACGTTGAGGTTTCTTCAAAAAAAATGAGTAAACAAGTAATGGATGCTTCTCATTCCTTCTTTAGGAGGCTCTACTTCCTGTTTCAAATCTCAACACTCCATCTTGTATGTCTTACTAAATAACGGTTCGTTCTTAGCATTTTGGCCATATATTGCCGTTTCAGGTCTGAATTGGACAGTTGACTAGACGAAATCCCATTTTTCGAATTTTGATAAGGACTTTGAGGTTTGTTTAAAGAAATGAGAAAACAAGTAACATATGCTTCTCATTCCTCCTTTAGGAAGGTCGAGTTCCTATTTCTAGTCCCAGCACTACATCTTGTATTTCTTACTCAATAGCGGTCAGTTCTTAGCATTTTTGCCATATATTGCCATTTTGAGTCTGTATTGGACCGTTTACTAGACGAAATCCCGTTTTTCGAATTTTTATAGGGATATTGAGGTTTCTTCAAAGAAATGAGAAAACAAGTAACAATTGCTTGTCATTCCTCCTTTAGGAGGCTCTAGTTCCTATTTCTAGCATCAGCACTCCATATTGTCTATATTACTGAATAAAGGTCCGTTCTTAGCATTTAGGCCATATATTGTCGTTTTGGGTCTTTATTGGATCGTTTCCTAGACGAAATCCCGTTTTTTGAATTTTCATAGGGACTTTGAGGTTTATTCAAATGCTTCTCATTCCTCCTTTAGGAGCCTCTAGTTCCTATTTCTTGTCTTTGCACTCCATCTTGTATGTCTTACTCAATAGTAGTATGTTCGTTCATTTTGGCCATATATAGTCGTTTTGGGTCTGTATTGGACCGTTTAATAGGCGAAATCCCGTTTTTCAAATTTTCATAGGGACTTTGAGGTTTCTTTAAAGAAATGAGAAAATAAGTAACATATGCTTTTCATTCCTCCTTTAGGAGGCTATAGTTCCTATTTCTAGTCTCCATCTTTTAAGTCGTACTGAATAACGGTCCGTTCTTAACATTTTGGCCATATATTGACGTGTCGGGTCGAATTGGACCGTTTACTAGACGAAATCCCATTTTTCGAATTTTCATAGGGATGTTAAGATTTCTTCAAAGAAATGAGTAAAAAAGTAATTGAAGCTTCTCATTCCTTCTTTAGGAGGCTCTAGTTCCTATTTCTAATCTCAACACTCCATCTTGTATGCCTTACTCAATAACGGTCCGTTCTTAGGATTTTGGCCACATATTGCCGTTTTGGGTTTGAATTGGACCGTTTACTTGACGAAATCCTATTTTTCAAATTTTCATAGGGACGTTGAGGTTTCTTCAAAGAAATGAGTAAACAAGTAGTGGATGCTTCTCATTCCTCCTTTAGGAGGCTCTAGTTCCTATTTCTAATCTCAACACTCCATCTTGTATGTCTTACTCAATAACGGTCCGTTCTTAGCATTTTGGCCATATATTGCCGTTTTGGGTCTGAATTGGACCGTTTACTAGACGAAATCCCATTTTTCAAATTTTCATAGGGACTTTGAGGTTTCTTTAAAGAAATGAGAAAACAAGTAACATATGCTTCTCATTCCTCCTTTAGGAGGCTCTAGTTCCTATTTCTAGTCTTAGCACTACATCTTGTATGTCTTACTCAATAACGGTCCGTTCTTAGCATTTTGGCCATATATTGCCGTTTTTTGTCTGAATTGGACCGTTTACTAGACGAAATCCCGTTTTTTGAATTTTCATAGGGACTTTGAGGTTTCATCAAAGAAATGAGTAAACAAGTAATGGATACAAAGACAATACAAAGAGATATAAAAGAAATCGACACGGTGTGCATGAAGGAGAGAGAAAGAGCAAGCATTAAAACAGAGTTTGAATTCAAAAGAATGACTCTAAAACTCTCCTTGTCGAAAATCTGAGTGTGGCTTGGCTTGAGAAAAATCAACTAAATGGGCTAATGATTGTGAATCATTTGCCTCATTAAATACATTTCCAAGAAAACCCATTGGGACAAAACTTGGACAAGGAAAAAAGAGCAAAAGTGGAGAACATACCCATTTAGTGACTTCTTTGGGCCTCTTGAATCTGCTTTGATATGGTGAAGATATCAGCTTTTTTGTTCCTTGTAAAATCGGCAAGAATGGTATTGTTGGAGTATTGATGTATTCTTGAACATCTTCTTGCATTTCCTTGGTGATCTCGAATTCATGGAATTCTTCAAGGTTTATGAGTATGATGAGATTCTCCACAGATTTGCTGAACTCCTCTCTCAAAGCTCTCAGGCCTGATCTGGTCCGTGGTGCTTGCCTCATAGTTGGAATATTGATGACTTCCTCCACAGCTTCAGTTGAGCTAGCATTGATGGCCTCATCATAGTCTCAACACTCCATCTTGTATGTCTTACTCAATAACGGTCCGTTCTTAGCATTTTGGCCATATATTGCCGTTTTGGGTCTGAATTTGACCGTTTACTTGACGAAATTCTATTTTTCAAATTTTCATAGGGACGTAGAAGTTTCTTCAAAGAAATGAGTAAACAAGTAATGAATGATTCTCATTCCTCCTTTAGGAGGCTCTAGTTCCTATTTCTAGTCTTTGCACTCCATCTTGTATGTCTTAGTCAATAACAGTATGTTCGTTCATTTTGGCCATATATAGCCGTTTTGGGTCTGTATTGGACCGTTTACTAGGCGAAATCCCGTTTTTCAAATTTTCATAGGGACTTTGAGGGTTCTTTAAAGAAATGAGAAAATAAGTAACATATGCTTCTCATTCCTCCTTAGGAGGCTATAGTTCCTATTTCTAGACTCCATCTTTTATGTCGTACTGAATAACGGTCCGTTCTTAACATTTTTGCCATATATTGACGTGTCGGGTCGAATTGGACCGTTTACTAGACGAAATCCCATTTTTCGAATTTTCATAGGGATGTTGAGATTTCTTCAAAGAAATGAGTAAAAAAGTAGTGGATGCTTCTCATTCCTCCTTTAGGAGGCCCTAGTTCCTATTTCTAATCTCAACACTCCATCTTGTATGTTTAACTCAATAAGGGTTCTTTCTTAGCATTTTGGCCATATATTGCCGTTTCGGGTCTGAATTGGACCGTTTACTAGACGAAATCCTATTTTTTGAATTTTCATAGGGACTTTGATGTTTCTTTAAGGAAATGAGAAAACAAGTAATGGATGCTTCTCATTCCTCCTTTAGGAGGCTCTAGTTATTATTTCTTGTCTCAGCACTCCATCATGTATGCCTTACTCAATAACGGTCCGTTCTTAGCATTTTGGCCACATATTGCCGTTTAGGGTCTGAATTTTACCGTTTACGTGACGAAATTCCATTTTTCAAATTATCATAGGGACGTTGTGGTTTCTTCAAAGAAATGAGTAAACAAGATGGATGCGTCTCATTCCTCCTTTAGGAGGCTCTAGTTCCTATTTCTAGTCTCAACACTTCATCTTGTATGTCTTACTCAATAACGGAATTTTCTTAGCATTTTGGCCATATATTTCCGTTTTGGGGCTGTATTGGACCGTTTACTATACGAAATCCCGTTTTTCGAATTTTCATAGGGACGTTGAGGTTTCTTCAAAGAAATGAGAAACAAGTAGCAAATGCTTGTCATTCCTCCTTTAGGAGGCTCTAGTTCCTATTTCTAGCCTCAGCACTTCGTATTGTCTATATTACTGAATAACATTCCGTTCTTAGCATTTTTGCCATATATTGCAGTTTTGGGTCTTTATTGAACCGTTTACTAGACGAAATCCCGTTTTTCGAATCTTCATGGGGACTTTGATATTTCTTCAAATGCTTCTCATTCCTCCTTTAGGAAGCTCTAGTTCCTATTTCTAGTCTCAGCACTCCATCTTGTATGTCTTACTCAATAACAGTATGTTCATGCATTTTGGCCATATATTGCCGTTTTGAGTCTGTATTGGGCCGTTAACTAGACGAAATCCCGTTTTTCAAATTTTCATAGGAAATTTGAGGTTTCTTTAAAGAAATGAGAAAATATGTAACATATGCTTCTCATTCCTCCTTTAGCAGGCTCTAGTTCCTATTTCTAGTCTCCATCTTTTATGTCGTACTGAATAACGGTCCGTTCTTAGCATTTTGGCCATATATTGCCGTTTTGGGTCTGAATTGGACCGTTTACTAGACGAAATCCCATTTTTCGAATTTTCATAGGGATGTTGAGGTTTCTTCAAAGAAATGAGTAAACAAGTAATGGATGCTTCTCATTCCTTCTTTAGGAGGCTCTAGTTCCTATTTCTAGTCTCAGCACTCCATCTTGTATGCCTTACTCAATAACGGTATGTTCTTAGAATTTTGGCAATATATTGCCGTTTCGATTTTGAATTGAATCGTTTACTTGACGAAATCCTGTTTTCGAATTTTCATAGGGACTTTAAGGTTTCTTTAAATTAATGAGTAAACAAGTAATGGATGCTTCTCATTCCTTCTTTAGGAGGCTCTAGTTCCTATTTCTAGTCTCAACACTCCACCTTGTATGCCTTACTCAATAACGGTCCGTTCTTAGCATTGTGGCCATATATTGCCGTTTTAGGTCTGAATTGGACCGTTAACTAGGCGAAATCTCGTTTTTCAAATTTTCATAGGGACGTTGAGTTTTCTTCATAGAAATAAGTAAACAAGTAGTGGATGCTTCTCATTCCTCCTTTAGGAGGCTCTAGTTCCTATTTCTAATCTCAACACTCCATCTTGTATGTCTTACTCAATAACGGTCCGTTCTTAGCATTTTGGCCATATATTGCCGTTCCGGTTTTGAATTGGACCGTTTACTAGACAAAATCCCATTTTTCGAATTTTCATAGGGACTTTGAGGTTTCATTAAAGAAATGAGAAAACAAGTAACATTTGCTTCTCATTCCTGCTTTAGGAGGCTCGAGTTTCTATTTATAGTCTGAGCACTACATCTTGTATGTCTTACTCAGTAACGGTTCGTTATTAGTATTTTGGCCATATATTGCTGTTTTGGGTCTGAATTGGACCGTTTACTTGACGAAATCTTGTTTTTTGAATTATCAAAGGGACTTTGAGGTTTCTTCAAAGAAATGAGTAAACAAGTAATGGATGCTTCTCTTTCCTCCTTTAGGAGGCTCTAGTTATTATATCTAGTCTCATCACTCCATCTTGTATGTCTTACTCAATAACGGTCCGTTCTTAGCATTTTGGCCATATGTTGCCGTTTTGGGTCTGAATTGGACCATATACTTGACGAAATCCCATTTTTAAAATTTTCATAGGGACGTTGAGGTTTCTTCAAAGAAATGAGTAAAACAGTAATGGATGCTTCTCATTCCTTCTTTAGGAGGCTCTAGTTTCTCTTTCTAGTCTCAGCACTCCATCTTGTATGCCTTACTCAATAACGGTCCGTTCTTAGCATTTTGGCCATATATTGCCGTTTCGAGTTTGAATTGGATCGTTTACTTGAAGAAATCCTGTTTTCGAATTTTCATAGTGACTTTGAGGTTTCTTTAAATTAATGAGTAAACAAGTAACATTTGCGTCTCATTCCTCCTTTAGGAGGCTCGAGTTGCTATTTCTAGTCTGAGCACTACATCTTGTATGTCTTATTCAATAACGGTCCGTTCTTAGTATTTTCGCCATATATTGTTGTTTTGGGTCTGAATTGGACCGTATACTTGACAAAATCCCATTTTTAAAATTTTCATAGGACGTTGAGGTTTCTTCAAAGAAATGAGTAAACCAGTAATGGATGCTTCTCATTCGTCCTTTAGAAGGCTCTAGTTCCTATTTATAGTCTCAACACTCCATCTTGTATGTGTTACTCAATAACGGTCCGTTCTTAGCATTTTGGCCATATATTGCCATTTTGGGTCAGTATTGGACCGTTTACTAGACGAAATTCCGTTTTTCGAATTTTCATAGGGACGGTGATGTTTCTTTAAAAAATGAGAAAACAATAAACAAATGCTTCTCATTCCTCCTTTAGGAGGCTCTAGTTTAGCCTCGGCACTCCATATTGTCTATATTACTGAATAACGATCATTTCTTAGCATTTTGGCCATATATTGCCGTTTTGGGTCTTTATTGGACCGTTTACTAGACGAAATCCTGTTTTTCGAATTTTCATAGGGACTTTGAGGTTTCTTTAAATTAATGAGTAAACAAGTAATGGATGCTTCTCATTCCTCCTTTAAGAGACTCTAGTTCCTATTTATAGTCTATGCACTCCATCTTGTATGTCTTACTCAATAACAGTATGTTCTTGCATTTTGGCCTTATATTGCCGTTTTGGGTCTGAATTGGACTGTTTACTATACGAAATCCCGTTTTTCAAATTTTCATAGGGACTTTGAGGTTTTTTTTAAAGAAATCAGAAAATAATTAACATATGCTTATCATTCCTCTTTTAGGAGGTTTTAGTTCCTATTTCTAGTCTCCATCTTTTATGTCTTACTCAATACCGGTCAGTTCTTATCATTTTGGCCATATATTGTCGTTTCGGGTCTGAATTGGACCGTTTACTAGACGAAATCAAATTTTTCGAATTTTCGTTGGGAAGTTAAGGTTTCTTCAAAGAAATGAGTAAACAAATAATGTATGCTTCGCATTCCTTCTTTAGGAGGCTATAGTTCCTATTTCTAGTCTCAACAATCCACCTTGTATGCCTTACGCAATAACGGTCCGTTCTTAACATTTTGGCCATATATTGCCGTTATGGGTTTGAATTGAACCGTTTACTTGACGAAATTCCATTTTTCAAATTTTTGTAGGGACGTTGATGTTTCTTCAAAGAAATGAGTAAACAAGTAGTGGATGCTTCTCATTCCTCCTTTAGGAGGCTCTAGTTCCTATTTCTAATCTCAACACTCCATCTTTTATGTCTTAATCAATAACGGTCCGTTCTTAGCATTTTGGCCGTATATTGCTGTTTCGGGTCTGAATTGGACCGTTTACTAGACGAAATCTCATTTTTCTAATTTTCATAGGGACTTTGAGGTTTCTTTAAAGAAATGAGAAAACAATTAACATTTGCTTCTCATTCCTCCTTTAGGAGGCTCGAGTTGCTATTTCTAGTCTGAGCAGTACATCTTGTATGTCTTACTCAATAACGGTCCGTTATTAGTATTTTGGCCATATATTGCTGTTTTGGGTCTGAATTGGACCGTTTACTTGACGAAATCTTGTTTTTTGAATTATCATATGGACTTTAAGGTTTTTTCAAAGAAATGAGTAAACAAGTAATGGATGCTTCTCTTTCCTCCTTTAGGAGGCTGTAGTTATTATATCTAGTCTCGTCACTCCATCTTGTGTGACTTACTCAATAATGGTCAGTTCTTAGCATTTTGGCCATATATTGCCGTTTAGAGTCTGAATTGGATCGTATACTTGACGAAATCTCATTTTTCAAATTTTCATAGGGACGTTGAGGTTTCTTCAAAGAAATGAGTAAACCAGTAATGGATGTTCTCATTCCTCGTTTAGGAGGCTCTAGTTCCTATTTATAGTCTCAACACTCCATCTGGTATGTTTTACTCAATAACGGTCCGTTCTTAGCATTTTGGCCATATATTGCCGTTTTGGGTCTGTATTGGACCGTTTACTAGGCGAAATTCTGTTTTTCGGATTTTCATAGGGACGGTGATGTTTCTTTAAAGAAATGAGAAAACAAGAAACAAATGCTTCTCATTCCTCCTTTAGGAGGCTCTAGTTTTTATATCTAGCCTCAGCACTCCATATTTTTTGTATTACTGAATAACGGTCCTTTCTTAGCATTTTGGTCATATATTAACGTTTTGGGTCTTTATTGGACCATTTGCTAGACGAAATCCTAATTTTCGAATTTTAATAGGCACTTTGAGATTTCTTTAAATTAATGAGTAAACAAGTAATGAATGCTTCTCATTCCTCCTTTAAGAGGCTCTAGTTCCTATTTATAGTCTCTGCACTACATCTTGTATGTCTTACTCAATAACAGTATGTTCTTGCATTTTGGCCATATATTGCCGTTTTGGGTATGAATTGGACTTTTACTATACGAAATCCCGTTTTTCAAATTCTCATAGGGACTTTGAGGTTTTTTTTATAGAAATGAGAAAATAAGTAACATATGCTTATCATTCCTCTTTTAGGAGGTTTTAGTTCCTATTTCTAGTCTCCATCTTTTATGTCTTACTCAATACCGGTCAGTTCTTAGCATTTTGGCCATATATTGCCGTTTCGGGTCTGAATTGGACCGTTTACTAGACGAAATCCCATTTTTCAAATTTTCGTAGGGACGTTAAGGTTTCTTCAAAGAAATGAGTAAACAAGTAATTTATGCTTCTCATTTCTTCTTTAGGAGGCTATAGTTCCTGTCTCAACACTCCACCTTGTATGCCTTACTCAATAACGGTCCGTTCTTAGCATTTTGGAGATATATTACCGTTATGGGTTTGAATTGGACCGTTTACTTGACGAAATTCCATTTTTCAAATTTTCATAGGGACGTTGATGTTTCTTCAAAGAAATGAGTAAACAAGTAGTGGATTCTTCTCATTCCTCCTTTAGGAGGCTCTAGTTCCTATTTCTAATCTCAACACTCCATCTTGTATGTCTTACTCAATAACGGTCCGTTCTTAGCATTTTGGCCGTATATTGCTGTTTCGGGTCTGAATTGGACCGTTTACAAGACGAAATCCCATTTTTCGAATTTTCAAAGGGACTTTGCTTCATAGGGACTTTGCTTATCAAAGTCATAGAAATGAGAAAACAAGTAACATTTGCTTCTCATTCCTCATTTAGGAGGCTCGAGTTGCTATTTCTATTCTGAGCACTACATCTTGTATGTCTTACTCAATAACGGTCCGTTCTTAGTATTTTGGCCATATATTGCTGTTTTGGGTCTGAATTGGACCGTTTACTTGACGAAATCTTGTTTTTGACTTTGAGGTTTCTTCAAAGAAATGAGTAAACAAGTAATGGATGCTTCTCTTTCCTCCTTTAGGAGGCTCTAGTTATTATATCTAGTCTCATCACTCCATCTTGTATGTCTTACTCAATAACGGTTCGTTCTTAGCATTTTGGCCATATATTGCCGTTTTGGGTCTGAATTGGACCGTATACTTGACGAAATCCCATTTTTAAAATTGTCATAGGGACGTTGAGGTTTCTTCAAAGAAATGAGTAAACCAGTAATGGATGCTTCTCATTCCTCCTTAAGGAGGCTCTAGTTCCTATTTATAGTCTCAACACTTCATCTTGCCACTACAAGAAAACCTGGTTATTGCGACTACAATAGCAGTCGCAATGTAGTCGTAAAATCTATTTTTACGACTACTTTGCGCCTAAATGTAGTTGTAGGAAATTTTTCGTCGTAAAAACATATAGTCGTTAAATAGTCGTAATTTTACGACTAATTTACGGCCAAATCACGACTGTTCAGTGTAGTCGTAAATTCATCGTAATGTAGTCGTAAAGTATTTGGACGTACTTTAGTCGTGGTGTAGTAGTATAATACACAGACGTAATTTAGTCGGTAAAAGTTAAGACTATTTACCGACGATATAATTAAAGATTTAACAACTAAATAACGACGAAATTGTGTTAAAGTATGCGAATTGTTAAACTTTTAACGACCATTTAGCGACTAAATACCGACTGTTTTTTTGTAATTTTTACGACTAAATTGCGACTACGTTTGTAAATATAAAATCAGAATGGGTAATTGTTTCAATGATAATTCGTTTGATTTGAAATCTTGTTTGTGTAAATGAATTTGTTTGTAAACGAAAAATAAATTAGAAGTACTAATTAAGCTAAACATTTACAATACCGAATGTTGAAGTACATTTACAAAAGGAAATTCCTATACTTAAGGAGTTTTGACAAAAACCAACATTTAACAAGTTCATGTTGCAAAAGACCTAAGGCTACCAAATAGAAAACAACCTAAGGATCAGAGGTACCAAACGCCTCTGTTGTTCCCTGATCAGTTGGTGTAGCAGCAGCTTCATGAGACAAGAAGTCAACATACCTTGGATTGAGTCTGATGAACATTTCCATCACAGAAAACTGCTGAAACTTGGTTTGTTGATCAGTCTCTAGTCGAGCGTTCTTGGCGGCTTGTTCTTCTAGAAGTTTCTGAGTTGCCACAAGTTGATCTTGAAACGATTGAAAGGAAGAAGAACTTGCAGTGTGCTTCTGCTTTCCAGTCACAAGAGCATTGGCGAGACTTCCTACTCCATATGGTGTTCCTCTTGAATCTTTTTCTGTTGACTGCAAAAGTTAAAAAAAAATTGAAGGTTAAAAGATACGGGAAATAGATCACAAGTAAAGAAAACAGAGCATGAAACTTTTCACCTGAAGAAAGATCTCGTTGTCCTCCTCTGTGGTAAGCTCTCGATTACCATCTTCAGACTGAAACTCAGAGAGCTTAGCTTTCACATTCTGCTCATAGGTTTTCGCAACCTTTGCTGCCTTCCAATCAACTAACGTACCATCCGGTCTTGTGTGAATTCTGATAAAAACCTCACCAACACTAAATGGCCTCCCTAATTCCACTTCCTGAAAAATTAAGAAAATTATGAAGTAAACCTGAAACTTGAAGAATAACCTCACAAACAGAAGCATTAGATATTTAAAGTCAACTTACCATTTCCTGTTGGACTTGAGCATATGACTTTTGGCCTGTGAAGTGCTTGTGCTCGCCCATGCCTTTCCGGTCAGCTTTTCGAGCTTTCGATGCGGTCTGACTCCTCTTCTGCGCTTCTGATGTGTCCCAGTATGTGCACATTACTGTCCACAGAGTTGAATTGATCCACTTTGGTCTCACTCGAGTTCTCCTGCAGGTGCTGACCATATCCTTCATTCTGGTTTGACAAATGCTTTCAAAATGTTGTTGAACTAGCCCTGAGAAAACGGGATCCCAATGATGTGTTTTCTACAATAGAAGAATAAGCAACATGTGTTAGTAAAGTACATTATATAAAGAAAATAATGCAAGATACGAGATTAGAGAACTACTTACCGCGAATTCAAGGAAATATCTTTCCTGTCTATCGCGAGGCACACAAAACTATGTGTAATATGGTCCATTGAACTTGCTAGTGAAGATCCTTGTGATCTTCCTTGTGAGCTTTGAGGAGTCACGACCAAACCTAGACATAAAAATGAAAATCAATAAACTTAGTGATCAAAAAACACAAGTTACACAATCTCATCATCATCACAGATAAGCAAAAATTACTAACCTAACAAGAGAATCATCACTGATACTAACCTAACAAGAAAACACTAACCTAATCATCACAGATAATAAATCTTAATAGAGTAGTTTTGGCAGGCTGAGGTTCGATGTAGTCCACTATTCATCACAAATTAGTCCACTTCCGCAACAAAAAACCTAATGAACAAGAGAAACTCACCATGTAGTTTTGGCAGGCTGAGGTTTTATGGGTGAAAGCGTCGTAATACCCTTAATCTTGTGCCAGTTTGGGACGCTTAGCAGAGCATTAAGGGCTTCGAGTCTGCTGTCTTCGAGATCCGGGTCAAATTGGGCAGTGTCGTCGATCATCTCATCGTCGGAGTCATCTGAAGCTTCGTCATTGTCCACTCTGTTGGAGAAGTGATTTCTGTGACCAGAAGAGTTCTGCAGCGGAGGACTAGGGGAGCTTCGTCGTGGAGACACCGCAGCTTCAGGATTCGAGATGCTCTGTTCGTCGAGGAGTCTCCGTTGAGGTTGGGAGCTTTGAAGCGGAGTCATCAAAAGTTGACTTTGAGAACTGTGGGATTGCCGCGTTAACGTCGTCTGGAACAACTGGGTCGGCGGAGGATAGTCTTTGAAATGCATCATCGATGGAGAGGGTTGCGGCGGAGAGAAGTTCTGCTCCGGAGATACTTTTCTCTTCTTCGTTTGAAGTTGCGGCGGCGCTGGTGTGAAGTTGTATCGGGATGATAGTGGCGAATTCAGGTTGGGTCTTCTTTGTTGTATCGGAGCTCGAACCTTGCCCCCCCCCCCTCTTCCTCCTACATGCATCGGAGAAATTTTGGTTTCGAATGGGGTTTTTGGGAGAGATATCGACTGCGAGGGTTTTGGGAGAGATCGATTAGGGTTTCTGAATTAGGGAGAGATCGATTGTGCGAGGGATACTGAATTAGGGAGAGATCGATTGTGCGAGGTTTTTGGGAGAGAGCAATTAGGGTTTGTTGTTGGGGAAAATTAGACTAATCGTTTAAACGATTTGGGGAAAAAAAATTTCCTAAAAATTTTAGGAGAGTAATGGTTTTTTAGGAAAATTTTTGGGGAAAAGTTTTGGAAACTTTTGTGTTTATGTTTAAAATTATTAGGAAATTAAAATTATGTTTTAAAAAAAACTTATATAAAGAAATTAGTATATAAAAAAAACTTATATAAGATAATAATAACATAATAAACTTTAAAAAACTTATATAGGAAAAGAAAACTTATATAAAAAAACTTATATAAGGAAATTAGTATATAAAAAAAACTTATATAAGATCATAATAACATAATAAACTAAAAAAACTTATATAGGAAAAAAAAACTTATATAAGAACATAATAAACTTTAAAAAAACTTATATAAGATCATGAGGAAATTGATATATTTAGTAGCATTTTGTTACAAACTTATATAAGGAAATTAGCAAACTTCTTCTTCAGCTACATCATCATCAGAATCCAATAAATGAGCTTCGAATTCATCTTCTCGTTCTGCATCTCCGACATCCCAATTGAGATTTATTGGGTTAACACTTTGTACCAAATTGTCGACTTCGAGATCTTCAATTGTAGTTATCATTACGGGGTCATCATTTTCTTGTTGCAATAGAATCGGTTCTGTGTTGCTATATTCACCTGATATATAATTCCCCTCGGGTTGACTTTGACAACATTTAGCCACGAATGATTCTTTCTCTTCTTGTACGGGTATGGGATATAACAAACCTGATTCGCTTGAGAGGCTGTGTATAACAAACATTTAGCCACAGATGATTCTCTTCTTATAGATAAATGAATGTACATACCTAGAATAAATGGTTCGTATTTATTGTATCTTCCCGATGAGCGAACATCTACAATGCCAGCGTTGCACCTTCGAGTGCCTCTACCGATAACGGGATCGTACCACATACACTTAAACAGTGTGATTCTCAAATTAACCACCCCTTCATACTCGAGTTGTATGATATCAGTTAAGATCCCGTGAAAATCAGCTTCATCAGATGCATCACTATAATTCTCTCCTTTAGCACACACGCCATAGTTACATGTCTTTCCACTACAAGAAAACAGGCATTTTGCAACGATATTTTGCGACGATTTTATTTCGTTGCAAATTGCCATCGTTTTTGCGACGAATTTACGACGATTCTAAACGACGTCGTAAAATCGTCGCAAACTTGGGACAAAAATTTTCGTTGTACAATCGTCGCGAATTAGCGACGATTATACAACGATTACCGATGACATTACGACGATTATCAAAATCGTCATAAAATCGTTGTAACTTAGCGACGATTTACCGAGGTTTATATAAAACGTTGTAATATCGTCGTAAAATTACCCACGAATTACCAATGATTATTATAATTTGAACTTTACATCGATTTCCCAACGATTAATAAGTTAGGTGAGCACGTTTTAAGTTCACGGTGTTCGGTTAGGTAAACATGTTTAATATCGTTGTAAAGTCGATGTAAACATTTTTAGATTCGTTGTAAAATCGATGTAAAATCGAAGGTAATTCGATGGTAATGAAAATAAAAATCTATATATAGTGGCCAACTTCATAATAAAAATTTCGTATTCAAAAACATTTACTTCTTTCTGACCAACAAAAAATGTCAATATACGAAATTAGAAGATGGATGTATAATCTTCTTGATTCAGAGGGATCGCTAACAAAGGAGTTCAGTGATGGGGTGGAGGGATTCATGCATCAGGCAGGAAGTATACATAATACGATTATCAGTGGTAAGATGTACTGTCCTTGTGCCAGATGCTTAAATAGGAAATTTATCATTATCTCGAAGGTGTGGTCGCATATATTAAATAGAGGGTTTATGCCGCATTACTATATATGGTATTATCATGGAGAGGGTCATGGGGGAAATGCAGCTAGTAGTAGTAGCAATTATCAAGCATCGAATTTTGATGAGTCAAATAATTTTAATCAATTTGATGATCATGCGGAGAAGCATGGTGAAGATAATGATAGGATTCATGACATGGTTACGGATGCATTTCATGAAACCGTAAGTACATTTGCACATGATCATCATGATGAGTAACCCAATCTAGATGCAAAAAAAATTTATGTTATGCTAGATGCTGCAAATCAGCCACTCTACGATGGATGTAGAGAAGGAAATTCTAAATTGTCGTTGGCGGCTAGGATGATGACTATTAAAACTGATCATAACTTAGTTGAGGTTTGCATGGATGATTGGGCTGATTTGATTAAAGAGTATTTGCCAGAGGACAATTTAGCTGCTGTAACTTACTATGAGATACAGAAGCTGGTTTATAGTCTTGGGTTGCCTTCTGAGATGATAGATGTCTGTGTTGACAATTGTATGCTTTTTTGGAAAGATGATGATAAGTTGCTGGAATGTCGATTTTGCCATAAGCCAAGATATAAGCCGCAAGGTACTGGTCGGAGTAAGGTACCGTTCCAGCGATTTTTTCAGGTGATTTTACTCTGCTAAATATGGCATTAACACCATGGAGGGTATGACGGTTTGGAGCGGAAGATGCACCCTTGTTATATGGCGACATTTTTATAGTCGTTGAAAATTGGCAGTATGAATAATAGCCAATGATGAAGATCGCATCAGATTGAATGCGAATTTGAGGAATGGAAGGAGATGGACACTCTTTTTGCGAGTAAAATTTTTCAGAAAAAAGAATCGTCAAATTTTAATTTAGTTGTTTTATCACTTTGTATTGTTACTATTTTATGCCATGTTCGAAAAGTCGGCCGCGGAGGCCACTTAGGCGCCGGTTATGCGCTAGGCGGTGGAGCTCCGCCGCGATTATACCAAAATCGGAGGAAAAATCGGTAAAAACGAAGAAAAAAATTCCATATTTATTATATTTGGTTCGAAATATGAAGATGTATGCCATATCTACCATTTTATTCTCAAACACAAATTAATATGATGTAAAACTAGCTTAAAAAGCTTTTGGCGGCCATAGATCGAACCCAACAACTTATAACAACACGTTTGGAGATTAACCACTGCGCTACGAAGATTCTTAGTATCTAGTTCGGTACTCTAAATATATAACTACTAAATTTGATAATTTTCAAATTAATTATATATAATATTAAAAAATCTTAATTCTAATTCCCGATTAATTTTTTATTAATTTCTGATTAATCCTTGATTTTTTGTCTAAGCGCTAGGCCTAATCTGAGCGCCCGATTAGCGTCGATCGCAATTTTGAATATTGATTTTATGTATTGGTGATGTAGTTTAATTTTTATATTAATAAATATAGATGTTAAAAAAAAATTGATAATTATGAATGTTCGGACAATAGGTAGTTGTCTAACAATATGGCTTTAGATCAAAAGTAACCTTATGAAAAACCAATCACCGATTTCACGGGTCCGAGTTTGAGTCCGAGTCCGAGTCCGAGTCCGTTCATTATAACCCTAAACATTATGTTGGATCCCATTTAGATGCGAAGATCTGTAAGATCCGATAAAAGACTTCTTCTCAAGGATTTGCTTGGTTTCCGAGAATCAGAGGAATTACAAGGGAAAATAAAAAGGAAAGGTGAGATCTGAAGGAAGAAGAAGGGGGAAGCAGATAACATGTCTGCGATTGTTTGCGGTAAGAGATCTCTGTTCGAGGACTTGGCCGCCGCTTCTCCTCCCGTCTCCAAGAAAATCCGTTGCTTTTCTTCGTCTTCTCCGGCTCGTTTCTCTCCTCCGGTTCCTCCTTCCTCTTCGCTTCTTCTCGATCACCTCGCCGCGATCTTCCCCGATATGGATAAACAGGTGATTTTTCGATATCGCTTTTTATCGGATTATCTTTTTCGCTCATGATTTTGTTTTGCGTGTAAGATTCGGGTTTGCGAGATTGTGATTTAGTTTATATTCTTATTGGACTTTTCTTGTTTTTGTATTGCGATCAGATAATTTTGTAGATTTATTGTCATTTCTACCAACTAAATGATCCTTTTTCTACCAATTGTTGACATTTTTGTGTGAGTCTTAGATTCTTGAGCGGGCAATCGAGGAATGTGGAGATGATCTTGATTCAGCCATTAGATGTTTGAATCAGCTTCGTTTAGAATCTGCAAATAAGAATTCGGACTCTGCTACAAACCAGTCTCCTTTAACCCAAGAAGCAAATGTTGAAGCTCATCCGCAAGGTAGTTTTGGAGTTTTGTAATACTTGTTTGTGTTTTCTTTATATTTATGAAAGTATATTTTTCCATGGTGCTTGTGTTCATCAACTTTATTAGTTTCAGTGTATTTTACATAAGTTTCAGACAACTGCATGTTCTGATTATGAAAACTGGTCCTTGTCATTGCAGGATCAGCCAAGGAGGAAGTTTTATCGAATGGAGAACCAAATGTCTTGAACTTGAATGGCACTGAGTGGGTTGAGCTGTTTGTTAGGGAAATGATGAATGCTTCTGACATGAAGGACGCCAAAGACCGTGCTTCAAGAGCATTGGAAGCTTTGGAGAAGTCCATCAATGCACGTGCTGGTGCTGAAGCAATGCAAAGTCTCCAACAGGTGTTTCATCGATCTATCTGTGATTGGACTCTGTCTCTTTCTCTGTTTCTTTCGATGGTACTCAGTGTTGTTGCGGGAGATGGATATCTAATGATTCTAATCTAATTCATCGATTTGCTTTGTTTTGCAGGAAAACTTGATGCTGAGGCAGCAATTAGAAGCCATTGTCCAGGAAAACAGCCTACTTAAACGAGCTGTGGTGACGCAACAGAAGCGGCAAAAAGAATCTGAAGATCAAAGTCAGGAATTGCAGCATTTGAGGCAGCTAGTTACTCAATACCAGGAACAATTGAGAACTCTAGAGGTATGTATTGCTGTCTTGGCCCTAACTTGTACAAATGTTTTTGTCTTTTTGTCGTTTATGATTAAATTTTGTCCATGATTGCTCTAATTAGGTGAACAACTATGCCCTGACGCTTCATCTGAAACAAGCACAGCAGAACAGTTCCATCCCGGGGCGGTACCATCCAGACGTCTTCTAATGCTTTGTGAGGAGAACTAATATATCTCTTTTGGTTTGCAGTGTATGTTTATTCTCTGTTGGTTTGTGACTATTTATATAAATATATATATATATGAAGTCTGGAATGGTTGATGAATGGCTATAGTTGGGGAACAACTGTCTCCAAAGACAACTGGTTTTTTTTTGTATATAGTCTTTCGAGTCCGATGCTAGATTACTCATAAATTTTATTACAATCAGTTACGGACGAGTAATATTTATTATGTGCTTTTAAACTCAGACCGTATGAGTAGGGTGTCAAAATGGGCATTCCGACTTGACTTGATTAAACCTGTCTGGGTTCAAGATTTTTATGGACGTGCGAGTCAAAACGTGCTTTGGCTCGCGGGTTTGTTCGGCCCAACTATGACCGCTATGGGGCAGGCTTAGACACATATAAATATGTCCATGAGAAAGCGGGCCTCACTGGTTGGACCCGTGCGGTTTACTGGTTGATCCGTCACGGATTTGTGGTCTAAACTGCAAAATTCATTGTTTTTACGATTTTCAGAAGTAAATGTGATTATGATGTCAATTCTAATGAAAATCTCCACGATTGGGATGATTTCAAAAGCATATTTTCTTAACTACACCAAATCCATCTCTGAGACGGAAAATCTACGACGCTTCTGGCTAAAACTGAAACTTGATGACGCAGTCAACAAGAATCGGAAAAGGAAGACGACACAGAGGAGGTCGTTCGCAGTCGCAGAGAAAACAATTAGAAAATAGCAAAGCAAATCCGTAAAGTCCTCAAATCCGATGCTTCCTTTGATTCAAACATCCAGAATCGCACTTGGTCGAATCATGATTTCGAGGAGTATTACAAGGTACTACTGACCGTTTGTTTCTAAAATTGGCATTTCCATGGATCCGAAAGTTTGTTCCTAAAATTGTATTGTCTCGTTTTGGTGCCTAAGAGCAAAGGATAGTCAAGGGAGAAGAGTGGGATTCTTACATGGAGATTCTTCGTACGCCATTGTCTGCTGCTTTCAAGATAATAATAATACTTCTACGCAAATGTTTTGACTATGGATTTGCTGATTTTTAATGTACAATTTTGCGATGAGACTCGGTTGATATTGGATTGATGAGTTATTTGATTAAGACTTGGGCCCTGTTAGTTTACTAATCTGGATGTCGCGTCTAGAAACTGCATATAGACGCAGTATTTGGACGCAGCAGCCAGACACAGTTCGTTTATGTGTTTCGTTTTTGCATCTAGAAATTGTATCTAGATGCAGTTTTGTTTGTTTGTGTGTTTACATATTTTATTTGGATACATTTTAAAACTAAATGACCAAAAAGGACATGTTCTATGTTTATAACAATTTGTTTAATCTAAAGTATATTTACAACTAAATAATTATCAAATTAATATTTAAATAACTTATAAAAGTCGATTTAATGAAATAATTATATTTAAAAAGTATTTTTTAAAAACTTTAAATAACAATAAATAAATAAATATTTTTTTTCAAAAAATCAGTTTTTGCGGTTTTGGCGGGAAACCGCTATTTGCTGTTTTGGCGGGAAACCGTTATTTGCGGTTTTGGCGGAAAACAACGTTTTGCGGTTTTGGTGGAAAACTACTATTTGGCGGTTTTGGTGGGAAACCGCTATTTGCGTTTTTGGCGGAAAACCGCTATTTTACAGTTTTGGCGGGAAACCGTTATTTGAGGTTTTTTCGGGCAACAGTTTTTTTTGCGGAAAACCACTATTTGGCGGTTTTGGCGGGAAACAATATTTTTTGCGGTTTGGCGGGAAACCGCTATTTTGCAGTTTTAGCAGAAACATCTATTTTACGGTTTTGGCGGGAAACCGTTATTTTACGGTTTTGGCGGAAAACCGTTATTTTACGGTTTTGACGGAAAACCGTTATTTTACGGTTTTGGCGGGAAACCAATTTTTTGATGTTTTGGCGGAAAACCGCTATTTTGCGGTTTTGGCGGGAAACCGTTATTTTGCGATTTTTGTGGGAAACCGCTATTTTGCGATTTTGCTGGGAAACTGATCTTTTGTGGTTTTGGCGGGAAACCGCTATTTTGAAGTTTTTACTGAAAAACTCTATTTTGCGATTTTGGTGGGAAACTGTTTTTTGCGGTTTTGGCAAGAAATCGCTATTTTGAAGTTTTATGGGAAAACTCTATTTTGCGGTTTTGACGGGAAACGCTATTTTGTAGTTTTAGTGGAATTTTGTGATTTCGTTATGATGACGTAATTTTTTTTCTTGAAAATAATAAAATATAAATAATTTAAATTTTATTTTTTGGTGGGATAAATATTTTAAGTTTTGATTGTAAATGAGAGTATTTTAGAATTTTGTAATTTTGGATGCACTTTAGCTCATCCAAACTCTAGTTTCAAGTGCATCCAAAATATCTAATTATTTTGGATGCATTTCATTTTGCATCCAGTTTTTACATCTAGATATACTTCTTATTTTGACAAAAACGAACTGCATCTCATATCTGCATCTAAACGCAGTTGCTGGATGAACAAACGAACATGGCCTTGCTTAATCGATTTCTTTTCATGTCCTGCAAAAGTCCAGAGGTCTTAATTCTGTGTGTTGCTTTTGTTTTGTTAGACATTAAAGCATTCCATGTTTGAGAGAAGAAAGGCAGACCCAAAAAACGTGGCTGCAATCATTCCAGGAGGAGGAATGGAGCTCAACTCTATAAAATAATATTTTGTGTAATGAGGATTCTTATGACTCAACAATAATATGCGAGTTCATGTTTAGGGTTGTCAAAATGGTCACCCATGACTCTAATGAGTTATATGTAAATGGGTTATGGGTCACATGAGTGATGAATCATGTGTCATCAATGACCCATCTAATTACATGGATCATGAGTAAAATGAGTGAGTCATGAATCACAAAAAATTATTTAAATAAATATTATTAATAATTTAGAAAAATTAAAAAATTAAAAATGGTGAATAATATTATAATGTACTTATATTATGAATCGATAAAATTTCTTTAATTATCGTAAATTAGTAATTAATTCATCGAACCGTGTCTTTGTCAGGAAATATGAAATTACGTTTTTAACGGGGAAAATACGGAATAACGTTTTGGCGGGAAACGAGTGACATTTTAGGCAGAAAATACATAATTACGTTTTTGGCTCGAAAACACAAAATAACATTTTTGGCACGAAAACGCAGAATAACGTTTTTGGTAAGAAAACGCAGAATATCATCTTTGCTGGGAAAACACGGAATAACATTTTTGGTGGGAAAACGCGAAATAGCGTTTTGACGGGAAAACGTGAAATTCCGTTTTTGGCGGAAAAACGTGAAATTCCGTTTTTGGCGGAAAATGTGAAATCACGTTTTTAGCAGGAAAAAGTGGAATCGCGTTTTTTGGCTGGAGAACGTGCAATCTCGTTTTTTTGGCGGGAAAACGCGGAATCACTCTTTCGGAAGTAAAAGGCGGAATAACATTTTTGGCGGGAAAACGTGAAATCGCGTTTTTGGCAGAAAAATGCGGAATCGCGTTTTTGGCGGGAAAACGCATAATCGCGTTTTTGGCGGGAAAACGCGTAATCACATTTTTTGGCGGGAAAACGTGAAATTTTGTTTTTGGCGGGAAAATGTGAAATCACGTTTTTGGCGGGAAAACGCGGAATCACGTTTTAGGCAGGAAACCGTAAAATCGCGTTTTTAGCAGGAAAATGCGGAATCTCCCTTTTGGCAGGAAAACAAGGAATCACGTTTTAGCGGGAAAAAATGAAATCTCGTTTTTGGCAGGAAAACGCAGAATATCGTCTTTACTGGGAAAACACGGAATAACATTTTTGGCAGGAAAATGTTGAATAACGTTTTGGCGAGAAAACTCGGAATCGCGTTTTTGGCAGGAAAACGCGGAATCACGCTTTTGGCGGGAAAACGAGGAATCGCGCTTTTGGCGGGAAAACGCGGAATCGTGTTTTTGGCGAGAAAAAGCGGAATCGCGCTTTTGGTGGAAAAACGCGGACTCGCGCTTTTGGCGGAAAAACGCGGAATCGCGCTTTTGGCGGGAAAACGCAAAATCGCATTTTTTGGCAGGGAAACGTGGAATCTCGCTTTTGGCGGGAAAACACGGAATCACATTTTTGGCGGAAAAATGTGAAATTATGTTTTTGTCGGAGAAACACGAAATCACGTTTTTGGCGGGAAAACGCGGAATGACGTTTTTTGTGGGAAAACACGGCATTGTGCTTTTGGCAGGAAATCGCGGAATCACGTTTTTGGTAGGAAAACACAAAATCGCTTTTGGCGAGAAAATGCGGAATCGTTTTTGGCGAGAAAACGCGGAATCGCTCTTTTGGCGAGAAAATGCGGAATCGCGCTTTTGGCGGAAAAATGCGGAATCGTGTTTTTGGCGAAAAAACGTGGAATCACGTTTTGGCGGGAAAATGTGGAATAGCGTTTTTGGCGGGAAAACACACTTTCACGTTTTTGGCATTAAATCGCTGTATCTCATTTTTGGCGGGAAAACACATAATCACCTTTTGGGGGGGGGGGGGGGACACAGAATCACTTTTTGGCGGAAAAATGATGGATTGTTGCTTTTTTTAGAACAAAATGATGGTATGATAGGTAATATTGTTATGATGTCATGATAATGTCCTAGTGAAGTCATAATGATGTCATGATGATAGGTCCAATGGATCAACGATTTGACACATGATCCATTACAAATTGATCCATTTGACTCATGAACCATTTAACACATCAACCTATTAAGGTCAAAAAATTAACTCATTAGAGTCATGGGTCATGGGTCAAATTGGGTCAACCCATGACCCATTTTGACATCCCTATTCATGTTGGTGGATGATTCAGACTGATCAATATTGAGCTTATGATCACATTTACTGCTCTATTTTAACTTCTAAGATTCAATTTCATATCACTAGGGAATAGTTTTGTTTGTCAGATTCATAATTATGATTGAAATTTTATATCTTTTCTTGATTTATGTTGATCTCTGATGCTTTGATTTTATTTATTTTAAGGTTTGATTTTCTGGCTAGTAGATTTGATTTGAACAATACGTTATTTCTTTCTTTGAAGGTTTGATTATCTGACCGTTCAAGTCAAATCTACCAGCAAAATAATCAAACCTTTTAAAAAAAAAAAATCAAAGCTAGATAATCAAACCTTTAAAAAAAAAAAAAATCAAAGCCAGATAATCGTGGTTAAAGAGTGTTGATTTTACTCTCCCAAAAAGAGGCGATAACAAAGCCGATTCCAATTCAAGCTTCTTTTCGACTTGTTTTCTTTTCGGCCGGCGTCAGCTGTATTTCTTTTGTTTGTAAATAAGTTTATTCCAATAAATTCTTATCAGATACGATGACATCCTTCAATTGGTAGATAGATATTTTCGAATCAGATTGGGTCAATTTTTCTCATTCCTCGATGTAATCGCCGATCATCTCCGATATGTTTAATTTATCTCTTGTGAATTTATGGGCTTTTGATTTGTTGATTCTACGATGGTTTTTACATCGTTTCATGGTGGTGATTGTAAATGTGTACACACCACCGATACAATTTAACTGGGATCTGTCAACATGGGTTTCGATTCAAACATGGGTGGTGGAATTTCAAAATCTGAAAAGGATCTACGCACATTGCTCAATAAAATTCGCTTATGGCAATTTTTTTGGTAAGTGGAACCATTTTTTTCTTTGTTTATCCTAGTGATGGTAGTTGCAATGTCTCTCATAGTAGAGTACTTGTTTTCGGTGAGTTTTCTCTCCGCCGACGGAAAGTCCGGTTATCAACCGGTGATTGTCTTCCGACCCCATGGTATAGAGGTTTCAGTTGGGTTTTTGATCTGGGAATCACTGGAAAAATCATTTTGTTAGGAGGAATAAGGTTTACTGTTATATCGAATCGGGAGAACAAAAAAGTCAAAATATTTCAGAAGGCTCTGATACGGAAGCGTTGGTATCAGATTGCCGAAGTTCCAGGACTATTGTTGGAAGCATCAGGTTTTATTATGCGATGGGCAATTCAAAGGTTTAGCCAAGAGATACTACCTAAGCACACAATTCGCATTATATTAAGATCGAATACGGAGAAGGAAATAACGGATCTCATTTCGTTAGCGAGTAAGGCTTATCTACGGAAAGCATCATCAAATTCACTTCTTTTTTCTTTTTTTGACAAAACATTCCCTTATTAATTTGACGTAACAAAGTCATTATACAACGTTTTTGTTAACCAAGAAGGTGGATAAACACATCCTGAGAAGTAAATGTTATTATATGGCCCTATACGAGCTAATTTATGTGCGGCCTCCTTCGAATCCCTCTTTACGTTGAGGAAGATTGAGAAATGGAATTTATTCTTCCACATTTTAATATCTTCGATCAAATTTTCCATAGAAATATCATCTTTTACTCCCCATAATAACTCAACAAGCACCTGGCTATCTCCTTCAAACTGTACGTTATATAAACCCCTGCTCCAAAAATTTTGCATAGCTGATAGTAATGCTTTTCCTTCTGCTTCCAGGCTCGATGTTGTGGAACCTAAATTTGTAGAACCCCAACATTTTGGAAATCCCATATGATAACGTAAAATCCAACCTCCAATAACCCTTCTAGAATTCAGATCATAAGATGCATCATAGTTGCATTTAAGTGTTCCCAGACTAGGCCGAATCCATCGTGATTCCGGAGAACCACTGGAAGGTAATCTTGATTGTAAAGTTCCTTCTTTTTCTTTCGAGGTAGCCGAAATCTACTCTTTAACATCTGTCGTCGCAAGCTCCACATCTTGTTGAGGATTTATACGTTTCTTATTGAAAATTAGGTTATTTCTTGCTTTCCAAATTTGCCACATTAACCAGAAAGGAAGGAGTTTCTGATCATCATACAGCCCTTGTACTCCTTGGAGATCCAAAATATTTTTTATATTTTCCTCAACATTCTGTGAAGGTGAAAATAGAAACGCAAAAGGCAATTTGGATAGCCTCCAAGTTGTTACTGAAATTGGGCAGGTAAAAAGTATGTGGTTAATTGTTTCCGCCTCCGCACAGCAACGTTGACATGTTGTGTCCATTCGGACTCCTCTAGATGTTAATCTAGTTGCTGTACCAATGGCCTTAGTTAATATTCGCCATAAATAATGTTTGATTTTAGGCATGATATTTAATCTCCACACTCGTGCTTTTAATTCTGGATCTCCATACGGTGCTTGTGGTGCTACCTCCTCAAAATCACTATTGTGTCTTAGAAACCAATACCCAGAAGCAACCGAATATATCACTGATTTATTATAATTCCAGCGCATTTTATTATTTCGAGGCCATTGTGCTAAGTATAAAGATTTAGCCAATTCACTATCTTCAACCGTCAATAAAGAGGATAAAGCTTCATCATTCCATGACGTGTAAGTGCCCTCATGCTTTATAAGATCGGAAACCATTTGCATATTATTGATATCATTATGCCGTGCTGGCTAGGAGGGTTTGTTGGGAGCCAATTGTCTTGAAAAATTCTAATATGTTTACCATCTCCAATAATGTTGCGTGAACCTCGCTTTAAGAGGTCAATTACGTGGAGTAAGGAAGACCATCCGTAAGAATGGTAAGGCCGAGCTTTAGCTTCAAAAAGATGTGTATCTTTATAGTACCTCACTTTGTACAATCTTGAAAATAAGCATGTCAGATTGTTTAGTAATCTCCATGCTTGTTTTGCAAGTAATGCATCGTTAAACATGGCCATGTCACGGAAACCCAAACCACCTTCCTTTTTAGAGTAATGTAATCTTTTCTACGCAACCCATGATATTCCTTTTTGTTGCGAATTTTTTTCCCACCAAAATCTCATTAAAACACCTTCAATATCTGAAATAACTTGTTGGGGGAGTTTAAAACAAGACATAGAGTAGACAGGCATCGAGATTGCTACTGATTTCAGTAATACTTCCTTCCCAGCTGGGGATAGAAATCTCGAACTCCAAGAAGAAGTACGTTCTTTGACTTTATTGATGATATCATTGAACATTTCAGATTTCTTTCGGCCAAGGTTGTAAACCAAGGTATTTACCACCTCCTCCTTGATTTTGTATTCCAATAATTCTTTTCAGCTTCTTTTGTTTATCTCCTGAGATTCTATCACCAAAGGTTATCATTGACTTATCATGATTTATTCTTTGGCCCGAACATAATTCATAGATACGAAAGACCCCCTTGATAGCTACACAATTCTTATTATTTACGATGCAAAAGAAGAGTGAGTCATCCGCAAACAGAAGATGTGTAATGGAGGGAACTCCATTTCCAATTTTGATCCCATTTATTTTCTTCTTTTGTACATTGACATCCAGAAGGTGACTCATAACATCAGCACATAGGATGGATAGATATGGGGATAAAGGGTCCCCCTGCCTTAAGCCCCTTTCTGGTGTTATTAAACCTTGAGAACTTCCATTAACTAGTACTGAATAGCTTACAGAACGAACTATAGCCATTATCCAACCAATCCAGAGATTTGAAAAACCGAAAGTGCGCATAGTTTCTTCAAGGATACACCATTTAACCCGGTCATAAGCTTTACTCATGTCCGTATTAATCGCCATATATGTTTGAGAAACTCTTTTTCTTGATTTCAAAGAGTGCATGAGCTCGTGTGCTATCATTACATTATCGGATATGAGTCGGCCCGGAATAAAAGCTGCTTGCGATTCATAAACAATTTTATCCAAAGATGATTTCAGACGATTCACTAGAAGCTTTGATATTATTTTATATAAAATATTGCATAAATCAATTAGGCGATAATTTGACAAAGTTTTTGGTATAGTTATTTTTGGTATCATACAAATATTTGTATGATTTATGCCCAGTCTCAGCGTTGATGTCAGGAAGAAATAACGGACCTCAGTAATCACATCATTCTTGGTAGAATCTAGCTGTTAAACCATCCGGTCCTGGTGCTTTATCCGATCCGATATTACAGACAACATCATATATTTCTTCATCAGTAAAACTCCTTGTGATCGACGAATTTATTTCGTCCGTTACCGTTGGAGTGAATTCTGTGAAAATCTGAGGACATCATCGTGATTCAATTCCCCTAATTAGAAAAGAACTGGCTCAAGCATACAGAGATGAAGAAGTTTACAGGCAATTGAAAAGTCGAAATTCCTGGTTAAATTTAGGAGATCGTAACACTCGGTTTTATCAGGCATGTACAAAAACACATTTTTCCAGAAACCGAATCCACACTATTACGGGTACAGATGGGCTGGTTTACCAAGGGGATTTTGCGGTTAGAAAGCACGCAGAAGAATATTTTCAGACTCTATAATGAGGTGATAATCAAATTCACTTCTTTTGTTGTATATGTTTCACTATATGGCTCATATATTTGTTTATGTAATAACTTGTTTTTCGAAAGTTCTGTATGACTTTATAATCTCAATTTAAAATCAATGAAATTGTTTGTCGTAAGAAAAAACAAAAATCTTGATTATATTTCTTTTAAGGTTTGATTATCTGGCCGTATTCACTGCATATTTAACCACGATTTAACCACATTGGTAATTAAGGACGATTATAGAGGTTAAATACACAGTGAATCGAACTAAATCATGGTTATTCGTAAGTAAATATAAACTTTCTGGGTTTTACTGAGCAAACTGGCATTACTAAGCCAACTAGTACTACTGAGTCAACATGTATTATAGTGGGTATTGACATATTACTGGTTTCAGAGCCATAATAGTGGAGGACTTGAACCGACTCTCTCTAGTTTTTGTTTTCGATGGGAGAAATGAAAAAAAACTATTATACCCCCTTTTAGACCGCTTTTAGATCTCTTTTAGAGGGAAAACAAAAATCTAAAAATTTTAAAAATAGAGGGAAAAAGCAAAATATTAAAAAATTTGCAAAATTTAACATAGTTATACTTTCTAGTTGTATAGTTGTTCTCGATTCCAAACACGTGTGCTTATATTAGTATTACCGTGAATTAAAGTTAAATTTGTTGGTTGTACCGATAACATTTCGTACATTAAGTACGTTTTCAAAGTCTATATGAAATAAAATTTGTTAGATCACATTCCTTGATGATATCGTCTCATAATGTGAGTAACAGTCACAAAGTCTTCTTAAAATTATAAGGTATTGTATATGAAAAGTATATGTAAGGTAAACATGAATTTGAAATTTTGATATAACATTTATTAGTTACGAAAAATATATTTTTTGGATAATGGTTTATTTTTTTAAATCATATTCTTGTTTTTCCATCAAACAACTTATATTTTTATGATGGCTTTGTTAATTTTAACCACCTTATAATACAAAAGATACGAAAATGTGCTTTGAGATATATTATTGCATGAAAATATTGGAAATGTATTTTTATTACCTTAAATCAAATGTACAACTAGAAAAAATTTATAACAAAGTATTACTAATTACATGTTAAAATCTCAAAAGTACAACTATTTGGGTGTGAATACAACTCTATAACTAGAGAAAACTATGTGTAAAATTCCTGAATTATTTTATTAATATAACTGCCAGGTGTCCATAATTGTGATAGCATGCGTTAAATGACGGCGTTAGTTGTCCATTTTGATTTCGTCACATTTTTTTAATGTTTTTTTGAATCTTATTTTTTTCAACCAATATTTTTTTAAAATCTTTCTATATTACTCAGTTGTACTGAGTAATACTAGAAATCTAGTTGTACCAAATAATATTAGAAATTATCTCAATTATTCGTAAGATATCAAATTATATGTAATACCAAAATTTAGTTGTACCAAATAATACTAGAAATTGTCTATATTATTCGTAAGAGATCCAATCATATATAATACTGAAATCTAATTGTACCAAGTAATACTAAAACTGATCTCAATCATAAGAGATCCTATGATACATAATCCCAAAATCTAGTTGTACCAATTAATAATAAAAATGGTATGAGTAATTCATAGAAGATCCAGTTATACGTAATACCAAAACCTAGTTGTACAAGTAATATTAGAAACGTTAAAATCAAACTTTTAAACAGCCCTGTAAGCAGCATCGTGTTCCTCTCCCAGGCGCAAATTGTTTCTTCCTTCATCCGCCTCAACCCTAGCAGTTACTAGAACATGTGAACTATCCTGTACCACTCTCTGCAGTATAGCAAGCATTTCTTCAGGAGTTTTTTGGTCCCTCGACCTGCCATGAGCAACCGGAACAAAGGATACGATAAACAAAAGAACTATCAAACTCATAAAAGCTGGAGAGAACTTTACACTTGATGTAAGACATGTCGGGTCAGAGATAAAACCAGAATCAAACAACTAGCTATACCCCATTTACTATTAATCACTTCAACAAGATAGTAGGATGGACTCGGTTCCAATCCAGTTCCCTAAGAGGACTATTAATCTTGTTACCGGATTCATAACCAAGTCTACCTGAAGTTGATATAATGCATATTCGATTACATTCTAATACATATATGCTACTCAATGAAAACCAATCCAAGAATGGCCGTATATAATCTGTGATCAAACAGAATAACGACTGTATCATACTACTAATCACTTGAACAAGTTAGTAATGTAGATGTCGACTCAATTCCTCCAAGCTATTCTCGGAGGTCTAAATCCTCTTCCGTCATCACGTAAAACAAGTTCTGAATCGTCAGCAAGCCCGAGAGAAGGTGATAAGTATGACTTGTTGGTTGCTGAGCTGGAAGGCAAGATTCATTGACTGATGACGTGGCGTCTTAAGAATGGAAGAGAGAAGAAGTTGTTATGAAGCTAAGAAGCTTATATACGTTTCTGTATTTTCTATTAGCTTTTATCCGGAAAGTTCTGAGATCATTTAGGAGATTGTTAGAGACTAGTTCTCTACAATTTTAGGCAGATTCAAGAGATTTGTTCTTGGATTTGAGGAATCGATTCGTTTGAGAGAGTCTCTTAGAGGTTTCGATTGTGATTCTTCATGATAATTGAAATAAAAGTGATTGTTTCTCTTATCAGAAGGGTAATCGTCCAATCTGGGATTCGCAGTGTAAGCAAAAGCGGCAGAGCGATCACCATCGACGTGAGAAGACGAAGCTTCTTCACGGATTGCTCCTCTTTATCACCGCCCTTACTTTCCTCCTCTACCTCCTCATCATCTTCTTCGTTTCTAAGGCCATGGATTTTCCAATTCCTAGGAAAAGACCTCTGACGGATTTCATCATCATCATCATCATCATCGTGGTCACCATCGTGTTCCCCTGTCCCTTTGACCTTACCGAGTTCGATAAAGCTTCCTTGGAACGGAGAGAGCTTGAATGGGCGAAAGTAGAAAGTTGTTTTGCATTGGGAATAGAAATTAACGGCCTGATAGATCCCTGGTTCTCTGGCGGTGAGTGACAATGGGCGATTGGAGAAGACGACGAGCATCTGGGTGGAGCAACGAGGGCAATTGAACAACAATTACTCCCATATTTATTTGTCTCAGAACCGATGTGTCTTTTATTTTGTCTAAAACCGATACGGATTGAAAAGTTTAAAACTATAAAACGCATCGATTTAATTTACTCTGTCGGCAAAAACCCTAGACGAGGAATCGCGAGATTCAAACGACAAAAGAGTGAAATTGACGGTGGCTCTGAACGGCAACGACTACATACGACATTGACTACGAAGGGGGAAAGATCTCAGAATTAACATTGGCGGTGACCCTATGTCATTTACAAAAGGCATCTCTTCACAATTGATAAGGTTGGATATGGAAGGTACAAAGATCTGTTGGCGATTGATGATATTGTTGATGTTTAGAGATCGATAATTAGCGATGAATTTTGATTTTTGTGTGTGTGAATAGTCAAACGGTTTTGATGTTTGTGGTAGATATGTTTCGTATTTATTTGTGTTGGTCAATCTATTATGAGAAAATTACTCAAATAGCACAAAAACGTTGTGATATGACTATAGTAATACATAACCTTTATATATTACTTAAATGATACAAATTTAAAAAGAAATGTCCATTAAGAGCAGTTTAAAATTGTAATTAACGATAATGCCATTTAGATTTTTTTTAAGTGAGATATATAGAAGAAAAAACAACATTAATTTCTCATTTCTCTTTATTTCTCTTGTCGTTTTCTCTTCTAACTAAAACCCTAACCGCATATCTCACTCTTCTCCTCTCACTCGCCGAATCACCTCCGCTCTGGCTCCGGCTCCGGCGAAGACGCAGTTTTGTTCCCGGATTCCCTCCTCATCTCAAATTCTGACGTCGTTGATACCAGTAAGTATTCTTTTCTCCTTCTTTCTCTTCGTCTCCTTCTACTCTTCGTCTCCTTCTACTCTTCGTCTCCTTCCTCCTCTACCGCCGCGTCGACCCACGGTAAGTCTTCTTTTCTCCTCTTTGTCTCCTTCTTTCTCTTCTTCTCATCTTCTCATCTTCTTATTCTCCCTCTTCATCTTCTTCAGATCTAACCTTTTTGTGTTGGTAACCTCATCTAATAAGAATACCTGAATCTAATAAGAATACCTGAATCAACCGCTCGTCCTGTAAGTCTGCCGTCACTACAACGAGAAATTTCTGCGGCAGACTTTCATAATACACGTAGGCAGTTTTTGTGCCACGTAGGCCCCACGCCTGTTTTTTCGCTGATGTGGAAAAAAAATTAATGGCATTCCTGTAATTACGTTTTTGTTATCAAATGCTTAGAAGGACATTCTAGGTATGAAAAACATTTCAATAATAAAAAAACAAATTTGTACTAGTCTAGTCATTTTACCTAATTTTCGTGCTATTTAAGTAACTCTCATATCTATTATTGGTATTTGTAGTCGATTTGAACAAAATTTGTTAAGCCACATACATTCGATTTGAACAAAAGTGGCTAGTATCCGTTTGTTAAGCCACATACATTCTATTTGGTACATACGGATCGGTCCATATATTATGAGGGCTTTAAAATATTATTAGCTTGGTTTCATATCCGTTTGCTCTGTTCATGTCTCAGGGATGGGGAAAACCCAAAATAGCCCTCACGTTTATTTTTCTCAACTTACACCGATGTGTCTTTTATTTTGTCTAAACCGATATGGGTTGAAACGTTTATAACAGGGAAAGTCGAACTCGGAGAGAAGGCCGCGCCACCAAAAAGGGAAAGGATGAATCAAAGTGATGACACCCGCCCCCCCCCCCCCCCCCCCCCCATGGCCAAGAAAAGAATTAACATGATTATGGGGGGCATGCAATACTGTCGCGACTCGATCAGTTCCATAAAAGCTTACGAGCGGAGAGCTACTTCCAGTCGTCGATGGCCGAATCAGATAATCGAACTAGTCATCGCCGAGTGCGAGATGGCTCTAATACTAATTGATACAGGTAGCCCGGTAGACTTGATTTTTAGAGAGTTACTACAAAAAATAGAAATAAAGGATTCCGAAATCAAATTGACCCCCAAACCCTTAACCAGATTTGCTGGGGAGACAACAATGACGCTCGGAACGATCAAACTGCTTGTGCATGTGGAAGGAATAACTAAAGTGGTACAGTTTGTATTAGTCAACCACCCTGCAATCTACAATGTAATCCTGGGAACACCGTGGATAAATTCGATGAGGGCTGTACCATCTACCTACCACCAATGCGTTAAATTTCCAACTCCAAACGGAATCAAGACTATCATGGGTAGTCATAGAGCTTCCCGAGTGTGTTTCCTCAGCGAGCACAAGCTGAGGAAACCCAACGCTCAATAACATTTACATATAGAGTGCGGGGATCAGTCTAAACCTCTTGATTTGAGCAATCCTGAGGAGCCCCAGCTCGACCTTGTCACTCAAATTTTTATAGACTGGAGATATCCCTATAGATGTGTTGGCATCGGTTCCAAGCTAAAAGGCGAGCTCAAGAAAGAACTTGTCGCTTTTCTCAAGGAAAATAAACACACTTTCGCCTGGTCTACTGCAGACATCCCCGGCATCAGCCTCGA
The DNA here is from genome assembly GCA_030161315.1 of Eutrema japonicum. Lineage (NCBI taxonomy): Eukaryota > Viridiplantae > Streptophyta > Magnoliopsida > Brassicales > Brassicaceae > Eutrema > Eutrema japonicum. The sequence continues at coordinate 36,398,220 of BSQW01000011.1, forward strand.
CATCACTTTCCATGAATTGAACGTCAATCCAACTTTTAAACCCATAAAGTAGAAAAGGAGGAAGCTCGGTCCTGACCGGGCCCATGCTGTCAACGAAGAAGTAGAATGTTTATTTTAGGCGGGATCAATCACCGAGGTGAAGTATCCTGATGGGCCCAAAAATCATGTGGTTGTTCAGAAAACAAAAATGGGAAGTGGAGGGTCTGCATTGATTTTACAGACCTCAACAAAACATGTCTGAAAGACAGCTTCCCCCTCCCACACATCGATCGTTTAGTGGAAGCAACGACATGAAATAAGTTGTTGTCTTTTATGGACGCATTTTCCGGATACAACCATATCTTGATGCATCCTGAGGATCGCGAAAAACAGCTTTCATCACGGATCGTGGGATATACTGTTATAAGGTAATGCCTTTTGGGCTTAAAAACGCTGTGGCGACCTACCAAAGGCTAGTGAATAAAATGTTCTCCGAACAACTAGGGAAAACTATGGAGGTTTATATCGACGACATGTTGGTCAACTCACTGATCAAAGACGACCACATAACACACCTGCGAGAGTGTTTCACCGTATTAGACAAGCACAGAATGAAGCTAAACCGACAAAATGCACTTTTGCGGTAACTTCAGGAGAATTCCTTGGATATCTAGTAACCACGAGGGGAATTGAATTAAATCCAAAATAGATCAATGTCTTGCTCAAAATGGCTTCACCAAAAATGACTCGCGAGGTCCAACGCCTAATCGGATGAATCGCCACACTAAACTTATTCATATCTAGATCAACAGATAAGTGTCTCCCGTTCTACAACCTCCTAAAAGGAAACAAATAAATCGAATGGGACATTAAATGCGAGGATGCGTTCCAACAACTTAAAACCTACCTAGCTACCCCGCCAATACTGGCTAAGCCGATCGAAGGGGAACCATTATATTTATACATAGCAGTCTCCCTCCCTGCGGTAAGTGGAGTACTAGTAAGAGAAGAACGCGGTGATCAAAAACCCATCTTCTACATAAGCAAAACACTTGATGACGCCGAGACTCGCTACCATATGATGGAAAAGCTCGCCCTCGCGGTAGTTACATCAGTCCGAAAAATTAGGCCTTATTTCCAATCGCACTCCGTGGTCGTCCTATCGACCCAACCATTGAGAACGGTCTTACACAGTCCAAGCCAGTCAGGACGACTGGCGAAATGGGCTGCCGAGTTAAGCGAGTATGACATAGAATATAAAAATCGAACTTGTGCGAAATCTCAAGTTCTAGCTGACTTTCTTATCGAACTTCCGAGCGAAGGGTATGACGAGCTAAGATCAGAGGCCAGATGGTCCCTCCACGTTGACGGTGCATCCTCAAGGCAAAGATTCGGGATCGGAATATAACTTACCTCCCCTACTGGCAAAGTTTTAGAACAATCATGCAGACTCGCTTTTCACGCTTCTAACAACGAGGCAGAATATGAGGCCCTGATCGCCAGGCTCAAACTCGCTAGAGGAATCGGAGTACGAAAGATGAAAGCTTTCTGCGATTCGCAGCTTATCGCTAACCAGTTTAGCGGGGAATACGAAACAACAGACGAAAGAATGGAGGCCTACCTAAAGGTCGTCCAAGACTTGGCCAAGGAATTCAAAGAATTCGAACTAACCAACATACAACACCTCGGCAGACGCCTTGGCAGATTTAGCTTCAACATCTGATCCACAACTCAGGCGTGTGATCCCAATGGAAAGCATAGAACACTCAAGTATCAAAACAACTCCAATATGTCATATCGGGGGCTCAGCCAACGATCCCGCAAGCAATAAACCCCCAAACCCTCTAATCAAGGATCCCGAACCAAACGACGAAGTTCCTCTACAAGAAGACGAGTATGAGGCCAGAGTTGATTGGAGAGACCCAATCAAGCTATACATCGTAGACAGAGACTTCCTGCCTAAAAAATAGGATGCGAGGAAATTGCGAGCAAAAAGTCTGAGGTACTGCTTGCTCGACAGAAACCTCTTCAAATGGAGTCTTTTGGGACCTTTCTTGATTTGCCTTCACGGCGAAGAAACCGTCAAAGTAATGCGCAAAATCCATGAAGGATCCTGCGGGAACCATTATGGAGGATGAGCTATAGCCTTGAAAATCAAAAGGCAAGGGTATTATTGGCCCACGATGGTTACAGACTGTGAGAAGTACGCAACTAAGTGTGATAAATGTCAGAGACACACCCCGATAATCCACCAGCCGATTGAACATCTATCCTCGGTATCATCACCATACCCCTTCATGCGATGGTCTATGGACATAGTAGGACCGCTGCATAGGTCAAAGAAAAAAAAGATTCCTATTAATGATGACTGATTATTTCTCCAAATGGATCGAAGCCGAGGCTTTTGCCAATATCAAGGACGTGCAAGTATAACGGTTTGTGTGGCATAACATAATATTAAGGCACATACTACCATATGAGATTGTAACTGACAATATGTCTCATTTTATCTCTAACAGATTTGAACAATTCTGTGAAAAGTGAAAAATTCGTTTGAGTAAATCGACGCCGTGTTACCCACAAGGAAAAGGGCAAGCTGAGGCTGCCAATAAGTCGATAATCGACGGTCTGAAAAAGAGGCTTGACACAAAGAAAGGGTTATGGACGGACGAGTTACATGGGAGTACTTTGGTCACACCGAACAACTCCGCGTCGAGCAACTAACGAAACACCATTCTCATTGGTCTACTTAATGGAAGCAGTAACTGACACGAGCCTACGGAAGAACCCAATGATGCGGCACTCTAAGGGCGGTAACGGATAATCCTTGACTCCTTAAAATTGTGAAGCAAGATCCTAAGGTATATTAAACCTTAGTCCCAAAACTTACTTAGGACGATTCCAACGAACGAGGCGATGAACTCCTTGGCTAATAAACTCGCGGAGCTAGATCTTAAGGTATATGAAACCTTAATCCCCAAACTCACTTAGAGACGAATCTACAAACTCGGGATAAGGAATGGTTGCGTTAAGTGTTGATGAAGAACACTTAATAAACCGAATGATTCGCTTGGCAAAACTCACCAAGAAAACCGAAAAGTTCACAAGGAACAAAAGAGAATGCTCTCTAAAAAGAAGAAAAGATATTTGATTGATGATTTGAAATGAGAGATTACATGAGTTTATATAGAGAAAGAAGTGGGGAAAAAACAAGGGAAAAAATGTGGAAAACAATGCCTAGGGAAGTAGCAAAGACTAATAAAGACTTGGACCAAAGAATTTAACTACTTTGACTTGTTGACTATGAAGAATGACCCTTGGAGTCCCCATGGTCAAAATTGCTCTTGCCCATGGAAGAAGTTGGGCCAAAATGATGGTGTAAGCCCAATGCCTCATTAAAACCCCTCATGGAAAACCCATTGGGACGAAACCATGAGTAGGAAAAAGAGTACATCAAACCTACACCTTGGGCTAAACCTCAATCTCCATGTTTAGCCATGATCATGCTGAAAACGTGATGTGGTTGATGATCGTCTTGCTTGGTCCAAACGTCCTCGAGTAAACTACGAACAGCTCCGTTAAATCTTCGAGATGTTTCCCAGGTCATGGGACCAACGGGAATATCCAAAGGATCCTCGGTAATAAGCTCTGATTCAAGCTCAAGTTCTGTGATGCTTTCCATGCTCGCATCAACCCCTTCCTCTTGAAAAGGATTTGACCTCAAATCCGCATCATCTGCCACAAAGGGAACTAAATCAGAAACGTTGAAGCTTGAATTCACGTTATACTTACCTTGAAGATCAAGTCGGTAAGCATTGTCGCCGATCCATTGTACTATCTCGAACGGACCATCAATCCTTGGCATAAGTTTTGATTTCCTTGCTTCCGGGAACCGTTATTTCCTTAAGTGAAGCCACACTTTGTCGCCCACGTTGAAGACGAGTTTGCGCCTTCCTTTATTGGCTTTCCTTGCATATTGCTTGGTCTTCTCCTCAATGTTTAGCCGGGCTTTTTCATGGATCTGCTTGACAAGGTCAGCTTTCTTTTTCCCGTCCATGCTAACTCTTTCACTCAAAGGCAACATGATTAGATCCAAAGGAGATAACGGGTTAAAGCCGTAAACAATTTGAAAAGGAGAAAACTTTGTAGCCGAATGAATGGAATGATTGTATGCAAATTCAACATGTGGTAAACAATCTTCCCAAGTTTTCAAGTTCCTCTTAATCAAAGCACGCAAAAGAGTGGACAAGGTTTGATTAATTACTTCCGTTTGACCATCGGTTTGTGGGTGACAAGAGGTTGAAAACAACAACTTAGTACCTAGCTTAGACCAAAGAGTCTTCCAAAAGTAGCTCAGAAATTTCGTGTCCCTATCCGAAACAATAGTTCTAGGCATCCCATGCAAACGAACTATCTCCCTAAAGAACAAATCAACTATATGTGATGCATCGTCTGTCTTGTGACATGCAATGAAATGAGCCATCTTCGAAAATCTATCTACCACAACAAAGATAGAATCCTTTCCAGTTATAGTCATAGGCAAACCAAGCACGAAATCCATAGAAATATCATTCCAAGGATGAGTAGGAATGGGTAAAGGGGTATACAAACCGTGCGGTTGAACCTTGGACTTGGCCTGTTTGCAAGTGACACACCTTCCGCAAATTCGTTCCACGTCCCTCCTCATGTGCGGCCAATGAAAGTGCTCTAGCATCACTTGAAGTGTCTTGGCAACTCCAAAATGCCCCACCAAGCCGCCTCCGTGAGATTCCCTAATAAACAAATCTCGAAGAGAGCAATTCGGCACACACAAACGGTTATCAAAGAAGAGGAAACCGTCTTTCCTATAGTAGCGACCTGAAGCAAACTTTTCACAAGCCTTATACACTTCTCCAAAATCAGTATCGGTCTCATAAAGCTCTTTAAGTTGTTCAAAGCCCAACAACTTAGCTTCCAAAGTAGAGAGTAAGACGTACCTTCGGGATAACGCATCCGCAACAATATTTTCCTTACCTTGCTTGTATTTGATGACGTAAGGGAATGTTTCTATGAACTCAACCCACCGAGCATGCCTCTTGTTGAGTTTCGGTTAGCCTTTAAAATGCTTGAGTGACTCGTGGTCGGTATGAATCACGAACTCCTTCGGCCATAAGTAGTGCTGCCATGTTTGCAAAGCCCGGACCAAAGCGTAAAGCTCCTTGTCGTAAGTTGGGTAATTTAGCGTAGCTCCTCCAAGCTTCTCACTGAAAAAAGGCAATGGGTCTCTTGTCTTGCATCAAAACGGCTCCAATACCTACACCAGAAGCATCGCACTCGATTTCAAACGTTGTAAGAAAGTTAGGCAAAGCTAAAAAGGGTGCATTAGTAAGCTTCTCTTTTAAGGATTGGAATGCCGCCTCTTGTGCTTCGGCCCATTTAAATCTGACATCCTTCTTGATCACTTCGGTGAGTGGGGCGGCTATGGTGCTAAAGTCTTTCACAAAACGCCGATAGAAGCCGGCAAGGCCATGGAAGCTCCGGACTTCGCGAACTGTCTTTGGACTAGGCCATTCACGGATTTCCTTCACCTTCTCCTCATCAACCTTAATGCCATGTGCACTCACAATAAAGCCTAGAAAAACAAGATTATCTGTGCAAAACGTGCATTTCTTCAAGTTGGCAAAAAGTTGTTCTTTCCTATGGACTTCTAGAACAGATTTCAAATGCCCTATATGATCATCCAGGTTTTTGCTAAAAACTAAGATGTCATCAAAGTAAACAACCACGAAAATTCCTATGAATGCTCTTAAGACATGATTCATTAATCTCATGAAAGTACTAGGCGCGTTGGTTAACCCAAAAGGCATCACAAGCCATTCATACAAACCATGCTTAGTTTTGAATGCGTTTTTCACTCATCACCTTCCTTCATACGAATCTGGTGGTAACCGCTCTTAACATTTATTTTAGAAAACACACATGAACCATGCTATTCGTCTAGCATGTCATCTAAGCGAGGGATAGGGTGGCGATACTTTACCGTGATGTTGTTGATTGCTCGGCAATCAACACACATGCGCCAAGTGCCATCTCTTTTTTGGCACAAGCAGAACTGGTACCGCGCACGGGCTGATGCTGTCTCGGATATGTCCCTCATCCATGAGCTCGCCAACTTGCCTTTGCAACTCCTTTGTCTCTACGGGATTGGTCTGATAAGCAGGTCGGTTCGGAAGTGAAGCTCCGGGAACAAAGTCGATCTGATATTCTATTCCTCGAATAGGTGGTAAACCGCAAGGGCTTTCGTCGGGGAAAACATCATCGAAATCCTGCAAAAGAGAAATAATTTTGCTCGGAAGTTCCGGCTCAAGATCAGTTAAACTCAAAAGAGTTTCTTTGTAAACAAGCAAGAGCATTGGTGCATTAGAATATAGAGCCTTTTTGATCTCACCCATCCTCACAAAGAAATTGGATTGTCTCACGGGTTTACTCTCACAGGCCTTTTTCTTGGGCTCTCGAACACTCTTTTTCTTTTGAGTGAGAAGTGTTTAGGGGATCGCTCAAAGTGTTTGCCTTTCGCTGCTCAAGGGACAATTGATCTTGGTAGATTTCTTGCGGTGTCAAAGGGACAAGAGTGATTTTCTTTCCTTTGAATTCGAACGTGTGTTTGTTGGTGTATCAGTCATGAACCACTTTGCGGTCATACTGCCATGGCCTACCCAAAAGAATGTGTCCCGCCTCCATGGGTAGCACATCGCACAACACTTCGTCTTTGTATTTTCCAAGAGACAACGAAAACTTATCTTGCTTGGTTACCTTCAGGTTTTGATCGTTCAGCCATCGCAGGGAATAGGGTCGGGGATGTCCACCATGGCCGTGCTTGCCACGTTCGTGCAACTCCCACCATCAACGATAAGGCTGCAGACTTTGCCATTCACCACGCACCTTGTGTGAAACAGATTTTCACGTTGCTCCTCCTCTTTACCTTTTTCTTGCACCACTAGTGCCCTCCTTGTAACCAAAAGGTCTCCTCTAACCGCATATTCCTCGTGATCCTCTAGAGATTGGGTAGAATCTGATTCTTCCTCCTCGGTCTCTATCTCGCCGTTCTCCTTGAGTATCATGGCTCTTTGGTTCGGACATTTATTGGCATAGTGACCCTTCCCATGGCACCTATAACACTCAATGTCATGATTTCTCAAGTTAGAACTCTCGGCTTTACCTCGGTAGTCGTGGCCAGTAGCGATTGGTTTTGTCTCCAACTTTGGTCTCGAATCTGGTTTTGGCCTAAAGCTCAGCTTATCCTCCTTGATATAGTTTGGCTTCGAGTTGGATCCAAAACTTGGGCGTGAAATGCTCTTTCTCTTGAGCTGCTTCTCTACCAAGATCGCCTTATGCAACATTTTGTCAATGTTCGCATAACTTTGCATCTCGAGGCGATATTGAATATCGCGGTTAAGGCCCGACAGAAATCTTGCCATGGTCGCATCTCCGTGTTCCTCGACGTCGGCCTTCATCATGAGTGTTTCCATATCTTGGAAATAATCCTCCACGTTTTTACTTCCTTGGACAAGTCGCCTCAAATGTTGATGTAGCTCACGGTGATAGTGACTTGGTACGAACCGTCTCCTCATGATCATTTTCATTTCGTCCCATGTGGCAATGGGACGTTCACCATTACGTCTCCTATTGGTCACCAATTTATCCCACCATTTAATAGCATAACCATAGAATTCGGTTGCGGCTAACCTTATCTTATTGTCCTCGATTTAATTTTGGCAATCGAAGACAAGCTCGATCTTTTTCTCCCATTCTAGAAAGGCATCAGGGTCGTTCTTGCCGTAGAACGGTGGAATTTTAAGTTTAAGTCTTCCAAGGTCATTTCGAGCCTCCCTTCGTCTTGGTCTCCGTTCGGATCCACTAGATGAGTGTCCGTTTTGAAGATAGTAGTTATCCTCGCCATTTGGATCTTGTCTTGCCCGTTCTCTCCTCCTTCTTCCCGGTTCCTCACGGCCATCATTGTCTTCGGGATTGCTGTTTACGGGATTGACATTGGTAGCTCCCGCTATTTCTCCTTGCGCCGGTCGTTCTTCGAGTCGAACCAATCGCTCTTTTATTACTCCCATCATCCGAGTAAATTCCGTCAGCATGGTTTGGACGTTAGGCGCCGGTGGAGTAGTTGTTCCGCCAGTTGTTCCGTCGTCCGACATCGTACCTCGTAAAATAAAGCAAACACGTTAGTAGAAATTTTTCTCACAAGTGTTTCACTCCTCTACTCTCAAAAGGTCCTCACACAAAGAGATTCTCAAGAGTTCCTATAGAACTAATCGATGTAACTCGATGTGAATTCCACAAACAACCAAACGATAAATCAAGGGTGAAAGATAGAAAGAAAAGAATGAAACAACCAGACTTTCTATTTTTTTTTTTGATTTTTGGATTTTTTTTTTTTTTTGATTAATGAACTATTTTTTTTTTGGTACTGGTTACGAAAATTACAAAAGAAAATATAGAAAAGATAGAAGATGAATAGATAGAAAGATGATACGATAGATAGATATTACCGAATCCTCAGAGCGTGCTCTGATACCACTTGACACAAGCCTACGGAAGAACCCAATGATGCGGCACTCTAAGGCGGTAACGGATAATCCTTGACTCTTTAAAATCGTGAAGCAAGATCCTAAGGTATATTAAACCTTAGTCCCAAAACTTACTTAGGACGATTCCAACGAACGAGGCGGTGAACTCCTTGGCTAATAAACTCGCGGAGCTAGATCTTAAGGTATATGAAACCTTAATCCCCAAACTCACTTAGAGACGAATCTACAAACTCGGGATAAGGAATGGTTGCTGATATGCTCAATTTAATACCCTAAGATACTAAAGCAGTTGTTGTAGTAAGTGTAGGGGTCGAACCACAAAGAACTCAAAAATCACTCAATAGATTCTATAGATCAGAAACAAGCTAAACCAGATGATGTAATTGAAAAACAGGGTTGCAAGTAAAACGTTTGTAAATTCAATTTGGGGAATGTAGGCTTAGGGTATTTCTCAGGAAATCAATGAATGCAGCTAAGCTACCTAACAGGATCCAGATTAAGCACTGTTCTAGAACTCAAATCACTAAAATATAATTAACCAACTCTCGTTGCGAAAACTATCTAAATCTAAATCCTAGAAATTCCAAATCTCTTTGCGAATCCTAAAATCTAAATCAGCTTTAAAATCAGGTTTGATATGTTCACAAATCAATTAAACCAAATCTCTTTGCGAATAATCAATTTGCTCACCTAAGGTTCTATCAGGTAATTAATCGCACTCTCGTGCCTAATTAATTATCCTAAGATCTAAGTTCCAGATTCGTCAACCTAGAATTAGCTTTGAGAACAACCTAAGGCGAAGAACTAATTTAGATAGTGAATCCTAACAGATAATCAACCTAGCATTCAAAGAAATCCCTATGAGAAAACCCTAAACCTAACAGGTGATCTACTCAGACATGGATATTAAATTCATAAACATGTTGAATAAATACTCTTATATTAAATCAGAAAGAGAAACAAGGTTTTGAGATCTGATCTCGGACGAAGGGAAACCAGACTTGTCTCTCACCAAAATCTCTCTTAAACCTAAACAAAAATAAAGCCTCCTAAACAATGGCTGTAAAATCCTATTTATAACCTAAATCACGATTTGAGGCTTTCTTGTAATTATCAAAGTCTTCTGGGTGCTTTTGCAATTCTCCAAGGCTTCATAACTAGTCGCGGCCCATGAAATCTCGATGAGTGTCGATCGATACCAGGGGGTATCGATCGATGCTCGGTGCTCAGATCGGGCTCTTAGTCATCAGACTTCAGTCTCGCTCCAGAATGCTCCAGAAAAGCTCCAATAATTCCAATTAAGCTCCAAATGCGCTATAACCTGTGAAAGACTCTAAAAGACTCCAAAACACAAGAAAAGACTCTATAAAAGGACTTATATCATGGCCTAAACAGGGTAAAAACCATGATATATCAACTCCCCCAGACTTAGCCTTTTGCTTGTCCTCAAGCAAATAGAAGACTAAATCAGAAAAAGAGGTTTGAAAACGTAGAGACTCACCTGTTCCTGAACCATCGAAATGACCTTCTTTCCAAGCACCCAAATGTTACCTGATCAGCTTTTGATCTGACCACCATGTACTTCTCCGTAGACATTCGCAGCTTTTCCAGACTCCACACAAAATCCCACAGCATTGTTCAAGTAAAACCTTCATCGCCAGTTTCATCGCTGCAGTTAATGTTCAAGAACCTTCTAGATTCTTTACCAGACAATATCATGACAAAGGAACCACCCTTTTTAACACTTTTTGTATCAGTTTCTCTCCCCCAGACTTATTTCTTATTATGTTCTATTTATATATATTTTTTTATTTTCAGCTTAGCATATACACATCAAGGTATGAGACGCGAGTATTGATGGTGTTTGCCACCGAATCCCCGGTTCTTCCCTCTCTATGTATCAAAGGATGTAGGCGAATAATGGCATCATAGGAAAATCCTAGCCTCGCTTCCAATCCTTTGTGTGATCATCCCCTCTCAAGTAGAATAATGGGATCGCTGGAAATTTTCCTAACCCTCTACTCAGAAGAAAATCATTTCAATCTTTTATGCTCTTATCTATCAACTTATTTCAGGGGAGAGAGATACCATAATTCTAAACACACGGGTTCCTTAATCAGATATGAATGATGAATCAAGCTCTATGAACACTAACCATATTGATGAAGTGCAAAAATTTGGCTCAGGTTTCAGAAGAACTCTGCTGGAGACATGGATGTTTTCTAGTCAACTGGTCAGCCTTTGGATTTTTCATTAGTCGATCTAGAACTGATCTTGTAACACTGTGCACTCAAAAACAAAATCAAATCAATAGGTTCAAGCACAGGATCATCATCTCCAACAAATTTTTGACTCAATAAAACAGTTTTGACTCGATAAAACGACTGACTCTAAGAAAAACGAAAACAATGTCAGCAGACACCTCCCCCAGACTTGAACAACACTGTCCCCAGTGTTATCTAGCCTAGAGTCAGTGAAAGAAACAAAGAAAAAGGATAGAACGAAGAGAAACAAGAAATTACCGTTCTGGAACAGTCGGTGTCGATCGACACACGGCATGGTATCGATCGATACCATGCTTAGATCGACTTTGTGAATTTTCATCCGCGATTGGTGTCGATCGATACCATAGGGGTATCGATCGATGCTTAGGCGATTTCGAGTTGCTCCTTGTTCATCCTGACACAGACTCAAAACAAATGAAAAATCAAAAGGAAAAACGACTCAAGGACAGACTCACCAGTGGGTTGCCTCCCACCAAGCGCTCGTTTAACGTCAATAGCTTGACTGTAACGCCTTTCAGGCTGTTGGTGCATCATCCAGAGGCATTATCTGCCCTGTTGGAATCTCGGCTTGCGCCCAATAGTGTTTCACTCTTTGTCCATTGACAGTGAATTCCTCGCCTGTGCGATTTATCAGCACCACAGCACCATGTGGTCTGACCTCTTTGATTGTGAAGGGACCTGACCAACGTGAACGCAGTTTACCAGGAAACAATTGCAAACGAGAGTTATACAGAAGTACCTGGTCGTTCGGTTCGAAGTGTCTGGAGATGATCTTCTTATCATGATAAGCTTTAGTTCTCTCCTTGTACAGCCTCGAGTTCTCATAAGCATGGTGCCTGATCTCATCCAGCTCGTTCAGCTGAATCAACCTCCTCTCAGCAGCAGGCTTGATGTCGAAGTTCAGCATCTTTGTTGCCCATGCAGCCTTGTGCTCAATCTCTACTGGAAGGTGGCATGCTTTCCCATACAGCATTTGGAAAGGTGTAGTACCCAGCGGTGTCTTGAAGGCAGTCCTGTATGCCCAAAGTGCATCATCCAGCTTTTGAGACCAATTATTCCTAGAAGCATTCACTGTCTTCTCCAAGATCTCCTTGATCTGCCTGTTAGAGACTTCAACTTGCCCACTTGTCTGAGGGTGATATGGAGTAGCCACACGATGGTTTACACCATATTGCTTCAACAACCTCTCGAACACCTTGTTGATAAAGTGAGAGCCACCATCACTTATCACAATTCGAGGTACTCCAAAGCGAGGGAAAATGATGGTCTTAAACAGCTTAAGAACCACCGCAGAGTCATTCTTCTCACTGGCTATCGCTTCCACCCATTTAGACACATAGTCCACAGCAACCAGGATGTAGGTCTTCTTGTGTGAAGATGGGAAAGGACCCATAAAGTCAATGCCCCAGCAATCAAAAACTTCAACCTCAAGGATGAAATTTTGTGGCATCTCATGTCTCTTACTGATCTTCCCTCTCCTCTGACAAGCGTCGCACTGTGAGACGAAAGTGTGAGCATCCTTGAACATGGTAGGCCACCAGAAGCCTGCTTGAAGAGCCTTGGATACTGTCTTGAAGGTGGCAAAGTGTCCAGCATAGTCTGATCCATGGCAATGAAACAAGACATCGGAAACTTCTGACTCAGCAATGCATCTCCTGTATATTCCGTCAGAACAATGCTTGTACAAGTAAGGTTCATCCCAAAAGAATCTCCTTATGTCGCGCATGAACTTCTTCTTGTCATACTTCTTGAGGTGGTTTGGCTTTGCATCTGCAGCGAGATAATTTGCAATATCAGCGTACCATGGAGTATCAGAATCTGCTGCAGCGACGAGATGGTGGTTAGAAACGACTGAATGATCGATGATGAAAACAGCGTCTGAATCGTCAGGGTATCGACCGATACCATAATGGTATCGATCGATACCGGAACCTGCAACTCGTGGAAATTGCTGATTCTCGGCCAGATTCATCTGAAACCCAGTTTCAATGAAGTAGATGGCTTCCTCAGGTAGTTGATCATCAATGGGGACGTCCTCATCGATCCGCATCCGCGAGAGATGGTCAGCAACTCCATTCTCTATGCCTTTCTTGTCCTTAACCTCAATGTCAAACCCTTGTAGCAAAAGAACCCAACGACAGAGACGAGGCTTGAGATCCTTGTTGTTCATTAGATACTTGAGAGCAGCATGATCAGTATGAACAACCACCTTGCTCCCAATCAAGTAAGATCGGAATTTCTCAAAGGAGAAAACAACAGCAAGTAGCTCCTTCTCTGTGGTGCTGTAATTCCTCTGAGCGTCATCTAAAGTCCTGCTGGCATAGTAGATGACGTGCAGCTGTCTGTCTTTCCTCTGACCCAGAACTGACCCCACAGCAAAGTCACTGGCATCACACATGATCTCGAAAGGCAGAGTCCAATCAGGAGGTTGCACAACAGGAGCACTCACTAAAGCCTTTTTGATCTCCTCAAAGGCTGCAAGACAATCGGCTGTGAAATCAAATTTGATCTCTTTGCACAGCAGAGCAGTGAGTGGACGTGCTATCTTGGAGAAATCCTTGATGAACCTCCTGTAAAAACCAGCATGACCAAGGAAACTCCGAATATCCTTCACAGAAGTAGGTGGTGGGAGACTTGTCATGACCTGAATCTTGGCTTTGTCAACTTCGATTCCAGCTTCAGAGACTTTGTGCCCAAGTACAATGCCATCCTGAACCATAAAATGACACTTTTCCCAGTTAAGGACCAAGTGTTTCTCTTCACACCTCTGGAGCACCTTGCACAGATTAGTCAAACAGATCTTGAATGATGACCCATATACTGAAAAATCATCCATGAACACCTCCATGAAGTCCTCGATCATGTCTGTGAAGATAGACATCATGCACCTCTGAAAAGTGGCTGGAGCGTTGCACAATCCAAATGGCATTCTCCTGTATGCGAACGTGCCATAGGGACACGTGAAAGTGGTATACCCTTGGTCATCTGGATGGATAGGAATCTGGAAGAAACCTGAATATCCATCAAGGAAGCAGTAGTAGGGATGACTGGCCAATCTCTCCAACATCTGGTCAATGAATGGCAATGGGAAGTGATCTTTCCGTGTGGCCGCGTTCAACTTCCTGTAATCAATGCACATTCGATGTCCTGTGATAGTCCTCGTGGGAATCATCTCATCCATGTTGTTCTTCACCACAGTTATCCCTCCTTTCTTAGGAACAACGTGCACTGGACTGACCCAAGAGCTATCTGAGATAGCATAGATAACTCCTGCATCTAAGAGTTTCATGATCTCTTTCTTAACCACTTCCTTCAGGTTTGGATTCAGCCTCCTTTGATGCTCAACTGAAGCCTTTGACTCGTCCTCAAGATGAATCCTATGCATGCACAGGTTCGGGGAAATACCTGAAATGTCATCAAGAGAATAGCCAAGAGCTTTGCGATACTTGCGCAGCTTGCTTAGCAGTAAAGTGACCTCTGCGTTGTTCAAAGAAGAATTAAGGATTACAGGGTACGTGGAATTAGGACCAAGAAAACCATACCTTAGATTCGCAGGAAGTGGTTTGAGTTCCACTTTAGGAGCGTTCTCCTCGCTCCAATCTCCAAGCCCAGCAGCTTGCATAGTTCTTTCGGCTAAACTGGTTTCTGGCCGTAGGGTATCGATCGATACCATCAGAGTATCGATCGATACTGGTCGTGCTGAATCGAGTATCCTTCCGTATTCAGCAGCAGCATCGTGTGGCTTAACCTCTGACTCAGCAGAACAGGCCAATGCTCTCTCCAATGGGTCCTCAGGATGCATCTCTAAGAAGTACTCCTCAGCAATATCACAGAAGGTATCAACGAAGAAAGTCCGCCCATCGATGGTTGGTCTCTTCATCATCTTCTCCATGTTAAAATTCATGACCAACTCACCAATGTTAAGAGATATCTTCCCATTCCTGCAATCAATCAGAGCACCAGCTGTTGCTAGGAATGGTCTTCCCAAGATGAGAGGATCTCTGGGTTCCGAATCATATTCCAAGACAATGAAATCAGTTGGGATTAAGCAGTTCCCAATCACAATCGGAACATCCTCGAGCAATCCTTCTGGAAGTCTAATTGAACGATCAGCGAGAATCAGCGAGATTCTAGTAGCAGTGAAGTCTGTCATTCCCATTCTCTTAGCAACCGAGTATGGCATGAGGTTGACACTTGAGCCAAGGTCACAGAGAGAACGCTCAAACCTGTCAGTAGCTATTGTGCAATCCAAGACAAAGCTCCCTGGGTCTGGAAGTTTCGTTGGGATCCTGTTGCTTAGGATTGCACTGCACTCATGAGTGATCATCAGACAGCCTTCTTCAAGGTTCACATTGCTAGACACCATCTTCTTGACATACCTCTTGAAAGCTACCGAGGTCTTGATAGCATCGATGAAGGGAAGTTCAACAACCAGTTTGTCCAAAATTTCCTTGCATTTAGCATCCTCTACTTCTTTCTTAGTCTTCCCAAGAGCTCTGGGATAGGGTACTCTCGGGATGTAGACCCTCTCTGGTGCTGCTTTAGGCTTCTCCTTCACAATCTCAACTTCTGCATCGTCTTCAGGTTCGGTATCGATCGATACTGGGGGGGTATCGATCGATACACGGGAATTTGAGTTTTCCCGTCTGAGAATCGCGATCGGTGTCGATCGATGCTGAGTAGTGTCGATCGATGCCTTAGCGATTTCAGTGTCTTCATCGTCAGACAACTCGAAATTTGCATTAGGCTGATCCACTTTTGCCCCTGATTTGACCTCCTTACCACTTCTCAAGGTAACTGCATTGATGTGTGCCCTTGGGTTCTCTCCTTTTCCTGGTAGAAAACCGTCTTGTCTTCTTGAACTCTCTGAAGTCTGAGCTACTTGAGTTTCCAGCTTCTTCTGACCAATACTCAGAGAATCGATCCTTCCACTCAGATCTTTGTACATGGCGTCCATCTTACCATTGAAGGTTACTGTAATCTGCTGCTGTCCTTGAACGAGTGTTTCAAGCATGGCTTCAATCTTGTTTTCGGATGTCTTAGCAGTCATAGGCTCGTAGGAAGGACCTCCGTAGTTCCTAGTGTAACCACTGGTCTGGGCAGGTTTTTGGTTAAATCCTCCTTGCTGGAAGTTGTTGTTGAAGCCCCGATTGTTGTTGTACTGATTCCTCTGTCCCTGAAAGCCAGAACCACCAATGTAGTTCACGTCTTCTGCTTCATTCTCATTGAAAACCTCAACATCCTCAGCAAAATGGACAGCTTTTGTTGTCTTTCCCAGCAGAAGACTGTGCATAGAATCTAGTTGAGCCTTAAACTCAGCGATCTGCGATCCATCTTTATTACCAGCCAGCTTCTTGCGCTCGAAATCTGCACTCTTTGTGCTGCTGCTAGATGCAAAATTCTCAATCAACACATAGGCGTCCTCAGGATAGTTGGTGTTGAAGTTCCCATTGCTTGAAGAGTCCAGAGCCATCTGATACCTCCAATCTATTCCTCTGAAGAAGATACCTAGCAGCTGCACATCAGAGTATCCATGGTGTGGACAGTCTCTTTGGTATGATCTGAATCTTGTCCAAGCAGCCTTGAACGCCTCAGTAGGTCCTTGAGAAAAAGTGGAGATTTTATTCCTCAGATCTTCAGATCGTCCATCATCATAGAAGTTAATTAGGAAGGCTCTCTTGGTGTCTTCCCAATTAGTCAGTGATCCAGGAGGTAGCTGCCTCAGCCAGTAAGTAGCCTCTCCACCTAGAGAGTAGGGGAAAAGCTTGCAGAAGAGATAATCGTAGGACACTCCATTGCTCTTGATGCTAGTGACCAAGTCCTCGAATTTCTCTACATGATCCATTGGATGCTCATGAGGCAAACCATGGAAGAGATGCTGTCCTACTAGAGTGTAGTAAGCAGGCTTCAGCTCAAAGTCATTTCGCTCATACGCAGGGGGACGAATCGCAGAGCGATTGGCGAAAAATTGCTCTGGCCTGTTGTGTTCACCAATCGTCCTACCACGATTAACCACAGCATCCCTTGCGTTCCTAGCGGCATTCTCAGCGACAACCGGAGCAGGTTGAATGACAATCCCCTCTCCATCCAGACGTTGTCCTTGCTCATTGCACAACCGACCCTGTTGGTCCCTGTAAGCTCCAGCAGCATCACGAACCAACCCAACTTGATTGTTGTTCATCTTAGCTGACTTCTTTGCTTTCCTGTTTGTGCGTTCCACTTGTGCTAGCTGTTCCAGTGATAGATCAACTAGCGGAGTACTCTTTTTGCTTCTGGTTTCAAGATTATGCATGCACCTGAAATCACAAGTAAAGAGCGTAAGTAACTGAAATTTACGACGGGTATCGACCGATACTCAAGGGTATCGATCGATACTCGGGCGATTTAGACGAATTTCTTAGCTAAAATCTAACGGCGAATTGAGTTCCCCGGCAACGGCGCCAAAATTGATATGCTCAATTTAATACCCTAAGATACTAAAGCAGTTGTTGTAGTAAGTGTAGGGGTCGAACCACAAAGAACTCAAAAATCACTCAATAGATTCTATAGATCAGAAACAAGCTAAACCAGATGATGTAATTGAAAAACAGGGTTGCAAGTAAAACGTTTGTAAATTCAATTTGGGGAATGTAGGCTTAGGGTATTTCTCAGGAAATCAATGAATGCAGCTAAGCTACCTAACAGGATCCAGATTAAGCACTGTTCTAGAACTCAAATCACTAAAATATAATTAACCAACTCTCGTTGCGAAAACTATCTAAATCTAAATCCTAGAAATTCCAAATCTCTTTGCGAATCCTAAAATCTAAATCAGCTTTAAAATCAGGTTTGATATGTTCACAAATCAATTAAACCAAATCTCTTTGCGAATAATCAATTTGCTCACCTAAGGTTCTATCAGGTAATTAATCGCACTCTCGTGCCTAATTAATTATCCTAAGATCTAAGTTCCAGATTCGTCAACCTAGAATTAGCTTTGAGAACAACCTAAGGCGAAGAACTAATTTAGATAGTGAATCCTAACAGATAATCAACCTAGCATTCAAAGAAATCCCTATGAGAAAACCCTAAACCTAACAGGTGATCTACTCAGACATGGATATTAAATTCATAAACATGTTGAATAAATACTCTTATATTAAATCAGAAAGAGAAACAAGGTTTTGAGATCTGATCTCGGACGAAGGGAAACCAGACTTGTCTCTCACCAAAATCTCTCTTAAACCTAAACAAAAATAAAGCCTCCTAAACAATGGCTGTAAAATCCTATTTATAACCTAAATCACGATTTGAGGCTTTCTTGTAATTATCAAAGTCTTCTGGGTGCTTTTGCAATTCTCCAAGGCTTCATAACTAGTCGCGGCCCATGAAATCTCGATGAGTGTCGATCGATACCAGGGGGTATCGATCGATGCTCGGTGCTCAGATCGGGCTCTTAGTCATCAGACTTCAGTCTCGCTCCAGAATGCTCCAGAAAAGCTCCAATAATTCCAATTAAGCTCCAAATGCGCTATAACCTGTGAAAGACTCTAAAAGACTCCAAAACACAAGAAAAGACTCTATAAAAGGACTTATATCATGGCCTAAACAGGGTAAAAACCATGATATATCAGTTGCGTTAAGTGTTGATGAAGAACACTTAATAAACTGAATGATTCGCTTGGCAAAACTCACCAAGAAAATCGAAAAGTACACAAGGAACAAAAGAGAATGCTCTCTAAAAAGAAGAAAAGATTTTTGATTGATGATTTGAAATGAGAGATTACATGAGTTTATATAGAGAAAGAAGTGGGGAAAAAACAAGGGAAAAAATGTGGAAAACAATGCCTAGGGAAGTAGCAAAGACTAATAAAGACTTGGACCAAAGACTTTAACTTCTTTGACTTGTTGACTATGAAGAATGACCCTTGGAGTCCCCATGGTCGAAATTGCTCTTGCCCATGGAAGAAGTTGGGCCAAAATGATGGTGTAAAACCCATTGGGACAAAACCATGAGTAGGAAAAAGAGTACATCAAACCTACACATTGGGCCGAACCTCAATCTCCATGTTGAGCCATGATCATGTTGAAAACGTGATGTGGTTGATTATCGTCTTGCTTGGTCCAAACGTCCTCGAGTAAACTACGAACAGCTCCGTTAAATCTTCGAGACGTTTCCCAGGTCATGGGACAACCGGAAATATCCAAAGGATCCTCGGCAATAAGTTCTGTGATGCTTTCCATGCTCGCATCAGTAACACATGCCGAAGTAAAAGTTCCAGGACTGAGAAGAAACAAAAACCCCTTAAATAAACCCCTAAACGACCATATGGTGTGCAACAACTTGGACGTTCTAGACGAACGGAGGGATCAAGCCCTCATACGAATTCATAACTATCAACAAGCTACAGCCCGCTACTACAATTCCAATGTCAAAAACAGAAAGTTTGATGATGGCGAACTGGTTCTGCGCAAAGTGTTCCAAAACACGATAGAAAGTAATGTTGGGAAACTCGGTACGAACATGGAGGGACCTTACAAGGTCACCAAAGTAGTCCGCCGCGGCGTTTTTGAATGAAAAGACATGGATGGAATCCCATACCTCGGTCATGGAACTCCATGAACCTTAAAAATAAAATTATTAAAAGGGCTGGCTAAAATAATCGAACTACGATTGACTTGATCCCTTGACAAGGGTACGTAGGCAGCTCGTTCACGAGTGCAGTTTCAAAAAAAAAAAAAAAAAAACGGATGAGCTCATCCTCACCTTACCTCTCTCAGACATTTTTTCATAACGGACGAACATGTCCAAAGTATAAACTCAGCATACGTACATTCACATCGACGTCCTGTCCAGGTGCTCGATAACCACATGTTCTCTTCGAACACCAAAGGAATAATCACCTTTTTGTTACAAGCGCGCTGTAGAAATAAAATCCGAGCCCAGACTCGCAACGATCTGCGATCGATCCGGGCTGATAAGATGAGCCCGCCTTGCAATACCGTTCCGACGCATACATTTAAGCCGAGTAACTCTCGCAAAACCCTACAACTTATCAATCACCCCCTCCTAACAACAGGGGGGCTCCAAGTCATAGTCCATATTTGAAATCTGATTTTTCATCGAAGTCATAGTCCGTATTCTCGAAACCTGAGTTTTCATTTAAGTCGTAGTCCGTATTTAAAACCTGACTTTTCATCCAAGTCATAGTCCGTATTCTCGAAACCTGATTTTTCATCCAAGTCATAGTCCGTATTCGAAACCCGATTTTTTATCCATGTCATAGTCCGTATTAAAAACCTGATTTTTCATCCAAGTCATAGTCCATACAAAACCTGATTTTCATCCAATTTGTAGTCCGTATTTAAAACCTGATTATTCATCCATGTCGTAGTCCGTAAAAAAACCTGATTTTTCATCCAAGTCGTAGTCCGTAGAAAAATATGATTTTTCGTCCGAGTTTACTATTTATTTTAGAACACTTTAATAAGTTATTCATTCGCTTTTATATGCTTTTATTACGGTTTTCGCGTATTTGTAGTTTCAAAACTCTTTTCAGGTTACTTAGGCAAAAACAATGCAAATTGAAGAAAAACCTGATTTTCGACTAAGAGTCAAACCGTCCAAAGTTCAACCCTTAAAGAAGATCTTCTCACCGTCTGATCCAGCCCAATTTTGGTGATATTCAAGAAGGACCAGCTATATTTCCATTCCAAGTAATTTGAATATGATCCAACGGTTCAATCAAAAAATACATAAAGATCAAAACGTCCCTGTTCACCACGGGCAAAAGCTCTCCACCCGCGGCCAGAAGCCATTTCACCACGGCCAGAGAAGCTCCACCCGCGGCCAAACACCATTTTGCCACGGTCAGAAGCCTTTGACCCGCGGCCAACACAGTTTCGTCCCGAAAAGCCCGTTTGCAAATCCGTTTCAAGCGCACTTCGATTTATCTTCAAGGGAAACCCTAAAGACCACTAAAGCAAGAGTTGAAGACCTATAAATATGTATTTAGCATCCCCAAATTTCGTGTGCCTCATTTTGCCCCACTTGGGTGTCTCTTTGGGAGCCACCATCACGATTTTTTAGGGTTTTATTTTATTTATTCTTTGTTTAGGGATATAGAGATTTCTCTTGAACCGTCTTTTCTATTCCGTTCTTTTTATTATGCAAGCTTAGTTTATGTCTTTGCAATTATTTTACCTTTACTTTTATTTTCGAGTTTGGTAGAGAAGTTCTCTTCGGATTTAGTTCTTAAAATCGAGATGCTTATTCTTCCATCTCTTGCTTATTGTTTAATTATGTCTTCGTCTTTAATTATGTTTATGTAATTCGTTGTTTAGTGTAAAGGCTCCATCGAAGGGAATCGACTATGTTCAATAAGGATCTTCGCGAGATAAACTTAGCCGAATTCTTTTACGAATCGATCAAATTTTTATGGGCTTTTCTTTTACGAAACAAAATAAAACAATTCAAGTAAGACAATTTTTTTTTTTTTTTGGATTTTTCGATTTAGATGAAACGAAATAACAAAACAGAAATGTAAAAGATAAAGGTTGGATGAACACAACCTGAGATAGGAACTTTTAAGGCTCTGATACCAGATGATGTAAGATGGAATCCACCAAACTTACGGACACGTGATAATCAAGAGATTATAGGCTTTGTTGTGGAAGTGGGGACGATGGTGAGATGGAAGGTGATGGTTTTGATTGATTCTCTCAATCGAGTGTTGATTGACTCTTTCAATCTAGTGATCGAACCAACTTATTTGAATCACACAAATAAGTTAAATCCGAGGTTTCTTAAGAACAAGGTGTATCGCACACAATATTCAAAATAAATGGACAATTCTTCAAAGACACTCTTTGGAAGAAAACGAAATACTTTGTATTAATTTGATTGAAAGGTAATTTACAAATGAAGGCTAAGCTGAGCTTATATACTGCTCATACACGAAATTAAACAAGAAGGAAATCGCAAAGTAAATGCTAAAACTAGCCGCTTGAGTCATAATGACGAGAATCGGCCAAATATGGAAAACGGAGCCTTTCTTGAGTCTTGACAACTTAGGGGCGAATGTCAAGTGTCTAGGTACATCCTGGTAGCTGTGAAAAAGCTTCACTTCGTGGCCAAGCTTCAAATAATAGAGCCGTTGGAGATGAATGGCGAGAATCTCCAATTAAGGCAAGTGTACCTCAAACTTGATCGACTTGATCAAGTGAGGTGTGGTGCACCTTAGGTCGTGAAGGGAAGCTTCTAGAAAGCTTCTTAAGTGTCTCCTAAGCTCATAGAAACTATGCTCAACTGGGCTTTCATGTTTGGGCTTCAAAAGATTCCACTTGACATTTTCGGGTAGGCTTGAGTCCATTAGATACGTCTCCACTGTTGGGCCGTTTATGAGCGATTGGCTGGGCTGATTGGAGAGATCTTGGATGTTATGGAAACTAAACTCAAAGATCTTTCGAACCATATATAGATCGTTTCCTGAAGTGCCGTGATCTGGAAGCGACACTTGATTGAACATTCGATTGAAATCGGAGCTCAACAACGGGTTTAGGTTCCAACCTTCAAACTGATCAAGCCTGATCAGTCCTTCATGTTCCAGATGCTTCAGCTTCTCCTTGAACATGTTGAAGCTATTTTCCAGACTCTTCCTCATAATGATTTACTCTGGGGTTGATTGATCCTTCAAGTCGTTTGCTCGCTTTCCACTCGGTGAAGTAACTTTGGGAGTTACTGTCCCAAATCCATAAGAGAACCGCTGTCGCCAATAAACAAAATCTAAGCTTGTCGTACACTCAGTACAATTCTCTTTTGAATTGGTAGTATTCAAAAGTCCTCCGGGTTTCCAATGTCGGCTTTGTAATGCATCAAACCGACCGTTCATCATAGTCTCCATAATCGGCCCGGTTTGGTCTTGTCCGAACTTTGAGCTCACCTCTGGTGGGCTAGCTGGTTCGATGTCCTCATCACACCCTCCCCCTTGTTTGAGTTTTGACCTCAAAACTTGATTACATGCACATAGATAAAGCAAGTTAGTATTTTCATAAAAATGCGAGTTTAGAAGTTTACCTCGGGCAATATCGTTATTGCTGTTCAGGTGGGGTTTGATCTGAGAGTCTGGTGGTTCTTCTTTTATAAGCAAAGAGGCAATAACTCCTCTCCATGGTTGTTGGCTGACGTCCTTGGGCAGCAAGGCAATGGTCCTAGTGAAATTACGTTTTTCACAATTTTTGTCGCCATTAGTCTTTGGTGGTTCATGTTCTTGTTGCTTCTTATCGGTTCCTGGAATGTCCTCTACACTTTTGACAAGAGGCAAGTGCGTTATGACAGTCATAGAACTACTGAAAATAGAAGAACAATAATCATTTTTGACTACTTCATCTAATTTCTCATTGACGTGCGGTTTAAGATAAGCAATATGAACTATATTAGTTTTTTTTGAGATTATATCCTCTTCAGGCTCTTCTGGACTTATCACATTAGATATCACAGAGTTAGAATCATAAGAAGCAAGCTGAAGAAATGGACTTACCTGAGCAGAACTCTCGGAAAGTTCTGTTTCCTTGGATGCCACGGTAGTTGGATTCATCGTATAGTCCGGTGGTTCCTCTTGGATCAGAATGAAACTAGTGTCATCTCCATATTTATCAGCATCAAGACAACTCATGGTGACCTTGTGATGCTTCACATTCTGTTCTTGACCTGCATTAGTAGCCTTTGGCAAAGACAAGTGCATCAAATCTGAATTCGAAAATTTTAAACCAGAATTTTCTAGACAATTATCTAATGAATTCAGTTTCGGCTCAGGTTTGGAAATTTTAATCTCTTGTCTCTCAGGGCACACAGCAGCATAGTGACCTCTCTTATGGCATCTATAGCAAATTGTTTCATTGAATTTCAAAGAGTTAGAGGTCTTACAGATTTGTGTTTCTCGCGGTGCAAGCATTGGAGTTGGTTTTTGTGCGTGAGTTGCAACTTGTTGATACTTCTGGTGGTTGCGTTGCTCAGGCTGCCTGGTGTGTGACAGTGGTGTGGAAGCCACTCTCCTTGGCGTGGTGTAGTGTTGGATTTCTCTCGGTGAGATGTTGCTGCGAGTTTGATGTTTCCTCACGAACTCTCGGTACATCCTTGCTTTTAGATCTTCCCAATCAAGCACTGGTTTGTGTGCATCCTCCTTTATCCACCAATCATAAGCATCTCTAACAAGAGCACTTGATGCGTGTGACAGCTCCTTCTCCTTGGGAATGTTGTTTGCGCACAGCCACTCCTTCATGTTGCTTTCCCAATTGAGATAAACTTTGGGGTCCTTGCTTCGACCTGAGAATATAAGAGAGCCGGATTGGTGTCTTCTCTCTTTGGTTGGTTCTCTTGTCGCGGCTGAGATGGCATAGGATCGTGTTGGACACGGCGCCATGATGTATTGGGGCTTCTCTGGTCGTGCTTGTTGTTTGTATTTCACATATGATTTGACATATGTTTCTTCCTCGGATTCATCTCCATAAGAATCCTCATAAAATTGTAAACTTGGCTGGCTCCAAGTTGATGTTGTTGTGTGAGGCACGTGCTAGTGTGGCTCAGCTTGGTATGAATAGTGGTCTGGTGGTTCAGGATCAACTCTTTCACCATCTGTCTCGCCTTCAAAACCAGAGCTCGCGTAGCCATCTCCTGGCCATGGCGGAGACTCATAATCCTCTTCTTGGTCGTACCATCCTTGGCTCAACTCTTCATACTCATCTCCATTGAAGTCAAGGTGCTCATCTTCTCCTTCACTTGAATCCATGCCGGCTGCTGTGTCTTAGGGTTCTCCTTGCAAAGACAAAGAAGACAAGGAAAGTGAATAAAATCGTATGAAGGATGAATAGGAAAGAAATAAATGGCAAATTTCAGAAACGATGGTTTTTGTCCTTTTTTTTTTTTTTTTTATTTTTTAACTAAATTAATTCGAAAGTTCAAATAAACAAAAGGAAAAATTCTTGTTTTTATTTTCTGATTTTTATAAAAAGAAATTAAACAAAATATTTTAAAAACAAGGGATTTTATTTGGTTTTCTGATTTTAGTTTGAAAGAGTGCAAAAACTATAAAAATAAAATCGACAAGAACAAATTTTTATGGGCTTTTCTTTTACGAAACAAAATAAAACAATTCAAGTAAGACAAATTTTTTTTTTTTTTGGATTTTTCGATTTAGATGAAACGAAATAACAAAACAGAAATGTAAAAGATAAAGGTTGGATGAACACAACCTGAGATAGGAACTTTTAAGGCTCTGATACCAGATGATGTAAGATGGAATCCACCAAACTTACGGACACGTGATAATCAAGAGATTATAGGCTTTGTTGTGGAAGTGGGGACGATGGTGAGATGGAAGGTGATGGTTTTGATTGATTCTCTCAATCGAGTGTTGATTGACTCTTTCAATCTAGTGATCGAACCAACTTATTTGAATCACACAAATAAGTTAAATCCGAGGTTTCTTAAGAACAAGGTGTATCGCACACAATATTCAAAATAAATGGACAATTCTTCAAAGACACTCTTTGGAAGAAAACGAAATACTTTGTATTAATTTGATTGAAAGGTAATTTACAAATGAAGGCTAAGCTGAGCTTATATACTGCTCATACACGAAATTAAACAAGAAGGAAATCGCAAAGTAAATGCTAAAACTAGCCGCTTGAGTCATAATGACGAGAATCGGCCAAATATGGAAAACGGAGCCTTTCTTGAGTCTTGACAACTTAGGGGCGAATGTCAAGTGTCTAGGTACATCCTGGTAGCTGTGAAAAAGCTTCACTTCGTGGCCAAGCTTCAAATAATAGAGCCGTTGGAGATGAATGGCGAGAATCTCCAAATAAGGCAAGTGTAGCTCAAACTTGATTGACTTGATCAAGTGAGGTGTGGTTCACCTTAGGTCGTGAAGGAAAGCTTTTAGAAACTTCTTAACTGTCTCCTAAGCTCATAGAAACTATGCTCAGGTGGGCTTTCATATTTGGGTTTCAAAAGATTCCACTTGACATTTTCGGGTAGGCTTGAGTCCATTAGATACGTCTCCACTGTTGGGCCGTTTATAAGCGATTGGCTGGGCCGATTGGAGAGATCTTGGATGTTCTGGAAACTAGACTCAAAGATCTTTCGAACCATATATAGATCGTTTCCTGAAGTACCGTGATCTGGAAGCGACACTTGATTGAACATTAGATTGAAATCAGAGCTCAACAACGGGTTTAGGTTCCAACCTTCAAGCTTATCAACCCTGATCAATCCTTCGTGTTCCAGATGCTTCAGCTTCTCCTTGAACATGTTGAAGCTATTTTCCAGACTCTTCCTCATAATGATTTCCTCTGGGGTTGATTGATCCTTCAAGTCGTTTGCTCGCTTTCCACTCGGTGAAGTAACTTTGGGAGTTACTGTCCCAAATCCATAAGAGAACCGCTGTCGCCAATAAACAAGATCTAAGCTTGTCGTACGCTCAGTACAATTCTCTTTTGAATTGGTAGTATCCAAAAGTCCTCCGGGTTTCCAATGTCGGCTTTGTAATGCATCAAACCGACCGTTCATCATAGTCTCCATAATCGGCACGGTTTTGTCTTGTCCGAGCTTTGAGCTCACCTCTGGTGGGCTAGCTGGTTCGATGTCCTCATCAGATCTAAAAACAACCGAATCGTTTATCTATAAGAGCGTGTGCGTCGTAATATTTTGAAAGTATACGTACGGAGTGTTGTTAACTAAGAAGAACCAGCCCGAACAGCACAATTTTCCGCGCGGCCAGAGACGAA
Source organism: Eutrema japonicum (assembly GCA_030161315.1). Classification (NCBI taxonomy): domain Eukaryota; kingdom Viridiplantae; phylum Streptophyta; class Magnoliopsida; order Brassicales; family Brassicaceae; genus Eutrema; species Eutrema japonicum. The sequence continues at coordinate 36,424,828 of BSQW01000011.1, forward strand.
AGCTACTGGTCAAGAGTATAGATTGCTGGTGCGTAGGATGTACGAAAGTAGGCTATGTCGTTTATTCCGTTCAGTTCGTGGAGTTACTATAATCATTTTACTAGGAGCTTTGTTACCATGTTTTGAATCGATCATATCTAATAGATATGCCCGACAACTCAACATAAGTCTTTGTATTTTTAGTAGCGTCTTATATTCTTTCTTTGCATTTATCTAGAAATCGTGAAAATCTATCCGAAAACCTTATTTTCGTCTTAGACTTCCTTACTAATTATGGTTCTAAGGTTTTGTAGGTAAGCGAGGATTCTCTGTGGATCGATACCTTAAATACTACATCGCACTGATGTGCACTTGCAGTCACCCAGGATTATAAATATAATTACATGAAGCTAAGCTAAACCCTAGCAGCATCATTTAGCCTGTCGAAAAACCCAATCTTTCGTCTGAAAAATAGCTCGTCAAAACCTGATTTTTCAATGCTCGTCGTTGCAAGCATGTAATTCGTTTTGTAACTACCATCTTTGTCTTGAATCGTCGGGAAAAATTAAATTCAATCGCATGAGTAAAAAAAGAATAAAAAGAAGATTAAAAGCCCTCCCAGGCATCGAATTCAAAATAAAACATGTAAGGATAAAAGCCTTTCCATGCATTAAGTCTAAAAGGATGAAAAAGAAGAACAAGTTCAAACTGAAGCAAAAAAAATTAAGGGAGAGCTACAGGCTACGATCTGATCAAGATGCACTAGGATCCTCAGCTGGAGGGAGTGACTCGCCATCGCCGCAAGCCGAATTTGAATCTCCCGTGGCAGGCAACATCGATCCAAACTGATTAAACACCCGACATACGCTGCAGAAGGATCAACAAACCCAATTGATCCGATCGATCCCTCCGAAACATGATTAAGCTTCAAGTCATTTTCCAAACCAATCTCCAGAAACCCAATTGCGGCAATCATCTCTTCAAACTCTTTCATATCATTTTTCAGTTGCTCCGCCTCTTTTTTTCAAGTCCAGACCCTCACCAATACTCTCGACCAATGAAATGTTACTTTTTACCTGACCACGCTCAAATTAAGTATCCCGAACCTTCTTCTAACTACGAAAGTATTCTTCCACCTTCTGTAACCGTTCCTTGTACTTAAAGACAAGCTCCTTCCTAACACCACGGGTTGCAGCCCGAATATCTTTTTCCCGAGTGATAACACCGGTTTTTGACCATTTTTATGGATCACTTTAATATTCTTTGCAGGTGTTTTAACTCCGTTTTCAAAGGTTTTCAAGTGATTTTCATATTTTAGAGATTTGAAAGACGTTTTAGGTAACTCGGAATAAAAGAGAGCATTTCGGAGCAAAATATGTTTTTTGATAAACTTGGACCGTCAAGAAGTCTTGCAGCTAATGGAGATCTTTTCACCGTCTGATCATCCCCAAAATTGGAAAAAACAAAGTAGAGACAACCCGCTTATAAATGCAATTGGATTGGAGACAATCCAACGGTTGGATCCTTAAATATACCGAAGCACTGAAGGCAGATGAAGCTGCCCCGAAGATGAGCCCAGCGCGCCTGGAGGAGCTGGAGCCGCGGCCAACTGCCAATCCGCCACTCCTGGAGAGCCTCTACCCGCGGCCAAGAGGCATTTTGCCACTCCTGGAGAGGCCGCACCGGCGGCCGAGCCCTTCTTCGCCTGAATCATCACTTCACTTACCCGAGGCTAAAACCGTCATTTAACACCAAACCCTAAACGTAGAATACCTCTATAAATACTTATTTTATGCCTCTTAGATAGTTACATTAGATTATTTTCACCCTTTTTGGCATAGGGAAACCCCTAACAACTTGTGTTCTTTGTTTTTCAAGGATTGGAAGAATGATTCTTCATCGCTGTTCTTCGATAGAGAAGCTTTTTCCATCCTTTTTTATGCACTGTTTTCTTTTGAATTTATTGAATATGTTTACCTCAGCTATGGCTGAGTAATTCTCTTGTTGGGTGAAAGAGGTTTGAAAGAGAATTTATAGTTCGATTCTTATCAGGTTTTTAGTCTAGGATACCGATTAGGGTTCTTCGTTCTATCCTTGTTGTTAATGCGTTGCTTGACTAACCGTCTTAGCAACTGATATTAGGCGTTTAAGAGCCACGAGAGTGCTGTATCTAATCGCTTGACCTAGGGTAGATGAGCAAATCCGTCGTAAAATTTCGAATGTATACTTACGGAGGAATTGTGGGCGTAAACGACCTTTGAGAATATCATTCACTTCTTGCGCGGACGGAGACGAAAGCTACCGTCCGAGTACTGAAGTGAGTAGGTGTGTAGAATTACGGGAGTAGACTACACGCAGCGTACGTGTTCCAAGTTCAAGAACCCAAAGTCGACAAAAGTCGCTTTAGAAATCATAGAAATTTCCTTGTAAAAATCGGCCATAAAGCCTAGAAAATTCCCGAATGCCCAACTCTTCGTTTAATTGATTCACAACCTCGAAATAATTATTGTTTGCTACTGTTCACCTAGATTAGATTTATTTCCATTGCTTAACTTAGTTTATTTCTCTTGCTACGACGTGACCAAACCATAAAATATATTTTCCGTCTAGACATAATTAGAACTCGTTAGAAATTGAACAACGTCTCCCCGTGGATTCGATCCCTAAATACTACTGCGTGTGTCGTACACTTGCGGCCTAGTAAAGGGCAAAACTCGCACGCCGGGTAAATCCTGGTGTGTCAAGTTTTTGGCGCCGTTACCATCGGGGATAGTATTGCTTGTTTGATTTCGTATTCTAATTTCTGCTCTAGACACTTCTGATTTTCAAGTTCTTTGTTGTTCTTTTGACTTTCTTATCTTTGTATTTTCTTCTAAGGTGCATGCACACTAGGAAACTCCTAGAAGAACCGTACCGCTACTAGACGATATCGACAAACACGGGAGAGAACTCCGAAGACTCAAAAGAAACTTAAGGATGGCCGAAACCGACCACCCGTAATATCAACTAAACCGCGATCAACTAGATCACGTGGATTACCGTGATTTTTCGGATCATGAAAAAGATCAAGAGGCTGTCCATGGTGCTAATGAACAGCCACACCTTGATCCCGAAAAAAACCACAACCAAAACTGAAATGCTGAAAATCCGAGGCGACAACTTCCCGTCGATCGTGATGCACCGAGGAACGATGCTCAAGCGAATGCACCGATTCCTCCGAACTACGTAAACGTCAACCGTCCAGTACTGCCCGCTAATCCTCCAAGGATATAAGTGCGTAACCGCATCATTGCTGATTTTGATGCACCGTATCAACACTTCCAAAACCGAGCAGCCATAACCTTTCCTATACCGAACAGAAACAATTTTGAAATCAAACCTTAAATCATTGCTTTGGTAAAGCAAAATCAGTTTTATGGAGTTGTAACCGAGCATTCGATGGAGCACATTGAGTTGTTCGAAGTGATATGCGGAACGACGAGAACGAAACAAGTTCCCGCTAACTATTTGAAGTGTAACCATTTTCCTTTTTCTTTGGCCGATAAAACTCATCGTTGGTTGAAATCTTTGCCCGCAGGATCTATTAATAATTGGGAAGAGTGCAAAGCCGCCTTCTTAAACCACTTCTACAGGAAATTGAGATCCAACGCGCTAAGAAACAAAATCCAAAGTTTTCATCAACAATCGGTGGAGTATTTCTATGAAGTGTGGGAACGTTTCAAGGAGTACGAGAGAGATTGCCCTCATCACGGTTTATCCGGTCTGAATGTGCTTGACATGGGTTGAAAGAATGAATCTATTTCAACCCATTTCAAGAAGCTGGAAATGCAAGTCTCTCAAACCGCAGACTCCACTAAGAGACCGAGCAGAATTTTACCCGGAAGAGTGGAAGATAACCCGAAGAAATTTTGCAACGTGATTTCCACCATATCCGAGAAGGAAGTCGATGCTAAGATGGAGCCTAGAGAAGTTCCAAAATTCGTCCCACTCTATGGAAGAGTAGTTACCAAATCTAAGATGATCCAAAAACCACCATTCGAGGTACCGAAACTAATCCTGCTTCAAAGGCTTAGAAAAGCCGATGATCCGGGACGTTTTTCTTTTTCTTGTTTGATTTTGGGGATTTATTTTGCAGATTGTTTGTGTGATTCCGGAGCCAACGTCAACATCATGTCTAAAACATTTGCCGAGAAACTCGGTATAATGAATCTCACGCCATCTACCGTGAGCGTAATTTTTGAGGACTCATCACAAAAGAAATCCGAAGGAGCGATCCATGATCTTCAAATACTCATTGGAAACAAGATCGTCCCCGCTGATTTTCACGTTCTCGAAATGGAACGAGACAAGGATAAACCGTTGATTTTTGGTCGACCCTTCTTAGCTACCGTTGGCGCCATCCTTGATCATGCCCACCGTCAAGCCGTCTTCTTGAATGTGGATCAAAGGAGGATCTATCCTACTGTCCCGGACGAAATTCCAAACCCGTTGGACGAACAAAAGATGAAAAACTCGATTTTCCCTAAAGGTAAAGAGAAAGATGAGTCGACTAAGACGAAACCCCCAAAGCTAAGTCCACCATTCACTTCTAAACTATTTGCAAAATTTAAGATCAATATTCCAGATTTAAGAGATACCAAGGAAGAACGAGTGGAAGAAATGGTTGAGAAGATGAAACAAGCTCTTTGAGATCCCGCATGGTTCGCTCTTAGAAGAGCGGATACGTAGGAGAGACTTCCCGGAGATCATTTTCAATTCAACACGAGGAGAACCGAGGAGGATCGGACACCGCAAGCGTGGAAGACGACACAAATATTGGCAAGTTCTTTGCAAGTCGACGACGATCGACTAGAACTCGTGTGCCGATTCCTCGACGTGACCCAACTCCTTCCCCTCCACGTGAACGAGGTTCCACTCCAAGGAAGATGGTTCGACTTGATGCAATTCTCCTGAGACCGCACGATGTCTCGCGCTTCACTCGACCCCGACAGATTTGGTTACAAATATTGCACTATTGTCAGTGAGTCCTACTTTGTCTTCTTACCTTCTAACTCTGTCCCTAGACTCCGAGAAGGAGCAGCACCTAGATGGATACCGGAGGAGATGGACTACATACCTACAGCCCCACGCATACCGTACATGATTTGATAGTTCCTAGTGGCCAAGGCCAACCGAGACGCCGAGGCAGAGCGTGCTCGACTACTTTAACAATCACAGGCCCGTGCACCATCCGCGAGTTCGTCTCACGAACACGGACCGGAATACGCAGCCATGGAGAAGAAGATAGCACGACAAGAGAGACGATACATGCACATGATGCGTTATTCGAAGAGCAGCACCATCCCTTTTTATGCATTGTTTTCTTTTGAATTTATTGAATATGTTTACCTCAGCTATGGTTGAGTAATTTTTTTGTTGGGTGAAAGGGGTTTGAAGGAGAATTTATAGTTCGATTCTTATCAGGTTTTTAGTCTAGGATACCGATTAGGGTTCTTCGTTATATCGTTGTTGTTAATGCGTTGCTTGACTAACCGTCTTAGCAACTGATATTAGGCGTTTAAGAGCCACGAGAGTGCTGTATCTAATCGCTTGACCTAGGGTAGATGAGCAAATCCATCGTAAAATTTCGAAAGTATACTTACGGAGGAATTGTGGGCGTAAACGACCTTTGAGAATATCATTCACTTCTTGCGCGGACGGAGACGAAAGCTACCGTCCTAGTACTGAAGTGAGTAGGTGTGTAGGATTACGGGAGTAGACTACACGCAGCGTACGTGTTCCAAGTTCAAGAACCCAAAGTCGACAAAAGTCGCTTTAGAAATCCTAGAAATTTCTTTGTAAAAATCGGCCATAAACCCTAGAAAATTCCCGATTGCCCAACGCTTCGTTTAATTGATTCACAACCTCGAAATAATTATTGTTTGCTACTGTTCACCTAGATTAGATTTATTTTCATTGCTTAACTTAGTTTATTTCTCTTGCTACGACGTGACAAAGCCATAAAAATATATTTTCTGTCTAGACATAAGTTAGAACTCGTTAGAAATTAAACAACGTCTCCCCGTGGATTCGATCCCTAAATACTATTTCGTGTGTCGTACACTTGCGGCCTAGTAAAGGGTAAAACCCACACGCCGGATAAATCCCGGTGTGTCACCGAGTAGCCATAAGAGCGTCGAGACGAGCTAACGCCTCAACCCTATCAGCCAAGATTTTATTCTTTTCTACCACGGCCCGTGAGAGGGAACAGGTAGTAGTCTTCCACTTGTTGTCAAGCTCACCATTTGCATCTCGTAAATCAGCATACACCTTCTCCAAGTCGGCAATCTTTGCCTTCAAGGTCGTCGTATCCTTAGCCCGTTTCAGTTCGCCGGTCTTTTCAGCAGCTAGCTCCTCGTTCAGCTTGGAGATCGCCTCCTTCAACTCCTTGTTCTCACGGATCCCCTTCTTAAGTTGGTGGTCGTAGGAGTTCACCAGGCGGTTCCCATGAGCTACAGCTTTCAAAAGACGAACTAAGAGTTAGCAAGAAAAAAGAGACAAGCGACAACAACAAATCGAACGACAAATACATAAGTTACCTGAGCTTCGCTATACGCCCAATCATAGTACAAGTCAGAAATAGAGAGCATGTCTGGTGGGTGCATCCGGCCTCCCTGTATTTTCAGATTTCGGAGGAAATCCGCACAATCCAAAGGGTTATCGACGAGTGGAGCCTCTTTCGTATAACGAAAATGAATCTCGAAGTCATTCACTTTTTCCTTCTCTCCCCCATTATTAGAAGCAGAAACGAATAATGATTTACCCCTCTTCAACCTTTTCGAGGCCTCCGACTCGATCGACTTAGGGTCACCCTCGACAAGCTGAGGCTCGGCAGGGGAGCGAATCGATATGCCACGCTTGCGATCGGGACGACCTCCAGGTGGCGTCTTGTCAACTTGAGAAGGACATGCTAGGACAATAGGTAGGGCAGACGACGAGCTTGGCTGCGTCACTACAAGAGCCTCCGTCTCTTTTTCTCCCGTCACTACAACGACATGCATACCCTCATGCTCAGTTATGACCTCGGTCGAAGTAACAATTGTGGCAGGGGTGATTTTGACGTCATTAGGAGCATCCGCCTGGACCTCCGAGCTTGCACACGTTGTATCTTTCATCGCAGTAGCAACAACCTCCTTAGCAGTGGCCTCTTCTCGAATACATCTCTTCGTGCGATACTCTAGAATTTGACCCATGTTAGCTGACGAAAATGCGAGTGACGAGCTAGTAGAAGAATCACACGAGTTAGACGAAACTACGCCCTCTACAAAAAAAGGGGAACGAAACATATAACGTTATGGTAGAATAGAATAAATCCTTACCAAAAAAAAGGGAAAAGGAAAATTCCTTACCAGATGATGATTTACCTGTCGGGTGTCGTATCCTAGAAGCAGAAATGTGCAAACGAGTGAATGACCTCCAACTAAGCTCGCCGGCGGAACGAAGGGTGTTGATGGAATCTTGGAGACCTTCGACGAATGGAAAGATCGGACGAGCTGATATATCACCACATATAAGAAAGGCTTAGGAAAATATACAAGGTCAGAAATGCAAAGGCGATAAAATGAAACAACCAAGAAATATATGAACTACCAATACTACGTGCTCATCTAGTCCTAGCGAGTATGGGATTCTGGACAGTAAATTTGTCCATCTTAACAAAGAAGTAATATCTCGACCAGGAGGTATCCTTGTCAGGCCAACCAGTCACAATTGCACGACCACGCCTAGCTAAAATATTCCACAAACAATGTGGTTCGGCCTTAATACTAGTAAGCGTTTCAAAATTGTAGACTTATCATATGACAAATCAATTTCGGAGTTAGCTGACATAGGGCCATCCCGCGCCTGATGGTGTAAACAAGAAGTAATATGGGAATCGGGAACCGCACCGCAGTCGATCATGTTTTGCGGGCAAGTCTTTGCTCGCGGTTCGGGCTGGACCGAGCAGCATCAGACCGTGCCTCCATCTTTTTGTCTTTTCAGTTTGTTGATTTTTTTGGGTTTTTTGGTATTTTAGAAAGCTGAAACTAAGAAAAAATAATGTTAATTTAAAAATAAAGAAAAACTAATACGAAAAACGTACCTAAAATGGATGGCCTCTCATTGAGCGCTTTTGTTTAAAGTCGTTTAACTTGACGTTGGTCTTTTTGGTTTCCTCGTCATGTGACTCATCGCTCCATAGTGAGTTGGGATTGGTATTCTTCGATTTTAGATGTCCTTCTCTCTTGAGTTTGAGCAGGACAGCATCATAGAACACGTCTTTGTCGATGTTAGCAAAGGAAACACGTCGATTTTGCCAATCCATAATTCCTCCGACGGTTGACAAGAAAGGCCACCCTAGGATTACCGGTGTAGAATCAACTTTCGTCGCTTTGACAATGTAGAAGTCGACGGGGAATGCAATCTCCGATCCTTACGGGCATGTTATAGGCGATCCCCTTAGGTGTATCACAAGATACATCAGCCATGCTAATTTTTGTTCGGGTATGGTGCACATGCTTGATACCGAGGCGATTGACTGTTGATTTTGACATGATGTTAAGGCAGGCTACGGAGTCACAAAGAATGTCTTTAAACTCGACTCCTCGGATGCTATAAGTGATGAGAAACAGACTTTTTCTTGAATCTTATGGAGACTTCTAACGGGTTTCCCGTTCATAGAATTCGTGAAAAGATCTTCTATCTCCGAGATGGATTCTTTTCTTTCACAAAAGAAGTGACCAATCATGTGGTCCACGCAAGCTCTAGCAAACGTAATTCCTCGAGGTAGATGATATTCTCATAATTTACATGTTCTAGCATTCATTTTATTTAGCTTTTTCATGTCATTTGCAATCATAATCATAGTTTTGTCTAGCATCCCGGTCTTTCTTAGAGTTTAGGATGTTGCATTAGGTCCTAGAGAGTTTCACATGTTTTAGAATATATTCTAGGTGTTTTGGAGGAAATTGGAGACTTTGGACTTGAGACCATTCGGATTTGGAGCAAGGAGAAGAAGCTAGAGTCACAAAGAATCTTGGAGACATCTCCACTGACTCAACCATCTGATGCAACAAAGCGGTGTGCCAACATGAGCTAAGCACCGCACGAGACCCATCCAAACCGGACCATGCATCCGGTGTCACGCTACAGGGCACTTACACCGAGCCCTCCATTCAGTGCAATAGACCGGTGTAGCAACATGAGCTAAGTACCGCACGGCGATCATTCCACACCGGTCCATGCATCCGGTGTGCGTCTCATCTCACCTGAAGGAAGTCTTCAACACCGAGCCCTCCATTCAGTGCAACATACTGGTGTAGCAACATGAGCTAAGCACCGCACGACAATCTTTTCACACCAGTCCATGCATCCGGTGTGCATCTCATCTCACCCAAAGGAAATCTTCAACACCGAGCCCTCCATTAGGTGCAACAGACCGGTGCACATTCCCAGAACTTACACCGATCCATAGCACCGAACCGTCTAGTCGGTGTAGGTGACCACGAGCCCTTGCGACCGATTTCGGCCAGGTCAGTACCCATTTTATTCCGGGCCGACCCGGTTCACCCCTCTCTCTTTATATAAGCACAAAACCTAATTTTCCAAGGGGGTCCTTTTCTTAAGCTAAAAACCTCTCTTAGTGTGTTCTTGGTGATTTGTAAGAGACATCTTCTTTTATTTATGCAATTTAAAGCTTTGATTACTTTATCTCTATCTTCTACTTCTCTTTCTTAATCAAATCATCATCTAACCATGGGATTTACATGTTCTTCATATGATTTGTTGGGTCCTAATGGTTTTTGAGTAGTCTCTTAGATTCTTGGGATGAGATAGATTTAGGGTGGTTCATTAGTTGATTCATGATGTTTAGGTTTAGATTTATTAAATCCCCTTCTTGCTAAGTGTGCTTAGTGCTAGAGTAGGCTTGAGGGAGTCAATCTAGACTTTAGGGAATTTCACACCCACAAGGTGTTCGATGAAATTCCCAAAAAGCTTAGTTAGTGATAAACATTCTTAACCTATGAGAGTAGCTGCTTAAGGTTTTTATTGGCTTATTTGAACATAGATCTCAATGCTTGCTAATCATTTTATCACAAATGAGAGTTTGATCTTGATTTAGTGATTAGCAAAATGATTAGTACCTTGAAAGAGAATTAGTCATAATTAATGATCTTAACCTAGGGATTAGCATTTGTTGAGTATTAAGCATCATGAATTAGCTATGGGATCATATTATTTCCATAACTTCATCCTTGGATTTGCCTTTCAATATTGTATTTAATCTCGTTTAGTGTTCCTAGATCTTGTTTCTTGTTTAATTCGAATTAGATAACTAGGCTTAGTTCCAAAACCAACCTTATTTGCTTGAATTAAGTAGTTTTATGCATTCTTAGTAATTGAGACACTTAACCCCATTTGGATTTATACCTTAAATACCACGATGATACGAGTGGGGTTTGAGTAATTGATTAGCAAAAATTCTATTATCAGTAGATCACGAACAACGCTATTGAATTCTTCTAACTTTCCCAACTAATCTTGTTCGGATAACTTTTGTGTTTCTCGGGATGAAATATACGAATAGCATAAGACGTACCATATGGTATTGTTTAATGCCTCACTCTCGTGAAATATGTGGGAATGTCTTCTCTACTCTCCTTGCTGTTGCGGAAGAATGCTTGTAGACAACCTTTTTCCTCCACGTCCGAGAAAGGCTCGTACATGAGGATCGATTTCACAAAGTTATTAAATTCGATCAATCTTTCTCGGGAGATGTTTTGTGTTCTTGGCTCCTCGGGTATTGGACTTGCAGGAGGTGTTGGTTCAAAGGCTGAACCATACCTCAAACTAAAATCAGATTCGCGAAAGAACAACCTTGGCTCTTCTTTTTCCACTACAAGAAAACATGGGCATTTCTGATGGACATAATTATGTCGGTAAATTCTGACAGAATTCAGACAAAATTAACATCCGTCGGAAAAAGTAAGAGAGGAGGGACCTATTGAGAACCACAACTTCTAGTCACATCTTCTTGCGTAAAAATGTTGCACTCCCTCCTTTCTCCAAAAACTGAAGTTTTCTGTCATTCCTTCAGACTTAGAATTTTCTGTGGGCTCTGAATGACAGACTTCTCATAAATGAACCATGGATGTCTCATAAGTATTTTGGCCAACCTAGACTCTTTTTAGGCTCTAATTTCCTTTCTCTTTTAATTATTTTTGAAATTTTTTTTTTTGAAAGTGGAAAACGCTTTTTATTGAGATAGAGTCTTAGGGGCACGAAAGTTTACCAAGTTTTTGAGTTTTCCAAGGTAGAACCAAGCTATCATCTTTGTTGAATTCACCTACACTGATCGCATATAATCTTCGTCTTTAGTGACTAGAAACTGTCTCGTTCCTCCCTCTCTGTCATTTTTGCACATATCTGCACATAAGACAAAAAGAGAGAATGCATGAGGTCTGAACAATGGGGTGGAGTACCAACTAAAGATGAGATGGACATTCAGGTACGGCAAAGACTGGTAAAAGGTAAAAGAATATCATGAATGTATGATTCATTATCTTTGCCTAAACCTATGATGAGAAAATTAAGTCAAGTTAAAGTCCTAGTATAATAGAGCAAGTATATTCCATCCTAAAGAATCTTTACGGTCTAAATTCATATGGGGATTTCGCATTAACATGAACTTTAGCTACCGCCTACTCTAGAACCAAATTACGAAAGAGCATGTTACTAGGAAATAGCGTAGAAGCATACTGGTTGGTTATCGTCATGGATTTCTTTCATCATACCCTCAAAACGTATTCCTACTTTTATTGAAAACAAACTTGAAAAAATTTAAAGAAAAATGTAAAATGCAAAGACTCATGAAAAAAAAAGGTGATTAGTAAGAGATGGAATCCTCCTCCAGACTTAAATCACATTGTCCCCAGTGTGAAATAAATCGAGCAAGGACGAGAAATACATGTATGTAATAATTGAAAAAGGTTTGGGAAACAGAAAACTTACCTGGAACTATTGGGGAATGGATGTGGGAATCGAATGGTGGTAGGTGGGGAGTGGTATATGGTGTTGTGGTGATGGGGAATGGGTGTGGGGGTGATTGGGAATGAATTGGAGTCAGTCGGGGATCGAAGCAAATCGATCGGGAACGACAAGGGGCTGGCCGCGGGTCGAAGGTGCCTACCGCGGCCAAAGGAGGTTTCGCCGCAGGTCGGTGGGACGCATCCGCGGTCGATGGCTGGTTCGCCGTGGGTCGGTGGGATGCACAGCAGTTGATCCTCTTTTGTTGTAAAGTCCTTCCTCGCGTTTCGGGCTGGACCGAGCACCATCAGACCGTGCCTCCATCTTTTTGTCTTTTCGGTTTTTTGATTTTTTGGGATTTTTGGTTTTTTAGAAAGCTGAAACTAAGAAAAACAGAATGTTAATTGAAAAAGAAAGAAAAACCATTACGAAAAACGTACCTAAAATGGATTGCCTCCCATTCAGCGCTTTTGTTTAAAGTCGTTTAACTCGACGTTGGTCCTTTCGGTTTCCTCGTCATGTGACTCATCGCTCCATAGTGAGTCGGGATCGGGGTCCTTCGATTTGAGATGTCCTTCTTTCTTGAGTTGCTGGACAACATCGTAGAACACGTCTTTGTCGATGTTAACAAAGGAAACACGTCGATTTGGCCAATCCATAATGCCTCTGACGGTTGACAAGAAAGGCCACCCTAGGATTACCAGTGTAGATTAAACTTTCGTCGCTCTGGCAATGTAGAAGTCGACGGGGGCAATGCAATCTACGATCCTTACGGGCATGTCATAGGCGATCCCCTTAGGTGTATCACAAGATACATCAGCCATGCTGATTTTTGTTCGGGTACGGTCCACGTGCTTGATACAGAGGCGTTTGGCGGTTGATTTTGACATGATTCTAAGGCAGGCTCCGGAGTCACAAAAAATGTCTTCAAACTCGACTCCTCGGATGCTACAAGTGATGAGAAACTGACTTTTTCTTGAATCTTATGGAGACTTCTAATAGGTTTCTCGTTCATAGCATTCGTGAAAAGATCTTCTATCTCCGAGATGGATTCTTTGCTTTCACAAAAGAAGTGACCAATTATGTGGTCCATGCAAGCTCTAGCAAACGTGATTTCCCGAGGTAGATCACGAACCACGCTATTGAATTCCTCTAAGTTTTCCCAACTAATCTTATTCAGGTAACTTTTGTGTTTCTCGGGATGAAATATACGAATAGCATAAGACGTACCATATGGTGTTGTCGAATGCCTCAGTCTCGTGAAGTAGGTGTGAATGCCTTCTCTACTCTCCTTGCTATAGCGGAAGAATGCTTGTAGATAACCTTTTTCCCACACGTCCGAGAAAGGCTCGTACATCAGGATCGATTTCACGAAGTTGTTAAATTCGATCAATCTTTCTCAGACAATGTTTTGTGTTCTTGGTTCCTCGGGTATTTGACTTGCAGGAGGTGTTGGTTCAAAGGTTGAGCCATACCTCGCACTAAAATCAGATTCGCGGAAGAACAACCTTGGCTCTTCTTTTTCCACTACAAGAAAACATGGGCATTTTCGACAGACATAATTCCGTCGGTAAATTCCGACGAAATTCGGACAAAATCAACATTCGTCGGAAATCCGTTGGAAAAAGGTACCCGTCGGAAATTTCAGACAGATTTCTGACGACAAGCGTTTGAACGGATGTTGTAACCGTTTGAAAGAATATAGACGTTACATAGCTGTTTGAATATTGTCGGTAGCCATCGGAAATTCTTGACAGATTTCCGAAGGAATATAGACGGATTTTGTAGCCATTTGAAAAAATATAGACGTTACATAGCCGTTTGAATATTGTCGATAGCCGTTTGAATATTGTCGGTAGCCATCGGAAATCCATCGGAAATCGCGCACAATTTCTTTATAAAAACGTATCCACCCCTCTCATTTACAATCACAAAAACAAAAAACTCTCATCTATAATTCCTTACCAAAAATATCTTCTTCATATCCTTATAATTATTTTCGAGCATGGATGGAAAAATCATATCAAATTCTGGAGACGGGCTTAATTACGGAAGAATACAAACAAGGTCTGTAGGAATTAATGGCATTTGCGGGTACGCAGAAGAAAGCAAAAAAAACCCGGTAAAATCTACTGCTCTTGTACCAATTGTCGGAATCATAGATTAATCGTGATAGATGAAGTATGGTAACACTTGTATTGTAATGGGTTTGTACAGGGTTACAAGATTTGGTATTATCATGGAGAAAATAATATAATGGTGGATTATGCAAGTAACAGTGAACAATACATTGAGGATAGCGCTACCTTAGAAGAACCTGCAATAGAAGTAGAAACTGTAAGTGATGTTCATATGGTGAACGATGCATTTCGTGAAAGTATACACATAACTTAGAAGCTCGTAGATTCTTTGATATGTTAGACGCTGCTAAGAATATGTTATATGATGGGTGTAGAGGTGGACATTCCCCTTTATCAGCTACAACTAGGATGATGGATATAAAGACGAATTTCAATTTGAGTGAGGAGTGCGTGGATGCAATCGCTGATTTTGTGAAAGACATTTTGCCAGAAGATAATCTTGCAGCGGCAATATACTATGAGATACAGAAACTTGTTGCTGGTCTACGATTGACGTATCAAATGATAGATGTATGCATTGACAACTGTATGTTCTTCTGGAGAGAGGACGCAGACCGTTCGACATGCCGTTTTTGTCGCAAACCTCGGTATAAGGAAACAAGTGGAAGAGTGTCAGTCCCATATAAACGGATGTGGTATTTGCCGTTAACAGAGAGATTGAAGAGGTTATATCAATCAGAGCGCACAGCGAGAGCAATGAGATTACATGTAGAGAATACAACGGATGGATAAATCGCTCATCCCTCAGATGCATGAGCATGGAAACATTTTCAATTATTGTATCTCAGTTTTGCGTATGCGGTGAGGAACGTATAACTTGGATTATGTACAGATGGTTTCAACCCTTTTGGGAAGCACGGCAGACAATATTCTTTGTGGCCAGTAAGTGTAGCACGTTATAATTTTCCGCCATCTTTGTGCATTAGACGGGAGTTCTTGTTCCTTAGCATTCTCGTTCCTAGACCAGAGCATCCGAAGAGATCACTTGATGTGTTTTTGCAGCCATTGATTTATGAGCTGCGAATATTATGGGATCAAGGTGTTGAGGCGTTTGATGTTTCTTGTCAGCAGAATTTCGTCATGCGGTCGGTACTTATGTTGATCATTAGCGATTTTTCAGCATATGGCATGTTATCAGGATGGACAACGCATGGAAGGTTATCGTGCACGGACTGTCAAGATAACAAAGATGCGTTCCAATTGAAGCACATACACAAAATGTCTTGGTTTGATTGTCATAGGCGATTCCTACCAAGCGATCATCCTTATAGTCGGAACACCACATTGTTTACGAAGAACCGGAAAGTAGTTGATGGTCCACCTCATGAGTTAGATGGACAATATTTGTTGACTCAGTTCCGAGATTTTGGTGCTGAAAGGACCGTTGAATGTGGTGGTAACGGGCATCATCATGTTGATGGTTGTGGCAACGTACATAATTGGCACAAGAGGAGTATTTTCTAGGATTTTCCTTATTGGAAGGACCATCTTTTGAGACATAATCTAGATGTCATGCACATTGAGAATAATTTTTTCGACAACATTATGAACACCGTTCTCAATGTCCAAGGGAAGACGAAGGACAATCTGAAGTCTAGATTGGACTTGCCAGACATTTGTTCTCGTAGAGCATTACATGTGACAGGGAGCGGGAAGCCTCCGGTCCCGGCATTTCGGTTGGATGAACCTTCAAAGGCCGAGTTCTTTTAACTGGATTTCCGATAGTGTTAGATTTCCGGACGGATACGCATCTAACCATCAGAATTGCGTTGATCATGGATAAGGGAAGTTTTCTTGGATGAAGAGTCATGATTGCCATGTTGTGATGCAGCGCCTCTTTCCATTTGCCTTTGCATGTCTTCTACCACGTAATGTCCACGAAGCAATTGCCGGTACAATAATTAAATTAATTTTTAATACTTTATACAATAATTTAGTATTTATTTGTTATGCATATATATTATGCAGGGATTGATGCCTTTTTCGAGATATATGTTAGCGCTCTCTTACATCAGACGGTATCCGCAACCTGGCAAATAATATACCCGTAATCATTTGCAATTTGGAGAAGATATTTCCGCCTTCCTTCTTAGATGGTATGGAACATCTAGCAATTCATCTCCCTCGAGAAGCATAACTTGGGGGCCCGGTTCAGTATCGTTGGATGTATCCTTTCAAACGGTGTATGTTTCATCTAAAGAAGGTGAAAATTTTGATCAAAGTGGAGGGTTCTATTGTCGAATGATATATCATGGTTTTTACCCGTTTTAAGCCATGATATAAGTCTTTTTTATAGAGTCTTTCTAGTATTCTGTAGTCTTTTAGAGTCTTTTCAGGTTTTAGGTACGTTTGGAGCATTATTGGAGATACTGAAGCATTTTGGAGCATTTTGGAGCCAAACAGAGATCCTGTAGCTGACACACTGATTTGATGCATGAGTATCGATCGATACACTTATGGTATCGATCGATACACGTCGAAGAAACAGAAGGATCGTGACTTATTTGAAGATTTAAGGAATTGCAAATTGCCCTAGAAGACTTTATTATTAACAATAAACCCCAAAACGTGACTTAGGTTATTTATTAGGATTTTACAGCCACTTTCATGGCTAGGCTTTATTTTACTTTGGTTTTGTGAGAGAGCTTTGGAAGGGAGACAAGTCTGAAACTCTGTTCGTCCGAGAGAAGATTTCGAACCCTTGTTCTACTCTCTTATTTACTATTATTTCAAGGATTTATTCAGTCATGTTTATTGTTGCAATATCCATGTCTGAGTAGATCTCATGTTAGGTTTAGGGTTCTCATAAGAGATTTCTTTGAATGCTAGGTTGGTTAGTTGTTTAGGGTTCATAATCTGAATAAGTTCTTCACCATAGGTTGTTCTCATAGCTAATTCTGGATTGATCACCTAGAACTTAGATCTTAGGTTAATCGATTAGGCACGAGAGTGCAATTGAGAAACCTGATAGAACCTAGAGTGAGCAAAATAACTATTCGCAAAGAGATTTGGTTTAATTGTTTTGTGAACAAATCAAACTTGAACTAATTATGGTTTAGACTTTAGGATTCGCAAAGAGATTTGGAATTCTAGGATTTAGACTTAGATAATTATCGCAGCGAGAGTTGGTTAATTATACCTTAGTGATTTGAGTTCAAGAACCGTGCATAACCTGAACCCTGATTAGTTAGTTTATCTGCATTCATTGATTTCCTAAGAAATACCCTGAACCTATCTTTCTCCCATCGAATTTACAACAGTTTAATTTACGTATTTGCTTTCAATTCCATTGATCACTTAGCTTGATTTTCATCTATATAATCTATTGTATGTTTCCTTGAGTCTCTGTGGATTCGATCCCTAAGTATTACAATCGACAAAACTTTAGTACTTTTAGGGTATTAATTTTAGCTTATCAAATTTGGCGCCGTTGCCGGGGACTCAATTCGCCATTAGATTTTAGTTGAGAATTTCGACTAAGTTCACCGCAGTATCGATCGATACTCTAGTGTATCGATCGATACCTATCGTGACAGTTCGTGTTACTTACGTTCTTTACTTTTGTTTTCAGTTGTATGCCTATTCGCGAAACTAGAAGGAACAAGAGCACTCGGCTAGTTGATCTGTCAAACGAGCAGCTAGCACTTTTGGAACGCACAAACAGAATAGCAAAGAAGCCAGCAGAGATGAACAACAATCCAGTGGTTTTAGTTCAAGATAAAGCTGGTGCTTATAGAGACCAAGAGGGTCAATTTTGCAATGAGAGAGGGCAACGATTGGATGGAGAGGGGAACATCATCCTACCTACTCCTGTTGTCGCTGGGAATGTCGTTGGGAACGCGAATGCAGGGAATGTTGTGGCTAATCATGGTAGAACAATTGGTGAGTACAACATGCTTGATCAGTTTTATGCAAATCGATCATATTGAGAGGAATGACTTTGAGCTGAAGCCTGCATACTACACTCTTGTGGGTTAGCATCCTTTTCATGGTCTTACCAATGAACATCCCATGGATCATATTGAGAGGTTCGAGGATTTGGTCACTAGCATCAAGAGCAATGGAGTGTCCTATGATTACCTCTTCTGCAAGCTCTTCCCTTATTCTTTAGGTGGAGATGCGACTTACTTGCTGAAGCAGTTACCTCCTAGATCACTGACCACCTGGGAAGTGACTAAGACTGCTTTCCTGAATAACTTCTATGATGATGCACGATTCGAGGATTTTAGGAACAAGATCTCCCAGTTTTCTCAGGGAGCGACTGAAGCATTTAAGGCTGCTTGGATCATATTCATATCATATCAGAGAGACTGTCCGCATCACGGGTTCGCTAAGGTTCAGCGGATGGGTATCTTCTTCAGAGGAATTGACTGGAGGTATCATATGGCCTTAGATGCTGCGAGTAATGGGAACTTCAATACAAGGTATCCTAACAATGCTTATGTGCTCATTGGGAACTTGGCTTCTAGCAATAGTACCAAGAATGCAGACATGGAGCGCAAGAAGCAAGCTGGTAACTTGGATGGCAGCCAAATCGCAGAGTTAAAGGCTAAGCTGGATTCGAAGCACAATTTGCTGATGGGAAAGACCCAAAAAGCGGTATACTTTGCTGCTGAAAATGAAGTGGAGGATTTTAACTATATTGGTGGAGCTGATTTTGGGTCAAATCAGTTTGTCCAGAAATCATTCCAGAGCAGTGGCTATACCAGGAACTATGGGAGTTCGTCTTATCAACCTCTGCCTGCTAAAACCCCAGAGAGCAAATTTGAGTCTATGCTCGAACAGCTTCTTCAGGGACAGCAGAAGATGACAGTGGATTTCAATGGGAAGATGGACGCTATGTACACAGATATGAATGGGAAAATTTAGTCTCTCAACACTCATCAGAAGATGATGGAAACTCAGGTAGCTCAAACTGCAGCAGCTGTCAAGGAAAAGATGGTTCATTCACAGAATGAATACGTCAATGCAATCACCTTAAGAAGTGCATGAAATTTCGAAAACCCTGTAGGAGATGACGATGAGGATTCATAAAATCCCAGGGTATCGATCGACACCACCGAGTATCGATAGACACCAGTTCAAATACTTTCTCGAGACGTGTCAAAGCCCTGAGTATCGATCGATACCTTTCCTGTGTCGATCGATACCTGCTCTGAGGTCGATACCACTTCTTGTGTCGATCGATACCCCTTGCTGACTAAGCCGGAAATTGTAAAAAACCGGAGATAACAGAGGAGCGGGTCTACAAGCCTAAGGTGCCATATCCTAGACCACCTAGACATCTCATGAATCCCATCACTGCAGAGAAGTTGCTCGCTTTTGAGAAGATGGTGAGGAGAATTCCCCATACTATATCTTTCGAAGAAGCTTTTGAAAATCGCCCTTTGGAATGTTACTTCCGAGATTGCAGAGAAACTGAGGAAGAGATCAAGGCAATTTTCATCAAGGCAAGAGGCACACCACCACCGAAGAAGCAGTTGACTAAGAGGGAAGACCCAAGAAAATTTTTAGTTCCATGCTTTATCTCTGGAATTGAATTCAAGGAATCTCTCGTTGATTCAGGGTCGAGCGTCAATGTCATGTCAAAGGCACTAGCAGAGAGTTTGAAAATTGGTGATATTAGATCTACTCAGATGACTCTCGCATTTGCGAACTCTTCCACCTCAGTTCCATATGGTACAATCCCTGATTTACTGGTTAAAGTAGGAGATTGTCTGATTCCTGCTGACTTTCAGGTTGTGGAAATGAGTGCAAGATCTAGTACACCTTTGATTCTTGGAAGACCGTTCATGGCTACGGTAAGTGCAGTTATAGACACACCCAGTAAAAGGATCTCGTTCTCATACATTGACGAACAGGTCTCCTACAAAGTCATCCCTTCTAGAAGAACTTCCAAGCATATCTCTTGCATTACTGTTGTCACATGAGAGACATTGATGGTTGATCTTTTGGACGAGCCTTATGATGAGCCAACTGTCATAGACGTTGTAGATGGTCCATCTATCATCACCAAGGAAGACATCAAAACAGCTACGGCAGAGAAGAAAGTAAAGAACAAAAGAGTCGAGAGTGCTACCCATGTGACCTTAATTCCTCAGAAGTGTAATGGAGATTCGATCGAATATAAGTTGGAGCGCAAAGGAACCTCAAAACCATTCTCTAAGGCTATAGTTATTCTTACTCCGGAGCTGAAAGAGAAAGGACAGGAGGTTGTGGAGAGCATGTTGAGCAGAACTCTGAAGCTGGAAATGTCAAAGTGTGGAGCTTGTTTTGGAGCAAGTTCTCATTCTTATCCTGAATGATGCACCCAGTGCCTGAACGGCGGTACAGTCAAGCTAATGACATTAAACGAGCGCTTGGTGGGAGGCAACCCACTGGTAAGTTTGTAAGTCTTTTTCTTTTTATTTTTCGTTTTGTGTTTTGTGTCAGCATAAACAAGGAGAAACATGACTTGCCATCGACCAAATTGCCCTGGTATCGATCGATACCCCTCGTGTATCGAACGATACCTCATACGCCAATTCAACGTTGAGAAGAGTTCTTCGTGTCGACTTAAGTCTGGTATCGATCGATACCAGGCCGTGTGTCGGTCGATACTCGATGTTCCATTACGGTAACTTCTTGTTCCTCACATTTCCACTCAGTTCTTTTGGTTTCTTTTACCGACTCTAGACTAGATAACACTGGGGACAGTGTTGTTCAAGTCTGGGGGAGGTAGTCGCTGACATTGTTTTTGTTTTTCTTAGAGTCGGTCCTTTTTTAGTTTAAAATTTGTTTTATTGAGTCAAAACATGTTGGAGACTGTGATCTTTTTCTTGACTCTATTGTCCTGACTTTGCTTTTAAGTGACCATTGTTACAGAATCAGTTCTAGATCGGACTAATGAAAAAATCCAAGGCTGACCAGTTAACTAGAAGACACTCATATTTCCAGCAAAGTTCGTAAAAGCCTGAGCCAAATTCCGTGCACTTCATTGATGTGATTGATATCCATAGAGCTTGATTCCTCATTCATATCTGACAAAAGAACCCACGTGTTGAAAGTGATGGTATTTATCTCCCTGTTACAAGTTAATAAATAAAGATGCATTAAAAGATGAAATGATTTTCTTCTGAGTAGAGGGTTAGGAAAATTTCCAGCGATCCCATTATTCTACTTCATAGGGAATGATCACACAAAGATGGAAGCGAGGTTAGGAAAATTTCATGTGATACCATTATTCGCCTACACCTTTGATTACTTTTGAAGGAAGAACCGGGATTAGGTGGCAAACACCATCAATACTCGCGTTACCTTTAATAGTATATGCGAGAGAATATAATAAGAAATAAGTCTGGGGGAGATAAAATAATACCAGAAAGTGTGAAAATAGATGGTTCCTTGTTATGATATTGTATGGGAAAGAATCTAGAAGGTTCTTGGTATTAATCACAGCAATGAAACTAGCGATGATGACTTTGATTGAACGATGCTATGAAATTATGTGTGTAGTCTAGGAAGTTGCGAATGTCTACGGCGAAGTACATGGTGGTTAGATTTGGAACTGGTTATGTGATATGTGGAGCAATAAGGAAAAGGGTCAATGCAATGTTTCAAGAACAGGTTTTCAAACCTCTTTCTCTTGTTTAGCTTTCTGTGTTTTCAAACCTCTTTCTCTTGTTTAGCTTTCTGTTTTGCTTGAGGGCAAGCAAAGACTAAGTCGAGGGGAGTTGATATATCATGGTTTTTACCCGTTTTAAGCCATGATATAAGTCCTTTTTATATAGTCTTTCTAGTATTCTGTAGTCTTTTAGAGTATTTACAGGTTTTAGGTACGTTTGGAGCATTATTGGAGATACTGAAGCATTTGGAGCATTTTGGAGCCAAGCAGAGATCATGTAGCTGAGACACCGATTTGATGCATGAGTATCGATCGATACACTTATGGTATCGATCGATACTCGTCGAAGAAACAGAAGGATCGCAACTTATTTGAAGATTTAAGGAATTGCAAATTGCCCCAGAAGACTTTATTATTTACAAGAAGCCCCAAAACGTGACTTAGGTTATTTATTAGGATTTTACAGCCACTTTCATGGCTATGCTTTATTTTACTTTGGTTTTGTGAGAGAGCTTTGGAAGGGAGACAAGTCTGAAACTCTGTTCGTCCGAGATAAGATTTCGAACCCTTGTTCTACTCTCTTATTTACTATTATTTCAAGGATTTATTCAGTCATGTTTATTGTTGCAATCTCCATGTCTGAGTAGATCTCCTGTTAGGTTTAGGGTTCTCATAAGGGATTTATTTGAATGCTAGGTTGATTAGTTCTTTAGGGTTCATAATCTGAATTAGTTCTTCACCATAGGTTGTTCTCATAGCTAATTCTGGATTGATCACCTAGAACTAAGATCTTAGGTTAATCGATTAGGCACGAGAGTGCAATTGAGAAACATGATAGAACCTAGAGTGAGCAAAATAACTATTCGCAAAGAGATTTGATTTAGTTGTTTTGTGAACAAATCAAACTTGAACTAAAAGTTGGTTTAGACTTTAGGATTCGCAAAGAGATTTGGAATTCTAGGATTTAGACTTAGATAATTATCGCAGCGAGAGTTGGTTAATTATACCTTAGTGATTTGAGTTCAAGAACCGTGCATAACCTGAACCCTGATTAGTTAGTTTATCTGCATTCATTGATTTCCTGAGAAATACCCTGAACCTATCTTTCTCCCATCGAATTTACAACAATTTAATTTACGTATTTGCTTTCAATTCCATTGATCACTTAGCTTGATTTTCATCTATATAATCTATTGTGTGTTTCCTTGAGTCTCTGTGGATTCGATCCCTAAGTATTACAATCGACAAAGTTTTAGTACTTTTAGGGTATTAATTTGAGCTTATCATCGCACAGAGCATCAATGAAGAAACCTCACATTTTGCCGAGTTCTACTTTCCAACACAAGTCAAAACGAATAGTCGTAGACCAGCTCGACATGATGACGGAGGTGTAATACCTTTCTATCCGGTCGATGTTTCTCATATATTCTTAGAGATTGGATGACTTAGTGGAAAAGGCACGAAGCGGAGACTTTCAGCACATGAGCGGGATCATTTGCATATGTATATTCTCACAAACTGTGACAGAGTTGATCAATATGAGAGGTGTTATATTGAACCAAATTATTAATTACTTATTGGGTCCTTGATTATATATATGTTAACGTGAGTCCAATTCAATCTCATAGGATGTATATGGCTTATCAACGTTTTGCATTTCCAAACAAAACAGAGGACGAGCTAATCGAGCTCACACAGGAAGATTTCGGATGTTGGTTAAGAGATTATGTAAGTATTTTAATTTCCTTGTTTTTATCTATCATATATAATGAATGATATAATTAAATTATTTTTGATTTGATTCGTGCAGGTCACGACAGAGAAAGCTAACAGAAAAAAATTGTCCACGTGGTTAGAAGAATTTGTGCGATTTCCACTAGCAACCGTGCAGTCACATGTGATGTATAACACATGGGGATACACTTTTAAGATTCTTCGGGATGATAGGAGTGGGTCAACTTCAGATTACGGTGTATCTACTCAGTCCGATGATTTTGTATACTATGGTGCCCTACATGAGATTTTCGATGTTCACTACCCGGAAATACTCAGTAAGTAGACAATAACTCTTTAGAATAAATAAAATATCATTGCCCCCAATATTATTAATTTATGTTTTATTGTATATATGTATAAGAGGCTCTCCTAAATTGTCGAGTCCAAGCATCAAAAGACATATCGGCATCACAATTTTCTGTCAAACCCACAAAAAGAGATCATCGCAAAGAGCAACAGAAGCTCATAGAAGTGAAATGCTAGACGACGAATTACCAAAGGTCGCTGCAATCGGTCAAACTTGGAAAGAGAAATACTGAAATTTATGTGGCTCTTGATAAAACTGGCCACCCGGCAGTATCTACAAATCTCTTCATATATTCTTCTACCGGTTACTCCCATCCAAGAGCGAATGAATGAATTTCGGCCCAGCTTGACACCGTGTAAAGCGTGCCAGAGAGTCCCTTCCAGGTTGGTGATGATTCTTCTTGACTGTGTTGTTTTTGTTTCTGGACGATTCCAGAGAACAGAGGCACAAATGAGACCCCAAAATGGCTTCCCACTCTCCTGAGGCTCGAACTAGAGCTAACCACTATTCCTATGTCTGCTTCGAGGAGACAGAGCAAGTCACCTACTGAATCTCCAATATAAACAGTAAGGAGGCTTTTCTTCTTATCATGGTCCTTTCTGTTTTGTAGGATGCTTTTGAACTGTTTAGCCTTGTCGATCGGTGATTCCACTTTCCTTTCTATTTCGCCAGTCGAGATGGATTCATCGAAAGTGAATTCATTTGCATGTACTTCCACTGCATCTACTCCGCCTGTAAAGAGGAGATTGTTTTAGCATAGTTTCTTAATTTTAGGGCCTGGATTGTCTGCAAAAATCACAAAATTAAGGATTTTGGTACATACGTGCAGAAAAGGCTGCCTTGATGAGGTCACCACACCAACAATACGAAAGGACGTGGACTTTTGCATTCAGATCCCCTGTCTTTAAAATTTTCTGGAAGACATTGATGCAGCCATCTTGAAGAATTAACCTTTCCCCAGCTCTCTTAATGTCTTCGAGATTCAGGCCCTTGAGTACACCAGACTCGATCACTCGACTGTTTGCCTTTTTCTCAAATTCTGAGAGCTTCTCCAGTGCATTACATAAACCCTCATGGTCAAACTTGTCCGCTGCATAAGAATGAAGAACAAATCTTCCACATTAAAAGAAAAATCATTTAATAAATTCCAAGGAGATTAGTATAGTCGTTGAAACAGGGTCAACTAAAAGTAAACAAGTCTGACCTTTTTCCTTATTCAGAATATTCTCTATGCACTCTTCATAATGCTCTGTATATTGTTTAGAAAGTTGACTCCAGGTGTTCTTAAGGTCAGCTGAAAGCATCCGATGAATTTGTTGCCCAGATCGACTCTGTTCATCTTTGGGGGCAGTTACAATTGCGATTTCAGCTAAAATTGCAGAAGAATCAACAACGGTGCAAGTCAGATCGAAATCAGAAAATATCACGAGGTCATCTTTTGTATGGTTCTTGAGCAGTGGAACTATGGTAGGCTGAGCAAGCGGTTGGGCATGGAAGAACTCCACTTCAAGTTTCATAGCCTGTTGATACAATTTTTCAATGATGTCCAGTTCTTCGCCTGTCATAGAGACACTAAGCTTCTCGAGCAAGTCTTCAGTTTGCTTGGCTGATGCCTAAATAAATGGAAAACAGACAATTCATTATATAAGATCCATCATCACAGACAGCGTACAAGAAACTTTTGAAAGTTAACAGAATGAGGCAGAACATACAACTATTAAATACCTGGAAAGCATCACTAGAATAATTATCGATCCATTTCTTGTAGGGGTGGTTCACTTCATTCGAATCTAGAAGTGCTCCAAACTCCTTACCAAGAAAGGCATACAGCCTCATGCAAGGTGTCACAGCACCAAGCGTGTAGGCAGTAACTTTCGTTTTCTCAAATGGTGTATCGAGCATGCCCGGAGCTTTGAGTCCTTCTACTTTTCCGGATGCTGTAGCTAACAAGAACTCGGTGTATCTCAAAGTTGCTGAGTTAACACTTACTTCTTTGTTTATGTCTAAATCCCAATCCTGCAAGGATCAGACAAACGTTCTACTGAGGATATCACTTGATCAGAAAATTGTATTAATGATGTTCTCCAGGCCACTTTATGTCAATGAACCAATATAACAAAGCTGACAGAAAACTTGAGAACAATATTTGTTCATAGTTTAGAAGCTAAGTGGCACCAATTTACATGATACATTCAGTATCCAGAATGAGGAAGCCGCATGTAAAAGCCATAGCTTGTATAAATATCCAAGCATGACTCTTTCTCCCTAAAATTCACTAGTAGCGCTTGGAATTCACAACCAAAAGGCTTAAAATAATTATTTGACTCAATTTTGCTGACAGATTATAAAAAAAATTAGTCTCTATCTCAAAAATGTAAATCAACCATTTACTCATTTAGTGACTGATGCCAGATGACGTAAATAGAAGATATATTGAACCATCCTCCAACAATTAGAGAGAAAAAACAACTAATTAGATAGTTAGTTGCAGTTTCTTTTTTTTTTGTCAGGATATGAAGATTTTTTCCAATCCAAGCAACAAACAGGATTTATCAAACGAACTCATGTGAATTCTTATGTTCTACTTCGGGTTAATATGAAATAAATGAGCATGTATGATGTAAAACAAGAAAGACCTTATTCTACCTGTACAAACGAGGCGTGCATTTTCAATTCCTCCATCACACTTTTCCGCAAGTTAGAAATTGCCAACTTATCATCATCATCATCAGCACACTCTGAGGCCAATTCATACCTAAAAATGCAGGAAAAAAATAGATTAATAAAAAAAAAAAAAAATCTATGAAAGCCATTCATTGGAAGGTTTGCAGAGGTTTGATATTATACAATCGTTCAACCATCTCTTCATATCTTATCAGTGATAAGAAAAAATAAAAGTTTCTCACAGTTGTTAATACAAAATCAAATCATTTGATCAACTTCTAAAACCAAAAGATAACGTGAAAATAATCATCATTTTCCAATGCAATTAGAAGAATATAAATCTACATGACCAGCATCCAAGTCGAATCTAATGATGTGAGCAGCATCCAAGTCAAATCCTAGTTTGGTTATTAACTTCATTTGGTTATTAAGTCGTATCTAATGATGAATAAGAATACCATCCTATGTCAGCGGATAGTAGGGATATTAAGTGCAAGGCAAAACAACACTCCAAGGGAACGTATAATCTTCGAGAATTAGAAGACTTTGCCATACATTCATCGGGGAAAATCGAACTCAAAATCCTTACCAATAGAAAACTAATCTTTGGCACTACCATACTCAGGATCCGATCTTCTCTATCTAAACTTTGTATTATTAACCAACAACTTTACAAACCATAAAAGACAGAGTTCTGGATTCAATAAAATCCACATTATCTACTGCATATGTGCTTAACAAATGAAATAATGGTTGAGAAAAGCATCAAACATATATTCCAGATATGATTTCTTCTCTTACATGTCTGCAGCTTTTGATTCTAAAAACCTACAATTGATCCAGATCCATTCTTTGAATGACTGTTTCTAACCCTAATTTTAAAACCTTCAGTCTCCATCTATATTTAAACACAAGAACTTCTAAAGAAACTCTCACGCATCATTTTTCCGCAAAAATCCAAGGAATTCAATTCACAGAGAAACTAAGTATATGAGCCCAGAAGTAGAGAGAACTCACGCGTGAGCAAACGCCTTGAGGAAATGAACATCCTGTGCAATATAGTGGCGGAATGTTTCGATCTTGAGATATCCGGCGGCCAAAGAGACGGCGAAGGGGCTGTAGATAGATAAGAGGCACTCTCTGTTATACTTGATCCACAGCCTACCAGGCAGAGCTTCTTCAGAGTAATTAACGGCGATGTTTGGAGGAATCGCCATCGCCGAAGAGAAGGCGGCCGCCGCCATTGGATTAGTCGCCGGACGGAAGACCGGAGACTTGCTGCCAAACAAGAGAGAACAGATCGGCGCGGCGGCGCGTGGCGATCGGAGAAGACCGAGCGAGATATTGATCAGGCGTGGAGAGAAGAGGAAGCGCATAAAAAGAGATAAAGAGAGTAGAGATTGGCTGGGTTTCTTTAATTTGTGCAAGGCTTGATGGAAAGTACTTGTCGTAGATGCAGAGAAGAGAAAATTGACTTTTTTTTTTTTACCAGGCTACCGAATCTAGCAAAAATTGTTTGAACCGAATCGAATCGAATCGAATCGAAGTTTAGCCAATTCAGTTTGGATACGGTTTACATACTAAAACCGATTGGCAAGTCACTGTTTTTTAATAGGTTTTCAGTTCAATTCGGTTTGGTTCAAAATTGTTAAACCAATCGGTTTTAGTACATACTAAACCTTAGTATAAAACGTTCTTTTTTTTTTTCTTTTCTTTTCTTCGTTTTGAATCTTTTGATTTTTCTTTTCGTAACGACGACCAAAAATTTTTCTTTCTGCGATGGCGACTAAACTTTTTCTCACAAAATTTAACTTTTGCCGATGGCAACTGTGGGTGCTAAATTGATATAGGGCATGTTTGTTTCTTCATTCAGCTAGATCATTTGGTTGAAGATGCCAACTGATGTTTGTTTTTTTTGTTTAAAATGATAATCATTCAGATGATCCATCTGACTGAGTTTTAAAACCTATGAACAAAAATTAAAACCCAGCTGGCTGCTTCAGATTGGCTCAGCTGGATGAATCAGCTCAATTAAAAAAAAAATGACAAAAAACCTAGATCTAACGCGATTTTCTCTTCTCCGATTCTTCTCTTCTCCGACTCTTCTCTTCTCCGACTCTCGACTCCGGCAGCTTCTCTCCGGCGGCTTCTCTTCGGCGGCTTCTCTCCGGCTACTTCTCAGGTGAGCTTCTTCTCTCTTTCTCTCTTTTCCTTCAACTTTCTCTTAGCTCTTAGAAACTCTTTTACATGAGACCATTGCTTTCTTCTTCGAATTTACTCTTCTGGGTTTGCTCTTTAGTGGCTGTGTTCTGTGTCTATTGATTGGTTTGTTCTCTGGAACTTCTAGATGCTACTGGATTTGCTTCTTTTTTGTTCTCTTGTCCACGAATCTGTATGTTTGATTCCCTTTTTGTATGTGTTTGATCGATTGCTTCGTCTAGGTTAATAAAACTGGTAGCAAACAGAAATGGAGGCTTTCTAAAACCCTCTTCGTAAGTATGTTTCGATCTGTCAGATTTTTGTTTTTTGAAATTAATACGCGTTTCATGTTTCTGTAATTTCCAATTGTTCTGCATTTGGATGAGTCAATGATCCTAAGGCATTGTTGTTTGATTAAGCTAGAAATACATAGTTAGGAATAAAGGCATGAATGATTCAACTGCTGCTTCAAATGGTCTAGTTATGGATATGAATGGTGAGTTAGCTAAATCTGAAGCCCTTTAGCGTTTTGACATGGAAGGCTGATGTGAGATCCTTATGGTTCTCACTCTGAAATGAGAGTAGCGTGAACCAGGTTGAAATGATAACCTGGGATTAGGCTTTCAATGAATTACTGAGCTTAGATCAATTCTCTAAATAGGTTTCCTTGTTATACGGCTCTATGACTGCTTTAGAAAATGTCACATGGTTACAATTCTCCATTTCCCAACTTGATAATATTGTTTGAAATTTAGGTAAGTTTTATGCAATATAACAGTTATCTCATAAGACAATGTGTAAGGCCTTATCTTGTGACTCACACTTAAAAAGCTCGAGTTTGGCTCCTCGTGGGAACATGGTAATGCCTCGGACTTGTTACTGGTGGATTGCTGTCTAAAACTGGTATGTATGCTTTATTTTTTTTCATTTGCATACAAGAAACTTGAAGCTTTTGGATGAAGAAGAACCAGACTAACTTTCACCGTCTTTTCCTGCTTTCATTGTGTGAGAGTTGACGAGCATTCCTGCATTGGAAACGTAAAGAAACTGTTAGTGTGATACACATGATCGATTATGCAAACCAATATGTGGCTATAGTACATATACATATATATATATACATTTGTTTTGTTGCAATCTTGTGTTGGGAATCATTTGAGTTGTTTGAGATCAAATATGCTCACAAGCCCATATATGAATCATATTTGTATTTTTTGGTGATTTCAAATTTATATGTATTTATGATGATTTCAAATTTTATGAATTTATACTTTTTATCAATTATATGATGAAATATCTTATAAAAATGTTATATTTCATGAATTTAGAAACTTGTATGATTAAGATCATGTTGTAAAACTAATATAATTAAGATCATGATTAAATAAGAAACATGAGCAATTTAGACATTTTTTATTAATAATGAAGATGTACATTTACATTAAAATGAACAAACAAACATAGATTCATCTAGATGAATCATCCAAATGAATAACAAAAATAGAAACAAACATCATCTAGATGATCCATCTAGATGAATCATTTAAATGCATCATTGAGATGCTTATGTCAAATGGACTACCAAACAGGGCCATAGAATGGGAGTATGAAGAAAATTGCCACGTGAAACGTGTAGATTAGAAGATATATTCAACGGCTGAGATTAGTTTGAACTAATAGTAGAAGAATTGAGGGGTTAAAACAAGTCGGCATTTTTCATATTCATTCGGAAAAGTCAAATTGTAATCTCATCTTCTTCTTTCTTCTCTATGTATTCCCTTGTAACCATCTTTGTTCATCAATGTTTGAAGATTTTTTCTTCAATCTGAATCTTCTGCAAATGAACTAGTAATTGTTGTTTTATGAATATCAATTCTATGTATCAAACTAATCTCAGTCGTTGTATATATTTCTAATCTCTACGTTCCACGTGACAATCACTCTTCCTACTCCCATTCTATATCAAATCATCCCCTTGGAAAAAACCTTGACCACAAGATTTATAGAAGAAAATATTTGCTACAACAAGTCAACGAAAAACTCCATACATCCTTGTGTGCACACTGGTTTATAGCACTAATGTGTGGATTTTGATAATTCCAACCACATTTATTGCAGACATGAGCTCCGTTTCTCTGACCTCCAGGATCCCAAACTCGGTTGTGAACGTTCAACCTCTGAGTTTCCGAAGCATAAGCAGTCTCACTCTGTCTTCTTTTCTCTTGTTGTTGTAACAGCTCCTTGAACCCATCGTTCACCACCAACTCTCATGTCACAAACAAAAACAAAGATGGTCGATTCAAAGTTATATTTTGTAGCCATAACTGCAAAATTTATGCTGTCCCAATTGGTGGCAAGGAGTTGAGATGCATCACTTGAATTTCCAATAGTTTCTTGGATTTCCAGCACTGCCATACACAGAGTAGGCCCTGAGTTTTAGAAAGCTGCAAGCTAAAAAATAATTATGGCCGATTTACTATATTAAGTTTCGAACTTATGACTTTATGAAATTTTTTTTATAAGTTTACCACTAAACTCAAGAAATTTTTTGAAATTTAAATGCCAAATTTTTTTTAATGAAAATGAGGGCCGCAAACATAGGTTTGCTCTGCTTGGGCAGGGCCGGATACATCAAAATAGTTCGTCATGCACAAAGATAACAAGTGCTCTTCAAAACCATTCATTAGAAGCTCTTTGAGGACCGCAATTACTTTCAATTCACATCAAATCTTTCTTCCTAAGGTTGTCTAATACGACGAACTATTTTTCTTCCCTTTTGTCCATCGCTATCTCTTCTTGTCTAGCTCTCTTTCCATTCATTTCCTTTCTATGCAACTCGAATTATTCTTTTTTCGTGTTTTCCAATTCCAACTCATCTTCGGCTTCAAACAGAGAGTTTTAAGGTATTGTTTTATTCTTTTCAGGGATTTTGCCAATTCTCCATAAATTATTCGGCTCCTGATTATTCATACACGAGGTATCAATCAATGCTAAAAACATCATGAACTACCTCTAATTTTGAATTTACTACATGAAATTATGAAAACCGGTCAATTTCACCAAAACCGTAAACGGTGTTTGTTTTCCGTTAACGGAATCTGACATGGCTGACAGGTGGCTCAACGGTTTGTTATGGTTTGCGATTAAACCAAATTGTTTTTTAATAGCAAAGACCAAAACGACGTCGTTTTGGTGTTTGTCTTTCAAAATATTTTATGCACCAACATGGAATCAGTTTGTATCATGGCATAGTAATACTCTACCACTAGACCACTGGTGGTTCGTTGTATATTTAAACACATAACTATATATATATACGAAATCAAAATTCCTGAAATCAATTTCTTCTTCTTCCTCGATTCAATTTCTTCTTCTTCCTCGATTCAATTTCTTCTTCTTCCTCGATTCAATTTCTTCTTCTTCTTCGATATAATCTATGGTGATTGATAAAGAGTGATGTACCCATGAGCTTAGATTCACGGTGGCCATGGAGAATTCTCGAAATTTATGGAAAAAATGAATCTTGTTAATTGGAATTAGATTTAGAGTGAATGAGATTTTGAGTTGGGTAATGGAGTGTGGACTAGTAAATCGATTCTGATTTATCGACATGTTTCTAATTAATCGATTATTTCGAAACTACCCAGAAAAAATGATTCTGATATAAAGAGAGAGATTGAGGGAGAGAGAGACGACGGCGGAGGAGACCAATCTCATCTTCGGCGGCGGCGGCGGAGGAGACCAGGCTCATCGTCGGCGGTGGCGGCAGAGGAGATCAGATTCATCGTCGGTGGCGGCGGAGGAAGAGGAATTGAGGGAGAGAGAAAAGAATCACCTCCATGGACGAGCAATGGAGATCTACAGAGTGGGCAATTGAGAATATCTCTTGAAAAGAAAAAAAAAAAGAAAGAAAAAAATTACATGTAAATGTCTCGTTAGGCAGGGAAGAGTCCAAGATCAATCATCATCATTCCAATTCTTTTTGGACAGAAACTATAACTCTCTGATGCTGTAAATGTCTCGCTTCACAATTTTCTTGAGAAGCATTCGCTTGTAGAGATAAATCGAGGAAGAAGAAATTGATTTAAAGAATATTGATTTCGTTTATATATATATATATATATATATATATATATATATATATATATGTGTGTTTGAATGTACAAACATTCGCTTGTAGACTTGGGTTTCTTGAGAAGCATTCGCTTGTAGACTTGGGTTCGATTCCTGGAAGTTGCATAAAATTGTTTTAACGACAAACACCAAAACGACGTCGTTTTGGTTTTTGCAATTAAAATTTTTTTTTTTTGGTTTAATCATAAACCAGACCAAACCGTTGAGCCACCTGTCAGCCACGTCAGATTCCGTTAACGGAAAACAAACACCGTTTACGGTTTTGGTGAAATTGACCAGTTTTCATAATCTCATGTAGTAAATTCAAAATTAGAGGTAGTTCGTGATGTTTTTAGCATTGATCGATACCTCGTGTATGAATAATCAAGAGACAAATAGCTCATAGGGGAATTGACTAAAATCCCATTCTTTTCAAGGACCACAATATGTTTCTCTGAATCTGCAGTCTCATATAATCTACCCAACATTAAGCATTGTCTAATAGTCTGAGGCTGAAACATTCTAATATTGCTTTAAGTATCTATTCGCAACCCAGCTAGAAACCAAGTCTTCTTCAAATATATTGACTCTTGACCTAAGCAACTCAAACTTGTTGTGATACTCCATCATTCCTTATGTTTCTCGCAATAGTTTACGCTCAACAATTGGATCATCACATACCTCATCTATTTTTTCTTCCAATAATTGCATGTATGGTGCTCAATCCTTAACAGTGTTCAATCCCAACTCTGAATGAACCATTGATTGATACCAAAGTGTTGCAATACCGTCTAAATGACTAGATGCAAGACTCACTTTCAAATCCTCTGTAGTCGATCTAACTCAAAGAATTTCTTCACATAGAACATCCACTCTTTAATTTTGTCTCCGCCAAAGCTCAGAAATTCCAATTTTGCCAATCGTGGAATACCTAAGTAATTAAGCGGATCGAGTTGCATACATGCTTTTGCATCGCAATTCGAATCGGAAATATGAATCACTTGAGTTTGATTTGATACTCAATCTTCAAGAATAGAGGTATTTCCCTTCGAATTTGCAAGTAAGCGAACATCCTCGAGCAAAACAGTGATGTTCTTGTCGATCTTTTCATTATGAGTAGCTAAAGTACTCTCGAGTGCTTCGATCCGTGATCTGAAGGTACTTTTGACCTCCCGAACGGTCGCCTCCGTTAACAACGCTTGAGCTCTCATTTCCGCCATTGATTCCGAAGAAACGACGAAGCTCGGATACCTTTGATACAAGGAAATTGATGTTCATAAAACAACAATTCCTAGTTCATTTTCAGAAGATCCAGAAAGGAGAAAAGATCTTCAAACATTGATGAACAAAGATGGTTACAAGGAAATACAAAGAGAAGAAAGAAGAAAGAAGAAAGAAGAATATGAGATTACAATTTGATTTTCCGAATGAATCTGAGAAATGCCGATTCAGCTTGTTTTAACACCTCAATTCTTCTACTATTACCTCAAACTAATCTCATGTGTTGAATATAACTTCTAATCTCCACGTTCCACGTGGCAATCACTCTTCCTACTCCCATTCTATATCATAAATCCCAAACTTGAAATTTGTGTTTGATTTTGAAAAAAGAATTAAATTGAGGGCCAAATTTATCTATGAACCGATTGTGGTATACAACAAGTATTGACGAATTGGATTTATATTGATAGAAGAACGAATAGGAGGCATATTGAAGAGATGAAGTACAGATAAGGGCTCGAAGAGGGTAGTCTAATTTAGGTTTTAAAAAGATGCCTTGCAAAACTAAGGTGTAAGTCTCTTTATATAGATTCTGTCGAACTCCCAACCACTTCGTGTATCTCATGATTGCGCGCTCCCAGTTGTTTCCTTGAATCTCGGGTAGCTCCGATTATTTAGCAAGACCTTTGACTTGTTTCGGTCGTCAGATTAGGTCGTCATCTTATAGCTTAGAGTTTGACAATTCGATCGCCCATACAGTATGTACTTCGGGCGCGACATGTGTTGCGGATGGGCTTCGCAGTTCTTTATTGGGCAGACTTTGTATTTGGCTCGTTCTTAGGATATCTTTGATATGGTTGAATGAAATTCTTAATGGGCAGTGGTCCACATTTATGTGCAAAATCCAACTCCAACAGTTTCCCCAAGCCCATTAATGGGTGGAGAATATTTGTTCATTTAGATGACGCCACGTCTTCAAAGATCCATGTGTGATTGCCACATTTGAATGAACTGTTGAGATGGAAAGACGTTAGTTGCGATTATTTAATATTTGAGCTCCGTGGATGATATTAAATCTTTTCCCGAGATTCGTAATCACGGTTAAGATGCGAGGAGATCTCAATAACTATAATAATTACGAGTATAAATTTGACCATCTCATTTAACCGCACCCACTTTGTCTAGCAAAGGCAACTTATTCACCTTTTCTTATTCATCTCTTTTTCTTTTACTTGTTCCACATCAAATAGTTTTGAATTAGGGTTTCGACATTGTTGAATCGAAAATATATTCTTTGCCTCAGTTTGAATTTTAACTTGGCGTTTTACAACTAGCCCGAAGAGCGTAGTCTAAATTAGGTTGAAAACAAGAAAATGCCCAGTAAAACTAAGGCCTAAGTCTCTTTATATAGATTTCGTCGAACTCACAATCACTCCGCGTATCTCGTGATTGCACACTCCCAGTTATTTCCTCGAATCTTGGGGTAGCTCCGATTATTTAGAAAGATCTTTGACTAGTTCAGCTCGTCGGATTGAATAGTCATGTAATTGCTCGGAGCTCGCCACTTCGATCGCCGAGGTAGTATTTTAGACGCGGCACGTGTTGCGGATGGGTTTGAAAGTTCTTTATTGGACCGAGTTCGTCTTTGGCCCATCCTTATCAAAAAATTGATATGGTTTGATGAGCCTCTTAATGGGCTTTAAGTGGGCCGGATTTATGTCCGAAATCCAGCTCTAACATTTTTCTTTCGTGATTTTTCCTTCACAATATTGATTCAGCCTTATACCAAACTTTGACCATCAATTCATCCTCTAAAGTTGACATCGACCATCGATTCATCCTCTAAACTCGACATCGACCATCAATTCATCTCTTTGTAACCACATAGTTTAGAGGCAAGGCTTCTCGATTTGCATTTGATGTGAGTACGAACGAGTCACAAATGATGTTGCCTTAGTTTAACATGAGTATCCTCATGTGAGGCTGTGTTGTTGCCTACTGGTATGACCTGAGTCTGTATGTTTGCTTCATGGCTATTTTGTTCTGATTTGTTCATAATACGAACTCACCCAAGAATCACTCAATGAAAAGGTAAAAACGATTGGATAATCCTCGAACAGGCTGACTCGTAAACAAACCAATTGATCAAGGCGGTGGAACCTCAGTCGGGGAAACGTAGAACGGGCAGACGGGCGTGAGAATCACTCTCGAAAATCTCTTAGACACATACTCACTATGGACGCTTCCTCAAAGGAGATCAGTAGAACGGTCGAACAAAAGGTGATGGGGAACCTCTTGATATTACCAATTCGATTTTCTTGATATCACACCAAGTAGATCGAAGATAGTTCACAAGGAACTGAAGAGAATCACTCTCTAGTTGTAATCAAAAATCGATTAAAGGTTTTTGATAAAAGTTGTTGTTTGATCAAAAAGATCATACAAGTGTTTAATAAGCAAAAGAAGTGCAAGAGACTAAAACCAGTCCAAAAATGTGAAAGAATAAAAACAAAGTTTGACTTGAATTTTACATGCCCCTTGATCTTCTTTTTCGAGTTTGCTCATAGATGGGCTTGAGAATGAAGTGATCAAATGCCTCATTAAAAAACCTTGTCATGTAAAATCCATTGGATAAAAACCATGACTAAGGAAAAGAGTGCACTTGGGCTTGAATCAAAACCAGAGTGGTTTGAAACACTTCTTCCTTCCAGCCCAAGCAATTTGGTCGATCATGAACCTGTTGAATGAGTCCTCCTAAAGCTTCATTAAGCTTCTTCGCCTTTTCTCTGGTCATAGGTCCTTCCGGAACAAGCAAAATATCATCTGGTTCAAGCTCTTCCTCAGCTACAAGCTCAGATACTTGCTCATTCTCTTTTATGCCATCGAGGATCATATCATCCCCCTCCTCTTGAGAAGGATTTGTCCTCAATCTGGACTATCTACAACAAAAGGAATCAAGTCAGAAACTTTGAAGCTTGAACTAAAAATATACTTACCTTGCAAATCGATCTTGTAAGCATTGTTCTTGTTCCGTTCCAAAACTTCAAAAGGTCCATCAGTCGTTGGTAACAGTTTAGACTTCCTCTCATCCAGAAACCGTTCCTCCCTCAAATGAATCCAAACTAGATCATCAGGCTTAAAGATATTTTCGTACCTTTCTTTGTTAGCTTGCTTACGGTATTGCTCAGTCTTTTTCTCAATGTTCAACAGTGCCTGCTCATGTATCTGCTTAACAAGTTATGCTTTCTTTTCCCCATCAAGATTCACACGCTCACTCGAAGGTAAAGGGGTTAGATACAAAAGTGTGATAGGATTAAAACCATAAACCATTTGAAAAGGTGAATACTTAGTAGCAGAATGAACATCATGATTATATGCAAACTCAATATGAGGCAAACAATCTTCCCATGACTTAATGTTTTTCTTAATGATTGCACGTAAAAGAGTTGACAAGGTTATATTTACTACTTCAGTTTGCCCATCAGTTTGAGGGTGATACGTAGTTGAGAACAAAAGCTTAATTCCTAGCTTAGACCACAATGTTTTCCAAAAATAACTCAAGAACTTTATATCCCTATCAGAAACGATCGTCCTAGACATACCAAATAAAATAGA
The DNA here is from genome assembly GCA_030161315.1 of Eutrema japonicum. NCBI lineage: Eukaryota > Viridiplantae > Streptophyta > Magnoliopsida > Brassicales > Brassicaceae > Eutrema > Eutrema japonicum. The sequence goes on from BSQW01000011.1 coordinate 36,462,491, forward strand.
AAGAGTAACAAGAGGGTTCAAAATCTTCTCTCGGACGAACAGAGTTTCAGACTTGTCTCCCTTCCAAAGCTCTCTCACAAAACCAAAATAAAATAAAGCATAGCCATGAAAGTGGCTGTAAAATCCTATTAAATAACCTAAATCACGTTTTGGGGCTTCTTGTAAATAATAAAGTCTTCTGGGAAATTTTGCAATTCTTCAACTCTTCATTAAGTCGCGACTTGTATCTTGCTGTAGTGAGTGTCGACCGATACTAGTCAGTATCGATCGACAATGAGACTTAAAATCGGGTACTCAGCTACACGAACGTCTGCTGTGCTCCAAAATGCTCCATAAAGCTCCAATATCTCCAATTATGCTCCAAACGTGCTAAAACCTACAAAAGACTCTAAAACACTACAAAATAGTAGAAAGACTCTATAAAATGGACTTATATCATAGCTTAAAAGGGGTAAAAACCATGATATATCAACTCCCCCAGACTTAGCATTTGCTTGCCCTCAAGCAAAAAAGAAAACTAAACCAGAGAAAGAGGTTTGAAAACATAGAGACTCACCTGTTCTTGAAACATTGCAATTACCCTTTTCCTTAGTGCTCCACATATGACCTAACCAGCTTTTTGATCTAACCACCATGTACTTCTCCGTAGACATTCGCAGCTTCCCAGACTACACACATGATTTTACAGCATCGTTCAATCAAGCTTTCCTCGCCAGTTTCATCGCTGTGCTTAATACCAAGAACCTTCTAGATTCTTTCCCATACAATATCATGACAAGGAACCACTCTTTTTCACACTTCCTGGTATTATTTCTCTCCCCCAGACTTATTTCTTATTATATCTCTTGCATGTACATATTAAGGTTTGAGACGCGAGTATTGATGGTGTTTGCCACCGAATTCCCGGTTCTCCCCGATCACAGTCTCCAACAAAGTTTTGACTCAATAAAACAGATTTTGACTCAAAAACGACTGACTCTAAGAAAAACAAAAACAATGTCAGCGACTACCTCCCCCAGACTTGAACAACACTGTCCCCAGTGTTATCTAGCCTAGAGTTGGTGAAAGAAAGCAAAAGAACAAAGTAGGATTGTGAAAAACTAGAAATTACCGAAATGGGGTACGAGTGTCGACCGACACCTAACTTGGTATCGATCGATACCAAGTAATGGTCGACACAGGTAATTCGTTTTCAACGTCTAAGGTCAGATGTAACTCCAAAAATGTGTCAAACTGTCCAGGTGTTAAATGTAAGCACTGTTAGACCACTCAAACACAAGTTAGGTGCAATAAAATATCATAGAAGTATAAATCCACAGGTCCAAAAGCATAAAAGACACAAAAGTTCAAACGAAAATAAAAAGAAAAGGGAAAGGAAACAGCAAACGTGATGATCAGATAGAAAGAGGACTAATCCTCCTCAGTGGCATTAGAGTCATCGCCAGCAGTACCAGATGGTCCAACGTCAGTGGGCGTGCGCGGTGATCGTGGTGAGACAGGATGCCGAGACGAAGGAGCAGCGTCCGTGTCAGTCATGCATCGACAGCGAGAAATCACGGTCCAGATCGTCTGCAAACTCATGACTACGTACCGCTGAAAAAGATCCATCTCCATCTCAGGTGGTGGAGGAAGAGAAAGCGCATCAACAATAGGAGAGGGCTCGTGTCGCGGTTGACCCCCAGCAGGGCCATGTGCATGTGGTTGTGCTCTAGTAGCAGAGCCTCGATGTCTAGTGACCGGTGCAGGCTCCATGTCATCATCTGCGGGTGCGAACATCAGCTGAGCAGGGTCACCGCCTATGTCTGTCAGATCAGTGTTGGGGAGCTGAACCAGATAGTCCCCAACATAAGTGCTAAAAACCCAACGCCTGTGAGACTTCAGCCAACGCAGGTGCTCCAAGTGCGCCTCGTCCATAAGCTCGCGGGAAGTCACGATCGAACAACTAGTGGTGCTGATGCCTAGGTGCAAGAAAATGGGAGTGAGAAGAGTGCCCACCGTCTCGGTCTTCGGGCGTCCTGCAGTCCTAGAAGTCTTGCCGCGTCCTGTGAAAGGCTTAACCTTCAGTGACTCCAAATGGTGTGCGAATAGAGCACCTAAGTTGACCGCGAAGTCCATCTCAGGCCACTCATATGCCTCATCAGAAATGAGATCTTCATTCCCAATAGACAGAACAATCAGCTCAGCAACTCTCATCTTGTTTGGCTCCATCTTACACAACAAAGTGTTGCTCATGATCCTCACAAGGCAGCGCAGGACGGTATGGCGCTGATGGAGGATAATTGTGTGTATCCAAATCAATTACCCAAACACTATATCATTGTAGTATTTAAGGATCGAACCAAAGAGGTTAAGATCAATGCACCAAGAATACATGAATCTTCCTAATCTACAGCAAATCTTTTGGGTTTTTATGTTTATGGGAAAAGAAACAAATGCAAGAAAGAAAACAAAATATAAAATGTTGGAAAATGAATTAACTATCAAGAAGATGATTAATGAACAAACAATGATGAACAAACAATGATGATTAAACACTATCCTAGAACATGGAATTCACAATTATGACTAATCCACTCTCGTGGCACTAATCACTTTGTTAATCACCAAATCAAGAACAAACTCTCGTTTGTGATAAGATGATTAACAAGCTTTAAACTCCAATCCCAATTAGTTCACTAATCACCCTTGGCATCAACTCTCATTGGCAAGGATGTGAAAAGCTCACAAAAGGTTTGGTTCAAGCATTTCATCGAACACCTATCGAGCGTGAAATGCTTAAGCTCTAGCTTTGATCTCTCAATCCAAAACTAGCTTTAAGATCAACCTAAGTGAAGGACCTAACAAGAATCAACCTAAATCATCATCATCTAACCATCAACACAATTGACTAACGATGCATAAACATTCAATGCACATTTATTCTTATGACATGGAACACTTTCAAGTAGATTATTTCACTTTCGTGACACTAATCATTGTACGAATCATCTAAAGTCAGAATCCACCGATCACTTAGATAGTCCATAATTTATCACAAGTCCATTTTAGTCAATAATTCATCCTAAAGTCAGCATCCACCGATCACTTAGAATGAAAAGCATGATTAGCAGTTTTCTAGACATTTCATCGAACACCTTGTGTGCATGAAATGTCTAAGTTCTAGAAAATGAGTTTTCAATTCAATCCTAGCATTAATATCCTTCCTAACATGAGAACAAATGTTTTTCTAGTCCTAAGCATCAACAATCAATCATCAAACCATCCAAATCAAGCATAATCCAAAATCCAACAAAAAGGGATCTAAAGCCTAAACATGAAGAACAAGAGAGAACACAAGAGAAAAGAGACATAAAGATAAAGAACAAAGGTTAAATAAACATAATATAAAGATAGGTTGAAGAATTCACTAGAGTGGCATGAATGATGAAGATCCATTGATAGTAGGATTTTTACTAGTCAATTACTCAAATCCCACTCATGTCATTGTAGTATTTGAGATATCGAACCAAGGAGGTTAAAATTGAAGCACTAGGAATACATGAATCTTCCTAAGCTAGAGCAAATGTTTTTGGGTTTTTATGTTTTTAAACTAAAGAAAACTAATGCAAGAAAGAAAACAAAGATAGAAATGTGGATCATGAACTAGGCTATCAATGAGATGGATAACAATCAAACAATGAATCATTTGGAAGCATACTATCCTAGAACATGGAATTCACAATTATGACGAATCCACCGTCGTGGCACTAATCACTTTGTTAATCACCAAATCAAGAACAAACCATCGTTTGTGATAAGATGATTAACAAGCATTAATCTCCAATCCCACTTAGTTCACTAATCACCCTAGACATCAACTCTCATTGGCTAGGCATGAAAAGCGCACAAAAGGTTTGGTTAAAGCATTTCATCGAATACCTTTCGGGCGTGAAATGCTTAAACTCTAGCTTTGATCTCTCAATCCAAAACTAGCTTTAAGATTAACCTAAGTGAAGGATCTAACAAGATGAAACCTAAATCATCATCATCTAATCATCAAGACAATTAACAAATGAAGCCTAAACATTCAATGCACATTTATTCTTATGACATGAAACACTTTCAAGTAGATTAGTTCACTTCCATGACACTAATCATTGTACGAATCATCTAAAGTCAGCATCCACCGATCACTTAGATAATCCATAATTTACCACAAGTCCATTTAAGTCAACAATTCATCCTAAAGTCAGCATCCACCAATCACTTAGAATGAAAAGTATGCTTAGAAGTTTTCTAAACATTTCATCGAACACCTTGTGTGCATGAAATGTCTAAGTTCTAGAAATGAGTTTTCAATTCAATCCTATCATTAAGATCCTTCCTAACATGAGAACAAATGTTTATCTAGTCCTAAGCATCAACAATCAACCATCAAACCATCTAAATCAAGCAAAATCCAAAATCCAACAAAAAGGAATCTAAAGCCTAAACATGAAGAACAAGGAAGAACACAAGAGAAAAAAAATACATAAAGATAAAGAACAAGGATTAAATAAACATAATATAAATATAAGTTGAAGAATCATTCACTAGAGTGACATGAATGATGAAGATCCATCCAAAATCATCATAAGAAGAGTTTGGGAGAAAATCCAACTCTAGAGAAAAAGAAACTTAACATGAAAATTAGGTTTTTAGGAGTTTTATAGAGAAAGGGGGCAGACCGGGTCGACCCGGTCGAAATGGGTCAAATCTAGTCTTGTGTAGAACCTTCGCTAAACCTGTGATATCTCCTGTGATACATGTCCGAATGGCTTCAACCCACCTCCTGTGGACAGCTAATACACATGGCTACAACTTTTGTGAAGGCCACCGAGGCAAAATCCGATTGTAGACTATTCGTCCAGCCAGGTATTTCAGGCATGTCGGGTGGCTTCGTTCATACGGACATACTCTCAGTAAAGTGGCCATACCTAAAGAACAACGTTTTAGAATGACCAGAAACCACCTCCTGTAGTCAGCTAACGCATTTGGCTACAACTTGAATGAAGACTTCGGATTAAACTGGGTAAGGGAAGGTCTTCATTTGGCCTGATCTTTGAGTCACTTCGGCTGCATCGCCCGATGGGAAGGAACTGGGTCGATGTAAACACCCTGAAGCTGAGCATCGATTTGTTGGTCGATGTGAAGGGGAGCTGGGTCGATGCTAAGGCCCTGATGTTGCATCCAGCATCAACATCGACCTGTGGGAAGAGCTGGGTCGATGCAAAGGAGTTTTTAGGGACACAAGAGAAAGCTCCTCGGGCAGGCAGAGATGTCTTCAGTAAATAGGCAATAACTCCTCAACCAAATGTCCAAATGACCTGATTCCAACTCCTGTAGACAGATGACTCCCTCCGATACAACTCCTATGAACAGCGTTGAGGCTGATTAATAACGTAGGGCATTCGTCCATCTACATCTTTCCGGCGTCTTGGATGGGCTTTGCATTCCTCTTATGCTCCATAACTCCAAACATCATCAATTGTCTCCAAGACACCTAGAAACACTCCAAATGTATGCAAAACTCACTAAGACCTAATACAAACACCTATTACTCTAAATGAGACCTAAATGCAAGACAAGACCATGATCATGCATGCGAATTACACAAAACTCTAAATGAAATGCATGCTAAAACATGCAATATATGAGTATATCAATTCCCCCAAACTTAAACCTTTGCTTGTCCTCAAGCAAACAAGAATAGGCAAAGGGAGAAGACTAGAATATGGGAGCTCAAATCCGAAAGTGCCATAAAAAGAATCCAAGCCCAATGTCCAAGTTGCAAACTTCTTGATGCGATCAAACAACTTACTCAAAAGTGACTAGCCATACCTATCCTTACATGACTTACATTCGAACCTCAATCTACACAAAGTTTCATGTCCTCCAACCCCTTGACATTGATTAGGTGTAATAAGCATGACACATGTTTATGCAAGATCAAATGAATTCGTTTAGCTAAGGGTTAGGTTATGAGATGAAGATGATCTCATTATCAAGTATGGGTAATCAAGTATAAGGATCTCTCATGAAATGAACAAACTTTAGCAAAATGCTAAAGCTAAAAGGCAACATATGCATACAAGGGAGAATTCTCATCTACCCAATTGCCTAGAGTGTCTCTAACCTAAAGCTTCTAACCCGTTATGCCCAAATTCTAAGCTACCCTTTTTATCTTAAGGAATTTTGCCTTCTTTGACCCGCACACATGCTTCTTGTCTCTTCATTCACCTTCTTCTTGATTGGGGATCACTTCTTCTTCCTTGTTCTTCATGGTATGGTGTTTCTTTGTTGTGATCTATCTCTTCTTTGCTTCTTTTTGGTTCACGCCTCTCCTCATCTTTTTGATGCTTTGGCCTTTGGCTTTCTTCTTTCTCTTTGTATCTTTTGAGGCTATCTTAATCTTAGAGCTAGTCTTATGAACTTTGCACCAACCATTCTACAAATCCGATCCCCTTTTCCTTACTCCTTATCATCTTTTCCATTACACATTCCATTCCAATCATCCCCGTTCACTAAGTCTAAAACCGTTTCCCCCAAACTTGAATCAAGAACCGCCATCCTATCTAGCCTATTCCTAGATTAGCCCCTTGATGTTGGAGCTAAGTTTACATGAGAATTCCCTCTTGTCGCCCTAAACCTAACACGTTTTGCCAAGTTTGTTCGAAAGAAAGGCCTCACAATCACACACTAATAGCAATGGCTTGAAAGAAGGCTATGATTAGGGTAAGAGAAACCATTCCAATGACAGGATATGGCTACTTGGATAAGCAAGAATGGTAAAAAGGAGAAAGAGTATCCAAGTATGTATAGGTGATCCACGAATTCATTCAAGATTACACAAACACAATATTTACAAATCAAATTTATGGTTATCACTTAGATGAGGTTGAATTCAAGTCAAGGTTTTCTTCAATCAAGGCAAGAATAATAAAACATGAGATCAAGGCATGGTTCGTTCTTAATTTCTACACAAGATCAAAGTATCAAGTAACAAGCAACAATGGCATTGGACTAGGCTCTTAATATGGTACTTTACAAGGATAACCCTATCATTGCTCCTAATGCTCATGTAATGCATCTAGACTCAATCCTAAATGAAATGCACAAAAGTTCAAAAAATTTAAATTTATTGAAAATGCATGAGACTCAAGATGCAAAAGGCAAAATAAGATCACAAAACACATAATTAGACACCGGACCCTCCCCCAAACTTAAATCAAAACGCCTCGTTGTGAAAGAAGTTCAAGAGAGAGACCAAAAACAAAAGATGAAATGCAAAGACTAAAAAAGAAAAGAGATACTTACAAAGGAGGAGTGAGATTAGCAGAATGGAGATGGTGAAGAGAGGAGTGTGACACGTTGTTGCTCAAGCCCTCCTTCCGTCACATACCACGACCTTTGACCCAAAAGACCTTTATTGACTAGCTTATTTTGTATCTCTAGCTCGACAAGGGATAGGCTCGGGGAGGTCCCCAAGGGGCACGTTTAACGTCACTAGCTTGACGGTTGCTTCCTCATTATCACTCTCTTCATGAAACTCACAAGAGAAGTGAAAAGATTAGCAACAAAAGAAAATAAAAAGCTATAGTTTTAAGAAGAATCAAAATCCTAATGATCAATGCTAAACCTCCCCGGCAACGGCGCCAAATTGATAGTAGGATTTTTACTAGTCAATTACTCAAATCCCACTCATGTCACTGTAGTATTTGAGATATCGAACCAAGGAGGTTAAGATTGAAACACTAGGAATACATGAATCTTCCTAAGCTAGAGCAAATGTTTTTGGGTTTTTATGTTTTTAAACTAAAGAAAACAAATGAAAGAAAGAAAACAAAGATAGAAATGTGGATCATGAACTAGGCTATCAATGAGATGGATAACAATCAAACAATGAATCATTTGGAAGCATATTATCCTAGAACATGGAATTCACAATTATGACTAATCCACCGTCGTGGCACTAATCACTTTGTTAATTACCAAAGCAAGAACAAACCATCGTTTGTGATAAGATGATTAACAAGCATTAATCTCCAATCTCACTTAGTTCACTAATCACCCTAGACATCATCTCTCATTGGCTAGGCATGAAAAGCTCACAAAAGGTTTGGTTCAAGCATTTCATCGAACACCTATCGGGCGTGAAATGCTTAAGCTCTAGCTTTGATCTCTCAATCCAAAACTAGCTTTAAGATTAACCTAAGTGAAGGATCTAACAAGATGCAACCTAAATAATCATCAAGACAATTAACAAATGAAGCCTAAACATTCAATGCACATTTATTCTTATGACATGAAACACTTTCAAGTAGATTAGTTCACTTCTATGACACTAATCATTGTACGAATCATCTAAAGTCAGCATCCACCGATCACTTAGATAATCCATAATTTACCACAAGTCCATTTAAGTCAACAATTCATCCTAAAGTCAGCATCCACCAATCACTTAGAATGAAAAGCATGCTTAGAAGTTTTCTAGACATTTCATCGAACACCTTGTGTGCATGAACTGCCTAAGTTCTAGAAATGAGTTTTCAATTCAATCCTATCATTAGGATCCTTCCTAACATGAGAACAAATATTTATCTAGTCCTAAGCATCAACAATCAACCATCAAACCATCCAAATCAAGCAAAATCCAAAATCCAACAAAAAGGGGTCTAAAGCCTAAACATGAAGAAAAAGAAAGAACACAAGAGAAAAAGAGACATAAAGATAATGAACAAGGATTAAATAAACATAATATAAAGATCGGTTGATGAATCCTTCACTAGAGTGGCATGAATGATGAAGATCCATCCAAAATCATCATAAGAAGAGTTTGGGAGAAAACCCAACTTTTGAGAAAAAGAAACTTAACATGAAAATTAGGGTTTTAGGGTTTTTATAGAGAAAGGGGGCGGACCGGGTCGACCAGGGACAAACCGGGTACCGACCCGGTCAAAATGGGTCAAATATGGTCTTGTGTAGAACCTTCGCTAAAACCGTGATATGTCATGGGATACATGTCCGAATGGCCTCAACCACCTCCTGTGGACAGCTAATACACATGGCTACAACTTTTGTGAAGGCCACCGAGGCTAAATCCGATTGTAGACCCTTCGTCCAGCCATGTCTTTCAGGCATGTCGGGTGGCTTCGTTCATACGGACATACTCTTAGTAAAGTGGCCATATCTAACGAACCACATATCCGAATGACCCGAAACCACTTCCTGTAGTCAGCTAACGCACTTGGCTACATCTTTCATGAAGACTTCTGATTAAAATGGGTACGAAAAGGTTTTTATTTGGCCTGATATTTGAGTCACTTCGGCTGCATCGCCCGGTGGGAAGGAACTGGGTCGATGTAAACACCCTGAAGCTGAGCATCGATTTGTTGGTCGATGTGAAGGGGAGCTGGGTCGATGATAAGGCTCTGATGTTGCATCCAGCATCAACATCGACCTGTCGGAAGAGCTGGGTCGATCCTAAGGAGTTTTTAGGGACACAAGAGAAAGCTCCTCGGCCAGGTAGAGACGTCTTCAGTAAATCGGCGATAACTCCTCAACAAAATGTCCAAATGACCTGAATCCAACTCTTGTAGACAGATGACTCACTCCTATACAACTCCTATGAAGACCATTGAGGCTGATTCATAACGGAGGGTTTCCGTCCCGCTACATCTTTCCGACGTCTCGGATGGGATTTGCATTCCTCTTATGCTCCATAACTCCAAACATCATCAATTGTCTCCAAGACACCTAGAAACACTCCAAATGTATGCAAAACTCACTAAGACCTAATGCAAACACCTATTACTCTAAATGAGACCTAAATGCAAGACAAGACCATGATCATGCATGCGAATTACACAAAACTCTAAATGAAATGCATGCTAAAACATGCAATATATGAGTATATCATCCATCCAAAATCATCATAAGAAGAGTTTGGGAGAAAACCCAACTCTAGGAAAAGAAAGCTTAACATGAAAAATAGGGTTTTTGGGGTAAAATAGTGAAAGAGGGCGAACCGGATCGACCCGGGACAAACCGGATACCGACGTGGTTCAAAATGGGTCAAATCTGATCTTGACTGGCTCAATACCGATGTCACTGGTCGGTATTGCACATCGGTATTGGATCTGGGTTTGTGCGGATGATGATGTTGTAGAACCTTCGGTAAAACCACGATATCTCCTGGAATACATGTCTAAATGACCTGAATACAACTCCTGTAGACAGTTAACTCGTTCCTCTACAACGCTTATGAAGACCGTTTGAGTTGATTCAAATCGGAAGGCCTTATTTGTTCAGGTTCTTTTGACGGTGTTATCTTCTCTCGGCTAGACGGACATACCTTCAGTAAGTCCGTCTTACCTCCCTATCCATAGGTCCAAATAACCCGATTCAAACTCCTGTGTAAATATGATTCACTCCTCCACAACCTCTATGAATCGAATTGTAAGGTCCCCGTCTAGCCACATCTTTGAGACACTTTGGATGAGCTCGCCTGGTTTGGGTGAGAGATGTCCAACACCGAGGTCACACATTGGTGTTGGACCTCGGTGCTAAGGTTTTTTTGCTCCTGGTCACTTCAGAGAGGCAATACCGAGGTGTTACACCGATGTGTGACATCGGTGTATTCCCCTGAGGCTTCAATACCGATGTCACACATCGGTGTTGAATAAACTGCCTCGGCCAGACGGACATGTTTTCAGTAAAACGGCCATATCTTCCAAACCACAAGTCACAATCCCCTAATTTTAATTCCAATGGCTAGTAACTAACTTCTCTACAACTTTCATGAAGGTCATCCAAGCTGATTCATATCGGAGGGCCTCCATCCAGCCATATCTTTCCGTAGTATCGGATGAGCTCTTCCTTCTCTTGATGCTCAACAACTCCAATCATCCCAAATATCTCCAAAACACCTAGAAACACTCCAAATGAATGCAAAAACTCTCTAGGACCTAATGCAACATCCTAAACTCTAATAAAGAACAAAATGCTATAAAAACTATGCAAGACACATGCATGAGACACAAAACACCAAATAATATGCATGCTAAAAAATGTAAAATATGGGATTATCAGGCGCACATCCATCTATGTAGTGGTCTTACTGTCATAGACCCCATGCCCAAAGTGAGACATGAGTGCCTCAATATCCATGAACTTGCGAGGAAACTTGCACCTCGAGAAATCCCGGTAAAACCCATATATGTCGCAGAGCTCCTGAAAAGATACCCTATATCGCACACCGCGAATCAGAAAAGTCAGAACACCCTGCTGTGCGGTCAATGGAGGTGCTCCAGTGTAGTAGACGCGGACAGAAGCAAGGAACTGGCGAACCAAGTCAGCATACATGTCATATTGCCGCGCAAGCATCGTCCCCAATCCGATCTTGCAGATCAGTCCATCAAGCTCCCTGTGAAAACCCAAATGACGCATAGTGTGCATATCAATAAACCGAGTGGGGTGCACATCAACCTCCTGCCATGCGTTGTAGAAGATCAAGTCATAATCGTCCCACTCCTCGGAAATAGGCCTGTGGGTGCAAGCTCTGCTCTCTGTAATCTCCTTATCCGAACCCTCGTAATCATCCCTCAATCGTATCCTAGCTTTCTCACTGATCTTGGGCCATGGAAACCGAACTGTGGTGTGAGGAGATAATGGCGATGACGGTGTAGGAGTCTCGAGTGGTGCGTCGCGTAGGTTCGTACCGAAAGTCACTGTAAAGTCGGTGGAATTGGCGGTCTGAACCTTGTAGCAGTTCTGAGTAAAACAGGCGATAACCGATCCTAGTCTCCAAACCCCGTCATGGAAGAACTCGACTCGAGCACTCGACTGGTACTCTTTCTCTGGTGGGTTTGAGCTCGATGCGGTATCAATGCGTGCCCTCTTCATAGGTGCCATTTGCATCATCAACAACCACAAAACACAGCATAAATCCAACATCTCTCTCAAACACAGCAATATCGGCTAAGTGAAATAGTGAGCATCGACCGATACCAATGTGGTATCGATCGATACTCATGCAGGTATCGAGCATCACATGAAGAACACAAATCTGAAATTTCCAAAAGTGCAAACCAAGGGTAATTAAGTGTAATGCAAGATTCGACTAGGCCTAGAACACACAAATCAAGTGATAATCATCCAGCATAACAAGTTCTAAGAGCCTAAAAATCGAAAATCCAACCTTGGTTCATGGATTGAAAAGATGAAAATTTGTGTTTCATACCTTGTAGATCGTGAGAATCTGTGAGAGAATGAGATAAAGCACAAAAATCCGAGCAGGATAGACCCAAAAATCACTCAAATCAGTTGAGAAACGAAGATTTGTGATTTTGAGAGAGAGTTTCGGTATATGTATCGAACGATGGAGGCAGTGGGAGAAGAAAGGAAAAACCGTAGGGTTTATAGGAAAACTTACCTGCGCGTGGAGTATCGATCGATACCAGTGGGTGTCGATCGATACTAAGGGTATAGAATAATTTGCTCACCACACAGAGGTTGGTCCAGAATGTATACGTTTAATGACGGGTATCGACCGATACCAAGTGGTATCGATCGATACGGGACCTCCGAATCTGATTCATGTGACACAACGAAACACAAAACAAAACTAGAAAAATAAAAGACTCATATGTACAGACTTACCAGTGGGTTGCCTCCCACTCAGCGCTTGTTTTACGTCACGAGCTTGACTGTACGGACGATCAGTGCAGATAAGAATGAGAGCTTGCAGCAAAATAGGCTCCACAACTTGACATCTCCAGCTTCAGAGTTCTGCTCAACATGTGCTCCACAACCTCTTGTCCTTTTTCTTTCAGCTCTGGAGTAAGAAGAACTCTAGCCTTAGAAAATGGTCTTGAGGTCCCTTTGCATTTCACCTTATATTCGATCGAATCTCCATCACACTTCTGAGGGATTAAAGTTACATGTGTAGCACTCTCGACTCTTCTGTTCTTCACCTCCTTCTTTGCCTTAGTCTTTTTGATGACTTCCTTGGTGATGATAGGAGGACGATCCAGAACTTCTATGACAGTTGGCTCATCATAAGGCTCTTCCAAAAGGTCAACCATCAATGTTTCTCCTGCACCAACGGTGATGCAAGATAACCGTTTGGGAGCTCTTCTAGAAGGGATGGATTCGTAGGAGACCTGTTCGTCAATGTACGAGAATGAAATTCTCTTACTGGGCGTGTCCATAACTGCACCAGCCGTAGCCATGAATGGTCTTCCAAGAATCAAAGGCGTACTAGACCTTGCATGTATCTCCACAACCTGAAAGTCGGTAGGAACCAGACAGTCTCCTACTTTAACCATCAAATCAGGGATTGTACCGTATGGCAATGATGTGGAAGAGTTCGCGAATGTGAGAGCCATCTGAGTAGATCTTATGTCATCGATTTTCAGCTTCTCTGCAAGTGCCCTTGACATGACATTGACGCTAGACCCTGAATCAACCAGAGATTCTTTGAATTCAACTCCGGAGATAGAGCATGGAAATGAAAATTTTCCTGGGTCTTCCCTCTTAGTCAACTGATTTAGTGGAGGTGGTGTACTTCTGGCCTTGATGAAAAGTGCCTTAATCTCTTCTTCAGTCTCTCTGCAATTTTGGAAGTAACATTCCAAAGGACGGTTTTCAAAAGCTTCTTCAAAAGATATAGTGTAGGGAATCCTCCTGACCTTCTTCTCAAAAGCTAGCAACTTCTCTGCTGTGATGGGTTTAATGAGATGTCTAGGTGGTCTAGGATATGGAATCTTAGGCTTGTAAACACGTTCCTCAATCATCTTAGGTTTCTTTACAACCTCTGGTTCAGCCTGCGAGGGGTGTCGATCGATACAAGGTTGGTGTCGATCGACACAAGGCTCATGTGTCGGTTCTTCAGGTTGGTATCGATCGATATCAGCAGTGGTGTCGATCGATACTGACGAATCAGGTTCGAAATCACCTTTGAAAAGGTTTTCGAGATTTCCTGCACCTCTCAAGGTGATTGCATTGACGTATTCGTTCTGTGCCTGAGTCGTCTTTCCCTGGACAGCTGCTGCAGTTTGAGCTACTTGCGTTTCTAGCATCTTCTGATGAGTACTGAGAGCCTCGATCCTTCCACTCAGATCCTTGTACACATCATCTATCTTTCCATTGAGATTCACTGTGAGCTACTGCTGTCCTTGAACAAGTTGTTCAAACATAGACTCGATCTTGCTATCTGGGAGCTTAGCAGGTATGGGCTGATAAGAAGAACTTCCATAGTTCCTGGTATACCCACAGCCCTGAGATGATTTCTAACCAAACTGATTCGAACCTCCTTGCTGAGAGTTGTTGTTGAAGTTTCGGTTGTTGTTGAATTGATTCCTCTGACCTTGAAAACCAGAACCACCAATGTAGTTAACATCCTCTACTTCATCCTCATAGAATACCTCAACATCTTTAGCAAAGTGAACAGCCTTCGTTGTCTTTACCAACAGAAGACTGTGCATATAATCTAACTTGGCTTGAACATCAGCAATATGTGAACCGTCCATGCTACCAGCTAGCTTCTTCCGCTCAAAATCAGCATTCTTGGTGCTATTGCTAGACGTCAAGTTCTCAATCAGTACATATGCATCATCAGGATACCTGGTGTTGAAGTTTCCATTTCTCGAAGCATCCAAAACCATCTGATACCTCCAATCAATTCCTCTGAAGAAGAACCCCATCAGCTGAACATCAGAGTATCCGTGATGTGGACAATCTCTCTGGTATGATCTGAATCTCTTCCAAGCAGCCTTGAACGCCTCAGTGGGTCCTTGAGAAAACTGGGAGATTTTGTTCCTCAGATCCTCGGATTGTGCATCATCATAGAAGTTGTTCAGGAAAGCAGTCTTAGTCTCTTCCCAAGTAGTCAGCGATCCAGGAGGTAACTGCTTCAGCCAGTAAGTTGCATATCTACCAAGAGAGTATGGGAAGAGCTTGCAGAAGAGGTAATCATATGACACTCCATTGATCTTGATGCTAGTGACCAAATCCTCAAACCTCTCAATATGGTCCATGTGATGTTCATTGGAAAGACCATGAAAAGGGTGATGACCCACAAGAGTGTAGTATGCAGGTTTCAGCTCAAAGTCATTCCTTTGAAAAGAAGGAGGACGAATCACTGATCGATTTGCGTAAAACTGATTAGGTCTGTTGTACTCACCAATCGTTTTACCATGACTAACCACAACATCCCCTGCGTTCGCGTTCCCATCGACATTCCCAGCGACAACAGGAGCAGGTGGAATGATGTTCCCCTCTCCATCCAGACGTTGTCCTTTCTCATTGCACAACTGACCCTCTTGGTCTCTGTTAGCACCATCATCATCTTGAACTAAAACCACTGGGTTGTTCATCTCTGCTGGCTTCTTTGATTTTCTGTTTGTGCGGTCCAAAAGTGATAGCTGCTCCAATGACAGCTCAACTAGCTGAGTGTTCTTGCTCCTTCTGGTTTCACGAATAGGCATACACCTGAAAACAAAAGTCAAGAACGTAAGTAACTCGGTAACACGATGTGTATCGACCGACACTGGGTGGTGTCGATCGATATCAACAAAAAGAGAACGACGAGTGTCGACCGACACTAGATAGTATCGATCGATACCGACGAACTTAGTCGAAATTCTCAGACTAAAATCTAATGGCGAATTGAGTCCCCGGCAACGGCGCCAAATTTGATATACTCAAATTAATACCCTAAAAGTACTAAAGCAGTAGTTGTAGTAAAGTAGGGGTCGAACACAAGGACTCACGGAAACACACAATAGATTATATAGATGAGAATTAAGCTAAGTGATCAATGATATTGAAAGCAAAGCGTAAATTAAAACGGTTGTAAAGTCGATTGGAGAAAGATAGGTTCAGGGTATTTCTCAGGAAATCAATTAATGCAGATAAACTAACTAACAGGATTGAGATTTAGCGCGGTTCTTGAACTCAAATCACTAAGATATAATTAACCAACTCTCGTTGCGAAAACTATCTAAGTCTAAATCCTAGAATTCCAAATCTCTTTGCGAATTCTAAAGTCTAAACCAGCTTTTAGTTCAATTTTGATTTGTTCACAAAACAACTAAACCAAATCTCTTTGCGAATAATTATTTTGCTCACCCTAGGTTCTGTCAGGTAATTAATCGCACTCTCGTGCCTAATGAATTATCATAAGATCTAAGTTCTAGGTGATCAATCTAGAATTAGCTTTGGAAACAACCTATGGCGAAGAACTAATTCAGATAGTGAATCCTAATAACTAATCAACCTAGCATTAAGAGAAAACCCTTATGAGAACCCTAAACCTAACAAGAGATCTACTCAGACATGAAAATTGAAGCAATAAACATGTTTGAATATATCATCAAATAAAATAGAAAGAGTAACAAGAGGGTTCAAAATCTTCTCTCGGACGAACAGAATTTCAAACTTGTCTCCCTTCCAAAGCTCTCTCACAAAACCAAAATAAAATAAAGCATAGCCATGAAAGTGGCTGTAAAATCTTATTAAATAACCAAAATCACGTTTTGGGGCAATTTTGCAATTCTTCAACTCTTCATTAAGTCGCGACTTGTGTCTTGCTGTAGTGAGTGTCGACAGATACTAGTTAGTATCGATCGACACTGAGACTTCAAATCGCGTACTCAGCTACACGAATGTCTGCTTTGCTCCAAAATGCTCCAGAAAGCTCCAATATCTCTAATTATGCTCCAAACGTGCTAAAACCTGTAAAAGACTCTAAAACACTACAAAATAGTAGAAAGACTCTATAAAACGGACTTATATCATGGCTTAAACGGGGTAAAAACCATGATATATCACTAGCTTGAAAGGCTTCTTTGAATTCAGGATCAGTTGCATACAATTCTTTGATTTGTTTAAATCCAAGCAACTTAGCTTCAAGAGTAGAAATGAGCACATACCTTCGAGATAATGAACCGGCAACATCATTATCTTTACCTTGTTTGTATCGAATGACATATGGAAATATTTCCATGAACTCAACCCATCGAGCATGGCGTTTGTTCAATTTATGTTGCCCTTTCAAATGCTTTAGAGATTCATGACCAATATGAATCACGAATTCTTTAGGCCAGAGGTAGTGTTTCCACGTCTGTAGTGCTCGGACCAAGGCGTACAAATCCTTGTCATAAGTCGGGTAGTTCAAGGTTGCTCCTCCAAGTTTCTCGCTAAATATGCAGTGGGTCTCTTCTCTTGCATGAGCACAACTCCAATACCTACATCAGAAGCATCACACTCAATTTCAAAAGTTTTCAAAAAGTTAGGCAAAGTCAGAAGTGGTGCGTTTGTAAGCTTCTCTTTCAAGGCCTCGAAGGTGCTCTCTTGTGCTTCTCCCCATTTGAATCCAACATCTTTTTTGATGACTTATGTGAGTGGTGCGGCAAGAGTGCTAAAATCTTTCACAAAGCGTTGATAGAATCCAGCCAGCCCATGGAAGCTCCTAACTTCTCCAACTGTCTTTGGAGACCACTCGCGGATAGCCTTCACATTTTCCTCATCAACCTTAATGTCATGTGCACTCACAACAAAACCTAGAAAAACAAGATTATTTGTGCAAAAGGTGCACTTATTCATGTTTGCAAAAAGTTTATCATCCCTTAGAACACTCAATACATATTTTAAATGCTCTACATGCTCGTCTAAGTTCTTGCTATATACTAAGATGTCATCGAAATATACCACAACAAAGACTCCAATAAACGATCTCAAGACATAATTCATCAGCCTCATAAACGTACTAGGTGCAGTAGTTAGCCCAAAAGGCATCACTAGCCATTCATACAGTCCATGTTTTGTTTTAGGCTGTTTTCCACTCATCCCTCTCTTTCATCCTAATCTAATGATAACCGCTTTTAAGATCTATTTTAGAGAAAATTCAAGAACCATGCAATTCATGTAGCATATCATCTAAGTGAGGGATAGGATGGCGATACTTTACCGTGATGTTGTTGATGGCGCGACAGTTAACACACATACGCCATGTTCCGTCTTTCTTTGGAACAAGTAGAACTGGCACAACAAAAGGGCTCATGCTCTCCCTGATATGTCCTTTCTCCATAAGCTCAGTAACCTGCCTTTGTAGCTCCTTAGTCTCCATCGGATTGGTCATGTATGCTGGCCGGTTTGGAAGTGCAACTCACGGCACAAAATCAATATGATGCTCAATCTCCCGGAATGGTGGCAAACCACTTGGGTTGTCTTCGGAGAAGACATCTTCAAAATTCTGCAAAACAGAAATAACATTGCTCGGAAGATATGGCTCAAGACTAGTCAAGCTCATAAGAGCTTCCTTGTACATAAGTACAATAAAAGATTGCTCAGAAAATAAAACTCTCTTGACCTCACTAGCAATCGCAAATAGAGTAGAATTCCTCATGGGTTTGCTCTCACATGTTTTTAGCTGGGTTTTACTCAAACTCTCATTCTCTTTTTATTTGTGGTGTTTAGTGTTTGGGTCACTCACATAGTCTTCTTCTTTCCTCTTTTCACGCAACTTCTGGTCTTGATAGAATTTTTGCGGAGTTATAGGGACCAGAATGATATTTTTACCTTTGAACACAAAATAGTGTTTGTTTGTAAGACCGCCATGGTTCATCTTGCGATTAAACTGCCAAGGCCTTCCCAAGAGTACATGTCTAACTTCCATAGGTAACACATCGCAAAGGACCTCATCTCCATAACTCCCTATGGACAAAGAAACGATCGCTTGCTTAGTTACCTTCATGTGTCCCTCATTGCTCAACCATTGAAGATGATACGGTCTAGGATGCTTATTTACTTCCAGATTCAGCTTTTCCACTAGAGTTGTGCTTGGCACATTTGTACAGCTTCCTCCTTCAATGATGAGGCTGCACACCTTATCCTTCACGCGACATCTTGTGTGAAACAAGTTCTCACGCTGCTCTCCCTCTTTAGTCTTGTCTTGCACGAACAAAGCTCTTCTTGTAACCAACAATTCTCATCTATTAGCTATTTCCACAATCTCCTCCACATATGATGTATATTCCAATTCCACTTATCCCTCAGTTTTGAACTCACCATCTTCCCTCAACACCATTGTCCTCTTGTTTGGACATGCACTTGTATAATGTCCCTTTCCTGGGCACTTATAGCTCTCGATGTCTCGGTTTCTAGTGTGTGAACTTTCGGCTTTCATTGGGATTCTTAGAAAGCGTTGGAGTGAAAGCCTTAGACTCCATCCCTGGCTTTGAATCTGTTCTCAGCCTAAAGCATGGCTTCTCTTCCTTGGAGTAGTTCGGCCTCATGTTAGACTCAAACAATTGGCGTGTAATGCCCCTCCTCTTGAGTTGCTGCTCGATCAGAATAACATTGTGTAGCATCTCCTCTAGTTCCACATAGTGCTGCAACTCAAGTATGTATTGAATGCCACAGTTTAGAACACTCAAGAACCTAGACATAGTAGCTTCCCTATCTTCAGAAAGATCAACTCTTATCAAGAGAATCTCCTATTGATCAAGTCTATCTAGTGCATTATCAGGATTGTTCATTATCTTCTGTGTGCATTATCAGGGTTGTGCAAAACACGGGTTTTGCACAATTCACAAGATGTTCTAGAGTATGAATCAAGAAGTTGATCATGTGCAAAGTTGGAGACAGAAGGAATTCTGTGCAAAGCTCGGGATAAGAAGAAAGGGCGTGAGTATGTCTCACATAGAGAATATGAACGTTGGAGTGGACCCCTCTCTTCTTGTGTCAGTGGTCCCCCCTCTCCTTGTGACCGTTGTGTTCCTTGTGATCCTAGAGCAACTTGAACATTGGAGACAAGTCCCTTTCATCCTTCTTCACATGTTTCTTGTTCCTTGTCTTTACTCTAGATATTTTGCTCTTTATTCTTATTGTATTCTCCTATATAACGATTGTAAAGGAAAGCAAGTAAAAGAAGTTTTGAGAGATTAAATTCTTCTCTTTCTCTATTCTCGTTATTCTCTCTCTAATTCTCTTATCAATTCCGCAAATTCTAACATGGTATCAGAGCATAATCGATTCTAGATCCATTAATCTTTATTCTCCAACTTCTAAATCTCTTTAAAATCTTGTCCTTGCTCTCGTTCTTACTCTTTCTTTTTTGCAAATCTATGGTTCGTTTCTTTCTTAATCTTTACAATGGGTTCTTGTGTTCTTACTACTTAAAGCTCAAAACCCATTGTCATTCCAGTTATCCTCAAAGGACGAAACTATCTGCTGTTGTCTAGAACCACAAGAACAGCCTTGTGTGGTCGTGGGCTTTGGAATCATGTTTTGGAGGACAAAACACCAAAGGAGGACACCAAGGATGAAGCGGAGGATGAGAAAGCCACTGTTGAAGAAGTAAAGTGGTTCCAAGAAGATCAAACAGTGCTTGGCCTCATCCAAAACTCTCTTGTTCCATCCATCGTTGAAGCTTACTCCTACTGTGAGACCGCTAAGGCTCTATGGGAAACTCTCAAGAATGTTTATGGAAATGTCACAAACTTGAGCCGTGTTTTTAAAGTCAAGAAGGCTATCAATGACCTAAGCCAAGAAGATGTGGAGTTTACCAAGCATTTTGGTAAATTTCAGTCCTTATGGGCCGAGCTTGAGATGCTTAGGCCATCTACAATGGATCCAAAGGTTCTCAATGAAAGGCGTGAACAAGACAAGGTGTTTGGTATACTTCTCACCTTGAATCCGACCTTCAACGATCTCATCAAGTATATCCTAAGAGAAGACAAGCTCCCAAACCTTGAAGATGTGTGTTCAAGAATCCAAAAGGAACAAGGATCGATTGAGCTCTTTAGGAAGGCAGAGCTTGTCATGGCTAACAAAGGAGTGTACAAGACTGATGAGAAGAAGCCTTGGGTGTGTGACCATTGCAATAAGAGGGGACACATTAAAGACAACAGTTGGATCCTCCATCCTCACCTCAAGCCAAACAAGTTTAAGGATTCAAGAGCTAATCTCTCTCATGAAGATGCAAGTGAGTCTCGACAAGCAACCACTTCAAAACAAGGTGGAGAGATAGCCATGAATGCATCCGTAGAGTATGTGAGGAAGAGTGATTTGGAGGCTCTCATCAAAGCTTTTTCCTCAAAGCAATCTGGTATCACTTTCTTTACTCATAAACCTAGTAGCGCTCTTGTTGTAAACAGTAGTGCTTCTTATCATATGATTAGTAACCCTAAGCTTCTAAACAACATAAAACCTGCTCTAGGACACGTGATTATAGCTAATGGTGATGGTATTCCCATAGAAGGAACCGGAAAGTTAAACTTGTTTAACAAGGATAGTGAAGCATTCTTTGTGCCTAAGTTTACTTCAAATTTAGTATATGTTAAAATGGCAACTAGAGACCTTAATTGTTATGCAATATTTGGTCCTAATGATGTTCATTTCCAGGATATTGAGAGTGGGAAGTTACTTGGGAAAGGTGGAGCCAAATATGATCTCTATGTTTTAGAAGACATCTCACCAAGCAATTCAGATGATTTTATTTATTTCTTGTTATTAATCTAGTTTAAATGAAATATGGTATGCTAGATAGGCCATCCCCATGCTCATGCTCTTGAATTAATAATGCCTAATAATCAATTTGATCACTCGAATTGTGAAACTTTTATTCTTGGCAAACATTGTAGAATCGGTTTTCCTAAAACTTCAACTCTTTATGAAAATTGCTTTGATTTAGTGCATTCTGATGTTTGGACTTCACCATGTATGTCCAGAGATGGTAACAAGTATTTTGTGACTTTTATAGATGAAAAATCAAAATATACTTGGATGACCTTGATCTCATCAAAGGACCGTGTGTTTGAAGCATTCATAAACTTTCAAAATTATGTCACTAATCAATTCAATGCCAATATTAAAGTGTTTAGATCAGATAATGGAGGAGAGTACACAAGACACAAATTCAAAGAGCACCTAGCAAAGCATGGCATTTTACACCAAACAACTGTCCTTATACACCACAACAAAATGGAGTGGCAGAAAAGAAGAATAGACACCTTATGGAGGTGGCTAGATCCATGATGTTCCACACGAATGTACCAAAAAGATTTTGGGGCGATGCTGTTTTAGCTGCTTGCTATCTTATCAACAGAGTACCAACCAAAGTCTTGCAAGACTGATCACCATTTGAGGTACTCAACAAAACTAAACAATTTATTGATCACCTAAGAGTGTGATATGATCCTCCCAAAAACGGCACACTCTTGTTGGTATTGAAGAACGGATAATCCTTGGATCCAAATTCGCGGAAAGAATTGGATAAGGTGGGGGGAATGAACGGCTGCGTCGAGAGCTATGAAAGGCACTCGGTAAACCTGAACCGAAGGCTATCCACCTAAGGAACGTTGTGACTCTTCGGCTAACCACCTCGGAATCGGATTGTGAATGTTGGATATGACTCACCAACAAACGAACCACGTATATGACACACCGCGTGGTGATCAATGGCTAACCACCAAATGATCGATTTGATTTTGTTGGCTAACCACCAAAGAGATCGAAAGTTCAGTAAGGAACAAATAAGAAACTTCTTAAAAAGGTTTATAAAATTGGATGATTTAAAATGAAGAACTACAAAGAGTATTTATAGGAAAAGAGTGTGAAGGGATGAAGAAGAAAGCACAAATTACAAAGCATGGAAAAATACAAAATCACATAAATGTGAAGACCAAGACCAAAGACTTTGATTAGAAGGGTTGAATGACTCTTGGGCTAATTTGGCTAGTCTCCCTCGAAAATACTCCCTCGGAACAAGTCCCTCGGAAATAATCCCTCGGAAATAATCCCTCGGAAATAATCCCTTAGCCTCCCATTTTCGTGGATGATGATGGTGATGATGATCTTTGCACATCATAGAAGAAGTTGGGCCAAATGTGAGATGTAAGCCCAAGCCTAATTAAAACCTCTTTTGGTAAACCCATTGGGACAAATACAAAAAGAGGAAAAAGAGTACAAGGACAAACACCTTGGGCCAAACCTCAAAAACCCATGATGAACTCGGACCATGTTGTAGATGGAGTGTGAGTGTTGAGCTCGGATCATGTTGAAGAGAATGTGCGGGAGCTCGGTCAAACGGGAATTCGAAACATGTTGAATCTTCTTGTATCTTGATGGCTTCAAGGAATAGGTAAGCTTCTTGGGAACATCTTTGATGAAGGAATTGATGCCCAAAACGCTGAATCTTTGACAGTAGATCCGTTGAGAAGTGGAAGCTCTGAAATGAAGCAAGCCGAGGATCCTCTGGATTTGAACTTGAATATCTCCCAAATGAAAACTGGTATCGACTTGATTCCAACTCTCCATGAACTTCTGATGGATCAAGATTGTAGAACAGGTTGAGTTATATCCGAAATCCTCTTGGTTTGGTGGGAAACCTACAAACAAGGCGTATCTGTCCAAATCGGGGATGCTGGGAATCACCCGATTTGTAAATTGCATAACTCCTTCTTCTGGATTCGGATCGGACTGATTCCACTTCGACGAGCTCTTTATGTGAGCTCGGAATAGTTTCCAAGTGGTCTCATGTACTGAATCATCGTGGTTGAATTTAGACGCTCCAAGAAAGGCACATGTATCCGGATTGATCCTTTTGCGATTTGTGTGGTGCATTTGATGGAGTTTTGGTTCAGCTACGGGTTTGTTGACCTCATCAATATCCTTTGGATCAAGCTCAGGTTCAAGGTCGTCCATGAATCTATCATCCTACCCAGTTGAAAATGATTTGTCCTCAAATCTGGACCACCTACACGCAAAAGAGCCGAGTTAAATTCATCAAAGTATAACGACAATGTATACTCACCTTGCAAGCATATCTTGTAGGCATCATCAGTGATCAGCTCCTGGACTTGAAGTGGGTCGTCACTTCTTGGCATTATTTTGAACTTTCTTTGGATTGGAAAACGTCCCTTGGTCACCAGAAACCAAATCCAGTCACCGGACTCAAAAACCATGTTATGCTGCCTCTCATTAGCTCACTTAGCATACTGCTCATTTCTCAAATGCTTCCATGGGTCAAAATCAACTTGGATGGTAAACTTCAGTAGCCACAAGTTAGATAACCACGTTGCTGGTGCACGAGCATTCATTCATTGAGTTTGTATACCCTGTCATTTCACAACAAAGACTCGAAACACAAAATCATATGTGCAAAAAGTATACTTCTTCAATCTAGGAATCGATTTCTCTTTCAGATAATCTACAACAAGTCCCAAATGATCAACATGCTTGTCAAAAATTTTGTTGTAGACTAGAATGTCTTTAATGTAGATAAAATCGAAAATCTCAATGAAAGATCTAAAATTATGCGAAATCTTATTGGTCCTAAGACATTGGTTCAAATGCACTTTCATAGAGAATCTATCAACAAAAATAGAATCTCTAATTGATTGATTAAGCTCAAAAAATTTATCCTCATCAATAAAACCTCCATGCCTAAAGAACTTCTCATGTGAAAACTTTTCATAAGTTTGAAATACGGCTTTAAAATCATACTTGTAAAACCTTTCCGTGTGTTCAAAATCTAGCAACTTTGCATAAGGAATGGAAAGTAATTCATACCTCCTAGACATGTCATTAGTCACCACGTTTTTCTTACTTTTTTTGCACTAGATTACATAAGAAAATGCCTCAAAGGGTGCTCCGGGATCAAAGACAATATGATGCTCATTTCCTTTTATGGCACCAAGCGGACCCGTTTCAGAGATTTGGGTTTAACTTGTGGATCCGATGGGCATTTCATTGGATCTTTGGCTTGCTGGATCCATGAGAGGCCCATTAATATTATCCAAGTGATCCAGGGCTTAGATCGTTCCTGAGTTGGGTTGTGTAGTACGATCTTTGGCCTTGTCGCTGGATTGCGTCCAAAGCAGATCCATCGATTTGTAAAATCGATAACTCTCAATTTTGAACAGGGAATGAGATGAATCCAATTGTCGGTTTTTCTCTGATGGATCAAGATTCCAAACCAAGTTTGTTTGTACCTTAATTCCTTCTGGTTTTATCGAAAACCTCCAATCAATGCACCTATGTCCAAATCGGGTAAATTGGGAGACACCTGATTTGTAAATAGCATAACTCCATCTTCTGGGATCCAATTGGACTGATTCCACTTTGAGGCGTGCTATGGTTGAGCTAAGAATGCAGTCCAAGTAGTTTCATGGCCTGAATCATTGTGTTTGAGGCAGATCTCTTCAAGACATGCATCTTCTTCCATTTGATGGGTGCTGAGCGATAGTAGCGTCGGAGCAACTGTCCCAACAACATCTAGGAATTGTTGACGCCAATAAACAAGTACTAGTCTTGTCGTACGCACGGTACAATTCCTCTCTGAGGTGGTAGCATTTCCATGCGCTTTCACATAGACGATTGAAGCATTGACAATCGTCTCTTCTTTGACATCGGCTATGATATAATCATTGTTGTGCGTCTTCTTCTCCTTGCTATAGTCTGTATCGGTTCGGATGACCTCATCAGATCGGTCGATTTGTTTCCCCCGGAAACTTTTATACAAGACTTTTTAGTCTTTAAGAGGTATCAATATCCCCTATACGATGTAGCATAAGAGGTTATCAATCCATAATTGAGATTTATCCTAATCACTAAGAATTCAAGGTGCTTATGGTAAGTTAAGCTAAACAAGTGTCGTTTGTTGTTAAGTATCCAATTTATAATTAAGTAAAAGCACTAAGCAAGATTGTAAATCAATAAGCAAAAGCGAATCTAGAGATAGGGTTATCGATATAAGAAGTCCCTAGTTCGATTCATGATGTTCATTTACTCAAACAAGCTAATCCCTAGGCATAAGATCCCTAATCTTGATTAGCTCTTTTCCAAGCAACTAATCACTATGTTAATTATCAAAACTATTGGCAAATCATCATTTGTGGATTACCAATTAACAAGCATTAAGAACAATAACTAGATCAAACAAAAATACACCCTGGACAACTATTATCATAGGCTAGGAATGTAAAACTCTTGTTTAGTTCATCAAGGCATTTCATCAAACACTTGGTGTGCATGAAATGCCTTATGATCTAAACCTATTTTTTCAAGCTAGATTTAGCATTAAGAACACTAAACAAGAAAGGATATAAGAAGATCTAACCCTAAACACCATGAATCAAGCCTAGGAACATCCTAATCTACTCCATCTCAAGATCCTAAAAGACTACTCAAGATCCATCAAGAACACCTCAAAATCGATTTTGATAAGAGATGAATTCAATGATGGGTGATGGATAATCAAGATAAAAAGAAGATAGATGGAAGAGATTGATGGAAACAAATACTAAATTGCATAAACAAAGAGGTTCTCTCTTACAAATCTCAAGTTCTCTCTCAAAGGTAAGGGTTTTAGACTTAAGAAAAATCTTGCAAATAAAATTAGGGTTTTAGAGTATTTATAATAAAGAGAGGGGAACCGGGTCAACCCGGAACAAACCGGGTTTTGACCCGAAAATTTTTGGGTCGAGAGTCTATCCCGGGGAGATTCTAGCCGGGATGAGGGAGACCGGGATGAGAGTTTTAGCCAAGGGAATCGATCCTGGGGAGATTCTAGCCGGGATGAGGGAGACCGGGACGAGAGATTTAGCCGAGAGGAGCAGTCCCGTGCTGATTTTAGCCGGGACGATAGGCCGGCATATCTCCTGCCGAGGGAAAGATTCAGCACCGGCCTGAGGGATTTCTTGTCCCGAGCTGCTTCTAGGCGGGACGGAGCTGAGGGAGAAATCGTCGAGAGATTGGTCCCGGGTTGATTATAGCCGGGACGATAGGCCGGCATATCTCCTGCCGAGGGATTCTTCTTGTGCCGGGCTGAGGGACTTCTTGTGCCGGCTTAAATCAGACCGGGACGATGCTGAGGGATTTTTAGCCGAGAAAATCGATCCCGGGGAGATTCTAGCCGGGACGATGGCCGGCATATCTCCTGCCGAGGGATTCTTCTTGTGCCGGGCTGAGGGAGATTTTTGTGCCGGCTAAAATCAGACCGGAACGATGTTGAGGGATTTTTAGCCGAGAGAATCGATCCCGGAGATATTATAGCCGGGACGATGGCCGGCATATCTCCTGCCGAGGGATTCTTCTTGTGCCGGGCTGAGGGAGATTTTTGTGCCGGCTAAAATCAGACCGGGACGAGCTGAGTAGGAAATCATCGAGAGACTTGTGCCTGGTCGATTCAAGGCGGGACGATGGGCCAGTATATCTCCTGCCCAAGGAAAATTCTTGTGCCGGGCTAAGGGATTTTCTTGTCCCGGCTAAAATCAGAGCGGGACGATGGTGAGGGAATTTTAGCCGAGACAAGAGAAAGCTCCTCGGACAGGCAGAGATATCTTCAGTAAATCCGCGATAACTCCTTAACTAAATGTCCAAATAGCCTGAATCCAACTCCTGTAGACAGATGAATCACGTCTCTACAACTACTATGAAGAGCTTCAAGGCCGATTCATATCGGAGGGCCTTCGTCCAGTTACATCTTTCCGGCGTCTCAGATGGGCTTTGCATTCCTCTTATGCTCCATAACTCCAAACATCATCAATTGCCTCCAAGACACCTAAGAACACTCCAAATGTATGCAAAACTCACTAAGACCTAATGCAAACACCTATTACTCTAAATGAGACCTAAATGCAAGACTAGACCATAATTATGCATGTGAATTACACAAAACTCTAAATGAAATGCATGCTAAACATGCAATATATCAGCATATCAAACTTCCCTCGGTTTGCTTTGCTCAGTTTTTCCTCGGTTTCTTTTTTTCAACTGCTTTCCCTTGGTTTGTTTCCCTCGACTGGTTTCCCCCGGATTTCCCTTGGAAACAAGAAAATTGCGCAAATGATCAAGAACAAGATAGAGAGAAATTCTTTTTAATGTAATCGAACTCTTTTGATCCTTTTTTTTGATTTTATGGATCGAACTCTTTATATATATATATATAGATAGATGAGAAGATGAACGGTTAAGAAAATGAAGAGATGATCGAAGATGATGGAATGAAGTTACTGAATCCTTGAGTTGCTCTGATACCATATAATACGAACTCGCCCAAGAATCACTCAATGGAAAGGTAAAAACTATTGAATAATCCTCTAACAGGCTGACTCGCGAAAGAACTAGTTGATCAAGGCGGTGGAACCTCAGCGGGGGAAACTTGGAGAATGCAGATGGGCATGAGAATAACTCTCGAAAATCCCTTCGACACAGACTCACTATGGACGATTCATCAACGGAGATCGGTAGAACGGTCGCACAAAAGGTAATGGGGAACCTCTTTATATTACCAATTCGATTTTCTTGATATCACACCAAGTATATCGAAGATAGTTCACAAATGACTGAAGAGAGTCACTCTCTAGTTGCAATCGAAAATTGATTAAAGGTTTTTGATAAAAGTTGTTGTTTGATGAAAAACACCATACAAGTGTTTAATAAGCAAAAGAAGTGTAAGACACTAAAACAAGTCTCGAAAATGTGAAAGAAATAAAAACAAAGTTTGACTTGAATTTTGCATGCCCCTTGATCTTCTGTGGTCGAGTTTTCTCATAGATGGGCTTGAGAAAAAGGTGATCCAAGACCTCATTAAAAACCTTGTCATGTAAATTCCATTGGGTAAAAACCATGACTAAGGAAAAGATGGCACTTGGACTTGAATCAAAACCAAAATGGTTCGAAACACTTCTTCCTTCCAGCCCAAGCAATATGGTCGATCATGAACTTGTTGAATGAGTCCTCCTAAAGCTTCATTAAGCTTATTCGCCTTAGCTCTGATCATAGGTCCTTCCGGAACAAGCAAAACATCATCTGGTTCAAGCTCTTCCTCAACTACAAGCTCAGCTTCTTGCTCATTCTCCTTTGTGCCATCGAGGATCATATCAGTTCAAGTTTGAGTCTAATTTCAGTAAGTGGTTCAAGTTTTAGAAAAGTTTTAGTAGGTATTTAATTATGTTGCTAGGTTGAGTCGGATTTGTATGACCCAGCAGAAGTTCTCTAAAACGCAAATACATTTTGTTCCACTTTGCTTATGTATACAACCCTGTAGAATCGTATGATATTATGGGTAAACGACATATTTCCCCCTCGAAACTATCATATAGTAATATATTCACACAAAATTTGGGCCTCGGTCTAGATCCCCACCAAATAAAAATTTAAAACCTATTTCTCCACATAATAAAAGTTTGAAACCAATTTCTCCACATAATGAAAATTTGAATCCAAATTGCACACATAAAACGATTAATTTCAGTTTATTGTATACCAATCTATACTTAACCAAATAAACACAAATAAAACACAATATGAACCCAATTACGAATTATCATCATCATGAACCATTACAAACCAACTAATCATCATCATCATGACCATCATAAGTTTTTTTAGCCTATTCCCCACGAAGTATTTGGCTCTTGATTATTCATACACGAGTTATCGATCAATGCTAAAAACATCATGAACTCCTTAATAATTTGAATTTACTATATGAAATTATAAAATTTGGTCAATTTCACCAAAACCGTAAACGGTGTCAGTTTTTTTGTTAATGGTTGGCATTGGCTGCTTATGTGGCTGACAGGTGGCACATCGGTTTGATCTGGTTTGAGATTAATCATATTTAATATTTTTTTAATTGCTCATACCAAAACGACGTCGTTTCGAGTGACCAAATTGTTTTCTAAATTTGCTCACACCAAAACGGTGTCGGAGTCACAGTCTCTTCGTGGCGTTAAGGAAGACATCTCCGAACTTACCAAGACCTTGATAAGTCAACTATGGCGCGTAGCTTCGTTCCTCTCGCAACCGTCTTCATCTTTGGATCTTCAGGAGATAAATCAGAGTCCCGATCACGCGGAGAAAGGTGACGACGAGGATTTGATTGCTGGTATTAGGAACAATTTCACGGAGATTGGCGGAAGATTCAAGACGGGGATTTTGAAGCTCTCAGAGAACTTACCGGTGTCTGATTTCACAAAGATCGCTTCGAATTTCTTACAATTGGGTTCAGATGGAGTGGATCCGAAGGATTACGATGTTGGAGACCTGATCGGAGTTACAATATAACACCCGACCCGCCACACAGGCTAAGTCAGTGTGTTGACTTTGTGGCCTGGTCTAAAACGGTAAGTAGCTGAAATTCCCGCCAACTTATTTGAATTTGAACGTTTGTCTTAACACACCTGCAAAAGAAATGAAAAAGAGAAACACGGGGAGGAGGGGATGAGTAATTTAAATTATTCAGTGAGAATGAACACAACATAAACTTGCCACGCCTAAACTACGACAACGCTCAGACTAATCTTTACTAATCCTCTCTCAAGGCGTTCATTACTTTGCTAATCTCTAATCCAAGACCAAATTCTCATTTGTGAACCACTAATTAGCAAGCTTTAAGTCTAAACATTCAAGATCAACCAAATAATCACTCTAGACAACCAAATAATCAAAATACCTCATGTGGACAGCTAACTCACTGGGATACAACGTTTGTGCAGACTATCAAGGCTAATTTGGATTGGAGAACCTTCGTACACCCAGATCTTTCAGGCACGTCAGGTCTGGATCAAATTGGTCATGGGATCGTTTGCAACGATCGGTGCTAATTCTTCTGCTTTGGCACTTCCTTATGTGTCTACACCGACCCACAGCACCGACCCAGGATGGGTCGGTGTTGTCTTCTGGAAACTCCCTTCTTCTTTTCGGCGACCAGACAGATATACTCTCAGTAAATCGGAAATATCTCACGAACCACATACCCGAATGACCTGAATCCAACTCCAGTAGACATCTAACTCCTTTCTCTACAACCTTTATCAAGACCGTTGAAGCTGAATCCGATCGGAAAGCCTTCGTCCAGCCACATATTTGAGACACCTCGGGTGAACTCTTTCTTCTCTTAAGCTCAATCACTCCAATCATCCCAAATGTCTCCAAAACACCTAGAAACACTCCAAATGAATGCAAAAATCCACTATGACCTAATGCAAACGTCATAAACTCTAAATGAGACCAAAATGCTAAACAAAGTTATGATTATGCATGCAAATGACTCAAAATGCTAAGTAGAATGCATGCTAAAACAAGTAAAATATGAGAATATTAACTCCCCCAAACTTAAATCTTTGCTTGCCCTCAAGCAAACAAGAATAAGAAAAGGGAGGTTGATTAAAAATGGGAGCTAAAATCCAAAAGTACCACAAAAAGAATCTAAACCCAATGTCCAAGTTGCGAATTCCAAAATGCGATCAAACAAGTTTTACACGAAAGAAGCTAGCCATACCAATCCCTACACGAATCATGCTCAAGCCCTAACCTACACAAATCTTCCTATCATCCAATCCCTTGACATTCAATTAGTAGTTTCTAGTGGATCATGCTCATGCAATGCAAGTAAACTCATTTGGTTAAGGGCAAGGCTTTGAGATAAAAATGATTTCAATATATGTGGCGGTTTCCAAGCAAGGGATCTCTCAAACGAAGGAATGAACTTTGGCAAAATGCTAAGGGTGAAAAGCAATTGATGCATACAAGGATATACTTTCACCTACCCAATGCCCCATTACCAATTTGAACCTAAATCTAAATCCTTAAGAAACAATCCTAACTACCCTTTCACAAGGCATTTTCCCTTCTTCCACCACATCTATTCTTCACTTTTCCTTTCATTAAGCACTTAGGGAATTACTCCTTCACCAAACAGTTTAGCTTTTACTATTTTCCTTCGCTTAGCTCTCTTTTTATGTTCTCTAGTCTCTTTGTTCTCTTTTCTAGCTTGCTTTGGCCTTTTTGGCTTCTTTCTTCTTTCTTTAGCTAGAGACTACCCTTTCTTTTTAACACTTAGAGCTAAACCAAATCTCTTTTTGCCAACCGATTCAACTTTTTTTTTGTTGGTCTCCCTTAAATCTTTCTCCCAAACCTTCTTTCTTTTGATCAACATTTCCAATCCCAACACCATCTTTCTTTCTTTTTCGTCCAAACCTCTAACCCCAAGTATCAACCTATCTAACTTAGCCTAATCTAGCTCGATAATGCGAGAGATAGTTCTACGTGAAAGCCTATACTTGTCGCTCTAAACTCAACACTTTTTGCTAAGTTCATTCGAAAATAAAAGGTCTCACAACGCTCACTAAAAGTGTAGGCTTGAAAGAAAGGCTAAGTTTAGGGCGAGGTGAACCATTCCAAAAGTGGGAATTGGCTACTTGGGCCAACAAGAGTGGTAAAAATGGAGAAGATGACCCAAGTATGTATGCGGTATCCATAAGCTTACAATGCAATGTATGAACACAATAATTAAGATATCAAAATTATTGGTTTCCACTTAGGTGGGATTGGATTCAAATCAAAACTTACTTTAGCTAAGGTATGAGTTATGAAACGTGAGATCAAGACATGGCTCGTTCTTAGATTCAAACACGAGATCGAGCATTAAACAACTAGCAACTAGGGCATTGAACTAGGCTCTAAATAGGATACTCTATGAGGACAAATGTATCGTTGCTCCCAATACACATGCAATGCTACTTTACAAACTATGCATCTAGACTCGAACCTACATGTGAAATGCAAAATTTTTTTAAAATTTTCAAAAATTTTCAAAATGCATGGTGTGCATGAGACTCAATATGCAAAAACCAAAATAAGAAAACAAAACATGATATTAGATAACACACAAACCCTCCTCCAAACTTAAATTACATAGTCCCTTGTGTAATAGAAGGTCAAGAGTGAGCTAAAAAATGCATGAAAGAAAGATAAATCATTCTAGAATAGTATTCACAAAGTTTGGATTATTACCTTGGAAATGAATGGAGGGAACGAGAGGGATCAAGGGAGGCCATACTTCATCACCTCAATCCTACACACCTTTGTCCTTAAGTCTATGCCCATTAGACCATCAAGAACCTATTCACACTAAGCAAACCCATCAAAAAGAACTACGAACGAAAGAAAAGCATAAAAGGAAATATGTACAATGATAAGCTTGGGGTGTCTCCCAATAGCACTTTGTTTAGAGTCACTAAGTTTGACTTAGACTACCCTTTTAAGCGGGTGAGAAGGGAGTGTTGGCACTCCTTGGTTGATCCTCTAGTTCAAGCTTGAGAATCTTGCTCATTATGCCTTGAAGACCGTCTTGACCCTTTTCGTTAACCTCCGGGGTGAGGATTGCTTTGGCCTTGGCAAAAGGCTAGGAACGTCCCCTACATTTGACCTTGTACTCAATCACCCCTTCTTCATGTTTCCATGGGGTGAGAGTCACGGTGGGAGGTTTGTATAGCACGGTCTCAAACCCATGTAGCAAGCTTAGCTTCTCCTTCTTGGACTTAGTCTTCGTCCTCTTCTTTGCAACCTTACCATTTCCAACCTCATTCTCCATCGTGGTGTGGATGAGGGATCTCAAGCAATAACCATCTAAAGCAAGGGCTTCTTCAATCTCTCCATAACCCACCATTGCACAAACGCACACATACTCAACCTTTCGGGCTTGGGCTTCATTGTCCTCACAAATAATAGTGCCACAAATCGCGGTGGAAGAAGGCATTATTGTGTAAAACTTCTTGTCATCCACGTTCTTAAGAACCACATTCTTGTTTATAAAATCCAAGCTTGCACCGGTTGTGTTGAGGAATGGAGTTCCAAGAAGGAGAGGTAGCTTATTGTTTAGTGCCATTTCTATTACAACGAAGTCCGTTGGTATAAGGCACTCTCCGATCTTGAGAGGGAAGTCTTCAACCAAGCCAAGAGGTTTCTTTGTGTAAGAGTCTCCAAATGTGATTGTGGAGGGGTAATCGTTCAAATTATCTATCCCGAGACTTTTGGCCATCTCCAAAGGCATGACATTCATGGTTGAGCCCGAGTCACACAAAGCATCATCAATATCCAAGCTTCCAAAGGTGCAAGATATTGAGAATTTACCGGGGTTTCCAAGCTTGGGGAGAGTCTTAGGCTCGATCCTTGTTGTGGTTGGTGAGGCAAAAACCGCGATAACCTCTTCCACTTTCTCTCGGTTCTCAAGTATGCTCTTGATGAATTCTTGGTATTGTAGAACTTGAGATGGGTCACTTTCATTAGGCAAAGGTGCTCCAATCTTGTCCATGTTTGCTTTGAAACTTGAGAGCACTTTTTTTTGTGCCTTAGTGAGAAAATGACCCGAAAATGGAAGCAGAGGCTCATATGGAGGAGGTCTAATGCGAATGGCCTCTTTCTTTGACCCAACAAGTGTCTCCACTTTTTTCTCTTTAACCACGTCCTTGATGGACATCTCAACCTTGTAACCCTTCTCTTCAACCAACACCATATCATTCTCACTCCCAAGGGTCACCTCCCCACCTTGTTTCTCAATGTCCTCATTGAGATTTGAGGAGGGCATTCTAGATGGAAGGTCAAAACCGTTGGGACTAGAGAATAGCCCGAGGAACTCCTCAATTATGTGTTTTTGCTCATCAAGAGAGGAAAAGGTGTTGTAAAACTCCTTAGAGGTTTGTATTGCCTTCCCGGTTGAAGAGCTTTGAGGATGATCTGAGGAAGGGGCGGCACTCCTTTGCTCTATTTGTTGCACCTTTTAGCTCAATGCCTCAAACTTTCTATTAAGATCATTGTAAGAGCAAATGACCTTGGTAGTAGTTTCCGCTTGGCTCTTGATAAGTTGTTGGAACATGCCACCCAAATCAAGGTCTTGAGGCTTGGTAGAAGGAGCTTGACCTTGAGGTGCAAAGTTTTGTTGTTGAGTGTTGTTGAAAACCCGTTGATAACCTCCTTGGTATCCAACATAGTTAACCTCCGCTTGGTTAGTCGAGGCCATGTCACCTTCAATGCACCCTTGGTTTGTGGCAAAAAAGTTAACCGATGATTGAGACCTATTAAGTAGCTTGTCCAATTTCTCATTAAGAAGCTTCAACTCCGTGGACCTATTTTGATCATCAAAATCATGGGTTGATCTAGTTGCTCTATCATAGTCTTCCCCATATGTCCCATCGCTTTGATCAAAGTTTTCCACAAGTTTCATGGCCTCATTCACTTGTTTGGCCAAGAAGTTTCCGTTAGATGCCTTGTCTAAGAGCATATGGATCTTTGGTAAAGCACAACGGTATAGTGTGCTTAGAAGTGAGGCGTCCGAGAACCCGTGGTGTGGAAATTGGGTGGTGTAGCTTCTAAAACGCTCCCATGCTTCGTTGAAGGACTCGTTTCCGCGTTGTGTGAAGCTAGATATATCATTCCTCAACTTAGCCGTCCTTGAAGGAGAGAAGAACTTGGCTAATAATGCCCTTTTACACTCGTCCCAAGTGGTGATGGAACCTTGAGGAAGGCTATTTTACCATTGATGTGCCTTGTCACCTAGAGAGAATGGGAAGAGTCTTAGCTTGAAGGCATCCTCCGAGACACCGTTTGTCTTTGTCAATCCACAAACTCTATCAAAATGATCCAAGTGATCAAGTGGGTCTTCCACCGGTAAACCATGGAATTTATTCCCTTGGACCATGGTGATGAGGCTAGCCTTGACCTCAAAGTTTGTGTTCTCCACCAGAGGAGGTTGGATTCCTTGGCGGTTCCGGTGAGCGTTAGCCGCGTCTCCTGCTCCAACCATGTCTTGAGCTCGTTTAGGATGGATTGGAGCTCTAGCAACATTGGCGGGTGGGTTTGGAGTTTTTCCGTGTGGGTTTGGTTGGTGGCCGTGGGGATTTGGGTGGTGGCTGTGGCCCTCTTGGCCTTTGTGGTGTCAATTACCACCTTGACCAAAGTCCACATTGTTGGGACCAAGTGGTTGCTCTTGTACATACTCCTTACCAAATCTCATGAAAGAGGTGATGTTAATCATGATTAGAGAATAGAAATGTGAAAGATTAGAGAAAGAATACAAGATATAAACTTAAACTTCCATAAAAAGTGTATGATCTCTCTTACAAATCCAAAGAACCAAGGTTTTAGACTTAGAAAAGAGATAAGAAAAAAGATAGATTGAGAAAATTAAGTTTTTGGGCTTAAATAATGAAAGGGGGCGAACCGGATCAACCCGGAACAAACCGGATATTTACCCAGCCAAATATGGGGTTTTGCTGATTCTGGGAGTTTGCGCCGACCGGTCCTGGATCGGTGCAAACACTTTTGAGCATAACTCCTTTGGGCGCCAGACAGACACGTCCCCTCTAAATCTAATGTAACTTTCGAACCACCGCTCCGAATGACCTCAAACTACGTCATGTGGACATCTAACTCACTAGGTTACAACTCTTGTGAAGACCATTGAGGCTAATTCAGATGGGAGAACCTTCGTCCAGCCAGGTCTTTCAGGCACGTCGGGTCTGGATCAAACTGGTCCTGGGATCGTTTGCACCGATCGACTCTGGATCGGTGCAAACGATCGGTGCTAATTCTTCTGCTTTGGCACTACCTTCTGTGTCTACACCGACCCACAGCACCGACCCAGGATGGGTCGGTGTTGTCTTCTGGAAACTCCCTTCTTCTTTTTGGAGGCCAGACGGACATACTCTCAGTAAATCGGCCAAATCTCATGAACCACATACCCGAATGATCTGAATCTAATTCCAGTAGACAGATAACGCCTTTCTCTACAACTTCCATGAATATTGTTGAAGCTGAATCGGAACGGAAGGCCTTCGTCCAGCCACATCTTTGAGACAGCTTGGGTGAACTCTTCCTTCTCTTAAGCTCAATCACTCCAATCATCCCAAATGTCTCCAAAACACCTAGAAACACTCCAAATGAATGCAAAAACCCACTAGAACCTAATCCAAACGTCCTAAACTCTAAATGAGACCAAAATACTAAACAAAATTATGATTATGCATGCAAATGACTCAAAATGTTAAGTAGAATGCATGGTAAAACAAGTAAAATATGAGAATATATATAGATGATTTGATTTATTATGTATTTAATTGTATAAGAAACATCATAATCGGAATGTTTTACTCTATGTGGGTTTCACGATCTGAGTGTTCTCACCATAGACGATCACTAAGTGCAAAGTATTCTTCCATATTCTTCTTTCGTATGCTTTGTTTTTCTGCAATTTCAATTTGAATTCCATTCATTTTGTTTGTTGTTTCTAGGGTTTAGTGGTGACTTTACGATTGATTAGTCACCAATAGTGTCTGCAATTTCAATTCGAATTCCATTCATTTTGTTTGTTGCTTGTAGGGTTTAGTCTATTGGGACTTTTCGATTACGTCTAAGATGAAATTCCTCAGATTTTGTCAATAACCATTCATTTTGTTTGAGTTGTTAAGCTAAGATATGATGCCTTGATCTTCTATTCCGAATTCTGCAGGAAGTGTAGTAATTTACTATTGATATTTTTGATACAGGTGGCTGTAGAGTACATAGGCAGTGGCATAAGTGACAAGTCTTTCTCCATTTCATTCAGTTTTTCTCCCAATGAAACTTGGGTGTTTCAGTATGATAGCTTATATCAATTTTTAATGCCATTCACAGATTATATAAGATTTCAAATTTCATATTCTAGAATCTTCGTTCTCTGGTTCTTGGCATGGCTAAAAATGTAGGTGTTTTTGGCTATAGTAGAAGCAGAGCTAAGGTAAGTCGTCCTACAACACAAATCTCTACAGATTTTTTTATTATGTGGTCGGTGCGTTATCTAATTTTGTGATTGTTGGTCTATTGTATATGTAGAGATTTGTAGAGATTCAGCTATCTCAGCACACAAAGTTATTCTGGTCTCTTTCTTCTTCTTCCTCATCTCTTCTCGCGTATTTATCATCATCTGATTTAGGAATAATTAATTCTAGAAATGCTAATGTTTAGTTAGTAGCCCTTACATATATGTTTGGAGTTCGAATAGGCATCAAGATCGGAAATTTTTAAGAAGATGCTGGAATCAGACGAGGTTAAGATTTCAGCTAAGCAGGTGAGACAATCACTCTCTGGAGTTGAACAAAGAAGAGATAGAAGCTTTAGTTGAGTTTATTTACAGTGATGATTCTATGCTTTCTGCGAAAGCGAAGCAACACGTTCGATCTCTCTATCTGTCGGCTGACAAGTACGTGATTCTGCATCTACGGGACCTATGCAGAAACGAGCTTATATCTTCTCTGTGTTTGGCGAATGCTCTGGACTTCCTTGAGCTCGCCCAGATCCCTTTTGATAAAGTCCTTCATGATGAAGCCTTCAGTTTTATCAAGGTATTCGTAGTCGGTAACCCAAATCTTACCGTGGAGATAATGAATGCTTCTACAATGAAGGTTAACGGATATTGTACGTACTGTGGCTACGGGCGCTACTAAAACAAGGGTGTATCTTTTGTTGTTTCACTCTGAAAAACCACATATCTTTTTGTATCGTTTTTATGGGATTGGACGTCATGTTTCCAAAACCTGACAAATCTCACATTAAAATATTCAGTTTTTGTTTCATCGTTATTTAATATTATCTCTTTCATGTCTGCAAAAAAAGAAGAGACATATATTGAGAAAATAGATTAATTGTCACTACAAGAAAACACCGTTATAACGACTACAAATGGCGAAACATTGCGACTACGTAGCCACTATTTACCTACTATTTGGCGACAAATACAATATGGTCGTAATTGCGTCGCTGTTTTACGACCAAACAATATAGTCGCTATAGTAGTCACTATTTGACGACTAATTTACGACTACATTTCAGACGGGAAATAATAGTCGCTAAACTAGCGACTCTTACGCCGAGTCGCTTATTTACGACTACAATTATGACTAATTTTCCGACGGGAAACAATTTTGGCGGTCGCACATCAATCGGTAATCAGTCGTAAAATACCGGTGAAAAACACGTGTTATTCGTTTTGGGGTTGGTGTAACGGTTTTATGCGACTACAAGATGTAGTAGCCATTCAGAGGCCGTGTAGTCGCTATTTAGTCGGCATAAATGTCTATATAAGCAAAATTCATCCCATTTCTTCTCGTCATTCGATTTATTAGTTATATAATATCGGGAAATTACAATTATAATTTCCGGGAGTGGATGTATAAGAGGTTCGATGAAGAGACTGGAAATTTCTCGGAACAGTTCTAAACGGGGGTGGAGAAATTCATGACATTTGTAGATAGTCAGCCTCTAACACAGAGTAATGGCAGTAAGTTTTTATGTCCTTATAGTGTTTGCAAGAACGAGAATTTGGAATCATCTTTTTAGCAAAGGATTTATGCCAGATTATTATGTTTGGTATAAGTATGGAGAAGAAATCAATATAGACTTAGGATCGAGTTATGTTGATACGACGTATATAAGTGGGAGTGAAAAAGTGGGTAATGTAGTAGAAGATAGATATGTGGATATGGTGAATGATGCATTTCATCATAACATGAGTTTTGATAACTATCATCAGGATGGTAGTTATCAGAATGTAGAAGAACCCGTACGTAACCATTCAAAGAAATTATACGACTTGTTAGAAGGTGCAAATAATCCATTATACGATGGTTGTCGTGAAGGTCACTCGTAGTTATCCTTAGCTGCTCGATTCATGCAAAATAAGGCAGAATATAATATGAGTGAAAAGTTAGTGGATTCGGTTTGCAGAATCTTGACAAAGTATTTACCGGAAGAAAACAAGTCAACCGGTTCACATAACGAGATAGAAAAATTGATGCGCAATTTAGGTCTCCCATATCATACAATTGATATTTGTATTAAGAATTGTATGGTCTTCTTGAGAGATGACGAGAAGGAAGATAAATGTCTGTTTTGTGGTGCACAAAGATGGAAGCTTAAGAACGACTGACGTAGAACCAAAGTACCTTACAGCCGTATGTGGTATCTATCTATTGCTGACAGATTGAAGAGAATGTATCAGAGCGAGAAGACTGCAGCGGCACTGAGATGGCATGCCGAGCACCAAGCAAAGGAGGGAGAAATGAGTCATACTTTTGATGCGGCGGAGTGGAGATATTTTCATGATCAAATCCCCGGTTTGCCGAAAAACCCCGTACGTTTATATTGGATTATGTACGGATGGGTTCAATCCATTTGGCATGTTTCGTAATCATTCGCTGTGGTCTATGATCTTGACTCCATATAATTTACCCCCTGGTATGTGCATGAATACAGAGTATTTATTTCTTACAATTCAGAATTCTGGGCCAAATCATCTGCGAGCTAGTCTCGATATCTTCCTCCGACCTCTTATTGAGGAGTTAAAAGAGTTGTCGTGTAATGGCGTCGATGCATACGATGTGTCCTTGAATCAAAATTTTAATCTAAAAGCAGTGCTGATGTGGACGATAAGCGACTTTCCGGCGTATAGCATGTTATCCGGATGGACAACCCATGGTAAATTGTCTTGTCCAATTTGCATGGAAGATACAAAGTCTTTTTATCTTCCTAATGAAAGGAAGACGTGTTGGTTTGATTGTCACCGAAGATTTCTTCCTCATGGTCATCCACTGAAGAGGAATAAAAAAGACTTCCTAAAGGGAAAATACGCTTCGATAGAGTATACGCTTCGAGCGGTTGGCTGGTGTAAATCCAGTTTCATCGCTGTGATTAATACCAAGAACCTTCTAGATTCATTCCCATACAATATCATAACAAGGAACCACCCTTTTTCACACTTTTTGTATCGATTTCTCTCCCCAGACTTATTTATTATTATGTTTTCTTCTTCTTTTTTTCCTTTTTGGATCATGCATATACATATCAAGGTAGGAGACACGAGTATTGATTTTGTTTCCCACCGAATCCCCGGTTCTTCCCTCTCAAAGTATCAAAGGATGTAGGCGAATAATGGCATCGTAGGAAAATCCTAGCCTCGTTTCCAATCCTTTGTGTGATCATTTCCTCTGAAGTAGAATAATGGGATCGTTGGAAATTTTCCTAACACTCTACTCAGAAGAAAATCATCTCATCTTTTAATGCATCTTATTAATTAACTTGTAACAGGGAGAGAAATATCATTCTTTCAAACACATGGGTTCCTTTGTCAGATACGAATGAGGAATCAAGCTCTATGAATACTAACCACATCGATGAAGTGCAAAACTTTGGCTCAGGCTTTAAGGAACTTTGCTGGAAACATGAGTGTCTTCTAGTTACCTTGTCAACCTTTGGATTTTTCATTAGTCGATCTAGAGCTGATTCTGTAACAATGGTCACTTAGAAGCAAGGTCAGATCAAAATATTCAAGAAAAAGATCACAGTCTCAGACAAAATTTTGACTCAATAAAACAACGAATGACTCAAAAATGACGGATTCTAAGAAAAACAAAAACAAAGTCAGCGACTTCCTCCCCCAGACTTAAACAACACTGTCCCCAGTGTTATCTAGCCTAGAGTTGGTGAAAGAAAACAAATGGATCAAATGGAATTAGGAGAAACAAGAAGTTACCATGCTGGAACATCGAGTATCGACCGACACACGGCTTGGTATCGAGCGATACCAGGCTTAAGTCGATACGTGTTGTCCTCGTCGCGTAGGGTGTCGACCAATACCAAAGGGTATCGATCGACACTCAGGCGATTTCGTATTTGCTCCTTGTTTATCCTGACAAAGACACAAAAACAAAAAATAAAAAGAAAAAGACTCAAAGATAAACTTACTAGTGGGTTGCCTCCAACCAAGCGGTTGTTTAATGTCATTAGCTCGGCCGTACGGACGATCAGTCGGAAGGAAGTAGGGAACTCACTCCCATGCAAGTCCCACAACTAGACACTTCCAAACTCAGAGTTTTGCGCAGCAAGTTCTCCACAACCTCTTGTCCTTTCTCCTTCAGCTCCGGAGTAAGGAAAATTCTAGCATTAGAAAATGGCCTCGAGGTCCCTTTGCATTTCACCTTGTACTCGATTGAATCTCCGTCGCATTTTAGAGGGATTAAGGTCACACGTGGAGCATTCTCGACTCTTTTGTTCTTCACCTCCTTCTTTGCCTTAGTCGTTTTTATGACGTCCTTAGTGACGATAGGAGGGTGATCTAGTATGTCCATGGCGTTAGGCTCGTTAGAAAACTCTTCCCGATTTTCAGCTACCAACGACTCTCATGTGACAACATCGATGCAAGAGACACGTGTGGGAGTTCCCCTAGTAGGAATGGCGTCGTAGAAAACCTCCTTGTCAATGTAGGAGAACGAGGTTCTCTTGCTGGGCGTGTCCATGACAGCGCCAACTGTAGCCATGAATGGTCGTTTAAGAATCAACTGCGTGGTGGACCTTTCACTCATCTCCATAACCTGAAAATCAGTGGGAACCAGAGAGTCCCCTATCGTGACCATCAAATCAGGGATTGTACCATATGGAAGTGAGGTGGAGCAGTTCGCGAATGTGATAGATGTCTTGGAAGAACGAATTTCAGCTCCCAATCTCTCTGCAATCGCTTTCGACATGATATTGACGCTAGCCCCTGAGTCAACCAGAGATTCCTTGAACTCAACTCCAGAGATAGAGCATGGAACAGAGAATATTCATGGGTCCTCCCTCTTAGTAACCTTCTTCATCGGAGGTGGTGTACTTCTGACCTTGGCAAAAAGTTCCTTAATCTCTTCCTCAGTTTCTCTGCAATCTCGGAAGTGACTCAGCAGAGGCATGTACTCTAGAGCTTCTTCAAAAGTCAGTGAAAGGGGGATCCTTCATACCATCTTCTCAAAGCCAAGCAGCTGCTTTGGAGAAATTGAGTCCCTGAGATGTCTGGGTATTCTCGGATACGGTATCTTAGGCTTGTAGACACGTTCCTCGATCACCTCCGGTTTCTTTACTGTCTCTGGTTCGGCCTGCGACAGGTGTCGATCGATACCAGGATGGCGTCGATCGGCACAAGGTTCATGTGTCGGTTCTTCAGCAGTGGTGTCGATCAATACCTGGATGGTGTCGATCGATACTGACAGATCAGCTTCAAAATCGCCTTCGGGAGGGTTTTCGAAACTCTCTGCACTTCTCAAGATCATTGCATTGACGTAATCTTTATGTGCTTGAGTCGCCTTTCCGTTCACAGCAACTGCAATTTGAGCCACTTGCGTTTCTAACATCTTCTGATGGGTATTGAGAGTGTCGATCCTTCCACTCAGATCCTTGTACACATCATCTATCTTTCCGTTGAGATTCACTGTGAGCTGCTGCTGTCCTTGAACCAATTGTTTAAACATAGCCTCGATCCTGCTACCCGGTAGCTTAGCAGGTGCGGGTTGATAAGATGAATTACCATAATTCTTGGTGTACCCACTGTTCTGAGATGGTTTCTGACCAAACTGATTCGAACCTCCTTGCTGATAGTTGTTGTTGAATTGATTCTTCTGTCCTTGAAAACCAGACCCACCAATGTAGTTAACATCCTCTACTTCATCCTTGTAAAATACCTCAACTTCTTCAGCAAAGTGAACAGCCTTGGGTGTCTTGCCCATCAGAAGACTGTGTATAGAATCCAACATGGCTTGCAAATCAGCTGTCTGTGTACCATCCATGCTACCAGCTAGCTTCTTTCTCTCAAAATCAGCATTCTTGGTGCTATTACTAGACGCCAAGTTCTCAATCAACGCATAAGCATCCTCAAGATACCTGGTGTTGAAGTTCCCATTGCTCGCAGCATCCAAGGTCATCTGATACCTCCAATCGAGCCCTCTAAAAAAGAATCCCATCAACTGAACATCAGAATACCCGTGATGTGGACAATCTCTCTGATACGATCTAAATCTCGTCCAAGCAGCCTTGAACGCCTCAGTAGGTCCTTGAGAAAACTGGGAAATCTTGTTCCTCAGATCGTTCATCATCATAGAAATTGTTTAGAAAAGCAGTCTTAGTTTTCTCCGAAGTAGTCAGCGATCCAAGAGTCAACTGCTTCAGCCAGTAAGTCGCTTCTCCACCAGGTGAGTATGGGAAAAGCTTGCAGAAGAGGTATTCATAGGACACTCCATTGCTCTTGATGCTTGTGACCAAGTCCTCGAACCTCTCAATATGATCCATGGTATGTTCGCTGGAAAGACCATGGAAAGGATGCTGTCCCACAAGAGTGTAGTATGCAGGCTTCAGCTCAAAGTCGTTCCTCTGGTAAGGTGGATGACAAATCGATGATCCATTTGCATAGAATTGATCAGGTCTGTTGCACTCACCAATCGTTCTACTACGATTAACCACAGCATTCTCAGCGTTCGCGTTCCCAGCGACAATCCCAACAGCAACAAGAGCAGCGACAATAATGTTCCCCTCTCCATCCAGACGTTGTCCCTGCGCATTGCACAAACGACCCTCTTGGTCTCTGTAAGCACCAGCCTCATCTCGAACCAACCCTTCATGATTGTTGTTCATCTCTGCTGGTTTCTTGGCTTTTCGGTTTGTGCGTTCCACAAGTGCTAGCTTCTCCAACGTCAGTTCAACTAGCTGAGTGTTCTTGTTTCCTCTTGTTTTGTGACTAGGCATACACCTGAAAAAAGAAGTGAAGAACGTACGTAATAGGTAACACGATGAGTATCGACCGATACCAAGTGGTGTCGATCGATATCAACAAAATAGAACGACGAGTATCGACCGATACTAGTGAGTATCGATCGATACCGACGAACTTAGTCGAAATTCTGAAACGAAAATCTAATGGCGAATTGAGTCCCCGGCAACGGCGCCAAATTTGATATGCTCAAATTAATACTCTAAAAGTACTAAGCAGTAGTTGCAGTATAGTAGGGGTCGAACATAAGGACTCACAGAAACACACAATAGATTATGAAGTAGAGAATTATGCTAAGCAATCAATAATATTAAAAACAAGACTTAAACTTAAACGGTTGTAAATTCAATTGGGGAAAGATAGGTTCAAGGTTTTTCTCAGGAAATCAATGAATGCAGATAAACTAACTAACATGATTCAGATTTAGCGCGGTTCTTGAACTCAAATCACTAAAGTATAGCTAACCAACTCTCGTTGTGAAAACTATCTAAATCTAAATCCTAGGAATTCTAAATCTCTTTGCGAATCCTAAAGTCTAAATCAGCTTTTAAATCAGGTTTGATT
Organism: Eutrema japonicum; assembly: GCA_030161315.1. Classification (NCBI taxonomy): domain Eukaryota; kingdom Viridiplantae; phylum Streptophyta; class Magnoliopsida; order Brassicales; family Brassicaceae; genus Eutrema; species Eutrema japonicum. The sequence continues at coordinate 36,507,468 of BSQW01000011.1, forward strand.
TGTTCACAAAACAACTAAACCAAATCTCTTTGCGAATAGTTATTTTGCTCACCTAAGGTTCTATCAGGTAATTAATCACACTCTCGTGCCTAATTAATTATCCTAAGATCTAAATTCCAGATTCGTCAACCTAGAATTAGCTTTGAACACAACCTAAGGTGAAGAACTAATTCAGATGGTGAATCCTAATAACTAATCAACCTAGCATTAAGAGAAAACCCTTAAGAGAACCCTGAACCTAAAGTGGATCTACTCAGACATGGAGATTGAAACAATAAACATGTTTGAATGAATCATCAAATAAAATAGAAAGAGTAATAAGAGGGTTCGAAATCTTCTCTCGGACGAACAGAGTTTCAGACTTGTCTCCCTTCAAAAGCTCTCTCACAAAACCAGAATAAAACAAAGTATAGAACAAAGCATAGCCAACAAAGTGACTGTAAAACCTAATTAAATAGTCTAAACACGAATTGGGGTCTTCTTGTAAATATTAAAGTCTTCCGGGAAAGTTCTGTAATTCTTCAAACATCATTAAAAGTCGCGACTTGTAACCTCCTCGATGGGTGTCGATCGATACCAAGAGGTATCGATCGATGCTTGACGCTTTGATCGGGTACTTAGTCGCCAGACTTCAGTTTTGCTCCAGAATGCTCCATAAAACTCCAATATCTCCAATAATGTTCCAAAAGTGCTAAAACCTGTAAAAGACTCTAAACCACTACGAAATGGTAGAAATACTCCATAAAACGGACTTATATCATGACCTAAAAGGGGTAAAAACCATGATATATCATTGATATTGCAAATTGCCTAGCAAGCGGATCAAGTTTGTTATATTCCGTACCCATATACAAAGAAACTAAAGTAGTTGTGGCTCAATGTTCTTAAAGTGAATCCGAGGGGAAACATTTCAGGGGAATATGAAAAAAAAAAAGAACCGACTCTTTTGCAAACATAAAATGATGATGCGGTACTGATGACTACAATTGAAAATCTTTAAGTAGACAATTTCGTACATGGAGTAAACCCAATAAATCTCGATTACGATGTTGGAGATGCAGAACCACAAGATGAATTTCGATGCAATTTGCCGTCTTCTGATGAAGAACCAGATGACGAAGAATCCTACTAATTAACTATGTTACTTATGTCACATTAATGTTAATTATGTTATTTATGTCAAATTTGAAAACAAAAATTCTAAAAATTTGTCTTTTACAAAAATTCTAAAATTTGTCATATATATATGCAATTTTCCCTATCATATAATTTTAAGAAAAAAATTTCAAATTAATTTAACATAAGGTTCTAAGCAAAAAAAATTGAAGATCAATTATATGGTGAAGATATAAAAATTATTATACATGAAAGTATAAATTTTTTTAAATAAAAACAAAGATATGACGAATGATGAGCGACTAAGTTACGACTACTTGATATGAAAAAAGAAATTAGATTTAGGCCCAACCAACCTGGTTTAGGCCCAAACCCAACTAAATTCACCCTTACCATACGCGATTAACCTCCTGTTTTCCCCTTTTGCTCTATCTTCTTCGATTATCCCCTTCGAAAACCCTAAATCAATCATTTCCCATTTTGCTTTCGATTCCCCCTTCGATTTATGAAATCAAGTTCTTTCCCTTTTCTCAGTCGATTCTTTGAAACCCTAAATCAACCTCTTTCCGGCGAAGATGAGCGGTCAAGTACCGAAGCGAAAAACCGTTCGCAACGTTTCTCAGAAACCGAGTGCGTCGCGAACACCAAGCCATCTACCATCGCAGTACGACTTAACTCCGGCGGGCCAAGTTCTTCTGACTTGGTCCACACCACCTCAACTCCCCGTGAACGATCAACCATCGTCATCACGAAATTTCCAGAGCTATCCACCACCACAACAACTTTTCCACAACTTCATGCCTCAACACCGTGGAGAAGAAAGAGTTGCGACTGCTTCGACTCCAGTGGAGGACACTCATGCGTCACCACTTCATAACTCTCAGGCTCAAAGTCATCCATCTTCTCAAGGATACATCTTTCATGATGAATCTCCTCCAGTGTTGCCGGATCTCCAAGAGGACACGCTGCGGGCTCTGAATGCTCTGCTTATGGTGCCAGACCGGGATAAGTTTACCACCGTCCTCTCTCCCACACCGACGCCGAACTCGACATGGTAAGTTCTCCATCTTTTATCGCATTTGAACACAAGATAAAATCTGGTAAATGCGATTGTTTTTGTGTTCTTCTTGTTTGTGTATCGCTCTAATTGTATTGTTGTTGTTGTTGTACTGGATGTGACTGTGTGATTTTGTGAGATTGCTTAGTCAAAGATGGTTTTGTCTACTTAGTTTTCTGTGTGTCCGGCTTAGGTTCTTAGATTCTCTTTCATCATTTTGTCCGAATTTGGTTTCTAGTATGATGCTTTGTTCATGGACATCAGCATATTTCTGTCTCATATCAATTTGATTTGTTATTTTGTTCTTTGAAAAAATTGATACTTATTCTGCTCCTTCTGCAGTTTCTTAACACCTGTATGTGTAGGTTTGCTAGTTTAGTTTCACCATTCGCAATTTATTTGTGCCCATTGATTGTAAATAGATTGCTTAGATTTGAAACTAGAATTGTAGCATAGAAGAATAAATTTTTCTGAGTGTGAGTTTCTGAGTCTGAGTGGAGTCTTAGTGTAGGCACATGCTTGATGTCTCACTATCTGAGTCTTAGTGTCGACACATTATCAGAGGGTGAGTGTCTGAGTCTGAGTGGAGACACATTATCACACATGATTTTCTTTTTACAAAATATATAGGACTTTCCGAAAAAGAACTCTCCGCGAAAAGAGCTGACGAATATCATTTATGGGTGAAAGAATATGTATGTCTAAATAATATTCATAACTATGCATATATTTATACTTATATATTGATGTTATTGTTTATATATATGCAGGTTGCTTACTGGAACGCCACAAATCCATTTCCTACTTGGAATTAAGAGATAGTGCATGTACCTTTGAATAAAGTCAAAACCTGGCCAATGTATTTTACAAGAGGCTATTTGTTTCATACGCAAAATCACGGCGCTGGACGAAAGACATGTAACTATGGGGTCTGTGTTAAAGGTGAAAATTACACTAATGCATCCGATGAAGCGGAATTCTATGGGACATTAACTGATATCATAGAACTCGAGTAGGAGGGGATTGTCAATTTGAGAATCACACTTTTTAAGTGTAATTGGTATGACCTTGTTATTGGTAGAGGCACTCAGAGAAGCAATGGTGGCGTTGTAGACTTTCTTTCATCAAGAAAATACAATAAATACGAACCATTTATTCTAGGTACGTACTTATTTATATATTTATATATAACATTTTGTTAATGTCGATATCATATATATATATATATATATAACTTATATATACATGTTGATATTGCAAATTGCCTCGCAAGCGGATCAAGTTTGGTATATTCCGTACTTATATACAAAGAAACCAAAGCAGTTGTGGCTCAATGTTCTTAAAGTGAATCCGAGGGGAAACATTTATGGGGAATATGAAAAACAAAAAGAACAGACTCTTTTGCAAACAGAAAATGATGATGCGGTACTGATGACTACAATTGAAGATCTCGAAGTAGAAAATTTCGTACATGCAGTAAACCCAATAAATCTCGATTACGATGTTGGAGTTGTAGAACCACAAGATGAATTTCGAAGCAATTTGTCGTCTTCTGATGAAGAACCAGATGGCGAAGAACACTACTAATTAACTATGTTACTTATGTCACATTAATGTTCTTTATGTCCAATTTGAAAACAAAAATTCTAAAAATTTATCTTTTACAAAAATTCTAAAAATTTGTCATATATAAATGCAATTTTCACTATCATATAATTTTAAGAAAATATTTTCAAATTAATTTAACATAACGTTCTAAGCAAAAAAAATTGAAGATCAATTATATGGTGAAGATATAAAAATTATTATACGTGAAAATATAAATTTTTTAAAATAAAAACACTGATATGTCGACTGATGAGCGACTAAGTTACGACTACTTGATATGAAAAAAAAATTAGATTTAGGCCCAACCAACCTGGTTTAGGCCCAAACCAAACTAAATTCACCCTTACCATACGCGATTAACCTCCTGTTTTCCCCTTTTGCTCTATCTTCTTCGATTATCCCCTTCGAAAACCCTAAATCAATCATTTCCCGTTTTGCTTTCGATTCCCCCTTCGATTTACGAAATCAAGTTCTTCCCCTTTTCTCAGTCGATTCTTTGAAACCCTAAATCAACCTCTTTCCGGCGAAGATGAGCGGTCGAGTACCGAAGCGAAAAACCGTTCGCAACGTTTCTCAGAAACCGAGTGCGTCGCGAACACAAAGCCATCTACCGCCGCAGTACGACTTAACTCCGGCGGCCCAAGTTCTTCAGACTTGGTCGACACCACATCAACTCCCCGTGAACGATCAACCATCGTCATCACGTAATTTCCAGAGCTATCCACCAACACAACAACTTTTCAAGAACTTCATGCCTCAACACCATGGAGAAGAAAGAGTTGCGACTGCTTCAGCTCAACTGGAGGACACTCATGCGTCACCACTTCAGAACTCTCAAGCTCAAAGTCATCCATCTTCTCAAGGACACAGCTTCCATGATTAATCTCCTCCAGTGTTGCCCGATCTCCAAGAGGACACACTGCGGGCTCTGAATGCTCTACTTATGGTGCTAGACCGGGATAAGTTTACCACCGTCCTCTCTCCCACACCGACGCCGAACTCGACATGGTAAGTTCTCCATCTTTTATCGCATTTGAACACAAGATAAAATCTGGTAAATGCGATTGTTTTTGTGTTCTTCTTGTTTGTGTATCGCTCTAATTGTATTGTTGTTGTTGTTGTACTGGATGTGACTGTGTGATTTTGTGAGATTGCTTAGTCAAAGATGGTTTTGTCTACTTAGTTTTATGTGTGTCCGAATTAGGTTCTTGGATTCTCTTTCATCATTTTGTCCGAATTTGGTTTCTAGTATGATGCTTTGTTCATGGACATCAGCATATTTCTGTCTCATCTGAATTTGATTTGTTATTCTGTTCTTTGAAAAAATTGATTCTTAGTCTGCTCCTTCTGCAGTTTCTTAACACGTGTATGTGTAGGTTTGCTAGTTTAGCTTCACCATTCACAATTTCTTTGTGCCCACTGATTGTAAATAGATTGCTTAGATTTGAAACTAGAATTGTAGCATAGAAGAATAAATTTGTCTGAGTGTGAGTGTCTGAGTCTGGGTGGAGTCTTAGTGTAGGCACATGCTTGATGTCTCACTATCTGAGTCTTAGTGTCGACACATTATTAGAGGGTGAGTGTCTGAGTCTGAGTGGAGACACATTATCACACATGATTTTCTTTTTACAAAATATCTAGGACTTTCCGAAAAAGAACTCTCCGCGAAAAGAGTTGATGAATATCATTTATGGGTGAAAGAATATGTATGTCTAAATAATATTCATAACTATGCATATATTTATACTTATATATATTGATGTTATTGTTTATATATATGCAGGTTGCTTACTGGAAAGCCACGAATCCATTTCCTACTTGGGTTCAAGAGATAGTGCATGGACATTTGAATAAGGTCAAAACCTGGCCAATGTATTTTCCAACAGGCTATTTGTTTCATACGCAGAATCACGGCGCTGGACGAAAGACATGTAACTATGGGGTCTGTGTTAAAGGTGAAAATTACACTAATGCATCCGATGAAGCGGATTTCTATGGGACATTAACTGATATCATAGAACTCGAGTATGAGGGGATGGTCAATTTGAGAATCACACTTTTTAAGTGTAATTGGTATGACCTTGTTATTGGTAGAGGCACTCGGAGAAGCAATGGTGGAGTTGTAGACGTTCTTTCATCAAGAAAATACAATAAATACGAACCATTTATTCTAGGTACGTACATATTTATATATTTATATATAACATTTTGTTAATGTCGATATCATATATATATATATATATACATATGTATAACTTATATATACATTTTGATATTGGAAATTGCCTCGCAAGCGGATCAAGTTTGTTATATTCCGTACCCATATACAAAGAAACCAAAGCAGTTGTGGCTCAATGTTTTTAAAGTGAATCCGAGGGGAAACATTTCAGGGGAATATGAAAAAAACAAGAACCGACTCTTTTGCAAACAGAAAATGATGATGCGGTACTGATGAGTACAATTGAAGATCTCGAAGTAGACAATTTCGTACATGCAGTAAACCCAATAAATCTCGATTACAATGTTGGAGATGCCGAACCACAAGATGAATTTCGTTGCAATTTGTCGTCTTCTGATGAAGAACCAGATGGCGAACAACCCTACTAATTAACTATGTTACTTATGTCAAAGTAATGTTAATTATGTTATTTATGTCAAATTTGAAAACAAAAATTCTAAAAATTTGTCTTTTACAAAAATTCTAAAATTTGTCATATATATATGCAATTTTCACTATCATATAATTTTAAGAAAAAAATTTCAAATTAATTTAACATAAGGTTCTAAGCAAAAAAAATTGAAGATCAATTATATGGTGAAGATATAAAAACTATTATACATGAAAATATAATTTTTTTAAAATAAAAACACAGATATGACGACTGATGAGCGACTAAGTTACGACTACTTGATATGAAAAAAAAAAATTAGATTTAGGCCCAAACCCAACTAAATTCACCTTTACCATACGCGATTAACCTCCTGTTTTCCCCTTTTGCTCTATCTTCTTCGATTATCCCCTTCGAAAACCCTAAATCAATCATTTCCCGTTTTGCTTTCGATTCCCCCTTCGATTTACGAAATCAAGTTCTTCCCCTTTTCTCAGTCGATTCTTTGAAACCCTAAATCAACCTCTTTCCGGCGAAGATGAGCAGTCGAGTACCGAAGCAAAAAACCGTTCGCAACGTTTCTCAGAAATCGAGTGCGTCGCGAACACCAAGCCATCTACCGCCGCAGTACGACTTAACTCCGGCGGACCAAGTTCTTCAGACTTGGTCGACACCACCTCAACTCCCCGTGAACGATCAACCATCGTCATCACGAAATTTTCAGAGCTATCCACCACCACAACAACTTTTCCAGAACTTAATTCCTCAACACCGTGGAGAAGAAAGAGTTGCGACTGCTTCGGCTCCATTGGAGGACACTCATGCATCACCACTTCAGAACTCTCAGGCTCAAAGTCATCCATCTTCTCAAGGACACAGCTTCCATGATGAATCTCCTCCAGTGTTGCCGGATCTCCAAGATGACACGCTGCGGGCTCTGAATGCTCTGCTTATGGTGCTAGACCGGGATAAGTTTGCCATCGTCCTCTCTCCCACACCGACACCGAACTCGACATGGTAAGTTCTCCATCTTTTATCGCATTTGAACACAAGATAAAATCTGGTAAATGCGATTGTTTTTGTGTTCTTCTTGTTTGTGTATCGCTCTAATTGTATTGTTGTTGTTGTTGTACTGGATGTGACTGTGTGATTTTGTGAGATTGCTTAGTCAAAGATGGTTTTGTCTACTTAGTTTTATGTGTGTCCGAATTAGGTTCTTGGATTCTCTTTCATCATCTTGTCCGAATTTGGTTTCTAGTATGATGCTTTGTACATGGACATCAGCATATTTCTGTCTCATCTAAATTTTATTTGTTATTTTGTTCTTTGAAAAAATTGATACTTAGTCTGCTCCTTCTGCAGTTTCTTAACACGTGTATGTGTAGGTTTGCTAGTTTAGTTTCACCATTCACAATTTCTTTGTGCCCATTGATTGTAAATAGATTGCTTAGATTTGAAACTAGAATTGTAGCAAGAAGAATAAATTTGTCTGAGTGTGAGTGTCTGAGTCTGAGTGGAGTCTGAGTGTAGGCACATGCTTGATGTCTCACTATCTGAGTCTTAGTGTCGACACATTATCAGAGGGTGAATGTCTGAGTCTGAGTGGAGACACATTATCACACATGATTTTCTTTCTGCAAAATATCTAGGACTTTCCGAAAAAGAACTCTCCGCGAAAAGAGCTGACGAATATCATTTATGGGTGAAAGAATATGTATGTCTAAATAATATTCATAACTATGCATATATTTATACTTATATATTGATGTTATTGTTTATATATATGCAGGTTGCTTACTGGAACGCCACAAATCCATTTCCTACTTGGAATTAAGAGATAGTGCATGTACCTTTGAATAAAGTCAAAACCTGGCCAATGTATTTTACAAGAGGCTATTTGTTTCATACGCAAAATCACGGCGCTGGACGAAAGACATGTAACTATGGGGTCTGTGTTAAAGGTGAAAATTACACTAATGCATCCGATGAAGCGGATTTCTATGGGACATTAACTGATATCATAGAACTCGAGTAGGAGGGGATTGTCAATTTGAGAATCACACTTTTTAAGTGTAATTGGTATGACCTTGTTATTGGTAGAGGCACTCAGAGAAGCAATGGTGGCGTTGTAGACTTTATTTCATCAAGAAAATACAATAAATACGAACCATTTATTCTAGGTACGTACTTATTTATATATTTATATATAACATTTTATTAATGTCGATATCATATATATATATATATATATAACTTATATATACATGTTGATATTGCAAATTGCCTCGCAAGCGGATCAAGTTTGGTATATTCCGTACTTATATACAAAGAAACCAAATCAGTTGTGGCTCAATGTTCTTAAAGTGAATCCGAGGGGAAACATTTATGGGGAATATGAAAAACAAAAAGAACAGACTCTTTTGCAAACAGAAAATGATGATGCGGTACTGATGACTACAATTGAAGATCTCGAAGTAGAAAATTTCGTACATGCAGTAAACCCAATAAATCTCGATTACGATGTTGGAGATGTAGAACCACAAGATGAATTTCGAAGCAATTTGTCGTCTTCTGATGAAGAACTTGATGGCGAATAACCCTACTAATTAACTATGTTACTTATGTCACATTAATGTTAATTATGTTATTTATGTCAAATTTGAAAATAAAAATTCTAAAAATTTATCTTTTACAAAAATTCTAAAAATTTGTCATATATAAATGCAATTTTCACTATCTTATAATTTTAAGAAAATATTTTCAAATTAATTTAACATAAGGTTCTAAGCAAAAAAAATTGAAGATCGATTATATGGTGAAGATATAAAAATTATTATACATGAAAATATAAATTTTTTAAAATAAAAACACTGATATGTCGACTGATGAGCGACTAAGTTACGACTACTTGATATGAAAAAAAAATTAGATTTAGGCCCAACCAACCTGGTTTAGGCCCAAACCCAACTAAATTCACCCTTACCATACGCGATTAACCTACTGTTTTCCCCTTTTGCTCTATCTTCTTCGATTATCCCCTTCGAAAACCCTAAATCAATCATTTCCCGTTTTGCTTTCGATTCCCCCTTCGATTTACGAAATCAAGTTCTTCCCCTTTTCTCAGTCGATTCTTTGAAACCCTAAATCAACCTCTTTCCGGCGAAGATGAGCGGTCGAGTACCGAAGCGAAAAACCGTTCGCAACGTTTCTCAGAAACCGAGTGCGTCGCGAACACCAAGCCATCTACCGCCGCAGTACGACTTAACTCCGGCGGCCCAAGTTCTTCAGACTTGGTCGACACCACCTCAACTCCCCGTGAACGATCAACCATCGTCATCACAAAATTTCCAGAGCTATCCACCAACACAACAACTTTTCAAGAACTTCATGCCTCAGCACCATGGAGAAGAAAGAGTTGTGACTGATTCGGCTCCACTGGAGGACACTCATGCGTCACCACTTCAGAACTCTCAAGCTCAAAGTCATCCATCTTCTCAAGGACACAGCTTCCTTGATTAATCTCCTCCAGTGTTGCCGGATCTCCAAGAGGACACGCTGCGGGCTCAGAATGCTCTGCTTATGGTGCTAGACCGGGATAAGTTTACCACCGTCCTCTCTCCCACACCGACGCCGAACTCGACATGGTAAGTTCTCCATCTTTTATCGCATTTGAACACAAGATAAAATCTGGTAAATGCGATTGTTTTTGTGTTCTTCTTGTTTGTGTATCGCTCTAATTGTATTGTTGTTGTTGTTGTACTGGATGTGACTGTGTGATTTTGTGAGATTGCTTAGTCAAAGATGGTTTTGTCTACTTAGTTTTATGTGTGTCCGAATTAGGTTCTTGGATTCTCTTTCATCATTTTGTCCGAATTTGGTTTCTAGTATGATGCTTTGTTCATGGACATCAGCATATTTCTGTCTCATCTGAATTTGATTTGTTATTTTGTTCTTTGAAAAAATTGATTCTTAGTCTGCTCCTTCTGCAGTTTCTTAACACGTGTATGTGTAGGTTTGCTAGTTTAGTTTCACCATTCACAATTTCTTTGTGCCCACTGATTGTAAATAGATTGCTTAGATTTGAAACTAGAATTGTAGCATAGAAGAATAAATTTATCTGAGTGTGAGTGTCTGAGTCTGGGTGGAGTCTTAGTGTAGGCACATGCTTGATGTCTCACTATCTGAGTCTTAGTGTAGACACATTATCAGAGCGTGAGTGTCTGAGTCTGAGTGGAGACACATTATCACACATGATTTTCTTTCTGCAAAATATCTAGGACTTTCCGAAAAAGAACTCTCCGCGAAAAGAGCTGACGAATATCATTTATGGGTGAAAGAATATGTATGTCTAAATAATAATCATAACTATGCATATATTTATACTTATATATATATTGATGTTATTGTTTATATATATGCAGGTTGCTTACTGGAAAGCCACGAATCCATTTCATACTTGGGTTCAAGAGATAGTGCATGGACATTTGAATAAGGTCAAAACCTGGCCAATGTATTTTCCAACAGGCTATTTGTTTCATACGCAGAATCACGGCGCTGGACGAAAGACATGTAACTATGGGGTCTGTGTTAAAGGTGAAAATTACACTAATGCATCCGATGAAGCGGATTTCTATGGGACATTAACTGATATCATAGAAATCGAGTATGAGGGATGGTCAATTTGAGAATCACACTTTTTAAGTGTAATTGGTGTGACCTTGTTATCGGTAGAGGCACTCGGAGAAGCAATGGTGGCGTTATAGACGTTCTTTCATCAAGAAAATACAATAAATACGAACCATTTATTCCAGGTATGTACTTATTTATTTATTTATATATAACATTTTATTAATGTCGATATCATATATATATACATATATATATATGTATAACTTATATATACATGCTGATATTGCAAATTGCCTCGCAAGCGGATCAAGTTTGTTATATTCCGTACCCATATACAAAGAAACCAAAGTAGTTGTGGCTCAATGTTCTTAAAGTGAATCTGAAAAAACCGACTCTTTTGCAAACAGAAAATGATGACGCGGTACTGATGACTACAATAAATCTCGATTACGATGTTGGAGATACAGAACCACAAGATGAATTTCGATGCAATTTGTCGTCTTCTGATGAAGAACTAGATGACGAAGAACCCTACTAATTAACTATGTTACTTATGTCACATTAATGTTAATTATGTTATTTATGTCAAATTTGAAAACAAAAATTCTAAAAATTTGTCTTTTACAAAAATTCTAAAAATTTGTCATATATATATATATGCAATTTTCCCTATCATATAATTTTAAGAAAAAAATTTCAAATTAATTTAACATAAGGTTCTAAGCAAAAACAAATTGAAGATCAATTATATGGTGAAGATATACATGAAAATATAATTTTTTTTAAATAAAAACACATATATGGCGACTGATGAGCAACTAAGTTACGACTACTTAATATGAAAAAAATATAGATTTAGGCCCAACCAAACCTGGTTTAGGCCCAAACCCAACTAAATTCACCCTTACCATACGCGATTAACCTCCTGTTTTCCCCTTTTTGCTCTATCTTCTTCGATTATCCCCTTCGAAAACCCTAAATCAATCATTTCCCGTTTTGCTTTCGATTCCCCCTTCGATTTACGAAATCAAGTTCTTCCCCTTTTCTCAGTCGATTCTTTGAAACCCTAAATCAACCTCTTTCCGGCGAAGATGAGCGGTCGAGTACTGAAGCGAAAAACCGTTCGCAACGTTTCTCAGAAACCGAGTGCGTCGCGAACATCGAGCCATCTACCGCCGCAGTACAACTTAACTCCGGCGGCCCAAGTTCTTCAGACTCGGTCGACACCACCTCAACTCCCCGTGAACGATCAACCATCGTCATCACGAAATTTCCAGAGCTATCCACAACCACAACAACTTTTCCAGAACTTCATGCCTCAACACCGTGGAGAAGAAAGAGTTGCGACTGCTTCGGCTCCACTGGAGGACACTCATGCGTCACCACTTCAGAACTCTCAGGCTCAAAGTCATCCATCATCTCAAGGACACATCTTCCATGATGAATCTCCTCTAGTGTTGCCGGATCTCCAAGAGGACACGCTGCAGGCTCTGAATGTTCTGCTTATGGTGCCAGACCGGGATAAGTTTACCACCGTCCTCTCTCCCACACCGACGCCGAACTCGACATGGTATGTTCTCCATCTTTTATCGCATTTGAACACAAGATAAAATCTTGTAAATGCGATTGTTTTTGTGTTCTTCTTGTTTGTGTATCGCTCTAATTGTATTGTTGTTGTTGTTGTTGTACTGGATGTGACTGTGTGATTTTGTGAGATTGCTTAGTCAATGATGGTTTTGTCTACTTAGTTTTCTGTGTGTCCGGCTTAGGTTCTTGTATTCTCTTTCATCATTTTGTCCGAATTTGGTTTCTAGTATGATGTTTTGTTCATGGACATCAACATATTTCTGTCTCATCTGAATTTGATATGTTATTTTGTTCTTTGAAAAAATTGATACTTACTCTGCTCCTTCTGCAGTTTCTTAACACGTGTATGTGTAGGTTTGCTAGTTTAGTTTCACCATTCACAATTTCTTTGTGCCCATTGATTGTAAATAGATTGCTTAGATTTGAAACTAGAATTGTAGCATAGAAGAATACATTTGTCTGAGTGTGAGTGTCTGAGTCTGAGTGGAGTCTTAGTGTAGGCACATGCTTGATGTCTCACTATCTGAGTATTAGTGTAGACACATTATCAGAGCGTGAGTGTCTGACTCTGAGTGGAGACACAAATGTTTCTTTGTGTCCGAGTGTAGATGTATGTGTGTAGACACATTCTCTTATGGTTCAGTTTTGATGTATGAGTGTAGACACATTCTTCTCCTTTGCTTTGTATTTTGTTCTTGATTATTTCATGTGTGTTTGCAGGTTTACTCGTGATAAAGGATCGAAACTGGTTTGGGCAATTACTAAAGTGTTTACAAACAAATTTGAGTTGGACATGTGTGCCTCGGGACAAACAAGAAAGATACTTCCTCGAGTTCGCAGTACAGTTTTCTGTCCTATAGCCTTCACATATAGGTTTACTTGTGATGTTTTCACTAACATCATTCTATTCTCCTGGTATTGTAGAAAACCCACACATGGGATCCCTTGATAACAGGGACAGTTCAAGGGAATTTCCAGGAGATCTGTCAATGCCGGATGAAAGACATGGTTAGCAGCGCGAGGACTTTTCGAGAGCGACCTAATTGGATCGGCGACACTCTCTTGAAAACGATGACCGACTACTGGGACACTGAAGAAGCAAAGCAAATGAGTCTCACCTATTCCAATGCTCGTCTGTCTGACCGTATAGGTCTCGGTCCTCACGTCCACTTATCAGGGCCCAAGTCATATCAACAAATCCAACAAGAAATGGTTAGTAACTTTTACATTTTCTTACACCTTAACAACTTTAAATCCTTGTTTATTTTGTAACATTGCATGAAGAGGAATTGGGAAGACCGGTTAGTCTTGGTGAGGTTTTCATTAAGACGCATACAAGGCCATATGGTACGTATGTCGATAGGAAGGCAGAGAAAATCGTTCAAACAATAGAGAAGAAGTTGCAAGAGAATCTATCTGAGCTCGGGACGGAGACCTCAGAAGTTTCGGACGGTGCTTCGCGACCTCGAGAGCTAACAACATATGAATGTACGAGCATCTTTCTTCAGGTAAAGTAACATTTTTCACATTCCACATTTATAGTCTTGAATTCTGGTTTTGTCATGGTCTTAATTTTCTGGTTTTTCTCTTACTTTTCACAGTCCATTGAGATGGATTCAAGAGGATCTCCTTATGGAGTTGGAAGCCTGAAGGAGACTCTTATCAATGGCAAGCGCAAGTAACCGGGAGACTCTTCATCGTTTGTTGCACTGCAAGCTCAACAAAAAATCGAAGAGCAGGCTTCTTATAATGAACGGCGTGATTATGAGATTGATGCCCGTGAAGCAGAGCACTCCCGAGCTGCAGCTGAGCAAAAGGACAAGCTCAGACTGATCTGCGGTTTCTAGACTTCGTCGCTTCTCATTCAGCTCCAGCAACAACCGAAACCGATATGCTTCCATCAACCATTCAACCTCGACCAGATCCAAGTACAATAGCTTAGCTTACTAATCCCTGGTTTTTGAACCTGTTGTGTGAACTCATGAATCTGTTTTGTGAACTTGTTATTTTTGTTTACGTTTTGGCATTTGTTATGGAGTTTGAATACTTTAGTTAATATTTTTAATCAAATGTTATTTTGAATCAAATTTCTTTAATTTTGTAACTTTAAGTTTGTAAAACAGGTTACCATTTCAGAAACAAAACAAACACCAATCGATCATACCATATTCTTATTTTGACAAGAATATAGTCACTAAACAGTCGCCTATTAGTCGCCAAATAGTCGCAGAAGAATAGCTAAGTAGTCGCAAAGTAGTCGGTAAATAGTAACTAAATTTTACGACTATTTAGTGACTAAAACTATCTGACTGCATCTAGACCATTCTATAGTCGTTAACTAGTTGCAAAGATAGTCGCTGATTAGTCGTAAAGTTTTGCGACTACTTTACGACAATTGAACGGCTACACATTGTTCATGCGGTGTAGTCGTAAAGTAGTCGCCATTTGGTGACTAATTTAACCACTACATACTTTAGCGACTAAATATTAACGACTACATGGTTTAGTCGCTAGTTAGTCGTAATCCACCTTTTAGCGACTAATTTGCGACTATTTCTGCAGTCGCAGAAACGTTGTTTTCTTGTAGTGTGTCAGGCAAGAAAGTTATGAAACATGTATGTTGCTTATCTTGCCGGCACTCTTAAACTAGAAAGCGTTAAGTGGAGTCGAATTTGTTGATTGCTTTGTAAAGAGAGAATTAGTACCATGGCCCATTGCGTTAGTTAGTGAAGAATCTGTTGAACAAATGCAAAATGAGTTTATAGACTTTCTCAATATATATGCCAAATGTTCTCTTGACATCTTCTTTCGAATTTTACTTTTAAGTTCAATATTTCTGTTTCTAATGAGTTTTGTTTGTGGTTTGGAACCCAAATTTTGCCGTGGAGATAATGAAAGCTTCTCTTACTCCAATGATGAATCCATATCATTCATACTAGAAAGTCTTTCAAAGTTAATGATTTCCATTTCAAAATCACACATTAGGATCGATTCAAGTCTGCCAAAGCCTGCAAGATTTGGTATGCAAGCCTCGCAGAGTGGATGCGGTTAAACAAATAAATAAATTGGAACCTGTGTGAAAAAAAGGAAAGTTTTTAACTGCAATGGCGTAATCCAATGATTCCAATACGTACTTTGGTTTTGAATCTTTGTAGTTTCTAATGTAGTATTTGACCTTTCTTATGGGAAAAATATATATTTTATAAGCAATTTAAGATTTTAGAAAATTAGTTTTTCTAAAGATTAGGAAAATTGAGTGTACCAATTTTCAAAGAAAATTTCAAAAAACTATCATTTGGGTTTATTCTTCAAAAACTTCTTTTCTACACCGATAATTTTTTTTTCTTAGGTAAATAACAACACTATCCATATATAAAACTAAAATCTATAGCAAACACCAAAAACCAAAAATTAAAAACCTAAAAACTTAAAATTGGTACCCATATACGATCACTCTCACAACCATACTGTTATAAAATTTGGAAAAAAACTTATGAAATGTTGGATGAGAAAATTCATTGGTGAAGAAATATCGGTGATATAGGTAGAGATGAGTCAAATTTGAACCCATTTAATATTATTTTATGGAAATACTTTATTTCCAATAATACATAATTTTAATAAAAAAATTCCAAAACCAAAAATTATGTTTCAAAATTAAAATCTTAGTGGTAGGCTGATCTGTGGGTTGGATGGAGCATTAGAGAGAATGAAGCTGCAAGTGGAGGAATCAATGGCGGACGTAAACAAGAGAGACTATATATCATATAATCCTTTGATCGGAACTTGCAAGTAAAAGAAACTATTTTCTCTCACTCTTGACATCTAGAATCTTCGAGTTCTCTATCATGTGTTGATTCATTCTATAGTCTTTCGCAATCTAAGAAAACTTTTTGAATCACACAGCAAAAAATCCAAAATTTAGAGAAAACAATATCAACCATAGTAAAGAGGATAACTAGGAGGTGAACCTCATGTTGGATGAGCTAATGTATACAAATATGGGCTTCCATGATAACTTACGCTTTGATTTTGTACCGGCGAATTCTGTCAACCATTTGGTGGTCCTGAAGCTGACATTCCGAAATTTTTTGGGGTCACGAGTAAGCTTAGATCGGGCAGTGTGTAGTCTCTGCTTTTGTCTCCAAAAGCCTTCATTCAAACACCAGAAATAAACAAATAGTTCTTAGGTCTCTTTTGATTTACATTTGTTCGACCAAGTCAATACGATTAGGAGAGCGAATTAAAACTATATAGATTTGCATAAATATTTTATTAATATGTTTTAAACTTACAAACATTAATTATATTTACAAATATTAATAAGCGGTATAGAAATACTATGTCGAGTGTGGAGCCTATTCATGGTGGATTACCTTGGTCGAACAATTATGTTGCTTGGGTGGTTAGATAAATAGGTATATCATTTTTAAATGCTTGGGTGGTTAGATAAATAGGTAAATCATTTTTTAAATTAACTCATCAGTAATGATCGATGATTCATTTTCTATATTTCTTATGACATTTTTCATGCTTTTTGTTGATATTTGAGATTGTACTTGATAATCACCAAGTAGACATGTATCGAGACATCTCCATTTATTAAGAATTGTGCACGACCAGTTAAGTTGGTACATAGGTGAGGGGACGTACTTAAGATTGAGATCAAAACCAATTTAAAAACTACAACGTACATAAATCCACACAAATTTAAAAGATCACAAAAACCACACTAAGTTCGTAAAATCAAATTTAAAAGGCTAAAACATTACTTAAATCGACACTCAAGAGTCAAGAGTTCAAAATACCAAGACGTTAGTCGAGAAACAGGGAGCTCCATGTGATTGTATGTAAACTTATGCAAAGTGGGTTGTTTACCTAAGCTCTGAAAATTAATACTTATTATATAATCTATGTATATCCTATGATCAAATAAAAGTAAATGATGTATATCATGGGGTTGTTTACCTACGCTCTGAAGATTAATACTTATTATACAATCTAATAATGTACATTTATTAAATATGTGAAAGTAAATAAATCTGAAGACGAAGACGAAAGAAATAAGAACTGGAATAATAAGAATTATGAAAAGAGAAAAACGATGAAGAATGAGAGGGAAGAAGAAGACGAAGAAAATTAAAAAAAAAAAGTCGGAGCAGACGAAGATGATGATGAATAAAAGGATGAGGAATAAGAAGAACGGAAGATATATAAGAGGAAGAATAAGTCAAAGAAGAAGAAGTCGAAGACGCTGAAGAAGAAGAAGGAAAAGACGACGAAGAAGAAAATCTTAAAGATGAATAAGAGGAAGAAGAAAAAAACGAATTCAATGGAGAAGAGGAAGAAGGAAAATACGAAGAAAATGAAGACAAATGCGTTAAAATGGGACAGGGAAGAAGAACACAAATAAAACCCAGAAAATAAGAAAAAGTGGGGGAAGGAGAAATCGAAGACGATGATACGAAGAAGAAAACATCGAAAGATAAAGATTAGGAAGAAGAATAGAACAAAGCAGAAGAGGACGAGGAAGAAGACAAATCAGAAGAGGAAGAAGAAGTAGAAGTCGAAGACGATGAAGAAGAGGAAAGAGAAGATGAGGAATAAGAAAATCAAAAGATAAATAAGAGGAAGAAGAAGAAGTCAAAGACGCTGAAAAAGAAGAAGGAAATGATGAGGAAAAAGAAAATCCGAAAGGTGAATAAGAGGGAGAAGAGGAAGAGGAATAGGAAGACGAAGTCGATGAAAAAGAAGAAAAACGAGGAAGAAGATTGAAGAAAAGAAAAATCAAAATCAGAATAAGAGAAATTAAAACTAGACAAATATGTTGAAGAATAAGAAGAAGAAGAAGAAAATGAATAATTTGGAGAAGAAAAAGAAGAGGAAAGAGAAGACATAGACGTTGGAATGGGAGAAAGAAGAAGATGAATAAAAACCGGGGAAAAAAGAATGAGAAATCGAAGACCATGAAACAGAATACGGAAAAAAACTAAGAAAAGAGGAAGGAGACAAAGCGTAAATAAGTAAAGAAACGAAAAGATAATAAATAAGAAAATCGAAACATAAAGAAGAAGAAGTAGAAATTGAAGACGATGAAGAAGAAACAAGAAAAATTAAATGGCTCATAATTTTTATCTTACCGAAGTTAAACCAAATAACTGATCCATAAACTAATTATTTATTTTGTCTGGATTAAATTGTATAATCAGATTCAAACCGAAACAAAATCCGAGCTAAACCACAACGAAATTTTTTTAACTTGAAGATGAAGATGAAGAAGACGAAGTACAAGAAGATGAATATGAGAAAAAGAGGAAGAAAAACCGAAGAAGAATAGTTTGGATAAGACAAAGATGACGAAAGACAAGTAAAAGCAGAGGATGAAGAATGCTAATAAAAACCGAAAAAGAAGAAGAAGAAGGATTGAGAGAATACAAAGATAATGAAGAGGAAGTCAAAGAAGATGAAAAAGAAGTAGGAAAATACGAGGAAAAAAAACCAAAAGATAAAGAAGAGGAAGAAAAAGAAGACACAATAGAAGAAGAGGAATAAGAAGTCGGAGAAGAAGGAGAAAAAATCATAAGATAGAGGACGAAGTGGAAGAGGGAAGGTAGGGAAGAGAAAAAAAATTGGATGAAGACCTTAAAGGAGGAAAATATGAAGAATTTAGAGACGATGAGGAATAAGACAAAATAAAAGAATGTGAAGATGAAGAAAAAGATGAAGAAAAACCATAAAATAGGAAGTCAGAGAGAACGAAGACATGAGAGAATAAGGAGAGATAAAGGTGGAAGACGATGAAGAAGAATAAGGAAAAGACGATAAAGAAGAAAAACTAAAAGATAAAGAAGAGGAAAAAAGAAGAAGACGAAGAACTTGCGTTTGTCTTAGTTTGGTTGGTTTGTGGGTTTCATACACTTATTTAGAAGAACATGAAAGAGAATCGAAAGATGTATAAGAGGAAGAAGAAGTAGAAGTCGAAGACGATGAGGATAACAAAGAAGACGTGACAAAGAAAAACCGGAAGAATAAGAAGTACAAAAAGACATGGATAACGAAGGAAGACGTGACATAGAGAATGAAGAAGACGTGACATAGAGAATGAAGAGGAGAAGGAAGAAGAAAATCTGGAAGAAGAAAACCAAAAAATGAAAGATAATTAAAAAGTAGACGTGAGAGAAGAATGAGAGATAAAGGTGGAAGACGTTGAAGAAGAACAAGAAAAACCAAAAGATAAAGAAGAAAAAAGAAGAAGATGAAGAACGATTATGTGGAAACGAATAACTCGCGTTTGTCTTTGTTCAGTTGGTTTGTGGATTTCATACACCTATTTAGTATTGCATTTTTGGTGTTTAATTTTGGATGGTGTTTACTTTTTTAGGTTCGCTTTATTTTGATCTCGTATGTCTCAAGTGGTTATTCTCATTCTCTTCGGTTTATAACATAAAGTTTTGTTTTACGTCTTTGAAAACCCTCGGCCCGCGCAAGGCGCATGCAAAACACCTAGTTTAACAATTAACATCTATACTATTGAAAGAGGTATACATTTTGTGTACAAATAGGAAAACTTTCGTATTAGGCTATTTTTTTTTATTTGGATAACTATTATTCATGTTGCCAAACAAGTTAATTTAATGAAATATTAATAAAAATGTATTTTTTATATTTATATTTAATTCCAAAAATATAAATATTAATTCAGATTAGTTTTGATTTCCTTAAATATAGGTTAGATTACTTATCAAAAAAATACAAAAATCAGTTTTATTGTATCTTTACAAAAAAATAATAAACAATTTAGATTTAATTTAGATATTCGAATTTAAATAATATTCTCATAATAATGCAGATGATGAAGAAAATATGTTATTGTATCTTTTTATCATAATCAATTAGGCTAAAATTTCAAATATTTGAAATTAGTAAATATGTATATTATACCGTAATATGAACAGGCGTTTAGTATTATATTTTTTATAATCGATATCCTTTGCGGGTTGGTTTGTCAAAATATACAAGATAGTGGGATAATTCGAGGCATATTAAAAGGACATATTAACCCAGTTTAACACTCACAAAAAATAGTTTTGTGGTAATCTAGATTCACATAATAACAAAGTTTACAATTACGATTACATTGATATATACTTAAGTAACTTATATTCATATTATACTAATATACACCATATGGAAATATGATCTAGTTTTTATAACAATTTATATTTTTGTTAGATGACAAACGTTGCTATCATTTAAAGTTACAAAAATCACATAATCATACAAAATTTCATTAAAATTAAAGTTAAACTATTTTCGTTAGTGTTTGGTCTACATAACATTTTTATACAAAAAACAATGTATAAAAAATATATTGCACCACACACAGCACCTATTAGAATCTAATTCACATAGCATGGGTTAGAAATATGATATAAACATCAAAAGATTTAAGAATCACAAATTCAACATATTTGAATCAATAATGCTTAATTATATTCACGCGCAAACAACACAACGGCAGACAAGTTAGCAAGGAGTGCTCGTGTGTACCCAGTGGATATTACTTTCGTAAACTCGGTACCGCCGGTTTGGATCTCCGAACCCCTCTAGGTATCTAGGCTGTCGAGAAAAAAATGCTTAATTATATCTTAGCCTCATTCTCATTTTTTATATTTCTAAATTTAGACTACAAAAAACATTGCCCATTTTGTATATTTTAAAATTTAGTTTAAAAAAACTATATCCCATGCGAACGTATAACTTGATTCGAAAGTGTATTTAAATATCAAAACATATTTCTAATAATAAATTAACAAAATAATACATTTTCACTTCCACTTTTAGGAATTAAAAATTCAATATTTGGTCGTAAATACTTAGACAATCATAATTTAGTCTGACAATCTAGTAAACGGTTAAAGCTGTCGGCTCTCTACATGGTTACAAAGTAATCCAACTACCAAAACAAAAATAATATTATGTCATTGTCAGAATCTAACTTTGCGGCTCTGTGAGAAAATCTGGACAAAAGTACTCTATTCTGAACGGGACTTGTAGTTCCTTTTACTACCATTTAAAATCCAAATTGAAGAGCGTGAAAATATTGGCATGAAATTAATCTTCACCGTACAACTTCAATTCCTTTCATCTCGCCCCTAAAAGTAGTTTCAACTTTCTCCTTTTCCTTAACTACTCTAAAACTGTATACAGTTTACAACGCTATGATATTTCCTGAGTTTTCATTGGCTATCATGATAACTTTGATAATTATAATAATAATTACTAGATTAGATCAAAATAAAATATTTTAGACTCTAAAATTGATAACCCATGTAAATATGACATGCATAGTTATATTCTAAATTAAGATTCATGTTTAGTTATCCAGAAATTACGATTTGTAGTTTGCAATTAAGAAAATTCGAAATTGATCCATATCTTATTTTTTTCATTGGATTCTTTATCAAAAAACTATCAAACACAATACAAATTGTTATTCTACTAATTTTATATATTATGAATCTTATATAAATTTTATAATTTACATTTTTTGTAATTTAATTGTTTTTATTTTTCCCTTACTTTACTTTTTTCGATTTTATTTGTTTCCATTTAAAAACAAATAACACATGTTCTTTTTTTTGTTATTTTTTCTTTTTAACAAATAAATAAGTAACAATATGAAAGTTTATATTAATATATTGACATATATCACGATCTAAATTAACAATGACACATGTCATGATCTGATGAGTTATAAGTATATTATGTGTCAAGTTCATATTGCGCACGTGTAACTTTATATAATAAGATGGTATGCCTGCAAGGCCGGCTTAATATTTTTTGGGGTCTCTGGAAAAAAATTGTTTTTAGGCATTTACATAATAAAATTAGAAATTTTTGAATTTTCTTAAATAACATAACATATAAACCTATTTAATATTAAATGTTTAGAAATTTGGTTATGAAAATCATATATATATATATATATATATATATATATCAAAAACATTAATGTTTAAAATTTGATCTCATTTATATATATTAATAACAACAAAATTTCAAAATTTAAATTAAAAAAATAGACCCCTAAATATCATGGGTCATGGGGCGATCGCCTCCATTTCTCTCGTAATTAAGTTGACACTATATACCAGTAGTTGACTTAGTATATAGTTAATTTAATAATGTGGTTGTACCGATAATTTTTTTTAATGTCTTTGAACTTAACACATTCCCAAATATGTACATTCATTTGTGATATATATGATGCTGAGAATATTAATTCAACAAAAAATTCCAAATATAAATTCCCAAAAGATTCCATTTTGAAAGTTGTTACTGTTGTTGAAATATTAAATTTATTGAATCAACAAAAAAAAGAGAGTTATTTACAAAGGAGTAAAGTTGGAAAAAAAAAGAAGGATCATAAGTGAATTTACATCAAAGCACTCTATCGGAAGCCTTTCGCATAGAACCATCTTTGAAGAAGTGTGCATAGCGTAGGGTGTCCTTATTACAAAGGGAAGAAACTCAATTTTGAACGGTTTTGTCAATAAGTCAAGTGAGATAAGCGATCGGCATAGTGATGTGTTTGTGCCTACGTTCATTCTTCTCTTTCCATATATAAATATTGTAACTTGGTACAGTACACCAACCGTATCATAAGGAAAGTGTCTCTATGAATGAGTGATGAGACGAAGCAAGGTAGCTGTCCAGACTGGGCCAGCTTGGGCACCATTAGGTCTTATACAATATCCATACAAATCGTAAACGAAAAGGGGTATGCAATGAACAAGTGATCACGAGTGTCATCTGGCTAACCGCACAATAAACAAGATTGAACACAACTGATATAAGACTCGAGGGGTGAGCCTTAAGATGGATAGATTGAATGGAATCACAATCTGGTTTTCGCTCTCTTTTGTGGTCGAAGGATGGTCGAAGGTGATGATCTAACATGTTGGTGGTCGTTCTCTCATGTGGGATAAGTTAGATGAGGATGTTGGCGGAATGAAGGGCATGTTCTTTTGTTCATCTAGCAACTGCGTCTAGATGCAGATATGAGATGCAGTTCGTTTTTATCAAAATAAGAAGTGCATCTGGATGTAAAAACTGGATGCAAAATGAAATGCATCCAAAATAATTGGATATTTTGGATGCACTTGAAACTAGAGTTTGGATGCACTTGAAACTAGAGTTTGGATGCACCTAAGTGCATCCAAAATTACAAAAGTCTAAAATACCCTCATTTATAATCAAAACTTAAAATATTTATATTTTATTATTTTTTAAGAAACAAAAATTACGTCAAAACCGCAAAAATCAGTTTCCCACAAAAATCGCAAAATAGTGGTTTCCCGCCAAAACCGCAAAATAGCGGTTTTTCTGCTAAAACCGCAAAATAGCGGTTTTCATGCCAAAACCGCAAATAATGGTTTCGTGCCAAAACTGCAAAATAGCGGTTTCCCGCCAAAAAAGTAAAATAGCGGTTTCCCGCCAATACCACAAAATAGCGGTTTCCCGACAATACTGCAAAATAGCGGGTTCCCGCCTAAACCGCAAAAAGCAGTTTTCCGCCAAAACCGCAAATAGCGGTTTCCCGCGAAAACCGCAAATAGCGGTTTCCCGCGAAAACCTTAAAAACGATTTTCAGCCAAAGCCGTAAAATAACGGTTTCCCGCCAAAACCGCAAAAAACAGTTTCCCGCCAAAACCGCAAAAAGCGGTTTCCCGCCAAAACCGCAAAAAGCGGTTTCCCGCCAAAAACGCAAAATAGCGGTTTCCAGCCAAAAATGCAAAATAGCGGTTTCCCGTCAATACTGCAAAATAGCGGTTTCCCGCCAAAACCGTAAAATAGCGGTTTCTCGCCAAAACCGTAAAAAGCGGTTTCCCGCCAAAACCGCAAAATAGCGGTTTCTTGCCAAAACCGAAAATAGCGTTTTTCCGCCAAAAACCGTGAAATAGTGGTTTTCCACCAAAACCGCAAAACGTTGTTTCCCCCCCAAAACCGCAAAATAACGGTTTTTGGCCAAAACCGTAAAATAACGGTTTTCCCCCAAAACCGCAAAATAGCTGTTTTCCGCCAAAACCCTAAAATGACGGTTTCCTGCCAAAACCGTAAAATAACGGTTTTCCGCCAAAACCGCAAAAAATGATTTTTTTGAAAAAATATTTCTTTATTTATTATTATTTTAAATTTTAAATTTTTTTTAAAAATATAATAATTCATTAAAGCGACTTTTATAAGTTATTTAAGTATTAATTTGATAATTATTTAGTTGTAAAAATACTTTAGATTAAACAAATTGTTATAAAGATATAACATGTCTTTTTTGTCATTTGGTTTAAAAATGCATCCAAATAAAATATGCAAACACACAAACAAACAAAACTGCATCTAGATGCAATTTCTAGATGCAAAAGCTAAATATATAAACGAACTGCGTCTGGCTGCTGCGTCCAAATACTACGTCTAGATGCAGTTTCTAGACGCGGTACCCAGATTCACAAACGAACAGGGCCGAAGTGCACCACAGACTTGTGATTAATCTCTGATACAACACAAGTGCTCTGCCTAAGATGAATCCACACGTAAAGGCAAGAACAAAGACGTGTTCTCTCAAGAACACTTAAGAAGATAAAGTGCGGCTCTTTATTTATTAAGGTGAAAATTTGTGTCTACAATGCCGCCTGGGAGCCTTATTAATATGTTCGTTGGCTAGATCTAATAGGTCAAAAATAAAATGCAAAATAAACAAAAAACAAATGCATAAACAAAACACAATCGTTTTAAGCTAAAAATGGAAAAATGATTATAGTTAAAACTGGAAAGAATGGCCGCGACTTGAATTCTTCTCTCCAGCGAGTACATTTGATTTATTTTGAAGTAGAACTCACTCAGAAGTGTTGTGGATGCCCATTGTACTTACAGAAATGATATAAATTGAAGATACCTTTGAATTATGCGCATACAACTGAAATGGTGCATGTTGAGACGCCTCTATTCCTAGTCTGTTCTTGACGTGATTCTTGTTGTAGAAGTCTTCTTACACCTCCTATATGTCAGATTGATCTTCGTCTTGAAGCTCTTTCACGTTCTTGGCCTCTGTCCCACGTTCTTGCTCCATTTGGTCTCTCTTGGGCCGATAGTTTATCTTCAGACCATCTTGAAGTTCCATCGAGTTCCTTTGGTTTTTTTTAGTTCTTTGACCTGCCAAATGAGTATACATACCTTGGTTATGATCGGTGGATGTTTGGTTCAGTCTCATTTGGCTAAATTCTTCAGCTGATAATACCGTATTTTTACCCGTTTTTGATGTGATATTGAGCAGCATCAAGAGAGGAGAGCAGCTCGTAGCCGAGGAAGAATTGCTGAATGAAGACAATCCAATCATGAGAGCTAAGAAGAAGTGGATTAGCTCAATAACAACCTTTGATCCAGGCATTGCAAGAAAGAAGAACATCAATTGGGTTTGTCAATCATTTGCGTACTCTTTTTCCCTGTCTTCGTTTTTGTCCCACTGGGTTTTGCGAAGATAGGTTTTTAATGAGGCCAAATGATTCACAATCTGTCCAGCCCAATTGTTGAGATCTAAATCATGGCCCAAGCCCAACAAAGCCCCATTTTCGTGGTACATAAAGAAGCAAGGCCCAATCATCTTCATTTTCGTTTTTAAGCAAAGGCACATCTGTTTTAGGGTTGTTTTTCTTTGTTGCTTCTTTTATAAACCCCAACAGCCTCTATTTTCGTTTTTATCCAGGATTGGATCACAAAAATATTATTAAACTCTTTCTTACCAAAACCTGGCCGAAAATCTCATCTCTTCTCTTGGGAACGAATTGTTGCTGCTGCAACACCTTTTTCGTGTCTCATCTCTATCTTATGAGCGAATCATTGATGGGCAACATCTTTTCGACTCAAACTCTTCAAAACCAGAAGTATTCCGCAGCTTCTATCTCTATCTCAGTCAATCGAACCAGCTTCTTTGTGCAATCCTTGAGAGGGTTATACTAAGTGGTATCAGAGCAACACATCGAAGCCTTGGTAATTTTGTTCCTTATCTATCAATCTGTTCATCTTTTGTTTTTGCAATTTTTAGTGGCTGTTCATCTTCTCTTGAGTCGAATCTGTGCTGCATCAATTCCTATGCGATTTTCGTTGTTAGTAACCTGTTTAGTAGTAGTTTGCGAGTCAGTTTAATCAAAAATCCAAATTTTTTTTTTCTTTTAGGTTTCTAAATGTGTTTTCTGTCGATCTGCTCTGTCTCAGTTGTTTGTGGCGTGATTTTATAGGGTTGCATGTTAAATTTTGGTGTGTTGTTGTTTCAGTTATGTTCGAGTTGTGTTCATTTAGTTTTGGCCGAAAATTTTGTGTCTCTTCATTTTTGTATTGCGTTATTTGTTAGGTTGCAGGTCTGTATCAGTTCGTGTGTCAGTTTTTGTGTTTTAATTTCTGATTCGAGTCTTTGAGTCAGTTTGCTCTAGTTCTATTTCAGATTATTTTTGGTCTGTTCGAGTTTGTCTCAGTTTGTGTTCTAGATTCTTATTTTCAGTGTGTTGTGTGGCTGTCGATTTATTTCTTTTGTTTTAAATCTTGTTTCTTCTGTTTCTTGTGTGACTTTTTTTTGTGAGAACTAGTTACTGGTTTTTGTTTGTGTTATATGTTTTAGGTACAAAATGGCTGAAGATGGAGAAAACAACAACATCAATAACAACATCGACAAACTGTTTTTGGAATCAATGGTGGTCTCGTCTAGAGCAGATGATGAAACAACAAGGCAAAGAACGACATCAGAGGATGGATAATCAGCATGGAGAGCAAGAGCACCTTGAGGTTGAACTAGCTGAGAAATCTCGTATGATGTGTAAAAGATTAAAAGCCATGAACCAACGGTTTGAAGCAAAAATGCAACAGCAGGCACGTGCAAAGGAAGAACAGAAGAGCGAACAATGGAAAAACAAGCCGAGAGAACCAATGAGTGACAAGCTGAAACAACCAAAAGAATACGTTTCAACATTGTTCTCTCAGCCAAATCAGAAGAGAGACGTTCCTAAATCCGTGAAGAAGAAGAACAGTCTCAGCCAAGACGTGTTGTGCAAACCGAAAGAAAAATCAGAACCACACAACAACTCTAAAACGAGCAGCAATGAGCAAGGTAAGTGTCTCAACTCAGTTTCAATTTGTAAAACTAATATGTTTGCTCATGATGGAGGGAAAACGAGTTTGAACTCTACTCATTCTGGAAATAAGAAGCATAACGTGTGCTATGAGCTGAAACAGATTCCAAAGAGTCCTACGGTTCTGAATGAAAACGTGCATAGCAAAGAGATTGCCACAACTAACTCTAATTCTGTTATGAAGGCTGGTGAGATCAAACAAACTTCATCTTCTAAACCATATATTCATAAGTTTGTGTATAGGAAAAATCTCTTGAGTTTAGCTAACCTAGAACCGGTGCTGCCGAGTAAAATCCTTACTGTTTTGCAGGATTTTGAAGACAACAACCCATGAGGATTGCCACAAGTCTATGGACTTGAACATCAGGTTGTCGCTGAACAAAGAGCACCCATCAAAACAATTCTCTATGCCATCATAAACCAGCAAGGTAAACAAAACGTGTGGGATGAAGCAATAACTCAAAGGTATGAATTTCTTTTTATTCATGATGCTAAATTGCTAGATTTTGAGCACACCAAAGAGCTGCACGAATCATAGGTTGATTTTAAAGATGTGTTTCGGTTTTATGAGCAGCCTCATATAAAAATGTCTTTAGAACTAAATTTTTGCTGTTTGATGAAACTAAATCGTGTGAACCAAACTGTTTCTTGAATTTTTGTGTGCTTATAGCTGATAAACTCACTAAGATAACACATTGCACTTCATTTTAGAAAACTAAAAAGAAACTGTTTGCTGATAAGAATGAGTATGCCTTTGGCATCTATAATCTCTTGTTTCGAGTTTTTGAAAGTGCACAGGAAATACAAGAGGCGAGCTATGTTATCTATGAACCATGGAAACCGTTTAGAACAGATCAGTACGCTGAGCAAGCAAATGAGAGGCGATGCAAGTTTGTCTTCAAGCCTGGTATTTGGATTTGGATTCTTGAGAAGACGGGGCGGGACGTTCTCTAGCACAACACAAATCAGAGATGATGTCCAGCAAATATGAACCACTTCAAGTCCTTAAGCTGACCAGAGACGATGCTTACAAGATGTGCTTGCAAGGTGAGTATATTTTGATTTTAAACTTTAAGAATTCTAAATTGGCTCTTTTGTGTGCAGATGGTCCTGATTTGAGGACAAATCATTTTCAACTGGGGGAGGATGATGTGAAATTGAGCAGCATCAAGAGAGGAGAGCAGCTCGTAGCCGAGGAAGAATTGCTGAATGAAGACAATCCAATCATGAGAGCTAAGAAGAAGTGGATTAGCTCAATAACAACCTTTGATCCAGGCATTGCAAGAATGAAGAACATCAATTGGGTTTGTGAATCATTTGCGTGCTCCTTTTCCCTGTTTTCGTTTTTGTCCCACTGGGTTTTGCGAAGATAGGTTTTTAACGAGGCCAAATGATTCACAATCTGCCCAGCCCAATTGTTAAGATCTAAATCATGGCCCAACCCAAACAAAGCCCCATTTTCATGGTACATGAAGAAGCAAGGCCCAATCTTCTTCATTTTCGTTTTTAAGCAAATGCCCATCTGTTTTAGGGTTGTTTTTATTTGTTGCTTCCTTTATAAACCCCATCAGCCTCTATTTTTGTTTTTTTTATCCTGGATTGGATCGCAAAAATATTATCAAACTCTTTCTTATCAAAATCTGGCCGAAAATCTCATCTCTTCTCTTGGGAACGAATTGTTGCTGCCGCAACACCTTTTTCGTGTCTCATCTCTCTCTTATGAGCGAATCGTTGCTTGGCAACATCTTTTCGACTCAAACTCTTTAAAACGAGAAGTATTCCGCAGCTTCTGTCTCTATCTCAGTCAATCGAACCAGCTTCTTTGTGCAATCCTTGGGAGGGTCATACTAGTTTTACCGTTTATTTTAAAACACTTGAATAAGTGTTTCACTTGCTTTTACATGTTTTTATCGTAGTTGTTGCATATTTGTAGTTTCAAAACTCTTTTTAGGTTATTTAGGCAAAACAACGCAAATTGGAGAAAAACCAGATTTTGGACAATTTTGGACCGTTAGAAGTTCGACATCCAATGGAGATCTTCGCACCGTCTGATCACACCCAAATTTGGACACAAGATAGAAGGGAGAACCAAATTTCATAGCCATTTGGTTTCAAGACAATCCAACGAATAGATCTCAAGATACATTCAATTGACTGAAGATATGTTCTGCTGTCTCGCGAAAGAAGCAAGAGAAGAATTGAAGATTCCACCTCATAGGCCAACCACCGCGGGTCCAGAGCTCGTGGCCTCAGAGAAGACACTCCTGGCCGCAGGAAGAGACTATCCAGTCATGGCAAAACCACATTTGGCCGCGGGTCTCACGCACACGCGGCCAACCAAATTCGGCCCAAAAACAGCTCGTTCGAATCCCGATTCAAGCCCACTTCGTTTTCTCTTCAAAGAAACACTAAGGTCTACCAAAGCAAGAGTTGAAGACCTATAAATACATATTTTATAGACAAAATTTTTTAGCCTCCATAGAACACCTTTTAGTTTACTTTTTGCATTACTTTTCTTAAGCTTTTGTTCTTACTTTCGAGATTGGTGAAGAAACTCTCTCCGGACTTAGTTCTTAAAATCGAGAGGCTCCTTCACCAACATCCTGATCTTAATTTAATCATGATTTTTCTTTCTCTAATTTTTCCCGAGTAGTTTTCTTGTTGGGCAAAGGAATTTCAAGGGGCTCTCATGGATCGATTTATCATTACGGTTTAGTTTAGGATATCGATTAGGGTTCTTCGTTCTATACTTATTTTTAATGCATGTTTGCTTGATTAGCTACCTCACAACTGAACTTAGATATTTTTATAGTTACGAAAGTACTGGATCTATATGTTTGACCTAGGGTAGACGAGCAAAACCGTTACAAGATACGAAAGTATACTTGTAGAGGGGTTGTGAGCGATAACGACATTTGCTTGTTCATCATAACATTTTGCGCAGCCGGAGACGAAAGCACCGGTCGAGTACTTAAGTTATCGGTGTGTAGGATGTACGAAAGTAGGCTACACACAGTATTCGTGTTCCATGTTCAAGAACCAAAAGATGACAAAAGTCGCATTAAAAATCCTAGCAAATTTCTTATGATAATCAACTATGATTCCTAGAGAGTTTTCGATTGCCCAACGCTTAATTTATTTATCTACAACCTCACTTTTAATTATTCACTTGCTTACTTATTTTCTTATTTACTTGCTTGATTTCTTAATTTCTCTCTTAGTGTAGTTTAAATTCCTAGTTTCAAATTTGTGACAAACCATAAACTTTATTTCTGTTTTAAACTTCCTTACTAACTTTCTTTCTAAGGTCTCGCAGAACAATTTTCTCTCCTGTGGATCGATACCTTAAATAATACAACGCACATATGTGCACTTACAAACTTTTAGGTTTATCAATTTAAATCCTGAAGTTTCGGAAACAAATCCGATCGCATCAACAGCCCATCCTTTACCATGTGATGAAAGCAAAACGTGGCACACCTTGTGAGAACAACACAATCTTGCTGCAATTCTCCTTACTCTTATGTGTACGAATATTTTCCCATGCCTTCGTAGACGAGAAGCTATTCTGGTTTTTCAAAGTAGGGTGACGCCATAGGAATCACTTAGTTAAGAAGATGGTTCCTACATCGTCGGAGAGATCATGACACTGATAGTAGGATTTTTACTAGTCAATTATTCAAATCTCACTCATGTCATTGTAGTATTTGAGATATCGAACCAAGGAAGTTAAGATTGAATCACTAAGAATACATGAATCTTCCTAAACTAGAGCAAATGTTTTGGGTTTTTATATTTTTAAATCAAGAAAAATAAATGCAAGAAAGAAAACAAAGATAGAAATGTGGATCATGAACTAAGCTACCAATGAGATAGATAATACTCAAACAATGAATCATTTGGAGGCATTAAACACTATCCTAGAACATGGAATTCACAATTATGACTAATCCACCGTCGTGACACTAATCACTCTGTTAATCACCAAATCATGAAAAAACCATCGTTTGTGATAAGGTGATTAACAAGCATTAATCTCCAATCCCAATTAGTTCACTAATCACCCTAGACATCAACTCTCGTTGGCTAGGCAAGAAAAGCTCACAAAAGGTTTTGTTCAAGCAATTCATTTAAACTCGGGTTAGGAGTGAAATGCCTAAGTTCGAGACTCAAATCGATAAATATAATCTAGCACTAACACCGTTTACTTGAATCTCTCCCTAATGCATGGGATGAGACCAAAAATCCTAAGGTGTAGCTCTAGATTGGTTTGTCACGCCAACTAGAGCTACCTAATCTAGGTGTAGTTCTAAACATTGGTTTATCTTATCAAATCTAGCATCAAGAACCAACCTAAGTGAAGGATCTAACAAGAATCAAACTAAATCATCATCATCTAATCATCAAGACAATTAACTAATGATGCTAATACACAATCAATGCTAATCCTTAGGTTAAGACCACTAATCTTGATTAATTCTCTTTCAAGCAACTAATCACTATGTTAATTATCAAATCCATTAGCAAATTTCCAGTTGTGGATTATCAATTAGCAAGCATTAAGAATAATAACAAGATCAACCAAAATACTCCCTAGACAACTAATCCCTTAGGCTAGGAACATAAATCCCTTGAATAATTCATCAAGGCATTTCATCAAACACTTGGTGTGCATGAAATGTTTTATGATCTAGATCCACTTTCTCAAGATAGATCTAGCATTAGGAACACTAAACAAGAATGCAAGGATTAAAAGAACATAAGCATCAAGAATCAATTATCAAATCATCTAAATCAAGTTAAATCTAAGATCCAACAAAAAGGGGCTTAAGGCGTAAATATGAAGAGCACAAGAAGAACACAAGAGAAAAAGACATAAAGATAGATTAAATGCATTAATTCAAAGATAAGGGTGAATAAATCTTCTCTAGAGTGGTATTTGTATGAAGAACAATCAAAATCCCTCTCAAAATCATAAGAAAAGTTTGGGATAAAACCCAACTCTAGAAAGAAGAAAACTTAGATCTAAAAATTAGGGTTTTCACTATTTAAAGAAGTTTGGGTCGGACCGGGTCAACCAGGGACAAACCGGGTATTGACCCGGCCGAATCTGGATCGTGGTCAAGAACGCCTGCAGTGAATAAGCCATAACTCCTGAACCTGACATCTGAATGACCTAAAACCACTTCCAGAAGACAGCCAACTCAATTATCTACAATTGCATGAAGAACGCAGAATCTGAATTGGAGTGGAAACCCTTCGTCTGGGTTGATCTTTCAGACGTCGTATTTGGAGCATAAATCGTTTGGATGCCAGACAGACATGTCCTTGCTATATTTGCCATATCTCTTGAACGGCTGATCTGAATGACATGAAACTACCACTCAACAAAAGTCAGCTTGATTTTCTATGACTTTCATGAAGACCTCAGATTAAACTGGGCACGAAATGGTCTTTATTTGGCCTGATCTTTGAGTCACTTCGGCTGGTGCTGTATCTTGGAAGTTTGGACCGACCAGAGCTAACCGAGTGGATTTTGGTAGGTTGAGATTGGTCTTGTCCATAACCAAGCATGTTCTGGGCGGTGTGATTTGGTCGGTCAATTTCCTTGTGCAAGGACCGACCCGATAAGACCGTGCCGATGGTGCAAGGTGCGGTTGTATCGGCCAGGCGGATACGTCTTCAGTGAATCAGCCATAACATCCGAATGGTCACTTCGGCTGGTGCTGTATCTTGAATCAGCCATAGTAAGGTGAGTTAGCTGTCCTGATTCGACCTCCTCTGGATAGCTAACTCACCCCTCTACAACATTGATGAAGGTCATCCAAGCCGATTCGGATCGGAAGGTTTCCGTCCATCCACGTCTTTCCGGCGTCTTGGATGGACTTTGCATTCTACTTTGGTCCATTTCTCCAAATATCATCAATTGTCTCCAAATCACCTAAAAACACTCCAAATGCATGCAAAGACTCACTAGGACCTAATGCAAATATCTAATACTCTAATAAATACGAAAATGCTATAAAAACTATGCAAGACACATGCATGAGATACAAAACAATAACAAGAATGCATGCTAAAAAGAAGTAAAATATGGGAATATCAGACACCTCCAAAGCAATATTCAGACTTTGGCGATGTAACATCCCTATCCCAGGTCTCCGGAGAAAGCCGGGAATCGGGCATGTTAGGTGCACCAGTGGCCAGCAACACATGATCGCCAGGAAAACTCTCGGTAACAACAACAACACAACTCACCCGATCCAAACTAACCTGAAAAGAAACAAGGGGTGAGGGTTGAGTATTCAAGATTACCCAGTGAGGATGAGTCTTTAGAGACTCACTTAACCCTTCCGGCATTACACGAAATAAGAACCAACAGTCTAAACCTAAAACGTGGTTCTTCCTTGTATCAAACAAGGTTCCACACAATATTCTTTTTAATACTCTTTCTCCTTTCATCACGTAATCTTTTTTCTATGTACTCATCTTTTCTTTCCGATTCTCAAACAATGCACTCTACTAGTGCTCACATGCAATCTAACACAATGGGAATTTCCCAGGCTCACTGGCCTTCTCGTGACATGGCTCTCTGGCCTTGAGCGCGGGATAGCTCCTTTTAACCCCGTTGGAAGCCTACCAGTCCGCTGGTCTCGGGTCCATCAATCAAATCGAACCACTGATCCCATCACAGTGTCGAGGACCTAACAATTACTAATATATCTCACGTAATACCAGTTTATTCCTAACACGCAAACATTCATTTAAGTGCATGACTCACAAGCCGGACAACGCAACAAGCAAACCAGACAGTTCAATTCGGTACCAGCAATCAAATCCTAACTCGAAGACTCTAACCTTCTACCCATTACCCATTACCCATTACCCGACAAGACATATAAAAAGGCAGCAACGGTTTAAGAATGAACTATTGACATCAAATCGAATAATGGAAGTAGGGAAAATTGCATCACGTCCTCACCTGAGTGCATGCGGTGGAGGAGGAGGAGGAGGAGACGGTGAAGGTGACGTGACCAACTCGTCTCTGATCTCGTCAGAATAACTCGGTGATGGAGGTGGAGAGGCAGATCCGGTACCTTTCAATGGAACATCCATATCGTCTGACTCGGGTCTCCGATTCGGATGATCTTGGACTTCACAGAAAGAAGACACTCGGGGCTTCAGTTTGATATGTATATGATATTATGGTTCGCAGTGGTTCATCGGGAAAATGTCCCGCAAGGTCATGGCAGTGGTGATGACGGGAGAAGAGAGCCTTGGCGGTTTCTCTTGGAGGGGACAGCGACGGCGCAAGCAGGAGAGAGGAGAGGTGGTGCGGCAGTGCTGCTGGCGGCGAGGCTGGCGGCGATGGAGAGAGAGAGGCCGGCGGCGGAGAGCTCGAGGGAGAGAGAGCAAGGCGCCGCGAGGGAGAGAGAAAAGAGAGGAGCCACGAGAGAGAGGAGAGAGAAGGAGAGAAAGAAACCGAGAGAGAGAGAGAGAGAGAAAGAAGAGAGAGGAGAGAAAAATAATAGACTAGGGTTTTGTTTTCCCTTACTTTAGGTTTATATACGGGTCCTAATTCGGTTTAAGGAAAAATTAAAAATCGGACCGGTTTGGGTTATCACATTCTCCCACCCTTGAAGAGGATTCGTCCTCGAATCCAAGGAAGGAAGTCCGTGAAGGAACGAAACGGAAAAGAAACGTTTCGGAATAAAACGAAAGGGTTACAGGTAAGAAAGGAAGGTTGCTAGAACGGCTGACGGAAACACAATGAGAGTAAAACCACGAGGAATCGTTATTAAAACCAAAATACTTTTCTTATTAAGATAAAGGAGGAGTAGAACAATTTTTTGCAAAACATTAAATCGGAAAAGAAACGAAAACCAACACGAAAGCTAACTAATTCCTAAGAAAGAAAAATTGCACCAAAGAATGAAAATGGAAAAAAATAAAACTAAGTTCTACTACTACAAAAAAACAAAAATTTCCCTTGCCACTAAAGGAATCTTCCGATGGGTCCTCCTCGAAGTCATCGTCGGAAGAGATGTAGACCGGCTCTCCGATTGGCTCCATCTCTGCTCGGAGAGCGTTGCGGAAAACGAGGCTCACACGTTCCGTCTCAGTGAGTCCCATCCGCTCAAGTCGGATACGGATATCTCCACGGAGTCCGAGGTAGTTGTTCCAGGCTAGCTGGGCAATGGGAAGGGGATAGCCAAGGGATTCCACGGGTCGGGTAAAAGCGATGTGGTAGTCCGGGAGCGACTGGTCCCTCTGCAATGTGATCGGTTGGTCAACCCTGAACGGTTCGGCTCTCGGAGGTACTCTGGCAGTTGCAACGCGCTTACATTGACAGCATCTTCCATGCTTGGGTAGCGAGGCGGCTGTAAAAGCTCGGTCTCTGGCTGCAGGTGATGTCGTTTGAATGTGACCGGAGGCATGGCGCTTACGAGGCGGAGTAGAGCAGGGAGCCACACGTGAACTGACTGGATCGTTCGTGCCCCTCTTCTTCCATGACATCACTCGGATATAGTCAGTGCGGCGGTGCTGCTGGCGGCGACGGAGAGAGAGGCCGGCGACAGAGAGCTCGAGGGAGACAGAGTAAGGTGCCACGAGGGAGAGAGAAGAGAGAGGAGCCGCGAGAGAGCAGGAGAGAGAGAAAGAAGAGAGAGCCGCGAGAGAGAAGAGAGAAAGAGAGAGAGAGGAGAGAAAAATAATATACTAGGGTTTTATTTTCCCTTGCTTTAGGTTTATATACGGATCTTAATTCGGTTTAAGAAAAAATTAAAAATCAGACCGGTTTGGGTTATCACAGGCGAATCTCTTCACACCCAGCTGCCATGTCACATATCTCCCACCACATCAATCAATCAATCATGCGATATCCAGTAATCGACCAGAAAATGTTGATTTCCCATTACAAACTTTCATTCGAATAAAACCTACTGAAACTTAAGTAGTTTTTTTTTTTTTTTGCATTTTTGAAATTTATAGAAAATAAAGGGCAATTTTTTTTTTTTAGCTTCTTAACTTGTGTATGTTTAGTCTCATCTTTGAGGTATTTTAATAGTTCGATGGACAAGCTAACCTTTTGATTAATAAACAATATAACTTGTATTAAACTTTGTTTACAAAAATTAATAGTAACTTGATTTTTAAATTTAACATAGCAGTATTTTTTTTAACATAACATATTTTGTTTTAGATTGGGAGAATTTCAAAAATAATACTTTTATAATAATATTTTTTAATATGTAGTTCCTACGAAGGTTGTAGGCAAATTGATAAAACTCTCTACTGACGTGGCAATGATATCAGATTGGAGATTCTAGGGTTTTTGTTGTGTGTGCCGCAAAACATGTCTTCCGGCGGTGTTTGTTTTACCGATAATCACCTCGGCAAAACATGAAATCATCGACTCATCTCGGCCAACTCAAGGAGATGCGCATAAATCTCCATCGAAACCTTTATGGTCTTTAATCGTCCAAAACAAGCCATCCCTTTCGAAACACGAGCTCAGTTTTACAGTGGTTGACGGAGCTCCAATAGTGGAGATATCTGATGATATTATCGAAGGGTCATCTCTATTGTGGGAAGATCTTATATTGGGAAATTCCTAGCTACTGCTCCACACATCGCAAAAGTTCACGTTATTGTTAATAAGATCTCGTCCCTAGGGGACAAGATAGTAAGGATCGATGCATTCGTGGTTAATTCAACCACAATAAAGTTTCGAATTAGAGACAGTCCGAGCATGAGTTCTCCGAAGGGGTATGTGGAATATCGCTAATGTTCCGATGATAGTCTCAATTGGTCGCCGGTGATTGAAGAAATGCAACCGGATATAAAATTAATATCGATGTGGATTGTTTCAAGAACGTCCCACATCAGATGTTTCATTGGAAGGGTTTAGGGTTTCTATCAAGTGCTGTAGGAGATCCAAAAAGACTACATCCGGACACAAAAACTTGCAAAATATTTGAGGAAGCAAAGGTTTTTGTGGAGGCTGATCTATCTAAGGA
This sequence comes from Eutrema japonicum, assembly GCA_030161315.1. NCBI lineage: Eukaryota > Viridiplantae > Streptophyta > Magnoliopsida > Brassicales > Brassicaceae > Eutrema > Eutrema japonicum. Next base: position 36,545,272 of record BSQW01000011.1, read on the forward strand.
GTTGCTGAAATCGTATCGATTTACATCAGACAAAGGAGTGGATGTTGTTGTTGAATTCAAATACCCGTGGCTACCGCCGAGGTGCACAACATGTTCAAAGTGGGGTCACCTTATTAAGGTTTGTTTGGTAAGAACATGGCAAATTACTCTATTGCGGAAATCAATTGTTGACAAATCTGCAAAAGTAACTAATGGAGAGAGTTCAGTTTCGATGGTGTCAGACACTCACAAGGAGAAGGAGAGGGTTTCTCACATCGAAAACATGGTAAGAGAAGAGGTGGCTGTAGTTGGAGAAGTAGTACTGAAGGGGACGGAGACATAGTTGATTAAAACTAGAGCAGAAATGAAGGAGATAGAAAAACCGGAGAAGGTGGGTTCAAAACAAGAAGCTAAAAAAACAGAGGTGAAAACATGGGAAGATCAAGATGATGATGAGAGCACTTGGTGCTCAGTATAACCAGCGAAAGTTGGAAGACAATATGGGATTAAGATCAGTGAGACGACCACTTATACGGTCTCATGGTAACACCGGTTTTTGACCATTTTTATGGATCACTTTAATATCTTATGCAGGAATTTTAACTACGTTTTCAATGGTTTTCAAGTGATTTCCATGTTTTAGTATTTTGAAAGACATTTCATGTAACTTGGGATAAATGAGTGCATTTCAGAACAAAAGTACGTTTTTGGATAAACTCGGACCGTCAGAAGTCTTGCAATCAAAGAAGACTTTATCACCGTCTGATCATCACCAAATTTGGATACAACAAAGTAGATACAACCAGCTTTCAAATGCAATTGGATTATAGACGATCCAATGGTGGGATCCATAAATATATCCGAAGCGCTGAAAGCAGATAAAGCTGCACTGAAGAGAAGTCCACCACGCCTGGAAGAGCCCGAGCCGCGGCCAAGCACCAGTCTGCTGCGCCTGGAGGACTCGACCCACGATCAAACCCCTGTTCGCCGCGGCCATAAGCCACGTACCCGTGGCCAAGATTTGTTACGACCAAATCAACTCGTTTCTTCACCCGAGGTCAAAACCATCTTTCCACATCAAACCCAAAACGAAGCCAAGGCTATTTATACTAATTTTTAGGTCTTTAAGAATTACTCTACAAAAAAACTCAGACTCTTTTACAGCAGTAGCTACTCTTGCAACTTTTTTATTCGGTTTGGAGAAAGGATTCTCGATTCGAGCTCTTCGATAGAGAATCTTTCTTCATCACTTTTCTTTGTTGTTTTCTTTTCTATTTATCGATTATGTTTACCTCAACTATGGCTGAGTAGTTCTCTTGTTGGGTTTATGCTTTCGAAGGGGCTCTCATGGTTCGATTTCCTATTAAGTTTTTAGACTAGGATACCGATTAATGTTTTTCGTTTTATCCTTTCTCTTAATGCATGTTTGCTTTATTGATCTCCTTGCAACTGAACTTAGATATTTTTAGAACTACAAAAGTACTGGATCCATATGCTTGACCTAGGGTAAACGAGCAAAACCGTCACAATATTTTGAAACTATACGTGTGGAGAAGTTGTGAGCGTTAACGACTTTTGAGTATAATCACTAATTTTTTGCGCGGGCGGAGACGAAAGATACCGGTCGAGTATTAAAGTTGTAGGTGTGTAAGGTTTACGAAAGTGGACAACACGTAGTGTCCGTGTTCCAAGTTCAAGAATCCAAAGACAACAAAAAGGTCGCTTTAGAAATCCTAGCAAAGTCTTAATAGAAATCGGCCATGAACCCTAGAGAATACTTGTTACCCAACGTTTCTTTTAATTGTTTTTCAACCTCGTTTTAATCATTTGCTTGCTTACTTTCTGTTTTATTTCATCGCTTAATTTAGTTTATTTTCCTAGCTACAACCATGACAACAAAACCCATAAAAATATAGCTTACGTCTAGACACAAGTTAGAAATCGTTAGTAATTAGACAACATCACACGTGTATTCGATCCCTATATACTACTTCACGTGCTGTACTCTTGCAGCCTAGTAAAAGGATAAACCCAGCACATCGGTACTCATTCCGATAGTGTCAAGTTTTGGCGCTGTTTTCGGGGATTGTTTTGTTTTTTTAATTTCGTATTCTCATTTATGCTCTAGACACTATTGATTTTCAAGCTCTTTGTTTCTCTTTTGACATTCTCCTTTATCTTTGTCTTTTGTTCTAATGTGCATGATCACTAGGAGAACTTCTAGAGAAATCGCACTGCAACTAGACGATATCGACAGACATGAGAGAGAACTCCAAAGACTCAAAAGAACTTTAAGGATGGCCGAGAACGACCGTCTGGAAGATCAACTAAACCGTGATCAACTTGATCACGAGGATGACCGTGATATTTTGGATCATGAAGAGGACCAAGAGGCTGTCCATGGTGCTAATGACCAGCCACAACTCGATCCCGAAGAAAACCAAAACCAAACTGAAATGCTAAAAATACGAGACGATAACTTACCGTCGATCGTGATGCACCAAGGAATGATTCTCAAGCTAATGCACCGATTCCTCCTAATTGCGAAAATTCCAACCGTCCTGTCCTACCCGCTAATCCTTCAAGGAGACAAGCAAGTAACCGCATCATTGCTGATTTTGATGCACCATATCAACACTTCCAAAACCGAGCCGCAATTCAACTTCCTTTACCTCATAGGAACGATTTTGAGATCAAACCTCAAACTATTACTTTGATAAAGCAAAACTAATTTCATGGAGTTACTACCGAGCATCCGATGCAACATATCTAGTTGTTCGTAGGGATTTGTAGCACGACGAGAAAAACCCAGTTCCAGCCGACTATGTGAAGTATAAGCTTTTTCCTTTTTCTTTAGCCGATAAATCTCACCGTTGGTTGAAATCTTTGTCCGCAGGATCTATTACTAATTCGGAAGAGTGCAAAGCCGCCTTACTAAACCATTTCTACACCAAGTTGAGATCCAACTCATTGAGAAACAAAATTCAAAGTTTTCAATTTTTCATCAACAACCGGTGGAATCTTTCCATGAAGCGTGAGAACGTTTCAAAGAGTACGAGAGAGATTGCCCTCACCACGGTTTTTCCGGTCCGAATTTGCGTAACACTTTCTACCGAGGCTTATTACCAAAATATCAACTTTCTCTCGAAATGGCCAGCAATGGAGATTTTTTCATGAAGACCACCAACCAAGGAAAAGCTCTCATCGAGAATCTTGCTATGGCTAATAGCAACAATTTTCCCAACTATGATAGATCGACTAGATCGAATGCATCAGAATCCAAGGAGATAGCCGAGCTAAAGAATATGATGAATCAATTTCTCAAGAAACAAAACCGCCAAGTACACGCTTGTGAAGCTAAGTATGGAGGCGAAGACGATGCTTACTACGAACCCAACAAAAACTTCCGCAACGCTAACTTCAACAATCTCTCATACCGAAATCAGAACGTGGACAACTCCTAAGACCAGCTCTATCATCAACAATCCAAGCCTTTTCAAAACCGTTTCCAAAATGGGAACTATGGAGGAAATGAAAACTTCCAACCACAACCACCTTTCAACGCTCAAAGCGCTCCTTAAAACAATACAAACACGCAGGAACAACGTACTTATAACACTCAACTTGCTGCCCAAATAGCGAAGCTCGAGCAATCGATTCAACTATTCACTCAAAGCAACGAGAAGACCGCGAAAGTTTTTAGCATAAGAGTGGATTGTATGTACAATGACTTGAATGAGAAATTTGAATCCCTTTCGACCCATGTCAAGAAATTGGATATGAAAGTCTCTCAAACCGCGGTCTCATCTAAGAGACCGAACAGAGCTTTACCCGGAAGAGTAGAAGATAACCCGAAGAGATTTTACAACGTGATTTCTACCGTGTCCAAGAAGGAAGTCAACAATGAACCGAAGCAAGGAGAAGCTTCTAAATTCGTCCCACTCTATGGAAGAGCCAATACAAGTCTAACATGGTTCGAGAACCACCATTTGAGGTACCAAAACAAACACCGTTTCAAAGGTTAAGAAAAGCCGATGATCCGGGACGTTTTTCTTTCTTTTGCTCGATTTCCAGAATAAATTTTGCAGATTGTCTATGTTATTCGGGAGCCAACGTCAACATCATGTCAAAGGCGTTTGCCGAGAAGCTTGGTATAAAAACTCTCACACCCTATATCGTGAGCGTTATTTTTGGAGATTAATCACAAAAGAAGTGAATGAGTGATTCATGACCTTCAACTACTCGTTGAGAACAATTTTTTTCCCGCTGATTTTCAAGTACTCGAGATGGATCGAGACGAAAATAGACAATTGATTTTTGGTCGACCGATCTTAGCTACCGTTGGCGCCATCCTTGATCATGCCAACCGTCATGTTATTTTATTGAAGGTGGATCAAAGAAAGTTATATTCTACTGTCCCGGACGGAACTCCAATCCCGAAGGACAAGCACAAGAAGAAGAAGTCGATCCATACAAAGGAAAAATAGAAAAATGAGTCAATTAAGCCAAAAACTCCAAAGGTAAGTCAACCTTTTATTTCTGAAACGTTTACGAAAATCAGGATCACCATTATACCCGACTTAAGAGACTCCAAGGAAGAGCGAGTGAAAGAGATGATCGAAAAAACGAAGCAAGTTCTTCAAAACACCAATATTCCGAGAAAACGCGTAAAGAAGAAGGGGATACAAGACATAGGCGAACCACATTTCAAATTCGATGAAACCCAAGGAATCTTAGTTCGCAGGATATCTTCTCCTCACGTCTAGATCCCACCAAGAGTAGAGCTAACGACTTTAACCAAAATAGCTTGATGGGAGGCAACCCATTTGGTACGTTTTCTTTCTTTTATTTTACCGTTCTTTTTCTATTGACGTTTTTTTAGTATTTCAGGCTTTATATAAAAACATAAAAACCCAAAAACATTCAAACAATCAGAAAACACAAAAAAAATTAAGAAGACGTTCGAAACAGCTCGAAAAACAACAAAGAAACGAGGGAAAAAACACTCACGAGATGAAAGCCACTCGACTGCTGCTGGAGCAGCCCGACCAGCGGTGGGGAGGCCATCGACCGCGCCTTCGTTGGCCGGTCACGCGGTGAAACGACGATCGGCCTTGGGTGGAAGGAGGTGACCCGCGGCGAAGAGGCGTTTGGCCGCGGTCGCGTGAGCTGGACCTGCAGCTAACATGTTTCCGGCTAGAACCAATCCCGACCTTTCCCAAATCGATCCCAACTTTGAATTGTGCAATCCCGGCTTGTTCCCGACATAAAATGGAACTATCCCGGTTTAATTCATGTGTCCCGCTAAGGTAAGTAACCAAAAATCTTTTGAAAAATAGAAAACTTCTTTTTGTATAAAAACAAAATTTTAAAGGCAAAAAGAGTATTTCAAGATTAAAAATTCTATTTCTTCTTCTCTTTCAAAAGAGTTGGAGATTTTGAGAAAGAACAACTTTTTAAATTTCAAAGCTTTTACCAAATTTCTTTGGTCCATTCTCACTCTTTTTGAAAGGAGATTCCAATTCCACATCTATCTCATCTTTTCCAACAAGGTATGAACCTAAAACTCTACTTTTTCTTATGAGCAAAACCATAAAGTTTATCTTAAATTAACTAGATCTATGTCTATGATAGCTAGAAATTGTTAGAGAACTTGAGATTGAACTTCCAGCATGTCTAGATTTCAATTTTAGTACTTAATTATTATGGATTTGAGATTTTTGGAATTTAAATTTTTTGAGCAGAACTAAAAACGAAAATTGGAGATTAATTTTGATTAGTTTAGACAAGTATTGCTATTGATAATTATTAAACGGTAATCTACAGAATTTGCATGAAGATGAGATTAAAATCTATATTTAGAATTTTTTTTCTGCAAGTGCGTCACAATCCCGAAATTTATGATTATCACCTCGATTTGTTTAATTTATGCCCAATATTTCTCATTTGTTTATCGAATGTGTCTCTTGATACTCTATTTAGTATCCTCGCGCATTGAAACCTTTCGATTACAACCATATTTATACTTTTTCGAGTTGTTTTTCTATTTTGTAGGAACAATGGACTACCCGAGATCTCGCATAACTCGCTTGAAGAAGAGCGGATACGTAGAAGAATCTTCTCGGAGATCATTTTCTAGGCAGCCCGAGGAGAGCCAAGGGCGCTTAGGCACAACAAGAGTAGAAGACGACACAAATCTTGGCGAGTTCTTTGTAAGTCGAAGAAGATCGACTAAAACTCGCGTGCCAATTCATCCACGTGACCGACACATTCTCCTCCACGTGAACCAACGCCACCTCCGGAATGAAGACCAAAGGTACGATATGTCGGACAGCCTATGGACCAAAATATTGATTACCTCGAGAAGCTCAAGAGGATGGTTATCAAATCAACACCTTGCATAGACAACTCGACTCTCGAGATGCTCGGGATTAGAGAAGACGTGATTTGTTATCTCGACGCACTTCAACTTCGACTTTTCATGGAGCTCAACCTTCCTACCTATGAAAATCTCACCAAATAATTCTTAGCGACCGTCACCATGTGTTACAAGAGACGCCTAGCCACACACTTCTTCACCATAGTTCAATAAATCTTTTTCCCTTTTCATCTTTTTATTTTTATTTTATTTTTGAACTCTTTTATTTTATTTTGATGTCTTTTCCATCTTCTCACCAACTTTTTCACAATGGGGACAGTGTGATTTAAATCTGGGGGAGGATGTTTATCCGTTACTAATCTCTTTTCTTATTTTTCGCTTTATTTGAAAATTTCATGTAATCTATTATATTTTTATTAAGTATTTTTCAAGAACATTGAAAAAAAATCTATGATGATTTCGACCTGTTGGTGACACAAGATTGGCACAAGTGATATATCATGGTTTTTACCCCTTTTAGGCCATGATATAAGTCCATTTTATAGAGTCTTTCTACTATTTCGTAGTGTTTTAGAGTCTTTTATAGGTTTTAACACTTTTGGAGCATTATTGGAGATATTGGAGTTTTATGGAGCATTTTGGAGCAAAACTGAAGTCTGGTGAGTAAGTACCCGATCAAAGCGTCAAGCATCGATCGATACCTCCTTGGTATCAATCGACACCCATCGAGGAGGTTACAAGTCGCGACTTTTAATAAAGTTTGAAGAATTGCAGAACTTTCCCAGAAGACTTTAATATTTACAAAAAGACCCCAATTCGTGTTTAGCCTATTTAATTAGGTTTTACAGCCACTTTGTTGGCTATGCTTTGTTCTATACTTTGTTTTATTCTGGTTTTGTGAGAGAGATTTTGAAGGGAGACAAGTCTGAAACTCTGTTCGTCCGAGAGAAGATTTCGAATCCTCTTATTACTCTTTCTATTTTATTTGATGATTCATTCAAACATGTTTATTGTTTCAATCTCCATGTCTGAGTAGATCCACTTTAGGTTCAGGGTTCTCATAAGGGTTTTCTCTGAATGTTAGGTTGATTAGTTATTAGGATTCACCATCTGAATTAGTTCTTCACCTTAGGTTGTGTTCAAAGCTAATTCTAGGTTGGCGAATCTGGAATTTGGATCTTAGGATAATTGATTAGGCACGAGAGTGCAAAATAACTATTCGCAAAGAGATTTGGTTTAGTTGTTTTGTGAACAAATCAACCCTGATTTAAAAGTTGATTTAGACTTTAGGATTCACAAAGAGATTTGAAATTCCTAGGATTTAGATTTAGATAGTTTTCATAACGAGAGTTGGTTAATTATATCTTAGTGATTTGAGTTCAAGAACCGCGCTAAATCTGAATCCTGTTAGTTAGTTTACCTTCATTCACTGATTTCCTGAGAAAAAACCCTGAACCTATCTTTCCCCAATTGAATTTACAACCGTTTAAGTTTACGTCTTGTTTTTAATATTATTGATTGCTTAGCGTAATTCTCTACTTCATAATCTATTGTGTGTTTCTGTGAGTCCTTGTGTTCGACCCCTACTATACTGCAACTACTGCTTAGTACTTTTAGGATATTAATTTGAGCATATCAAATTTGGCGTCGTTGCCGGGGACTCAATTCGCCATTAGATTTTCATTTGAGAATTTCGACTAAGTTCGTCAGTGTCGATCGATACTCACTAGTATCGGTCGATACTCGTCGTTCTCTTTTTTTGATATCGATCGACACCACTTGGTATCGGTCGATACACATCGTGTTACCAATTACTTACGTTCTTCACTTTTGTTTTCAGGTGTATGCCTAATCACAAAACAAGAGGAAACAAGAACACTCAACTAGTTGAACTGACATTGGAGCAGCTAGCACTTGTGGAACGCACAAACAAAAAAGCAAAGAAACCAGCAGAGATGAACAACAATCAGGAAGGGTTGGTTCGAGATGAGGCTGGTGCTTACAGAGACCAAGAGAGTCGTTTGTGCAATGCGCACGGACAACGTCTGGATGGAGAGGGGAACATTAGTCCCGCTGCTCCTGTTGCTGTTGGGATTGTCGCTGGGAATGCGAACGCTGAGAATGCTGTGGTTAATCGTGGTATAACGATTGATGAGTGCAATAGACCTGATCAATTCTATGCAAATCGATCAACGATTCGTCCTCCACCATACCAGAGGAATGAATTTGAGCTGAAGTCTGCATACTACAATCTTGTGGGACAACATCCTTTCCATGGTCTTTCCAGCGAACATCCCATGGATCATATTGAGAGGTTCGAGGACTTGGTCACTAGCAACAAGAGCAATGGAGTGTCCTATGACTACCTCTTCTGCAAGTGATACGCACTCAACCCGTCTCACATAAATCGGAGGTCGATGGTCGAGAGTTTGGGTCGAGAGGGTTGTGTTGAAGAAGCTGGACTAAGGTATCTCTCTTCTGCCAACGGGATAAGATGGATGGTGTTGGTGGGGCGATGAGAACCACAAGATAGGCGACGGTCTCTTGATACTTCAAGGGGTTTCCCTAAGAATCGGACTCACTCACGATCTAGAGAGAAGAAACGTGTTTGTGAAGATCAAAAACTTGAAAAGAAAATCCTTATTGTCTTCGTGACCCAGCAAAGACAAAGCATTAGGGTTTTTAAAGAAAACACATGCCAAAAGAAAGGAAATAAATCGACAAAGAAATAACAAGACGGTCCTTAACAATTTAGGCCCGTTAACAAAGGAATTAAAAGGACTAAGAAAATAGAAGGGAGGCCTCGTGTATTTGGTCTTCATGGGCTTACAGAGAGTCATAAATTGGGCCAATAATATTGCAAGCCATTTGGCCTCGGTAAAAATCCATCTTGGCAAAACCCAGTGGGATAAAAACGAAGGTTGGGAAAAGAGCACCAAACTACTTACAAACCCAACTAATGACCTTCCTTGGGCCTAATTCATCTATGGTGAAGTGAAATCGACCTTAGATAAGTGGGCCACGAACCTGGGCTTGATGAGTGGCCACTTAGTGTTATCGGCCAGCAAAGGATCCAGCCGATATGTCTTCAGTGTTTGGGCGTTCTGGTCCGAATGGTGAGGAGTGCTGGGCTGATCTCTAGTGTTCTGGAAACTAGACTCAAAGAGCTTCAATTCTATATGTGTATCGCCTTCTGGATCGTGTAAAATTAAAACGGGAGCATGAGTCATTACACTCAATTTCAAACGTTTTAGAGAAATCGGGTAAAATTAAAACGGGAGCATGAGTCAAATGATCCTTTAGGACTTTGAAGGCCTCTGCTTGGGCTTCTCCCCACTTGAAGGCCACGTCCTTCTTGATGATGTCAGTGAGAGGTGCAGCAAGGGTGCTGAAATCCTTCACGAACCATCGGTAAAAGCTAGCCAACCCGTGAAAGATTTGGACTTGGCTAATGGTCGTTGGCGTGGGCCATTCTTGGATGGCTTGGACCTTCTCCTGGTCCACTCTAAGTCCCTGTGAACTCACAACAAAGCCTAAAAACACAAGCTCATTAGCGCAAAATGTGCACTTCTTCAAGTTGGCGTAAAGACCTTCTCGTTGAAGCGTCTTAAGAACTTGTTCTAAATGAGATAAATGTTCAGCTATAGTCCGACTATAAATGAGAATATCATCGAATTAAACCACTACAAACTTACTAATGTAGGGTCGAAGAACCTCATTCATGAGTCGCATGAAGGTACTTGGTGCGTTAGTTAGCCCGAAAGGCATAACTAGCCATTCGTATAGGCCTTGCTTCGTCTTGAAGGCCGTCTTCCATTCGTCACATTCTATCATTCGCACTTGATGGTATCCACTCCTGAGATCAATCCTGGAAAACAAATTAGAACCAGAGAGCACATCAAACATGTCATATAACCTTGGTATCGGATGTCGGTATTTGATCGTTATGTTGTTGATCGCGCGATAATCCACGCACATCCTCCACGTTCCATCCTTCTTTGGCACCAAAAGGACGGGAACGGCACATGGACTAAGGCTCTCACGAACATAGCCCTTGTCCATAAGTTCCCTCACTTGCTTTTCTAGTTCCTTGGCTTCTTCCGGATTAACGCGGTATGCCTCTCGATTGGGCAATGGGGCTCCGGGCACAAAATCGATCTGGTGCTCTATTCCTCTTGTGGGAGGTAAGCCAAGAGGCATCTCATCAGGAAATACATCAGCAAATCGGTCCAAGAGTTGAGTAACTCCAGTAGGAAGTTGTTGCTCCTACGCACTAGAACCTGCACTTAAAGTCTCCTTAAAGATCATTAGTAATACCGGTTCCTTGCAAGTGATTGTCTTAGAAATATAACTGGGCTTGATAAACAAGTTGTTCCTGGTCTAGGCATCTTTTTCTTTTAACATTTTAACTTGTAGTTCGTGTACTTGAGTAGGTGTAAGAGGTGTTAAATTATACTTCTTTTTATCATGCATAAACGAATACATATTACTTTGGCCATGGTGAATGGCGTCCTTGTCAAACTGCCAAGGTCTACCAAGAAGAAGATGGCCAGCTTGCATAGGAACAACATCACACACAACCTCATCCGAGTACTTGCCCACATTGAACGGTACAAGCACTTGGTCCGTTACGCGCAATTCAGCCTTATCATTTAACCATCTTAGCTTAGATGGGTGATGGTGTTTAGTGCGTTCTAGGCAGAGCTTAGTGACCATGTAGTCACTCGCTACATTGGTACACGACCTTCCATCAATTACCAAATTACATACCTTGCCTCGGATGGAACATCTTGTATGAAAGATGTTGTCTCTTTGGGCTGTCTCGTCAGGATGAACCGTGAGGTTCAATGCTCGCCTTATGACCAGAGACTCACCATATTCAGCCTCACAATCTACTTCTTCAGTGGCTGCTTCGGTCATTTGTACATCGTCCTCATCTTGAGACTCGTACTCACCCGAATCCAACATGATCATAACTCGGGGATTTGGGCATTCTCTAGCCATGTGTCCTCTGCCCTTGCACTTAAAACATGTTATATCACGAGTTATAGAAGTGCTTGGGTTATAAAACTTATATTGATTAGGCTCAGAGGCCTTAGAAGTGAACATAGGATTGATTTCGACCGACTTGCCCTTCTCCGCGGCCTTAGATGGAAAGCTGGTTGGAGTTTGGGTCTTGGCTCGGTTCTGGTCCCATGTTTGGTTACTTCTTGTCCTCCCAGTAGCATAGGACTTCGTTTTCAAGTGTTGCTCAGCTTGGATGGCATGGTGTAAGATGTCCTTCAAGTCGTGGTATGGAAGCTTCTCCACTTTGTGACTTAGCCGTTCGTTAAGTCCGTCTAAGAACTGAGCCATGAGGGTCTCAGTGTCTTCATCCAGATCCAAACGGTTTCTGAGATGCTCAAACTCTTCAAAGTATTCTTCCACTGCTGAAAAACCGACACATGAACATTGTGTCGATCGACACCATCCTGGTATCGATCGACATCTGTCGCAGGCCGAACCAGGGACAGTAAAGAAACCGGAGGTGATCGAGGAACGTGTCTACAAGCCTAAGATACCGTATCCGAGAATACCCAGACATCTCAGGGACCCAATTTCTCCAAAGCAGCTGCTTGGCTTTGAGAAGATGGTACGAAGGATCCCCCTTTCACTGACTTATGAAGAAGCTCTAGAGTACATGCCTCTGCTGAGTCACTTCCGAGATTGCAGAAAAACTTAGGAAGAGATTAAGGCACTTTTTGCCAAGGTCAGAAGTACACCAACTCTGATGAAGAAGTTGAATAAGAGGGAGGACCCATGAATATTCTCTGTTCCATGCTCTATCTCTGGAGTTGAATTCAAGGAATCTCTGGTTGACTCATGGGCTAGCGTCAATGTCATGTCGAAAGCGATTGCAGAGAGATTGGGAGCTGAAATTCGTTCTCCCAAGACATCTATCACATTCGAGAACTGCTCCACCTCACTTCCATATGGTACAATCCCTGATTTGATGGTCACGATAGGGGACTCTCTGGTTCCCACTGATTTTCAGGTTATGGAAATGAGTGAACGGTCCACCACACAGTTAATTCTTGGAAGAATGTTCATGGCTACAGTTGGCACTGTCATGGACACGCCCAGCAAGAGAACCTCGTTCTCCTACATTGACAAGGAGGTTTTCTACGACGCCATTCCTACTAGAGGAACTCCCACACATGTCTCTTGCTTCGATGTTGTCACAGGAGAGTCGTTGGTAGCTGATAATCGGGGAGAGTTTTCTAACGAGCCTAACGCCATGGACATACTAGATCACCCTCCTATCGTCACTAAGGACGTCATAAAAATGACTAAGGCAAAGTAGGAGGTGAAGAACAAAATAGTGGAGAGTGCTCCACGCGTGACCTTAATCCCTCTAAAGTGCGACGGATATTCGATCGAGTATAAGGTGAAATGCAAAGGGACCACCTCGCGATCAATTTTTAAAGCTAGAGTTATTCTTACTCCAGAGCTGAAAGGGAAAGGACATGAAGTTGTGGAGCGCATGTTGCGCAAGACCCTGAAGTTGGAAATGTCAAGTTGTGGAGCCTGTTTTTCTGCAAGCTCTCATTCTCATCCAGACTGATCGTCTGTACAGTCAAGCTCGTGACGTTAAACAAGCGCTTGGTGGGAGGCAACCCACTGGTGAGTTTATCTTTGAGTCTTTTTCTTTTTATTTTTCGTTTTTGTGTCTGTGTCAAGATAAACAAGGAGCAAATACGAAATCGCCTGAGTGTCGATCGATACCCTTTGGTATCGGTCGACACCCTATGCGATGAGGAGAACACGTATCAACTTAAGCCTAGTATCGCTCGATACCAAGCTGTGTGTCGGTCGATACTCGATGTTCCAGCACGGTAACTTCTTGTTTCTCCTAATTCCATTTGATCCTTTTGTTTTCTTTCACCAACTCTAGGCTATATAACACTGGGGACAGTGTTGTTCAAGTCTGGGGGAGGAAAACGCTGACTTTGTTTTTGTTTTTTCTTAGAGTCAGTCATTTTTGAGTCATTCGTTGTTTTATTGAGTCAAAATTTTGTTGGAGACTGTGATCTTTTTCTTGAATCTTTTGATCTGACCTTGCTTCTAAGTGACCATTGTTACAGAATCAGCTCTAGATCGACTAATGAAAAATCCAAAGGCTGACCAGTTAACTAGAAGACACTCATGTTTCCAGCAAAGTTCCTTAAAGCCTGAGCCAAATGTTTGCACTTCATCGATGTGGTTAGTATTCATAGAGCTTGATTCCTCATTCGTATCTGACAAAGGAACCCATGTGTTTGAAAGAATGATATTTCCCTCCATGTTACAAGTTAATTAATAAGATGCATTAAAAGATGAGATGATTTTCTTCTGAGTAGAGGGTTAGGAAAATTTCCAACGATCCCATTATTCTACTTCAGAGGAAATGATCACACAAAGGATTGGAAGCGAGGCTAGGATTTTCCTATGATGCCATTATTCGCCTACATCCTTTGATACTTTGAGAGGGAAGAACCGGGGATTCGGTGGCAAACACCATCAATACTCGCGTCTCCTACCTTGATATGTATATGCATGAGCTAAAAAGAAAAAGAAGAAAACATAATAATAAATAAGTCTGGGGGAGAGAAATCGATACAAAAAATGTGAAAAGGGTGGTTCCTTGTCATGATATTGTATGGGAAAGAATCTAGAAGGTTCTTGGTATTAATCACAGCGATGAAACTGGCGAGGATGGCTTGATTGAACAATGCTGTGAAATAATGTGTGTAGTCTGGGAAGCTGAGAATGTCTACGGAGAAGTACATGGTGGTTAGATCAAAAGCTGGTTAGGTGACATATGGGTGCTTGGGAAAAGGGTCATTGCAACGTTTCAAGAACACGTGAGTCTCTATGTTTTCAAACCTCTTTCTCTAGTTTAGTTTTCTGTTTTGCTTGAGGGCAATCAAAAGGCTAAGTCTGGGGGAATTGATATATCATGGTTTTTACCCCTTTTAGGCCATGATATAAGTCCATTTTATAGAGTTTTTCTACTATTTCGTAGTGTTTTAGAGTCTTGTACTGGTTTTAGCACTTTTGGAGTATTATTGGAGATATTGGAGTTTTATGGAGCATTCTGGAGCAAAACTGAAGTCTGGTGACTAAGTACCCGATCAAAGAGTCAAGCATCGATCGATACCTCCTTGGTATCGATCGACACCCATCGTGGAGGTTACAAGTCGCGACTTTTAATGAAGTTTGAAGAATTGCAGAACTTGTCCAGAAGACTTTAATATTAACAAGAATACCCCAATTCGTGTTTAGACTATTTAATTAGGTTTTACAGCCACTTTGTTGGCTATGCTTTGTTCTATGCTTTGTTTTATTCTGGTTTTGTGAGAGAGCTTTTGAAGGGAGAGAAGTCCGAAACTCTGTTCGTCCGAGAGAAGATTTTGAACCCTCTTATTACTCTTTCTATTTTATTTGATGATTCATTCAAACATGTTTATTGTTTCAATCTCCATGTCTGAGTAGATCCACTTTAGGTTCAGGGTTCTCATAAGGATTTTCTCTGAATGCTAGGTTGATTAGTTATTAGGATTCACCATCTGAATTAGTTCTTCACCTTAGGTTGTGTTCAAAGCTAATTCTAGGTTGACGAATCTGGAATTTAGATCTTAGGATAATTGATTAGGCACGAGAGTGCGAGTAATTACCTGATAGAACCTTAAGTGAGCAAAATAACTATTCGCAAAGAGATTTGGTTTAGTTGTTTTGTGAACAAATCAAACATGATTTAAAAGCTGATTTAGACTTTAGGATTCGAAAAGAGATTTGGAATTCCTAGGATTTAGATTTAGATAGTTTTCATAACGAAAGTTGGTTAATTATATCTTAGTGATTTGAGTTCAAGAACTGCGCTAAATCTAAATCATGTTAGTTAGTTTACCTGCATTCATTGATTTCCTGAGAAAAAACCCTGAACCTATCTTTCCCCAATTGAATTTACAACCGTTTAAGTTTAAGTCTTGTTTTTAATATTATTGATTGCTTAGCGTAATTCTCTACTTCATAATCTATTGTGTGTTTCTGTGAGTCCTTGTGTTCGACTCCTACTATACTGCAACTACTGCTTAGTACTTTTAGGGTATTAATTTGAGCATATCAACAAGAGTGAACGTTTCGCCAAAACAAGGGTTGGAGACAACAAGCGAGATACTCAGCCGGTTGGATCCGAGGGATAAACACGAACGGTGGGACGAAGTGAACCACTTGTGATATGAAAGTCACAAGGTAAATCACGGTGGATTTCTTGGAGGCCTGGTCTCGACAAGAAACAAGAAAAGACTTTAAGCGATGAAGGCTTGTTGTCAAAGAACTTAGATAGAAAACTCTCGTTTTATTGATATCAAAATTCTGTGAAAAATACAATGCTGCAGGGGAGCTTTATAAAGAGCTCATCAGCTTTGACCTACTAGGGTCGGTCATTAAATGCCAAATTAAAACGAAAAACACTAAAGGAAAAAATCAAAGATTACAAAGAGAGATTCTAGGAAAGCAATTAAAACGAAAAATCCATAAACTTAAGCAAAAATATAAGCTGCAAAAGCAACAAGAAATAAAATCACATTAGTTCAATCGAATTCAAAACTTACCTTGCTTACCTTTGGTTAAGTATGATTGGTGCCGGATATGGAAGGTGTGATTTCTTGATTTGAAATCGAGATGATCCTTCTCCTTAATTAAGCTGCTCCATTTTGGTGATCCTCACAAGATATGATCAAGTGGATTTGGGCCTTTGTTGAGAAGAGAGGCCATGCTTCTTCTTTGATAGCGAATGGGCCGCGAAATAAGCTTTGTGAAGGGGCTTCGAGCTCGGCTTATTCTTCGCATGTTTGGGCTCAACCAAGTTGTTCTTCATGGGCCTTTGGTCGACTAAACCATCCCCCTTTAGTGGATTTGGCGTCGTCTTGGGCTTCCTCCTCTGGATCATCATACAGGCCAAGAAAAGGCTCATGTATGGGATCCACTTGTTCCATTTGAGTAAACTCAAAAGTGGCTCGACCAAAGTGATTTTTAGGGTCACTTGGTTGGTGGAAATGGTTTCCTCCAGTGGAAGTTCCATCGTTTTGATGTCCCTCAATCCCAACCTTAAAATCCTCCTTATAGCCGAGAAGAAGTTTGAGGAGCCTGTCTTGGTTAGGTCGTGGGTTTGGCTGGTCTTGCATCATGACTCCTATGGCAAACATGTTGAACTTATGTTGGAAAAGTCTTGTACGAGTCCTTGTGAGTGCTCCTTGCGGAATGATCGGCACTTGTTCCGCTTCGGGTTGGTTTTGGTCTGCTTCGGTTGGGATGTCCTCATCATTCTCACCCTCTTGAGAAGGTTTTGACCTCAAAACTGGATTATTTGTATCAAAATAAGCCAAGACAATAACGTTGAAAGTTGGAAAAACTTTAAACTCACCGGGAAGATCTAGTCGGTAGGCGTTGTTGTTGATCCGCTCCAAAACTTTGAACGGTCCGTCTCCTCGTGGTGCTAGCTTCAAACTCCTCTGGTCTGGAATTCTTTCGGTCCTCATGTGTAGCCACACCCAATCGCCTGGTTCGAAAATGACCTCCTTGCGTCCCTTGTTGGCGGCTCGGACGTATTGCTCGATTCTCTTCTCCAAATTCTCCTTAGCTTTTTGGTGAAGCTTCCTTACAAAATCGGCTTTCTTTGCTCCGTTTAGGCTGATAGATTCGGCTTGGGGCAGTGGTGATAGATCCAACGGCGTCAAATGAGAGAAACCATAGACGATTTCGAACGGTGACATCTTGGTGGCCGAGTGTACGGAACGGTTGTAGGCAAACTCTACGAACGAAAGGCACTCTATCCAATTCTTGAGATTTCTCCCAATGGTTGTCGTTAGTAACATTGATAAGGTACAACTGACGACTTCGGTTTGGCCGTCGCTTTGTGGATGGCAAGTTGTTGAGAACAAAAGCTTCGTTCCGAGCTTCTTCCAAAGCGTTCTCCAAAAGTGACTTAGAAACTTACTATCCCGGTCAGATACGATGGTTCTAGGGACGCCATGTAGGCGAACTACTTCCTTCAAAAATAGCTCAGCGTTTTGAGAGGCATCATTCAACTTAGCACACGGGATGAAATGTGCCATCTTCGAGAATCGGTCTACAACAACATAGATGGAGTCTTTGTGTTGAATCTTTGGCAAGCAGAGGACAAAGTCCATCGACACATCTACCCAAGGCGTCGTCGGGATGGGTTGGGGCAGGTAGAGACCATGGGGATGTACTCGGGATTTTGCCTTCTTGCATACCACGCATCGGGCACAATGGTTCTCCACGGATTTTTTCAAATGGGGCCAATAGAAATGCTCGGTCACGATGTCCAATGTTTTGTCAACGCCAAAGTGACACATAAGGCCTCCTCCATGAGCCTCTCGGATTATCAAGTCCCTCATAGAGCCTTGCGGAACGCACAATCTTTTTTTCCGGAATAGAAATCCATCGTGAACGTAGAATTTCCTGAATTCTCCCTTTCCGGCTCCTTGGTAGATCTCTCCTAGCTCAGGATCATCTTCATTTGAACTCTTGATGGTTTCAAAACCCAGCACCTTAGCCTCCATAGTTGAGATTAACGCGTATCTCCGGGATAAGGCATCGGTGACAATGTTCTCCTTGCCTTTCTTGTACTTGATCACGTAGGGGAAAGCTTCTATGAACTCCATCCAGCGAGCATGTCTCCTTTTGAGCTTGGTTTGGCCCTTCAAGTGCTTAAGCGTTTCATGATCTGTGTGGATCACAAATTCCTTAGACAACAAGTAGTGTTGCCAAGTCTCTAGCGATCGGACAAGCGCATACAACTCCATGTCGTAAGTCGGGTAATTGAGTGAGGCTCGTCCTAGCTTCTCACTGAAATACGCAACTGGTTTTCCTTCTTGTGTCATCACAGCTCCAATTCCAATGTTGGACGCATCGCACTCCACTTCAAACGTTCGGTTGAAATCCGGCAAAACAACAATCGGGGCGTTGGTAAGGCTATCCTTGAGCGTTTGGAATGCATCTTGTTGTGTTTTTCCCCATGTGAACCCAACACTCTTCTTCACCACAGCCGTGAGAGGTGCTGCTAGGCTACTAAAGTCCTTGACGAAACGCCGGTAAAAGCTCGCCAATCCGTGGAAACTCCGCACTTGGCTCGGATCTTCTCTTCATCAACATGTAGGCCCAGCGAACTCACAACAAAACCTAGGAAAACTACTTGATCAGTGCAAAATGTGCACTTCTTGAGATTTGCATAAAGTCCTTCCTTCCGAAGTGTCTTTAGCACATGCTCAAGGTGTGTCACATGACCGGACAAAGATTTGCTGTATATTAAAATATCATCAAAATAAACAACAATAAACTTACTAATATACACTCTAAGAACATGGTTCATTAGGCGGATGAAGGTGCTAAGGGCGTTGGTAAGACCGAACGGCATGACGGTCCACTCGTAGAGCCCTTGCTTCGTCTTGAAGGCGGTTTTTCATTCGTCACCCTCCTTCATTCTCACTTAGTGATAGCCACTCCTAAGATCAATCTTGGAGAATGTGGTGGCTCAACTTAACTCGTCCAGCATGTCATCTAGCCGCGGAATCGGATGCCGATACTTCAAGGTGATGTTATTGATTGCCCGGTAATCTACGCATATTCACCACGTCCCGTCTTTTTTGGGAACTAGTAAGACCGCTACGGCACATGGACTGAGGCTCTCCCTCTCGTATCCTTTGGCCAGCAACTCCCTTACTTGCTTCTCAAGCTCCATAGTCTCCTCGGGATTCATTCGGTACGTGGGTCGGTTTGGTAAAGGGACTCTGGGGACAAGATCGATTTGGTGCTCGATCCCTCGGATTGGCGGAAGTCCAGCAGGAATCTCGTCCGGAAAGACATCTTGGAATCGGTTGAGAAGATTAGCAATCTCCGGGGGAAGCTCCATCTCGCCAAAACCTGTACTTAACACTTCCTTGAAGATAATTAGTAGCATTGTGTGGCTAGAAGATGCAAAAGCTTTTCTAACATGACTTGGTTGGACAAGGAAATTAGATTTAATGCTAGACTCTTTTGCCTTAACCATTTGGACTTGTAATTCATGCACTTGCGATGGTGTGAGTGGTGTTAAACTAATTTTACGTTTATCATGTATGAGAGTATAAAAATTAGTGTGACCATCATGTTGAGTTTCCCTATCAAATTGCCATGGCAGGCCTAGTAATAGGTGACCAGCTTGCATGTGGACAACATCGCAAATTACTTGATCTTGGTAACGACCAATACTAAATGGAATAGCTACTTGATCGCTAACACGAAGATCCACCTTGTCATCGAGCCACCTTAGCCTATAGGGCTGTGGGTGTTTAGTTCTATCAAGGCCTAGCTTATCTACCATGTGGGCACTTGCCACATTCGTACAAGATCCACCATCAATTATTAAATTGCATACCTTGCCTTTTATGGTGCATCATCTATGGAAGACGTTCTCACGTTGGATGGTCTCGGATAGGTCGACCATCGTACTTAGGACTCGGCGAGTCACTAAGGCTTCTCCGATATCGGGATATTCAATATTGCCATATTCGCCTTGTGGTTCGGCCTCTTCTTCGTCTTGAGACTCGTAATCTCCGAATTCGGTCATGAGCATCACACTTTGGTTTGGGCACTCCCGGGACATATGTCCTCATCCTCAACATTTAAAACATGTGATATCCCTTGAACGTGTTTGACTAGGGTTAGTAGAATTACCTGTGTAGGCTTTGTAGTCCTTGGACAGCTCATGGGTTTTGGCTTTGAATCGAGAATCGATTGCAATTGCCTTCCCTTTGTCCACCATTTTGGTTTGACTTGTGTTCCACGGAACTTGGGTCTTAGGCCGAGAAACGGTAGTCTTTTGCTTGATGTGCTGTTCGGCTTGGATCGCCAAATGGAACAAGTCCTTGAAGTCTTGGTAGACTTGCCTCTCCACTTTGCGGCTGATCCGTTCTTGCAAGCTGTCGATGAATTGGGCCATAATGGCTTCTTCATCGTCATATAGCTAAAGACGGTTCCTTAGGCACTCAAACTCTTCGTAGTATTCCTCTATGGTCGTGTTTCCATGTTTAAGAGAACGAAAACGACGTTGTAAATCTCTATGGAAATAGGGTGGAACATACCTATCTCGCATGAGGTCCTTCAAGTCGATCCATGAATCGATAGGCCATTGCTTATTCCTTTTCCGGTCAGCGGCAACTCGATCGCACCAAGTCAAAGCGTTATCGGTGAGTTGAGCTATTGTGGGAGACACTCTCTTGGTGCCAGGATGGTCGTAATGATCAAAGATATGATCCATACGCTTCTCCCAATCAAGGTAAGCTTCCGGATCAACTTTGCCGGCAAAGCTTGGTGCGGACAGCTTGATGCCGTTCGTTGTTTGCTGTCGTGGGGCACGTCATGGAAACTCGTCTCCCTCGTCATCATCATCGTATTGTCTCCTACGCCTTGGGTCTTGATCCTGACATCGATATGGAACCGTCTCATGATCTCGTCGGTGATACGGATCGGGCTCACACTCTCATTGGTGATTGTGGTCCGCCTTTCGTTCTTGTTGGGTGAGTACGGGATCGGTGGCCCTAGTAGGGTCATGATTCCGGGTGTCATTGTGGTTTCACCGGATGAGGATGGATCATGATTGACTTGGTTTCCTCGGGGACATGGTGGTGGTGGTGGTGGTTGCCGTTCCAAACGGGCAATCCGTTCTGTGAACGTTGCGAACTGCGCGTGTAGGCTGAGCAACATGTTCTTTAACGTCTCCCGTTCGATGGGATCAATCTCTCCATCTGTAGACATGATGAACAACAAGTATCAAATTCTTTGGAAATAAAATGAAGAACACAAATCGCAAATAAAACAATTGATGAACTAAGAAAGATATGATAAATTTTTTTTTAAAAAAACTTAAATATATTACGAAATTAATTCAACAAATATCTTTATGAGTTTTTTTCTGGGTTTATGGATGCAATGAAACAAGAACAAATATATATGTATTTTTTGTTTTTTGAATTGAAACGATACAAGAAACAGTTAAACCTTTTTTTTTAATTGAAATAAGAAAACAACAAATGTGAAACGTTGTTGTAACAACTCACGAATAAGAAACTTGAGTCTCACAAGTTCTCAATCCGTAAATCAGTAGAGAGCAAGTGATTCACACACAAGACTCTAAAGATCAAACGTGCAAGACTTCTCCAACATCAGTTCAACATGTTTGCCAAAGGAGTCACGATGCAAGACCAGCTAAACCCACGACCTGA
The DNA here is from genome assembly GCA_030161315.1 of Eutrema japonicum. Classification (NCBI taxonomy): domain Eukaryota; kingdom Viridiplantae; phylum Streptophyta; class Magnoliopsida; order Brassicales; family Brassicaceae; genus Eutrema; species Eutrema japonicum. The sequence goes on from BSQW01000011.1 coordinate 36,566,938, forward strand.
CCAAGACAGGCTCCTCAAATTTCTTCTCGACTATAAGGAGGATTTGAAGGTTGGATTGAGGGACATCAAAACAATGGAACTTCCACTGAGGGAAACTATTCCACCAACCAAGTGACCCTAAAAATCACTTTGGTCGATCCACTTTTGAGTTTAATCAAATGGAACAAGTGGAGCCCATACATGATATTTTTCTTGGCCCGTATGATGATCCAGAGGAGGAAGCCCAAGGCGACGCCAAATCCACTAAAGGAGGATGGTTTATTCGACCAAAGGCCCATGAAGAACAACTTGGTCGAGCCCAAACATGCGTAGAACAAGCCGAGCTCGAAGCCTCTTCACAAAGCTCATTTCGCGGCCCATTCGCTACCAAGGAAGAAGCATGGCCTCTCTTCTCAACAAAGGCCCAAATCCACTTGATCATATCTTGTGAGGATCACCAAAATTGAGCAGCTTAAGGAGAAGGATCATCTCGAATTCAAATCAACAAATCACACCTTCCATATCTGGCACCAATCACACTTAACCAAATGTAAGCAATGTAAGTTTTGAATTCGATTGAACTAATGTGATTTTATTTCTTGTTTCTTTTGCAGCTTTTTTTTTTAATTGAAACGATACAAGAAACAGTTAAACCTTTTTTTTTTTAATTGAAACAAGAAAACAACAAATGTGAAACGTTGTTGTAACAACTGACGAATAAGAAACTTGAGTCACACAAGTTCTTAATCCGTAAATCAGTAGAGAGCAAGTGATTCACACACAAGACTCTAAAGATCAAACGTTTACAAGAAAGAAACAATTTTTTATGTATTGTTTTTTAACGATGAAACGAAAAGAAATATGAAATGAAACTATATTGCGGAAGTAAAATAAACTAAAGCTGAAAGATAGAACCTGGGATTTGAGGAACTTTCAGCTCTGATACCAAAATGATACAAGATTGGCACAAGAGTGAACGTTTCGCAAAAACGAGGGTTGGAGACAACAAGCGAGATACTCAGCCGGTTAGATCCGAGGGATGAACACGAACGGTGGGACGAAGTGAACCACTTGTGATGTGAAAGTCACAAGGTAAATCACGGTGGATTTCTTGGAGGCCTGGTCTCGACAAGAAACAAGAAAAGACTTTAAACGATGAAGGTTTGTTGTCAAAGAACTTAGAAAGAAAACTCTCATTTTATTGATATCAAAATTGTGTGAAAAATAAAATGTTGCAGGGGAGCTTTATAAAGAGCTCATCAGCTTTGACCTACTAGGGTCGGGCATTAAATGCTAAATTCAAACGAAAAACACAAAAGGAAAAAATCAAAGATTACAAAGAGATATTCTAAGAAAACCATTAAAACGAAAAATCCCTAAACTTAAGCAAAAATAAAAGCGGCAAAAGAAACAAAAAATAAAATCATATTAGTTCAATCGAATTCAAAATTTACCTTGCTTACATGTGGTTAAATGTGATTGGTGCCGGATATGGAAGGTGTGATTTGTTGTTAGAATTCGAGATGATCCTTCTCCTTATACTGCTCCATTTTGGTGATCCTCACAAGATATGTTTAAGTGGATTTGGGCCTTTGTTGAGAATAGAGGCCATGCTTCATCCTTGGTAGGGAATGGGCCGCGAAATGAGCTTTGTGAAGGGGCTTCGAGCTCGGCTTGTTCTACGCATGTTTGGGCTCGACCAAGTTGTTCTTCATGGGCCTTTGGTCGACTAAACCATCCTCTTTTTGTGGATTTGGCGTCGTCTTGGGTTTCCTCCTCTGGATCATCATACGGGCCAAGAAAAGGCTCATGTATGGGCTCCATTTGTTCCATTTGAGTAAACTCAAAAGTGGCTCGACCAAAGTGATTTTTAGGATCACTTGGTTGGTGGAAATGGTTTCCCTCAGTGGAAGTTCCATCGTTTTGATGTCCCTTAATCCCAACCTTAAAATCCTCCTTATAGTTGAGAAGAAGTTTGAGGAGACTGTCTTGGTCAGATCATGGGTTTGGCTGGTCTTGCATCGTGACTCCTTTGGCAAACATGTTGAACTTAGTTGGAGAAGTCTTGCATGGGTCCTTGTGAGTGCTCCTTGCGGAATGATCGGCACTTGTTCCGCTTCGGGTTTGTTTTGGTCCGGTTCGGTTGGGATGTCCTCATCAGTGTGCTTCTACGCTATCTCACATGCCAGCTATTTTGTGGTTTGGTACTAGACTAGGCGGTAGCTAGAATACTTGCAATGCGAAATCCCCCGAGGATTTCGAGCCATAGAGATTCTTTCTGATAGAATATACTAGCTCAATTTATTTGAACTTAATCTATATTTCATTTTCTTATCAAAGGTTTTAGGCGAGACAACGAGTCATACATCTAGGACATTTTTTTCATTTTTACCACTCTTTGTTGTCATAGATGGCGGGTTCATCTTTAGCTGGTACCCAATCCAAAACTTAACCATTGTTTAAACCTCCTGCAACTCTCTTTGTGTCTTATGTGTAGATATGTGAAAAAACGTCGGAGAGGGAGGAACGACACAGTTTTCAGTCACTAAAGACGAAGATAATACGCGATTGGTGGAGGTAAATTCAACTAAGATAAGAGCTTGGTTATGCCTTGGAAAAACTCAAAATCGTGGTAAATGTTCGTGCCCCTAAGACTCTATATAAATAAAAGGCGTTTCTCCCTTTCGAAAACAAAAAAACGAAAATAATCGAAAGGGAAAGGAAATAAAAGCCTAAAAAGAGTCTAGGTTGGTCGAAAATTATTATGAGGCAACCATGTTTCGTTTATAAGGAATGAGAAGTACTTCCCGGAGAAAAATCTAAGTCCAGGGGAAAAACAGAAAAGTTCTGTCAAAGGGAGAAAAGTCCCGAAAAAGAAAGAATTTGCAACTACACTTGTACGAATAGGAAGTGACTGGAAACTGTGGATATCAACAGCTCCATCCTCTCTTGTTGTTTTGCATAATATCTAGCAGAAAATACGATAATCCGAAACACTTTTAACCTCACCTCTAAATACCCTTAATGCCTTGCCTCGATTGTCTTGGTTAGTATTTTTGATAAGAATCACCCAACCTTTCGTTGAATGTAAAGAGCTAGTTGACTGAAAGTTAGGTTTCAAATGGTTATATTTTCGCATGACGGATACCGTGGACTAGCATTGCAGTACTTTGGTGAGAATTTTCTAGACTATACCCGATTGATGCATTACGTTGGTTATGGTTTAGAAGGACGGTCACTGAGATTTTTGTTAGTTCCTATATTTTCGAAATCCTCTTTCCTAGCTTAGATTTCTGTTTTGTTTGAGGGAGTTAATAACACCGGTTTTTTTACCATTTTCATGGATCACTTTAATATCTTATGCATGTGTTTTAACTCCGTTTTCAATGGTTTCCAAGTGATTTCCATGTTTTAGTATTTTGAAAGACATTTCAGGTAACTTGATATAAATGAGTGCATTTCAGAACAAAAATACGTTTTTGGATAAACTCGGATCGTCAGAACTCTTGCTATCAAAGTAGACATTCTCACCGTCTGATCATCACCAAATTTGGGCACAATAAAGTAAATACAACTAGCTTTCAAATGCATTTGGATTAGAGACGATTCAATGGTTGGATCTTTAAATATATTGAAGCACTGAAGACAGATGAAGCTGCCCAGAAGAGAAGTCCACCGCCCCTGGAAGAGCCCGAGCCGCGGCCAAGAACCATTCTGACGTGCCTGGAGGAGCTCGACCCGTGGCCAAACCCCTGTTCACCGCGGCCAGAACACAAGCAACCGCGGCCAAGCTCTATTACGAGCAAATCAACTCGTTTCTTCATCCGAGGTCAAAACCGTCTTTCCACATCAAACCCAAAACGAAGCTAAGGCTATTTATACTTATTTTTAGGTCTTTTAGAATTACTCTACACAAAAACTCAGACCCTTTAAGAGCATTAGCTATTCTTGCAACTTTGTTCTTCGGTTTGGAGCAAGGATTCTCGATTCGAGCTCTTCGATAGAGAAGCTTTCTTCATCCCTTTTCTTTACGGTTTTCTTTTCTATTTATTGATTATGTTTACCTCGGCTGTGGTGATAGTAGGATTTCTACTAATCAATTACTCAAACCCCACTCGTGTCATCGTGGTATTTAAGGTATCAATCCAAATGGGTTTAAATGTCTCAATCACTAAGAATGCATAGAACTACCTAATTCAAGCAAATAATGGTTGGTTTTGGGAACTAATTATAGTTGTCTTATTCAAATTAAACAAGAAACAAGAACTAGCAACACTAAACAAAATTAAATGCAATAATAAAAGGCGAATCCAAGGATGATGTTACGGAATTAAGGTGATTCTATAGCTAATTTATGATGCTCAATACACAATCAATGCTAATCCCTAGGTTAAGAACGCTAATTATGACTAACCCTCTTTTAAATCACTAATCACTTTGCTAATCACTAAATCAAGAACAAATTCTTATTTGTGATAGAGTGATTAGCAAGGATTAAATTTATTATTCAAATCAACCAATAAACACCCTAGACATCCACCCTCATAGGCTAGGAATGAATGTTTCTAGCTAAGCTCTTTGGGGAATTTCATCAAACACCTTGTGGGTGTGAAATTCCTTAAAGTCTAGATTGATTATCTCTAACATAATCAAGCATTAAGCATACTTAGATAGAAGAGGGATCCATAAACTAAAGTCCTAAGCATCATAAATCAACTTAATCATCACCCTAAATCTACCTCATCCGAAGATTCTAACTGACTACTGACTAATCATTAGAAACCAACAAATCCCATGAAGAAGATGTTAAATCCCATGATTAAATGATTGGATAATTAAAAAAGAAGAGATGGAAGATAGAAATCAAGAAATCCAAACTTAAATTGCATAAACAAAGAAGATGTCTCTTACAAATTACTTAGAACACGTAGAACTCTAAAAAGGAGGGTTTTAGCATGAGAAAAAGCTTCGATTAAAGAAAAATTAGGTTCAAAATATTTATAGTGAATAGAGGCGAATCGGGTCAACCCGGGACAAACCGGTTGTTGACCCGGTCGGGTCTAGGCCGAATTGATCAGAAGGGATTGTACCGACCGAGTATGGGTCGGCACAAATGGGTCGGCACAGCTTTTGTCCTTGCGCCGGTCGGATGATGCCGAGTGAGATGGGTCGTCATGATGCGCAGGGATTGTGTTGGATGAGGATTGGGTCGGTCGGTATAGTGGTGTGTTGCATGCCGAGCCGTAGTGCCGACCAAGAGCATGTCGGTATGATAAGTACTAAAGCTTTGTCGATTGTAATACTTAGGGGTCGAATTAATACCCTATAAGTACTAAAGCTTTGTCGATTGTAATACTTAGGGGTCGAATCCACAGAGACTCAAGAAAACACACAATAGATTGTATAGATGAAAATTAAGCTAAGTGATCAATGGTATTTAAAGCAAATACGTAAATTAAACAAGTTGTGATTCGATTGGGAGAAATATATGTTCAGGGTATTTCTCAGGAAATCAATGAATGCAATTAAACTAACAAATCAGGGTTCAGGTTAAGCACGGTTCTTGAACTCAAATTATTGAAGTATAATTAACCAACTCTCGTTGCGAGAATTATCTAAGTCTAAATCTTATAATTCCAAATCTCTTTGCGAATTCTAAAGTCTAAACCAGTTGTTAGTTCAAGTTTGATTTGTTCACAAAAAATCTAAACCAAATCTCTTTGCGAATAGTTATTTTGTTCACCTTAAATTCTTTCAGGTTTCTCAATTGCACTCTCGTGCCTAATCGATTAACCTAAGATCTATGTTCCAGGTGATCAATCTAGAATTAGATTTGAGAACAACCTAAGGCAAAGAACTAATTCAGATTATGAACCCTAATAAATAATTCAACCTAGCATTCAAAGAAATCCTTTATGAGAACCCTAAACCTAACAGGAGATCTACTCAGACATGGAGGATGCAATAATAAACATGACTGAATAAATACTGGAATAAATAAATAAGAAGAGAGTAAAACAAGGGTTCAAAATCTTCTCTCGAACGAACAGAGTTTCAGACTTGTCTCCCTTCCAAAGCTCTCTCACAAAACCAAAGTAAAATTAAAGCATAGCCATCAAAGTGGCTGTAAATCCTAATAAATAACCTAAGTCACGTTTTGGGGCTTCTTGTAAATAATAAAGTCTTCAGGGGCAATTTGCAGTTTCTCAAATCTTCATAAAAGTCGCGATCCTTCTGTCTTTTCGACGGGTATCGATCGATACCATAAGTGTATCGATCGATACTCATGCATCAAATCGGTGTCTCAGCTACATGATATCTGTTTGGCTCCAAAATGCTTCAGTATCTCCAATAATGCTCCAAACGTACCTAAAACCTTAAAGGACTGTAAAAGACTCCAAAATACTAGAAAGACTCTAATAAAAGGACTTATATCATGGCTTAAAACAGGTAAAAACCATGATATATCACGGTACACAAGTGTCATAAAAAGAATTCAAGCCCAATGTCCAAGTTGTAAATTCTAAGATGCGATCAAATAAGTCTTACTCAAAAAGAGCTAGCCATATCTATCCGTACATGAATCAAGCCCAAGTCTCAACCTACACAAGCTTTCCTATCATCCAATCATTTGACATTCATTTAATCGTTTCAAGTGAATCATGTTTATGCAGTACAAGTGAATTCATTTGGCTATGGTAAAGGTCTTGAGACTAAGTTGATCTCAAATGTATGGGTTACTCCAATACAAGGGTTCTCTCTATGAATGAGATTGCTTTAGCAAAATGTTAAGAGTAAAAGGCAACCAATGCATACAAAGATAGATTTACACCTATCCAATGCCTAAGATGTCTCTAACCCTAGCATTTCTACCCATGAAGCCCTAACCCTAATATACCCTTTTGTTCTCAAGGCTTTTTGCCTTCATGCTCCACACATCTTTCTTCATCTTTTCTTACTTGGGGGAATTTCTTCTCCTTCCTTGAATCTTGTGGTTCGGTGCTTCTCTTTTGTTGTTTCCTTAGCTCTTCTTTTTTTAATTTTTCTTTGCTTTGCCTCATTCCTTATCATTTCATGTTTTAGCTAATTTTTGGCTTCTTTCTCTTTTTCATTGAACTTTTGAGACTATTTTCTAATGCCAAGAGCTACCTTTATAATTTGCACCAACCACCTAACAATATCGAATTCCCCCTTGCCTTTACATTATGTTTTCCATTCCACCACAATCACATTGATCAAATACTTTCATTCGTACAAAACCCCGAAACTTCCCTTCCTAGCTAGCCTAACCCGTGATGTTGAGCTAGATCTACATGCAAACCTATCCTTGTCGCCCTAAACTCAACACTTTTTGCCAAGCTTACTAAAAAAATTAGGCCTCACATACTCTCACTAAAGATTTGGCTTGAAAGGAGGGTAGGTTAAAGGTATGGTGAACCGTTCCAATGATGGGAATCGGCTATTTGGGCTAACAAGAGATTGGTAAAGTGGATAAGATAGCCAAAATATGTATGTGGTATTCATGAATTCACTATGCAATGCACAAACATGATAATTAAATGTCAAAATTATGGTTCTCACTTAAGTAGGACTGTACTCAAATCATAACTTGATTTAGCTAAGACATGAATAATGAAACACGAGTTCAACATATGGTTCATCCTTGATTTCAAACACGAGATCAAAAGCATCAAACAATTAGCAACGAGGGCATTGGACCAAGCTCTTAAAATGATACTCTACAAGGAAAAATCATCATTGCTCCCTATGCACGTGCAATGCAACCTATATGCTACTAGACTCGATCCTACTCATGAAATGCAACTACATGCGATTTTTTGTGTTTTCAAAATTTTTGATTTTTTTGTGTGTTTTTCTATGCCTTATATGAAATGCATGAGACTCAAAATGCCCAAATCAAAAATAATATCAAAATAAATATGATTAGATACCGGTCCCTCCCCCAAACTTAAAACACACCGTCTCGGTGTGAAATAAATTCAACGGGAGATCCAAAAACAAAAGACAAAAACAACTATACAATGCAAGACTTAAGTAAAGAAAAAGTATTTACAATGGTTTTGGAGTGTTACCTAGTAGTCTTGATATGGGAAAGAAGACCCCAGGGAGTATGACGGATTGCTCGAGCAAGGTGATGGTGATCGCATGGCTTTCCTCTTGGCCGCTTTCTCCTCTCGAACCCGTGAACGACTTGTCCCTTCGTGGACCATCATTTCGCCGCCTTGCAATGTGAAGTCTTGGCCCAACGGTGTAGAAGTCTCGCCGATCTCATGGTGCGCTATGTCCCTTGTTTGTCTCGGGCCGTCGCAAGAACTCTTTGTCTTACGCTCTTTGATCGTCTTCTTCAAGCTCTTGATTGTCTTCGTCATCTTTTTCATTGTTTTGTCTTGCCACTTGCACCACCTTTGGAGGAGTCTTGTTTGGTGGTGCGCGTGTCTAGTGGCAATATCCCCCATCGCTCCATCGAAAGGCTCGAAATGATACCGCTCACTCCCGTAAATGGGCATATGAGGTGATGGGCTATTGGCTTCATCTTTGGGAGTCGTCAATCATGCTTGTCCTCTCGTTCCTATCCTTCTTGGCCTTATCCTTGTGAACTATTCCGATGGGTGGGTCTAAAGCCGGGTTGTAGAGACGGTCTTTGGTGGGGTAGAAGAAGATGTTCCGATGATTTTGGAGACAAGTGAGATCCGCATCAGGTAGCAAGACTTGAACCGCTTCGTCCTTGCCGAGCTTGACGTTGTATGCAAGCATGCATCCTATCCTCCCTTTGAGGAACCTCATCCTTATAAGGTAAGCATCATCCATCAATTTCCACTCCGCCTTGGGGCTTGAAAAATTAATTCCCTTGGCCTTTAGAATAGGTGTCACAAGCCAACCAATGCTTATCGTGGATTTCTTGTTCTTAGTCTCATATGCCCATGCCTTGTAGCAAAAGAAGTGCCCCACTAATAGAGTCGCATGGGATGGGATCTTCTCATTGCCTTGGAACAACATCCCGTTGGGGAAAATCGGTAGAAGGGGTCTCAACCCAAGAACCATCAATTCTAGTTCGTCGAATGCAACCATCCCGAACTCCACCTTGGCAAATAACATATGGGCTAGCACCTTGTTCACATATCGAATCATCGGGTTATGGATTTGTGTGGTTTTGTTTCCACCCGGATGGTAGTCCCTGATATATCATGGTTTTTACCCCGTTTAAGCCATGATATAAGTCCGTTTTATATAGTCTTTCTACTATTTCGTAGTGGTTTAGAGTCTTTTACAGGTTTTAGCACGTTTGGAGCATTATTGGAGATATTGGTGCTTTCTGGAGCATTTTGGATAGAAGCAGAGGTTCGTGTAGCCGAGTACCCGATTTGAAGAATCAGTATCGATCGATACTGACATCAGTATCGGTCGATACTCATCGAGGCAGACATGACCCACGAGTTTAATGAAGTATCGAAGAATTTCAAAATAGCCCAGAAGACTTTACTATTTACGAGAAGCCCCAAAACGTGATTTAGGTTATTTAATAGGATTTTACAGCCACTTTCATGGCTATGCTTTGTTTTATTCTGGTTTTGTGAGAGAGCTTTTGAAGGGAGACAAGTCTGAAACTCTGTTCGTCCGAGAGAAGATTTCGAACCCTTTTTGTTACTCTTTCTATTTTATTTGATAATTTATTCAAACATGTTTATTGCTTCAATTTTCATGTCTGAGTAGATCTCATGTTAGGTTTAGGGTTCTCATAAGGGGTTTCTCTAAATGCTAGGTTGATTAGTAATTAGGATTCACCATCTGAATTAGTTCTTCACCTTTGGTTGTGTTCAAAGCTAATTTTAGGTTGACGAATCTGGAACTTAGATTTTAGGATAATTGATTAGGCACGAAAGTGCGATTAATTACCTGATAGAACCGTAGGTGAGCAAAATAACTATTCGTAAAGAGATTTGGTTTAGTTGTTTTGCGAACAAATCAAACCTGATCTAAAAGCTGATTTAGACTTTAGGATTCGTAAAGAGATTTGGAATTCCTAGGATTTAGAATTAGATAGTTTTCGCAACGAGAGTTGGTTAGCTAGACTTTAGTGATTTGAGTTCAAGGACCGTGCTAAATCTGAATCATGTTAGTTAGTTTACCTGCATTCATTGATTTCCTGAGAAAATCCCTGAACCTATCTTTCTCCAATTGAATTTACAATCGTTTTAATTTAAGTCTTGTTTTCAATATCATTGATTGCTTATCTTAATTCTCATCTTCATAATCTATTGTGTGTCTTTGTGAGTCCTTGTGTTCGACCCCTACTATACTGCAACTACTGCTTAGTACTTTTAGGGTATTAATTTGAGCATATCAAATTTGGCGCCGTTGCCGGGGACTCAATTCGCCATTAGATTTTCGTTTGAGAATTTTGACTAAGTTCGTCGGTATCGATCGATACTCACTAGTATCGGTCGATACTCGTCGTTCTCTTTTTTTGATATCGATCGACACCACTCGGTATCGGTCGATACTCATCGTTCTACTGATTACTTACGTTCTTGACTTCTGTTTTCAGGTGTATGCCTAATCATAAAACCAGATGAAACAAGAACACTCAGCTAGTTGAACTGTCTTTGGAGCAACTAGCACTTGTGGAACGCACAAACAGAAAAGCAAAAACCCAGCAGAGATGAGCAACAATCAGGAAGAGTTGGTTCGAGATGAGGCTGGTTCTTGGTTCGACATCAAGAAGATCGTTTGTGCAATGCGCAGGGACAACGTCTGGATGGAGAGGTGAACATCATTCTCGCTGCTCCTGTTGCTGTTGGGATTGTCGATGGAAACGCGAACACTGAGAATGTTGTGGTTAATCACGGTAGAACGATTGGTGAGTGCAACAGACCTGATCAGTTCTATGCAAATCGATCAGCGATTCATCCTCCACCTTACCAGAGGAATGACTTTGAGATGAAGCCTGCATACTACACTCTTGTGGGACAACATCCTTTTCATGGTCTTTCCAGCGAACATCCCATGGATCATATTGAGAGGTTCGAGGACTTGGTCACTAGCATCAAGAGCAATGGAGTGTCCTACGATTACCTCTTCTGCAATCTTTTCCCATACTCACTTGGTGGAGAAGCGACTTACTGGCTGGAGCAGTTGACTCCTAGATCGCTGACTACTTGGGATCAAACTAAGACTACTTTTCTGAACAATTTCTATGATGATGCGCGATCTGAGGATCTGAGGAACAAGATCTCCCAGTTTTCTCAAGGACCTACTGAGGCGTTCAAGGCCGCTTGGACATGATTCATATCGTATCAGAGAGATTGTCCACATCACGAGTACTCTGATGTTCAGTTGATGGGATTCTTTTTCAGAGGGCTCGATTGGAGGTATCAGATGACCTTGGATGCTGCGACCAATGGAAACTTCAACACCAGATATCCTGAGGATGCTTATGCGTTGATTGAGAACTTGGCGTCTAGTAATAGCACCAAGAATGCCGATTTTGAGAGGAAGAAGCTAGTTGGAAGCATGGATGGTTCACATATTGCTGATGTTCAAGCCAAGTTGGATTCTATGCACAATCTTCTGATGGGCAAGACACCAAAGGCTGTTCACTCTACTGAAGAAGTTGAAGTATTTAACGAGGATGAAGTAGAGGATGTTGACTACATTGGTGGTTCTGGTTTTCAGGGTCAGAGGAACCAATTCAACAACAACCGAAACTTCAACAACAACTCTCAGCAAGGAGGTTCGAATCAGTTTGCTTAGAAACCATATCAGAACAGTGGTTACACCAGGAACTATGATAATTCTTCTTATCAACACGTACCTACTAAGCTTCCGGACAGCAAGATCGAGGCTATGTTTGAGCAGCTTCTCCAGGGACAGCAGAAGCTTACAGTGGATTTCAATGGGAAGATTGATGTCCTATACAATGATCTGAGTGGAAGGATCGATACTATTAATATACAACAGAAGAAGCTGGAACTTCATATAGCTCAGACTTCAGAGGCTGTGAAAAGGCAGGAAGGTTTTCTTCCAGGGAAAGTAGAGAACCCAATGGCTCACATCAATGCAATCACCTTGAGAAGTGGAAAAGAGGTCACGTCGGGAGCAAAAATTGGCCAAACTACAGATATTCTCGTTGCTCTTGATGACGAAGATACCGAAATCGCCCCAACATCGATCGACACTAGCCAGCATCGGTCGATACCTATCAGGATACTTTCACGGGATAAATCAAAACCATGTGTATCGATCGATACCACTTCAGTATCGGTCGATACTGATCCCGCAGTGGAATCGACTCCTAAAGCTTCGAAAGAAGTACCGAATGTAGCTGCAGAAAGAGTTTACACGCCGAGGATATCTTATCCTAGAGCTGTTGGGAAGACTAAGAAGGAGGTAGACGACTATAGATGCAAGGCAATTATGGATAAGTTGATCGTTGAACTTCCTTTTATCGATGCCATCAAGACTTCCCCAGCCTTTAGGAGATATGTCAAGCGGATGGTATCCAACAACGTGAACCTTGAAGAGGGATGCTTGATGATTACTCATGAGTGCAGTGCAATCCTGACCAACAGAATCCCAAAGAAGCTGCCAGACCCAGGGAGTTTTGTGTTGGATTGTACGATATTCACAGACAGGTTTGAACGTTCTCTTTGTAATCTTGGCTTAAGCGTCAACCTCATGCCATATTCAGTTACCAAAAGGATGGGGATGACAGACTTCACAACCACGAAGATATCCCTGATACTTGCTTATCGTTCAGTTAGACTCCTTGAGGGACTACTCGAAGACGTCACGATTAAGATTGGGAATTGCTTGATCCCAACAGATTTCATCGTCCTAAAGTATGATGCTGAGCCTAAGGATCCTCTTATCCTAGGCAGACCTTTCCTTGCAACAGCTGGTGCTTTGATTGATTGCAAAAATGGGAAGATCGCTCTCAACATTGGTGACTTGGTCATGACTTTCCACATGGATAAGATGATGAAGAGACCAACCATCGATGGGCAGACTTTCATTGTCGACACCTTCAGCGACATAGCTGAAGAGTTCTTACTGGAGATGCATCCTGATGACCCACTAGAAAGAGCATTAGTCTGTTCAGCCACTTCAGAGGTACATTCGTGTGATGATAAAGCTGGATACTCGAGGATGCTCGATTCAGCACCGCCGGTATCGATCGATACCCCCTTGGTATCGGTCGATACCTTGCGACTCGAGGGATAGTTGGCCGAAAGTTCTGAGCAAGCTGCTGGGATTGGAGATTGGAATGCAGAGAACGCTCCTAAAGGGGAGCTAAAGCCACTCCCACCAAACCTGAGGTATAGTTTTCTTGGTCCTAATTATACATACCCAGTAATTGTCAATGCTTCTTTGAACAACACAGAGATTGCCTTACTACTGAGCAAGCTGCGCAAGTACCGCAAAGCTCTTGGCTATTCTCCTTATGAAATTTCAGGTATATCACCAGACTTGTGCATGCATAAGATCCACCTTGAGGACGAGTCAAAGACTTCGATTGAGCATCAGAGGAGGCTGAATCTGAATCTGATGGAAGTGGTCAAAAAGGAGGTGATGAAGCTTTTGAAAGCTGGTGTTATCTATGCTATTTCGGATAGCTCTTGGGTCAGTCCAGTGCACGTTGTTCCTAAGAAAGGAGGAATAACCGTGGTGAAGAATGAGAAGGATGAGATAATTCCTACTAGAACTATCACTCGACACCGAATGTGCATCGACTACAGGAAGTTGAATACAGCTACACGAAATGATCATTTCCCACTGCCATTCATTGACCAGATGTTGGAGAGGTTGGCTAGTCATCCCTACTACTGTTTTCTTGATGGATATTCAGGTTTCTTCCAGATTCCAATACATCCAGATGACCAAGGGAAGACGACTTTTACATGTCCATATGGCACATTCACATATAGGAGAATGCCATTTGGATTGTGTAACGCTCCAGCCACTTTTCAGAGATGCATGATGTCTATCTTCACAGACATGATTGAGGATTTCATGGATGATTTTTCAGTGTATGGATCATCGTTCAAGGACTGTTTGGCTAACTTATGCAAAGTGCTACAGAGTTGTGAAGAGAAACCCTTGGTCCTTAATTGGGAAAAGTTTCACTTTATGGTTCAGGATGGCATCGTGCTTGGAAACAAGGTTTCTGAGGCTGGGATCGAAGTTGACAAGGCAAAAATTCAGGTTATGACGAGCCTCCAACCACCAAATTTTGTGAAGGATATTCGAAGTTTCCTTGGTCATGCTGGGTTTTACAGGATGTTTATCAAGGATTTCTACAAGATAGCACGCCCACTCACTGCTTTACTATGCAAGGAGATCAAATTCGATTTCACACCTGACTGTCATGCAGCCTTTGAGGAGATAAAAAGTGCTCATATTGTGCAACATCCTGATTGGGCCTTGCCTTTTGAGATCCTGTGCGACGCTAGTGATTTTGCGGTTGGATCTGTTCTGGGTTAGAGGAAGGATAAGAAGCTGCACGTCATCTATTATGCCAGCAGGACTTTGGATAATGCTCAGAGATACTACAGCACCACAGAGAAGGAACTACTTGCGGTCATTTTCTCTTTTGAGAAGTTTCGATCATAATTGATTGGGAGCAAAGTGATTGTCCATACTGATCATGCTGCTCTCAAGTATCTGATGCAGAACAAGGACCTTAAGCCTCGTCTTTTTCGTTGGGTTCTCTTGCTACAGGGTTTTGACATCAAATTTAAGGACAAGAAGGGAATAGAGAACGGGGTCGCTGACCATCTCTCGAGGATTCGGATCGATGCAGACGTCCCTATTGATGATCATCTACCAGAGGAATCCATTTACTTCATTGAAACCGAGTTTCGAATGGGTTTCGCAGAAACTCAACAATTCCCACGAATTGCAGGTCTCGGTATCGATCGACACTCCTATGGTATCGGTCGATACCAGGCAATTCCCGAACCCGTTCTGACTGTTGAACACCTTGGCGTTTCAGAGGAGTATCTAGTAGCTGCAGCCGATTCTGATCAACCATGGTATGCTGATATCGCCAACTACCTCGCTGCATATGCAGAACCAAAGCACCTCAAGAGCTATCACAAGAAGAAGTTCTTGCGGGACATAAGGCGATACTTCTGGGATGACCCTTACTTGAACAAGCATTGTTCTGATGGTATCTACAGAAGATGCATTGCTGAATCAGAAGTACCGAATGTGTTGTTTCATTGCCATGGATCCGACTATGCTGGACATTTTGCCACTTTCAAGACAGTGTCCAAGGTTCTTCAAGCAGGCTTCTGGTGGCCTACTATGTTTAAGGATGCACATGCTTTCGTTTCGCAGTGCGATGCGTGCCAGAGGAAATGGAAGATCAGTAAGAGACATGAGATGCCACATAATTTCATCCTTGAGGTTGAGATTTTCAATTGTTGGGGGCATTGATTTTATGGGTCCTTTTCCCTCGTCATACGGACACAAATACATCTTGGATGCTGTGGATTATGTGTCTAAATGGGTTGAAGCCATTGCTAGCAGAACCAATGATTCTTCGGTGGTCCTTAAGCTATTTAAGACCATCATTTTCCCTCGATTTGGAGTGCCTCGAATTGTGATAAGTGATGGTGGTTCTCACTTTATCAACAAAATTTTCGAAAGGTTGCTGAAGAGGTATGGTGTGAACCATCGCGTTGCTACTCCGTATCACCCTCAGACAAGTGGACAAGTTGAGGTTTTCAACAGGCATATCAAAAAAATTATGGAGAAAACAGTGAATGTTACAAGGAATGATTGGTCTGTGAAGCTGGATGACGCACTTTGGGCATACATGACTGCTTACAAGACACCACTTGGGACTACACAGTTTCACTTGTTGTATGGAAAATCATGCCATCTTCCAGTGGAAATCTAGCACAAGGCAGCATGGGCTACAAAGTTGTTGAATTTCGACATCAAGTCTGCTGCTGAGAAGCGATTGATCAAGCTGAATGAGCTCGATGAGATTAGGCATCTTGCCTATGAGAACTCCAAGCTGTACAAGGAGAGGACTAAGGCTTACCATGACAAGAAGATCATCTCTAAGCACTTTGAACCAAATGATCAAGTACTTCTGTATAACTCTCGTTTGCAATTGTTTCCTCGTAAATTACGTTCTCGTTGGTCAGGTCCTTTCACAGTCAAGGAAGTTCGACCACATGGTGCAATTGTCCTGAAAAATCCTGAAGGAGAAGAGTTCACTGTTAACGGGCAAAGAGTTAAACACTATTGGGCAAAATGCGAGATTCCAGAAGGACACATGATGTATCTGGATGTTGCACCCACTGCCTGAACGGCGGTACAGTCAAGATAATGACATTAAACGAGCGCTTGGTGGGAGGCAACCCACTGGTGAGTTTGTTTTTGAGTCTTTTTCTTTTTATTTTTTGTTTTTGTGTCTGTGTCAGGATAAACAAGGAGCAAATACGAAATCGCCTGAGTGTCGATCGATACCCTGTTGGTATCGGTCGACACCATACGTGATGAGGAGTTCATCATATCCATTTAACATTGGTATTGCTCGATACCAAGCCGTGTGTCGGTCGATACTCGATGTTTCAGCACAGTAACTTCTTGTTTCTCATATTTCCATTTGGTTCTTTTGTTTTCTTTCACCAACCTTAGGCTAGATAACACTGGGGACAGTGTTGTTCAAGTCTGGGGGAGGTAGTCGCTGACTTTGTTTTTGTTTTTCTTAGAGTCAGTCCGTTTTTGAGTCATTCGTTGTTTTATTGAGTCAAAATTTTGTTGGAGATTGTGATCTTTTTCTTGAACCTATTAATCTGATCTTGCTTCTAAGTGACCATTGTTACAGAATCAGTTCTTGATCGACTAATGAAAAATCCAAAGACTGACCAGTTAACTAGAAGACACTCATGTTTCCAGCAAAGTTCCTTAAAGCCTGAGCAAAAATTTTTGCACTTCATCAATGTGTTTAGTATCCATAGAGCTTGATTCCTCATTCGTATCTGACAAAGGAACCCATGTGTTTGAAGTAATGGTATTTCTCTCCCTATTATAAGTTAATAAATAAGATGCATTAAAATATGAAATGATTTTCTTCTGAGTAGAGGGTTAGGAAACTTTTCTGCGATCCCATTATTCTACTTCAGAGGAAATGATCACACAAAGGTGGAAGCGAACTTAGGAAAATTTCATGTGATACCATTATTCGCCTACACCTTTGATTACTTTTGAGGGAAGAACCGGGGATTCGGTGGCAAACACCATCAATACTCGCGTCTCGAACCTTAATTTGCACATGCAAGAGATATAATAAGAAATAAGTCTGTGGAGAGAAATAATACCAAAAAGTGTGAAAAGGGTGGTTCCTTGTCATGATGTTGTATGGGAAAGAATCTAGAAAGTTCTTGATATTAATTCACAGCGATAAAACTGGGGAGGATGGCTTGATTTAACGATGCTGTGAGATAATGTGTGTAGTCTGGGAAGCTGCGAATGTCTACAGAGAAGTACATGGTGGTTAGATCAAAAGCTGGTTAGGTGACATATGGGTGCTCGGGAAAAGGGTCATTGCGATGTTTCATGAACATGTGAGTCTCTACGTTTTCAAACCTCTTTCTCTGGTTTAGTCTTCTATTTGCTTGAGGACAAGCAAAGGCTAAATCTGGGGTAGTTGATATATCATGGTTTTTACCCCGTTTAAGCCATGATATAAGTCCGTTTTATAGAGTATTTCTACTATTTCGTAGTGGTTTAAAGTCTTTTACAGGTTTTAGCACATTTGGAGCATTATTGGAGATATTGGTGCTTTCTGGAGCATTTTGGATCAAAGCAGAGGTTCGTGTAGCCGAGTACCCGATTTGAAGCATCAGTATCAATCGATACTGACAAGTATCGGTCGATACTCATCGAGGCAGACATGACCCGTGAGTTTAATGAAGTATCAAAGAATTGCAAAATGGCCCAAAAGACTTTACTATTTACGAGAAGCCCCAAAACGTGATTTAGGTTATTTAATAGGATTTTACAGCCACTTTCATGGCTATGCTTTGTTTTATTCTGGTTTTGTGAGAGAGCTTTTGAAGGGAAACAAGTCTGAAACTCTGTTCGTCCGAGAGAAGATTTCGAACCCTTTTTGTTACTCTTTCTATTTTATTTGATAATTTATTCAAACATGTTTATTGCTTCAATTTCCATGTCTGAGTAGATCTCCTGTTAGGTTTAGGGTTCTCATAAGGGTTTTCTCTGAATGCTAGGTTGATTAGTTATTAGGATTCACCATCTGAATTAGTTCTTCACCTTTGGTTGTGTTCAAAGCTAATTTTAGGTTGACGAATTTGGAACTTAGATTTTAGGGTAATTGATTAGGCACGAGAGTGCGATTAATTACCTGATAGAACCTCAGGTGAGCAAAATAACTATTCGCAAAGAGATTTGGTTTAGTTGTTTTGGGAACAAATCTAACCTGATCTAAAAGCTGATTTAGACTTTAGGATTCGTAAAGAGATTTGGAATTCCTAGGAATTAGATTTAGATAGTTTTCGCAACGAGAGTTGGTTAGCTATACTTTAGTGATTTGAGTTCAAGGACCGTGCTAAATCTGAATCATGTTAGTTAGTTTACCTGCATTCATTGATTTCTGAGAAAAACCCTGAACCTATCTTTCTCCAATTGAATTTACATCCGTTTTAATTTAAGTATTGTTTTCAATATCATTGATTGCTTAGCTTAATTCGCATCCTCATAATCTATTGTGTGTCTCTGTGAGTCCTTGTGTTCGACCCCTACTATACTGCAACTACTGCTTAGTACTTTTAGGGTATTAATTTGAGCATATCAGTCACATAGCCAATGGTTTCCCATACGAGTTTAAGCAGCTTCTTGGGGTAGTGAAAGTATGGCATTCCACTCGTTCCTTCTTCCAGAAAACCAAAGATTTGACAAATTTTATGGAAGGTTATCTCATAGCTCTTGCCATTTACCGTGAACTCAATAACTCCGAACGCAGTTTGGGCATTGGACCGCTTGTCAAACTCGTCATAAAAGGTTACCCGTAGAGTCGAAAGGAATTGGCATGTAAGCACTTGATGGGCTTGTTCCTTCATATGCAAGAATCTACCATGCCCCATATTGTCGAAGATGGTTGCCACATCTTCCAGAATCCCCATCTTCTCTAGCACCTCCATGTCGACAAACCGCACTTGATCAAAGTCCATCTCTATGAGCTTTTTGAAGCATTCCTTTTTGGTTGGAGGGTTCACATTGTCAACCGCCTTGCCCTTGTCTTTAGCCCCGCTCTTTTTCTTCCCTTTTGTCTTGGTGCTCTTGCCTTTGGCCACTTGCTTGCCTTTAGCTTTAGCGCTTTTTGCATCAAGGGGTTGCTTGGCTTTAGAACTTGATGCAACAACTATTTCATTGTTCTTGGCTTGAGCTTGAGCTTCATCGTTATTTGTGTATGCCCTTGTTCGTCCCATCTCTCCTACAATTTCTCAAAGAAACCGTGAGTCCAATGAAAGCACAACCCAAAATCATTGAAATTCAAGCATGAGCAACCAAAATGAGATATGCTCCATGAGAAAGAAGCGGTTCAGTCGAACAAAGATAATCCATTAGATGCAAATCCTTAGACAATAACGTGTTCAATCTCATAAGAATTCTCAAGCTTAAAGCTCTAGAGTCAAGAACACAAATTTCAAAATTTCTCTTGCAATTGAACAATTAGGTTCGATAATCTATCAATTTAATAATTTTCAAGCAAATTCAAAGGCTAAAATCATACTAAATGCATCACCCAAACACTTTCATGAAATTTCTACTCAAGAGCAAGTTCATGGTTTTCAAAAAAACGTGAATGAAATACCTTTGGAGTGAGTGCACGAGTGAGAAAAACGATGGCGAATCCAGAAAGAGAATGAAAAACCAAGTTTGTATCAAGTTGAATCATGAAATTTGAGCAAGAAGAGAGAGAGTTATGGAGAAAATAAAAAGATGAAGAGAAAAGGGAGATAAGGTCGCGAAAGACTTAGCCATAGGGGAAGAAGATTGCGCGGCGGGTCGGGTCAATCGGGCGAAATTTTGGTCAACATATCTATTTTGACCAGTTTGACCAGTTTGAATTCTGGTCAAAAGCGACAGTGATTTGAAGTTCTGTGTTGATTGCTACTTTCTTGGATCACTTCTACACCAAGTCTAAGCCAGCTTCGCTGCGAAATAAAATCGCCACCTTCCAGCAGCACGCAGGAAAGTCTTTTTGCGAAGCATGGGAGAGGTTCAGAGAGTACCGCAGAGAGTGCCCTCATCATGGGTATTCGGATGCGCAGATACTAAGTATCTTCTACGATTGAGTTGACTGGGACTCTAAGAACGCTCTTAATGCTTCGAGCAATGGAGATTTCATGACTAACACTAAGGAAGGGGTGTACCAGTTGATAGAGAACTTGGCTTCAAGTTCTGGAAATCGATGCCATGAGTTTGACCGGACTAAACGTGTCAATGGCGAGGATTCACAGAAGATTGATGAGCTGATTGCGAAAGTGAACTTGCTACTTAAGGGAAATCAGAGAGGTGTGCAGTCTTGTGAGGAGGCAGGAGATAAAATTTTCTGTCAAGGATTAGCTGAAGACGAAACCAATGAACATAGGCAAGAGGTGAACTACGTTAGTGGACAAAGGTACATGCAGAACAGAGGTTTCAATCATAATTACATGAACCATCCGAACCTGTTTACAGAAGCACCAATGTTGAGAATCCCCAAGATCAAGTATATCCCCAACAAGTTCAATACCACCAAGGAAAAACGTTTGTGCAAAACGCAGGCGTCTCAGGATTCTCTCAAGGTTTCCAGGGCCATAACATGTCTCAAGGTGGGTTCCAGCAGAAACAACCGTTCAGCTCTTTCCAGACGACAAAACTTGCCATATTCCAAGCTCCTGCAAGCACCGCGAATGAATCTCAGGACGAACTTAAGGTTCTAATGCAACAACTCATGCTCAATCAACATCAATCTACTAAGGAGATCAATGTCAAGGTTGATAACATGTATAACGATCTCAACAGCAAATATGAAGCTGTGTGCACTCCTGTGAAGAAGCTGGATACTCAGGTTGCTCAAACAGCTGAAGCAATCAAGAGATCCCAGGGAGCTCTTCCTGGGAAAGTATAGCAAAATCCAAGGAATAAGTTCGTCAACTCCATTACACTCAGAAGCGGGAAGGAGTTGGAAACGACCGCACGGGAAAGGGAAGCCGAAAAGCTGATGTCGCCACTGATCTAGGAGATGTTGATAAGGGGACAGCCGAAAAAGAGAAAGCTTTCACAAGTATAGACGCTACAGATGAGCCACATGTGCTACCACCTATACGCGTCTACACCCCAAGGATTCCTTACCCTACTCGTCCAAAGAAGTCGCGTAAAGACCTAGAAGAAGCCAAGTGTAAGGAAATGCTAAATAATATTGTGGTGAACCTTTCTCTTGTTGATGCAATCCAAATGATACATTCATTGAAGAAATATATGAAGAGCTTAGTGAAAAGTAAGGTGTCTACCGAAGATAATGTTATGATGGTCTCTAAAGATTGCAGTGTTGTCCTCCAAAACAAGATGCCAAAGAAGCTAGGCGATCTAGGAAAGTTTATTCTCTCTATGCAGATTGGAGCAATGACTTTTGCTTGCTCTCTCTGTGATTTGGTTCCAGTGTTAACCTAATGCCATACTCTGTAGCTAAGCGGCTTGGATTCACAAAGTTCAAGCAAACTAAGATCTCTCTAGTGTTTGCCGATCGTTCTGTGAAGCTGCCTATTGGAAATGCATTTGCTCCTGGAGATTTTGTGGTACTAGAGCTGGATGAAGAACCAAATGATCATCTCATTTTGGGAAGACCCTCCTTGTGTACAGCAGGAGCCATCATAGACGTGAGGAATGGGCGAATAGATCTCCACCTGGGAGACATTGTCAGAAGATGGTGAAGAAGCCTATGTTGGACGGACATACATTCTCGATAGATGACTCACTATAGGTCTCTGATGAAGTGGTTGAAGATATTCTAGTCGATGACCCGTTGAATACCGTTTTGACAAAAGCAGAGAATGAGCATGGGTTTATGAGTTACGATGCCACCGGTTATGCTAAGATACTAAACTCAAGCCAGACAATGGGGAAGATGGTCGAGTACATCAGTTTAGATGGAGCCGCAGAGACGCTTCCAGCAAAAAGTCTTCTTGCGCCTTCTGCTGACCCGTGGAGCTAGTTTAAGGTCCCAAAAATCGAACTCAAAACACTCCCAATTGGGCTAAGGTACGCATTTCTTGGTTCTAACTCCACTTACCCTGTGATCATCAATGCTGAGTTGAACAATGTGGAAACTGCTTTGCTTCTATGTGAACTTGGAAAGTATCGTAGAGCTTTAGGCTACTCACCTGACCTTTTCATGCATAAAATACATCTAGAGGACGAATCAATGACTTCAATAGAACATCAGAGACGGTTAAACATGAATCTAAAAGATGTTGTAAAGAAGGAGATAATGAAACTTCTAGAGGTGGGCATCATATACGCTATCTCTGATAGTACTTGGGTGAGCCCAGTCCATGTTGTGCCAAAGAAAGGCGGTGTGGTAGTTTTTGAAAATGAGAAAAATGAGTTGATACCAACTAGAACTGTCACAGGGCATAGGATGTGTATTGACTATAGGAGATTGAATGCTGCTACCCGTAAGAATCACTTTCACTTACCTTTTATTGATTAGATGCTTTAGAGATTGGCTAACCACCCATACTACTGTTTTCTAGATGATTATTCTGGTTTCTTTTAGATTCTCATACACCAGATGACCAGGAGAAGACTACATTCACATGTCCTTACGACACTTTTGCTTATCGTAGAATGCCATTTGGCTTGTGCAATGCCCCAGCAACATTCCAGCGATGCATGATGTCGTTATTCATCGACTTGATTGAGGATATAATGGAGGTTTTCATGGACGATTTCCCTGTGTATGGATCCTCCTTTTCTGTCTGTCTTTCTAATTTATGCAGGGTATTACAGCGTTGCGAGGAAAAGCATCTGGTGTTGAACTGGGAGAAGTGCCACTTTATGGTCAGAGATGGGATAGTCTTGGGTCATCGAATTTTAGAGCAGGGTATCGAAGTGGACAAGGCAAAGATCGAGGTTATGACTAGTTTACAGCCGCCAGATTCTGTCAAGGGGATTAGAAACTTTCTGGGACATGTTGGGTTTTACAGGAGGTTCATCAAGGATTTCTCCAAGATTGCTAGACCCTTGACACGTTTGTTATACAAGGAGGTGAGGTTCCATTTTGACAGCGACTGACTAGAGGCCTTTCACACCATCAAGGGGGCACTTGTCAGCGCGCCAGTTGTCCAACCACCAGACTGGGACTTACCTTTCGAAGTGATGACTGATTGTAGCGATTTCGCAGTAGGAGCTGTTTTGGGACAGCGAAGGGACAAGAAACTTCATGTTATCTACTACGCCAGCAGAATTCTTGATGATGCGCAGTGCAAGTACGCTACAACCGAGAAGGAACTTCCTGCTATTGTGTTCGCTTTTGAGAAGTTCAGATCTTATCTTGTGGGGTCTAAGGTTATAGTGCATAATGATCATGCTGCTCTGAAGTATCTAGTTACAAAGAAGGATGCCAAGCCTAGGCTTTTGCGTTGGATTCTTCTGCTGCAGGAATTCGATCTTGAAATTAAAGACAAGAAGGGGATCGAGAATGGTGTTGCAGATCATTTGTCTAGACTACATGTAGTTGAAGAAACTTTCTTAGACGACAGCCTACATGAGGAGAACGTGTAGGCGATCAGTATTGTGTGCAATGACTACTTCACATCTGCACACCATACCGAGCTCCCTGAAATTCCCTGGTTTGGTGAGATAGCAAACTACTTGGCTTCAGAGAAAGAACCAAATAACTTTGTTGGGAACAAGAAGAAGAAGTTCTTGAGAGACATCAAACACTACAAGAAAACAAAGTTTTAGGGACCACTAAAAGAGTCCCAAAATGGTCGCAAATGACTCATTTGCGACCATTTTAGGACCAAAAACAGTAGTCGCAGATATTTGGTCGCTAAATAAAATGGTCGCAAAACTGTCACAAATTTGGGACTGATATGTGACTATAATATCAGTCTTAAATTAGAGACTGATTTTGTGACTACTTGTTAAAAACAAATTCAAAAAAAAAAACTAAAACAATTTAAAAAAAAAATATTTTATTTAGTAAATTAATTAATTACAAAAATTAAAATTAAAAAAAAAAGAAAAAAAGAAAAAAAAAGGAAAGAGGTTAACATCGCCGCCGCCTCCTCCTCTTCTCCGAGATGAAGCTTCACGGCGAGTCTCCTCCTCTTCTCCGAGATGAGGCCGCCGCCTCCTCGTCCTTCTCCGAGATGAAGCCGCTGCCTCCTCCTCCTTCTCTGAGATGAAGCTTCTCCGAGATGAAACTGCCGCCTCCTCATCCTCCTCCGAGATGAAGCTTCACGGCAACAAATTCCGACGCCCTTGTCTTGGCGACAAATTCCGAATCCTCGCCGGCGGATCTGCTCCTCCGGCACCACAGAAACACGGATCTGCTCATACCTTCAACACACTAGAACGAACAAGCGTTTAAATATCAAAAACCAACAAAAACAAATGGCTAAGACACCGGCGGTGGAGGTTGGAACTTACCGGTGAGTGAAGAGAACATGACGAGACTGACCTAAGATTTGGACAACAGATTCCTCTATCTCCAAGAGACCGTCGGAAGAAGAAGAAGAAGAAGAAGATAATCGTGGGAAGGAGAGAGATAAAAGATAAGGAAGGAGAAAAATCAATTAAAAAAATAATAAATAAAGCAGTATAAATTCTCCACCGTTGGATTAAACCAATCAACGGTGGAGGATCTCAATGCTCGTCACAAGGAACTAGCCAATGAGAAGCTTTCATTATTTTGTCATTTTGTCGCAAATTAGTCATAAATTTGTGACTCTTTTATGACTACTATTAAAAAAATCGACTGAAGTTGCTAAACGGTCGCAAATTTGTGACTATTTTGTGACAATCAAAAATCTTTACCCTAAACCCTAAACTTTAAGAACCTAAAAAGTTTGAATATGACTTTACAATGATTTTGTGTATATAGCAGTTCAAAAATATGTTAAAACTTAAAAATAAATAAATTTTGAGATAATTTTTATCTTTCAAAATCATTCCTTATAAAACACATGTAACACTTAGTAGATGTTATGATTAGATTGAAAATTTTGTAAGTGTTATATTTTTTGTTTATTATTTAATGTTTATGTGTAAGATCTAGTTTACAATTTAAGATTTAGAGTTTATGATTAAGGGTTGGAGGTTTAGGGTTTAGAATTTAGGATTTATAAAATGATCATATTAAAAAAATTTGTAAGTGTTGATTTTTTTTGTATATTATTTGATGTTTATGTGTAAAATTTTGTTTACAATTTAAGATTTAGATCAAGTTTATGATTAAGGGTTAGAGGTTTAGGGTTTATCGTTAAGGGTTTGTGGTTTGAGTTTAGAATTTATTGATTTCTATAAAACAAAATCAAGTGGAGTTGCAAATTAGTCCCAAATTTGTGACTATTTTGTGACTACTATTAAAAAATAGTCTCAAATTAGTCCCAAATTGGTCACAAAAAATGGGTTTACAAATTAGTGTACATGTTACCCTAAACCCTAAACTTTAAGAACATATAAGATTTGAATATCATTTTACAATGATTTTGGGTATATAACTGTTCAAAAATATATTTTACAATTTAAGATTTAGAGTTTATGATTAAGGGTTAGAGGTTTAGGGTTTATAATTTAGGATTTTTAAAATGATTATATTTTTAAAATTGTAAGTGTTGAATTTTTTTTTATATTATTTGATGTTTATTTATTTGATGGTTTGTATATTATTTGATGGTTTAGGGTTTAGAATTTTATTTGTATATTATTTGATGTTTATTTTAAAACAAATTGAGTGGAATTGCTTAACAGAAGCAAATCAGTCACAAATTTGGGACTACTTTTGCAAGTCCTTAAACAGTCGCAAATTTGAGACCCTTTTGTGACTCCTCTGTTTCGTCAATAATTTGCGACTGTTTTGCCACTGCATTGCGAGTAGTCGCAAAGTGGTCGCAAATTAGTCACACTTTCGTCCCATTTTTTTGCGACCAAAAAAAAAGTCACAAAAGTTGGTCACAAAAACTGTGTTTTCTTGTAGTGAAACGTTATTTTTGGGATGAGCCATACATATACAAGCAGTGCTCAGATGGTGTCTTTCGGAGATGTGTTTCAGATGAAGAAATTCCTGGTATTCTTTTCCATTGTCATGGTTCGAAATACGCTGGACACTTTGCCACGTTCAAGACAGTGTCCAAGGCTCTGCAAGCCGGTTTCTGGTGGCCAACTATGTTTCGCGATGCACATGCTTTCATATCCAAATGTGATTCATATCAAAGGCAGGGAAATATTAGCAAGAGGAACGAAATGCCACAAAATTTCATCTTGGAGGTTGAAGTGTTCGATGTGTGGGGTATTGATTTCATGGGCCCTTTTCCATCCTCTTATGGAAATCAATACATCCTCATTGCAGTCGACTATGTGTCTAAATGGGTTAAAGCGCTGGCTAGCCCAACGAATGATGCCAATGTGGTCTTAAGGATGTTCAAATTTGTGATCTTTCCTAGGTTCAGTGTGCCTCGAGTGGTGATAAGCGATGGTGGATCTCATTTCATTAACAATGTCTTTGAATGGCTCTTAAAGAAGTATGGGGTTAAGCATAAGGTAGTCACTACTTACCATCCGCAGACGAGTGGACAGGTCGAAATTTCCATCAGGGAGATCAAAGGTATCCTGCAAAAGACTGTGAACACAACGAGGAAAGATTGGGCTACAAAGCTGGATGACGCTCTTTGGGCATACAGAACCGCCTACAAGACACCTTTGGGCACGACACCATTCCACCTTGTCGATGGGAAATCGTATCATCTTCCTGTAGAGCTCGAGTACAAGGCAGCATGGGCTGTAAAGTTGCTGAACTTTGACATCAAATCTGCATCTAAAAGACGGAGGATGCAACTGCACCAGCTAGAATAGATTCATCACATGGCCTTTGAGAGCTCGAAGATTTACAAAGAGAACACCAAGGCCTATCATGACAAGAATATCATTCCCAGGAACTTCGCTGCAAATGATCAGGTATTGATTTTCAACTCTCGCCTTAAACGTTTTCCAGGGAAGCTGAGATCGAGATGGTCCGGACCATTCACAATCAAGTAGGTGAGACCGTACGGAGCTGTGGTGTTACTGGGCACTATAGGAAATGAGTTTGTGGTTAATGTTCAACACCTAAAGCCATACCTCACTGAAGCATAAATCGATGGGGACGAAACCTTTCCCCTTGGTGACCCATCTCACGCCTAAAAGGCTATCAAGTCAAGCTAATGACTATAAACAAGCGCTTGGTGGGAGGTAACCCACCGGTACGTGTTATTTTCATTCTTTTTGTTTTATTTTTCTTTGACTCTGTTTTACCTTCTTCTTGGTTTATTTTCACACCGAGACGGTGTGAAGTAAGTATGGGGGAGGGTCTCTATCGTTACTAACGCTCTTTCTTTTGTTTTATCTTTTGAGTCATTTTGATGGTTTCTTTTTAGTTATTCTGTTTTATTGAGTCAAAACTTGTTGGAGACTAATATCACGACCTTTGAATTTTTATGGGATTTGAATCTAAGTGACCATTGTTACAGAGTTAGCTACATATCAGACTAATGGAAAATCTAAAGGCTGACCAGTTAATCAGAGGCATCCATGTTTCTAGGAAAATTCAGAAAGCTTGAGCTAGTTTCTGAGCTCTTCCTTATACCTCATCATCGTGATTGGTGTCTTCAGAGCTCGAATCCTCATTGCAGAGTTCTAAAGGAAATGTGAATCTCCGTGTTTTCCAAACATTTTCTTTTTGCTTAGTTTTTTGTTTGCTTAGGGACAAGCAAAAGACTAAGTCTGGGGGAATTGATATGTTTGGTTTTT
The DNA here is from genome assembly GCA_030161315.1 of Eutrema japonicum. Lineage (NCBI taxonomy): Eukaryota > Viridiplantae > Streptophyta > Magnoliopsida > Brassicales > Brassicaceae > Eutrema > Eutrema japonicum. The sequence goes on from BSQW01000011.1 coordinate 36,594,976, forward strand.
ACCGCTTTTTAACACATGTTTTGGTGTTTCTTTTGAGTATTTTATCGAGTCAAAGTTCGTTTTTAGAGTCTTTTAGTCATTTATTTAGTTATATCAGGTAAAAAGGCGTTTAAGGAAGAAATTGGAGTTGTGTGGGCAAAAACGCATGGAACAGTACAAAAAGAGCAATAATCGATCGATGCAAGGAGTCCATCGATCGATGCAATACCATCAGAAGAATCAAAATCGATCGATGCAAGGAGTGCATCGATCGATGGAGCATGCCCAGAAAGTCCAAAATCAATTGATGCACAATTGGAGCCGATCGATGCATCACCCTCCGAAGAGCCAGAATTGATCGATGCAAGGAGTGCATCGGTCGATGGAGGATGCCCAGAAAGTCCAAAATCGATCGATGCAATATGTGCATTGATCGATGCACGCCGGCGAGAAGGAAAATTCTGATTTTCCTGTTTTGCCCCAGAAACTGCATATTCTGACCTAATTCGCCCAGAACCCTATTTATACATTATTCTCAGCCACTTTTTAGGAATCTCTATTTTTACTACTCTCTATCCTACACAGATTTTTGGCTATTGATTTTGTAAGCAAGAAGAAGAATCTCTGCATCTATTGAGAAGAATTCTAAACCCTTTCCTCTCTTTCATTATTATTATGTGTTTCTCTCTATCTCCTTGCTTGTTCTCCGTTGCCATGTCTGAGTAGTCTCATAGTTAGGTTTAGGGTTTCAAAGGGATCCATGAATCATTGAATTAGACATAGATAGAGATTTATCTTTTGTGGTTTTCGCTTATTGTTGTGTTTATTGCTTAGGCCAAGTTGGCCGCTTGCCTATGATCTAAGGTTTAATCTATACCACGGAAGTGTCGTAGGTTGCTAGAAAGAACATAAGCGAGGGAATTATCCTTAGTCAACGGAAATTGATGTTAAGGAGATTCGTGAACATATTGAACCAATTCGTTAATGCTGGTCTAGAACTCTATATTCAACGGAATTTAGGATTCTAGGTTGCTAGATTTAGTAATCAATACCACGGAAGTGGATTGGTTAGATATTTATGTTTGAGTTTGAAACTTGTGTTTATTCATTCCCTGAATAATTGTTTGATTCATGAACTCTTGATTTCCACGAAGAAATCATCGACCTGACGTATTTCTTTTATGGAATTCATACCGTTTTTAGTTATTTTCATTACTTCGCAAATCAAACCTTATTATCGTCTTAGCTTAATTTCATCTTGTGAGAATCGTAGTGTAACATTGGTCTCTGTGGATTCGATCCTAAAGTACTACATTGACATACTGTTATTATTGCAGTAGTGTACACTTTAGTTAATTGATTACGTGGTAAAACACCTAAATCCACCGCCCTATACTTCTCCAACAATTGCTTCTTGAAGCGGCCCGAAAACGGTAGCTTCGGTATAAAGGTGGTGGAACAAATGGAGTCTCCTTCTTCTTAGGCTTCTCCTTGGTCTTCTCTTTGGTAGCAACTTCCTTCTCTTTGTCTTCAATACCCACAAAGCCATCCTTAGTCACATCTTCTTCGGTTTCAAGCATCTCCCCCCCCCCCAACTTGGACATCGATGTCCTCACCGATCTTATGGGCTTCACGAGGGGGAAGTTCCTTGCCACATCGAAGTTTGATGGCGTTCACATATTCCTTGGGATTAGTCTCGTGCTTGCATGGTAATTGACCTTGTGGCCGTGAAGAAGAAGCTACTCCTTTGCCTTCAAGTTGCTTGATTGTAGAGTTCAATGTCTCAAATTTAGACGTGAGATCATTGTAGGAGAAATCCACTTTGTTGTGGATCTCCGCCATCTTCTTACTAATCTCCATTGCTCCATTGGTTTGACCTTGAAGAAGTTGTTGGATAATGTTCTTCATATAAAAATCTTGAGGCGTAGAGGCGTTGTCTTGAGCTTGTGGATTGAAACCGGGTGGAGCAAAGCCTTGCTTGTGTTGAAACCCGCCTTGGTTCCCTTGAAAATTGTTCTTGGGAACATAGCCTTGTTGGTTGGAGTTGGAGGCTTGACCTTATTGTTATTGAGTGAATTGCTTTTGTTGTGGAGCTTGGTTGCTTTGTTGTTGTTGAGGGTAGATTTGGTCTTGTGGGTTTTCGATGTTTGAGTTCCGGTAAGAGAAATTTGGGTGGTTGCGGTAGTTGTTGTTAAAACCGCCTCTTTGGTACGTAGCCTTGATTACCCACATAATTCATCTCTTCTTGTGTACCCACATCTCTTTCTTTCTCTTGGTAACCTTAGGTGTCTCCAAAGTCGCCAACAAAGTGAACCGGTTTTTTAGAAGCGCTAATGAGCTTGTCAATCATAGAAACTTGCGTGTCTATCTTCTTGGTAAGAATCTTCATTTCTTTAGACCGATGTTGTTCATTAAAATCGCTAGTCGTCCTCGTAGCCCGGTCATAATCATCCCCATAAGTTCCATCGCTTTGAGCGCTTGCGTGTCCATCTTCTTGGTGAGAATCTTCATTTGTTTAGACCAATGTTATTCATCAAAATCGCTAGTCGTCCTCGTAGCCCGGTCATAATCATCCCCATAAGTTCAATCGCTTAGAGCGAGGTTCTCCACGACCTCCATGGCTTCATCTACATCTTTGGCTAAGAAGTTTCCATTACAAGCCGTGTGTAAGAGCATCCTTATTTTGGGTAATGCACCGCGATAGAGGGTACTCAAAAGAGAGGCGTTGGAGAAGCCATGATACGGGCATTGAGAGGTGTAGCTTCTAAACCGTTCCCAAGCTTCGTTGAAGGATTCATTTCTGCGTTGTGTAAAACTCGAGATTTCGTTCATCAACTTGGCGGTCCTAGAAGGAGAGAAGAACTTTGCAAGGAAAGCTCGCTTGCAATCATCCCATGACGTGATTGACCCTTGAGGAAGATTATTCTCCCATTGATGTGCCTTATCTCCAAGGGAGAATGGGAAGAGTCTTAGCTTGAAACCATCCTTGGATACATCGTTCATCTTGGTTAGGCCGCATATCCTATCGAATTGATCGATATGGTCCAACGGGTCTTCCATAGATAGGCCGTGATATTTGTTGCTTTGAACCATATTGATTAACCTCGCCTTCAATTCAAAGGTATTGTTCTCCACCGGAGGGGCTTGGATCCCTTGACGGTTTTGATGAGCATTGGCGGCATCACCCGCGCCAACTACGTTTTGAGCCAGTGTAGGATGGTTTGGTGCTCGCACATTCCGGGCGGGAGGTGGTGGGTGTTGCATGTGCCCTCCTTGAGCTTGGTGGATTCCATTTCCACCATGCCCTTGTGCTTACACATTCGCAAATTGCCCATTGTTGTTTTCGACGGGAATTTCCTCAACGTTCTCCATACCCAATCGCACAATGTGTTGTTGTCGTTCCCTTCTCTCCTTGCTCTACTTGCCCGTTCCAAGAGATTGATATCGTCTCGTGGCTCAACTAGGTTGTCGGTGCCTCGAGAACGCGTATGCATACACCTACAAGAGAAAGGTAGCAATAAGAAGTGAAATAGATTAGTAACAAGATAAAAAGAAAGCTTAATCTCAAGAAGATCTAAAATCTTAATGTTGAAAGCTAAACCCAATTGGCAACGGCGCCAAATTAATAGTAGGATTTTTTACTAATCCATTACTCAAACCCCACTCGTGTCATCGTGGTATTTAAGGTATCAATCCATATGGGTTTAAATGTCTCAATCACTAAGAATGCATAGAACTACTTAATTTAAGCAAATAATGGTTGGTTTTGGGAAATAATTCTAGTTGTCTAATTCAAATTAAACAAGAAACAAGAACTATCAACACTAAACGAGATTAAATGCAATAATAAAAGGCGAATCCAAGGATCAGGTTACAAAATTAAGGTGATTCTATAGCTAATTTATGATGCCCAATACACAATCAATGCTAATCCCTAGGTTAAGAACACTAATTATGACTAACCATCTCTCAAGGCACTAATTACTTTGCTAATCACTAAATCAAGAACAAATTCTCATTTGTGATAGAGTGATTAGCCAGCATTAAATTTATTATTCAAATCAACCAATACACACCCTAGACATCCACTCTCATAGGCTAGGAATGAATATTTCTAACTAAGCTCTTCGGAGAATTTCATTAAACACCTTGTGGGTGTGAAATTCCCTAAAGTCTATAGTGATTATCTCTAACCTAATCTAGCATTAAGCACACTTAGATAGAAGAGGGATCCATAAACTAAAGCCCTAAGCATCATAAATAAACATAATCATCACCCTAAATCTACCTCTTCCCAAGATTCTAAGTGATTACTCACTAATCATTAGGAAACCAACAAATCACATGAAGAAGATGTTAAATTCCATGATTAAATGATTGGATGTTTAAGAAAGAAGAGATAGAAGATAGAAATCAAAAAATTCAAACTTAAATTGCATAAACAAAGAAGATGTCTTTTACAAATTACTTAGAACTCTAAAAATGAGGGTTTTAGCATGAGAAAAAGCTTTGATCAAAGAAAAATTAGGTTCAAAATATTTATAGTGAATAGTGGCAAACTGGGTGTTGACATGGTCGGGTCTGGGCCGAATTGATTAGAAGGGTTTGTACCGACCGAGTCTGGGTCGGTACAGCTTTTCTCCTTGCGCCGTTCGGATGATACCGAATGAGATGGGGGAGGATTTTTGAAAGTATACTTGTGGAGGAGTTGTGAGCGTTAACGGCTTTTGAGTATAATCACTAACTTTTTGTGCGGGCGGAGATGAAAGCTACCAGTCGAGTATTAAAGTTGTAGGTGTGTATGGTGTATGAAAGTGGACTACACATATTATCCGTGTTCCAAGTTCAAGAATTGATATGCTCAAATTAATACCCTAAAAGTACTAAAGCAGTTGTTGTAGTATATGTAGGGGTCGAACACAAGGACTCCAGAAATCACACAATAGATCAGATAGATTCGAATTAAGCTAAACCAAAAGATGTAATTGAAAACAGTACGTAAATTAAACAAGTTGTAATTCGATTGGGAGAAAGATAGGTTCAGGGTATTCCTTAGGAAATCAATGAATGCAGATAAACTAACTAACATGATTCAGATTTAGCGCAGTTCTTGAACTCAAATCACTAAAGTATAATTAACCAACTCTCGTTGCGAAAACTATCTAAGTCTAAATCCTAGAATTCCAAATCTCTTTGTGAATCCTAAAGTATAAACCAGTTTTTAGATCAGGTTTGATTTGTTCACAAAATAACTAAACCAAATCTCTTTGCGAATAGTTATTTTGCTCACCTAAGGTTCTATCAGGTAATTAATCGCACTTTCGCGCCTAATCAATTATCCTAAGATCTAAGTTCCAGATTCGTCAACCTAGAATTAGCTTTGAACAGAACCTAAGGCGAAGAACTAATTCAGATAGTGAATCCTAATTAAATAATCGACCTAGCATTCAGAGAAAACCCTTATGAGAACCCTGAACCTAAAGTGGATCTACTCAGACATGGAGAATAAAAGCAACATGATTGAATAGATCATCAAATAAATCAATAAAACACAGGAGTTCAGAGTTGTCTCTCCAAAAACTAAAGTAGAATCAAGAATAATGAAAGCCTCGCCATCAAAGTGGCTGAAAAACCTAATTATAATCCTAAAACACGTTCTGGGGCTTATTGTAATAATAAAAGACTTCTGGACCAAATTGCAATTCCACAATTCTTCATTTAAGTCGCGATTCGTGTCTGCTGCAGTAGGTATCGACCGATACAAGGAAGTGTCGATCGATACCGAGGTTTCAAATTGGGTACTCAGCTACACGAACGTCTGCTTTGCTCCAAAATGCTCCAGAAAGCTCCAATATCTCCAATTATGCTTCAAACGTGCTAAAACATGTAAAAGACTCTAAAAACTACATAATAGTATAATGATTCTATAAAACGGACTTATATCATGGCTTAAACGGGGTAAAAACCATGATATATCAACTCCCCCAGACTTAGCCTTTGCTTGCCCTCAAGCAAATAGAAGACTAAACCAGAGAAAGAGGTTTGAAAACATAGAGACTCACATGTTCTTGAAACATTGCAATGACCATCTTTTTCTTAGTGCTCCACATATCACCTGACCAGCTTTTGATCTAACCACCATGTACTTTTCCGTAGACATTCGCAACTTCCCAGACTACACACATTATTTCACAGCATCGTTCAATCAAGCCCTCTTCGCCAGTTTCATCGCTGTGATTAATACCAAGAACCTTCTAGATTCTTTCTCATACAATATCATGACAAAGAACCACCCTTTTCACACTTTCTGGTATTATTTTCTCTCCCAGACTTATTTCTTATTATGTTCTCGCATATGCTTATTAAGGTTCGAGACGCGAGTATTGATGGTGTTTGCCACCGAATCCCCGGTTCTTCCCTTAAAAAGTAATCAAAGGTGTAGGCGAATAATGGTATCACAGGAAATTTTCCTAACCTCGCTTTCACCTTTGTGTGATCATTTCCTCTGAAGTAGAATAATGGGATCGCAGGAAATTTTCCTAACCCTCTACTCAGAACAAAATCATTTCATCTTTTAAATGCATCTTATTAACTTGTAACAGGGAGAGAAATACCATTATTTTAAACATGTGGGTTCTTTTGTCAGATACGAATGAGAAATCAGGCTCTATGGACATCAATCACCTCAATGAAGTGCAAAAATTTGGCTGAGGCTTTAAAGAACTTTGCTGGAAACATGAGTGTCTTCTAGTTAACTGGTCAGCCTTTGGATTTTTCATTAGTCGATCGAGAACCGATTCTGTAACAATGGTCACTTAGAAGCAAGGTCAGATCAATAGATTCAAGAAAAAGATCACAGTCTCCAACAGATTTTGACTCAATAAAACAACGAATGACTAAAAAATGACTGACTCTAAGAAAAACAAAAACAATGTCAGCGACTACCTCCCCCAGACTTGAACAACACTATCCCCAGTGTTATCTAGCCTAGGGTTGGTGAAAGAAAACAAATGAACCAAGTGGATTGTGAAAATCGCCAATCTTACCTGTGAAGGTGATGAGTGTCGATCGATATAGACTAGTATCGGTCAATACCAGCTGTATGTCGACACATGCTTGCAAATCAATGGTATCGAGTTGTTTAACCCAGGGAAAGTGATCCAAAGTGTTAGAAGTTAGCACTATTAGGAAAACTCAAAACAGGTTGATACCAACAAGATAATCAAGCATAAATCCATGAGTTCAAATGCAAAAATAAAGCTGAAATAAGTTTAACACAAACGAAAAATAAAAAGAAGAAAATAAAAAGAAAAGAAAAAAAAACGTGAAAACAGAAGAAGACTAATCCTCTGTCGCCTCGGAATCGCCATCAGCATCAGGATCAACCGAAGTCTGCGAGGTCCCAGGCTGAGACGAAGGAGCAGCGTCCGTGTCAGTCATGCCGCGGCAGCGAGAAATAGCAGTCCAGATGCTCCGCATACTCTCTATCATCACCTTCTGAAAGGCGGCTGGCTCCATCGGAAGTTCCGAATCAGAAGGAAAGGATGGTGCAGGGATAGAAGAAGTCGCTGCTCACGATCGATGGGCTCATCCTCTCTGGCGTGAAGTAGATGGAATGTCAGCAGCAGCAGGTGATGGTGCAGGAGCTCATCGTCGAGTCGCAGGTGCACGAATCAACAGGTGTGGTGGAGGCTCGAAACGAAGCTGAAAAGGATCCTCGAGAATGTCTGTCAGCTCGTCGTTAGGGAGTGACACCAGAAAATCCCCAGCAGATGTAGTGAAGAACCAACGCCTCTCGGGTTTCAACCACTTAAGGTTCTTCAGATGGCTCTCATCCATAAACCGATGCGCAGTGACTATCGAGCAGCTCGTAGTACTGATCCCGAGGTGCTGGAAGATAGGAGTGAGGAGACTACCAACTGTCTCTGTCTTCGTGCTCGTGCCTGTGAATGGTTTGGTCTTCAAGGAGACCAAATGATGCACAAAGACAGCGCCAAGGTTGACCTCTGTAAGCTCAGGCCATGCGAAATCCACCTCATGAATAATGTCTCTGATAGCCAGACACAGAAGTAAAAGCTCGGACACCCTCATCTTGTTTGGTTCCATCTTGCACAAGAGAGTGGTGCTCAGGATCCTAACCAAACAGCGCAGGACCGAGTGTCGTATATCCATCTGAGTGGACTCCTTAGAGTAATAAGCACCATTCCCGAAATGCTCCCAAAATGTCTGCATGTCAGGATGCTGCACGGGAAGAGCAACCCTCCTGCAATCCCGCGTAAAACCATAGATGTCACAGAGATCATGGAGTGGTAACATGTACCTCACTCCACAGGCCATGAAGGTCAAGGTACCTTCCTGTGCATCCCGGAGAACCTCGTCCTGGTAGTAAACGCGAACTGTCGCCATGAACTGACGAACCAAATCCTGCTAAAGATCATGCTGCTGAGTGGCCATCCGGCCAAGACCAATCTTTCCAAGCAAACAGGCCAGCTCTGTGTCAAGGCCCAAGCGACGCATGGAGACTCCGTCAACAAACCGAGTAGGCTCTATAACCACTCTCAACAACGCGTTATAGTGCAGCGTGTCATAATCATCCCATGCCTCCAATATGGGTCTGTAAGTGCAGTCATCACCCAGCGCAACCTTTTTCTCCGTCCCGTTCCAATCGCGATGACAAGGGATCCTGGTCTTCTCGTTCAGCTTAGGCCAAGGACCTCTGCGTGGGGCTGCGGGAACATCAGGAGCAGATGGATTAGAGCTCGATGCGTCTGTAGTCCTACCTCTCTTTGACCTAGATGCCATCTGCAAACAAGACAGAAAGACACAGCATAAATCCAACACCTCTCAGCAAATCGCAGCAAATTCTAATCAGAAGACACGGATGGTGTCGATAGATACCAGAGGGTATCGATCGACACCCTAGCCAGTTTCCAGTTTCAACGAATTCCCAAATTCCAAATTATCCAAGAGTCCAAATTAAAGGCAATTGAATGTAAGGCAAGGCTCGAAACCACTCTAGAGCATCTCAGCAAATGACCATTGTCAAGAAAAACAAGTGCTAAAGAGTAAAATCTCACAAACCACAAACCTAAAATTCGGACTGAAAAAGTGGAATTTCGAGTACATACCTTTGCTAATTGAAGAAACAAATGCTAGAAAGAGATAGAGGATAAAAATCCAATGAATCTAGGTACTTGAATCACCAAAATCGGTGAAGAAATGAGGGAGATGCGATTTGATAGAGAGATGGAGGCGATATCGATCGATGGAGATGAAAGAAGAGAAAAAGAAACCCGAGGGTTTTGAAAGAAAACTTACCTGCCCGCATGGTGTCGATCGACACCGTGTAATATCGGTCGACGCTTGTTGGCCAATTCCTACTTTTTCTCCGCATGGTATCGATCGACACGGACAGGTGTCGGTCGATACTCCTCGTCCAAATCTGCTTCACGTTAAGACACAAGACACAAAACACAAAACTAAAAATAAAAACAAAAATAAAAGACTTATGTACAGACTCACCAGTGGGTTTCCTCCCACCAAGCGCTTGTCTTACGTCACGAGCTTGACTTTACGGACGATCAGTCAGGAGAAGAATGAGAACTTGGGCCCAAACAAACTCCACAATTAGACATCGCCAGCTTCAGAGTTCTGCTCATCATGCTCTCCACAAACTCCTGTCCTTTCTCTTTCAGCTCCGAAATGAGAATAACTCTAGACTTAGAGAATGGTTTCGAAGTTCCCTTGCACTTCAACTTATATTCAATTGAATTTCCATCGCACTTCTAAGGGGTTAAAGTCACATGGGGAACACTTTTTACTCCTTTGCTCTTCACCTTTTTCTTTGCCTTGGCTGTTTTGACGTCTTTCTTGGTGATGACAGAAGGATTATCTAGAAGGTCTATGACAATTGGCTCGTCAGGAGGCTCTTCCAAAAGATCAACTACCAACGTCTCTCCCGTAACAATTATGATACAAGAGATGTGTGTGGGAGTTCCTCTAGGGATGGCTTTGTAGTACACCTCCTTGTCAATGTATGAGAACGAGATTTGCTTGCTGGATGTGTCCATAATGGCACCAACTGTAGCATGAACGGTCTTCCCAAAATGAACTGCGTACGGGATTGTGCACTCATCTCCACAACCTGAAAATCAGTAGAAACCAGGCAATCTCCTACTTTAACCGTCAAATCAGTGATTATACCATACGGAAGTGAGGTGGAACTGTTCGTGAATGTGATAGATGACTTGGGCGGTCGAATATCAGCTCCTAATCTTTCTGCAATTGCCCTTGACATGACATTGACGCTAGCCCCTGAGTCAACGAGAGACTCTTTGAATTCAACGCCAGAGATAAAACACGGAACAGAGAATATTCATGGGTCTTCCCTCTTGTTCAACTGCCACAGCGGTAGTGACTTGCTTCTGGCCTTGATAAAGAGCACCTCGATCTCTTCCAGAGTTTCTCTGCAATCTCGGAAGTGACTCAACAAAGGGCGGTACTCTAGAGCTTCTTCAAAAGTCAGTGTGTGGGGAATCCTTCGTACCATCTTCTCAAAGCCAAGCAGCTGCTTTGGAGAAATGGGGTCTCTGAGGTGTCTAGGTAGTTCAGGGTATGGCATCGTAGGTTTGTAAACACTCTCTGGCGTCAACTCAGGTGTCTTCTCGACTGCATGGTCAGTGTCAATCGATTCAGGGATGGTATCGATCGATACACGGGGTTTTGAGATTTCCCGTGAAAGTGCTTGGATGGGTTTCGATCGATACTCGGTGGTGTCGGTCGATACCTTGGAATTTTCCGAATCTTCATCGTCATCTTCTACAGGATCGTCAAAAATTCCTGCATTCAAACCCTTTTCTACCACTGCAGTGACCTCTCTAGCACTTCCTAAGGTGATTTCATTGACGTGTTCATTGTGTGAATGAACCTTCTTTCCCTTGGCAGCTGCTGCAGTCTGAGCTACTTGAGTTTCCAGCATCTTATGGCTAGTCTTGAGAGCCTCGATTTTTCCATTCAGATCGGTATACACAACATCCAATTTCCCATTGAAGTTCGTTGTTATCTTCTCCTGCCCTTGAACCAGCTGTTCAAACATATCCTCAATCTTACTCTCAGGGGTCTTAGCAGGTATAGGTTGATAAGATGAACTCTCATAGTTCCTTGTGTAGCCACTGCTCTGGAAAGGTTTCTGGACAAACTGATTCGACCCAAAACTAACTCCACCAATATATTTAACAAACTCCACTTCATCTTCAGCAGCAAATTGGACCGCCTTTTGGGTCTTTCCCATCAACAGATCGTGCATTGAATCCAACTTAGCATTCACCTCTGCGATTCGACTGCTATCCAAGTTACCAGCTTGCTTCTTGCGCTCCATGTCTGCATTCTTGGTACTATTGCAAGAAGCCAAGTTCTCAATCAGCACATAAGCATCGCCGGGATACCTTGTGTTGAAATTTCCATTACTTGCGGCATCCAAGGACATCTGATACCTCCAATCGATCCCTCTGTAGAAAATGCCCAGCAGCTGAACCTGAGTGAACCCATGGTGCGGACAATCTCTCTAATATGACCTGAAACGAATCCAAACAGCCTTGAGTGCCTCAGTCGGTCCTTGAGAAAACTAAGGAATCTTGTTCCTGAGCTCTTCGGATCTTGCATCATTATAGAAATTATTCAGGAACGCTTTCTTCATCTCATCCCATGTAGTTAGCGAACCAGGAGACAACTGTTTCAGCCAATAAGCTACATCTCCACCAAGAGAGTATGGGAAGAGCTTACAGAAAAGGTAATCATAGGATACTCCATGGCACTTGATGCTTGTAACCAAATCCTCAAACCTCTCAATGTGATCCATAGGGTGTTCATGAGAAAGACCATGAAAGAGATGCTGACCCACAAGAGTGTAGTATGCAGGTTTCAGCTCATAGTTATTTCTTTGAAATGGTGGAGGGCGAATCACTGATCGATTGGCATAAAACTGATCAGGCCTGTTGTACTCCCCAATCTTCCTACCGCGATTAATCACAGCGTTCCCTGCATTCACAGCAATTGCAGGGACAATGATATTTCCAGTTTCATCAAGTCGCTGCCCTATCTCATCGCACAATTGACCCTCTTGGTCTCTCAAAGCTCCAGCAGCATCCTGAATCAAAATCATTGTATTGTTGTTCATCTCTGCTTGCCTTTTTGCTTTTCTGTTTGTATGTTCCAAGTGTGCTAGCTGCTCGTTTGACAGATCAACTAGCGGAGTGTTCTTGTTCCTTCTGGTTTCACGAAGAGGCATGTACCTGAAACACAAAAGTCAAGAACATAAGTAACTGAAATTCACGACGGGTATCGACCGATACCACTAGGGTGTCGATCGATACTCAACGATTTAGTCAAAATTCTAAGCTAAAATCTAATGGCGAAATTGAGTCCCCGGCAACGGCGCCAAATTTGATATGCTCAAATTAATACCCTAAAAGTACTAAAGCAGTTGTTGTAGTATATGTTGGGGTTGAACACAAGGACACCAGAAATCACACAATAGATCAGATAGATTCGAATTAACCTAAACCAAAAGATGTAATTAAAAATAGTACGTAAATTAAACAAGTTGTAATTCGATTGGGAGAAAGATAGGTTCATGGTATTTCTCAGGAAATCAATGAATGCAGATAAACTAACTAACAGGATTCAGATTTAGCGCAGTTCTTGAACTCAAATCACTAAAGTATAATTAACCAACTCTCGTTGCAAAAACTATCTAAGTCTAAATCCTAGAATTCCAAATCTCTTTGTGAATCCTAAAGTCTAAACCAGCTTTTAGATCAGGTTTGATTTGTTCACAAAACAACTAAACCAAATCTCTTTGCGAATAGTTATTTTGCTCACCTAAGGTTCTATCAGGTAATTAATCGCACTCTCGCGCCTAATCAATTATCCTAAGATCTACGTTCCAGATTCGTCAACCTAGAATTAGCTTTAAACAGAACCTAAGGCGAAGAACTAATTCAGATAGTGAATCCTAATTAACTAATCGACCTAGCATTCAGAGAAAACCCTTAAGAGAACCCTGAACCTAAAGTGGATCTACTCAGACATGGAGAATAAAAGCAACATGATTGAATAGATCATCAAATAAATCAATAAAACACAGGAGTTCAGAGTTGTCTCTCCAAAAACCAAAGTAGAATCAAGAATAATGAAAGCATCGCCATCAAAGTGGCTGAAAAACCTAATTATAATCCTAAAACACGTTCTGGGGCTTATATTAATAATTAAAGACTTCTGGACCAAATTGCATTTCCATAATTCTTCATTTAAGTCGCGATTCGTGTCTGCTGCAGTAGGTATCGACCGATACTAGACAGTGTCGATCGATACCGAGGCTTCAAACCGGGTACTCAGCTACACGAATGTCTGCTTTGCTCCAAAATGCTCCAGAAAGCTCCAATATCTCCAATTATGCTCCAAACGTGCTAAAACCTGTAAAAGACTCTAAAACACTACAGAATAGTAGAAAGACTCTATAAAACGGACTTATATCATGGCTTAAACGGGGTAAAAACCATGATATATCTAGTATCCAAAGAAGACAAGAAGGCCGCTTTAGAAATTCTAGCAAAGTCTTAATAGAAATAAGCCATGAATCCTAAAGAATACATGTTCCTCAATGTTTCGTTTAATTGTTTTACAAACTTGTTCTAATCATTTGCTTGCTTACTTTATGTTTTATTTCATCGCTTAATTTAGTTTATTTTCCTAGTTACAACGGTGACAACAAAACCCAGAAAAATATAGCTTACGTCTAGACACAAGTTAGAAATCGTTAGAAATTAGACAACATCACTCCATGGATTCGATCCCTAAATACTACTTCGCGTGCTGTACTCTTGCACCTAGTAAAAGGGTAAACCCAGCACGTTGGTACTCATTCCGACAGTGTCATCTCACCATCGACCAACCATATTCTTCCCTACCGTTGATATTCGTAATTTGTCAAAACTGACCAATAACCAAAAATTTGAAGACACGAGTTTCTGAGGTTTGTTTCCTTTAACTCTTGTCTCCAGCAAAGCACCAAACTGAAATGACTTCTTACCTAATTTCGTATAACTTAATGTTTTGTAGACTTATTCAATCCTTGAATATTCCAAAAGAAACCCGACATAAATCAGTTTTTTTTCCTCATACTCATTCTTCCCAAACCCCTCGGAAGTTGATCCTTTATGACCTGAGTACTGGATTCCGAGGAATTCTTGGCATAATTCTTCTTAGCTTGTGGGAGTGAGGTTCGTATCTTATGACCCTCCCCTTTCTCCGACAAACTTATATCATATTATTTGTCTTTTACCTTTCTTCAAGAAGAATGTAAGATTAATACCTTTCTTTAAGAGTGATCAGCTCATTACTTGCTCGATAAAACTAGAGGAAAGGGAAGATGAATTATTTTGCTCATTAGTGTATGCCTCAAACTTCATTGGGGGGGGGGGGGGGGGGGCGAAAGAATTTGTGGAGTGATTTACGAGATCATTACGATTCTCTTATATTTTGTAATAAACTGTGGCTAATACTTGGGAATTTTAACAAGATACTCGATGAAGAGGAGCACGCGAGTTTTGAACATTCTCCAAATATTATCTCACAAATGAGAGATTTCCAGGTGCTGGTGAGTTGTTGTTCGCTCACGAACTTGCCGTCTCATGGCTCTTTATTCACCTGGTGTAACAAGAGGGAGTAGGGTTATGAATGAGCGATGGCTTCAAGTTTTCCCTCACTCATACAATGTATTCGAGGCTAGAGGATGTTCAGATCATTTACCGTGTAGAGTTCACTTAGATTCAGAAGTATTATCGAATCGGAAGCCCTTCAAATTTGTAAATGTGGTCGAAGATTTGGAAAGCTCGATTTTTATATTTTGCTGGGAGACTTCAACTTATTGAGTCGGTTATCTTAAGTTTGACAAATTTATCGATGATAGCATTTATACTACCATCATATTGTCTCCACAAGATTGAGAAGTTATGTTTGGTGTTCCTCTGGTGTGGTCCTAGTCTAAATTCTAGAAAAGCAAAGCTTTCATGGCAAGAAATAACGCTGCCGAGAGAAGAGGGTTGGCTTGTTATAAGGCATTTGAAGCAGGTAAACATGGTATGTTGTCTTAAGTTGGTTTGGATAATAGCATATTCCCATCCTTCGATGT
Organism: Eutrema japonicum; assembly: GCA_030161315.1. Taxonomy (NCBI): domain Eukaryota; kingdom Viridiplantae; phylum Streptophyta; class Magnoliopsida; order Brassicales; family Brassicaceae; genus Eutrema; species Eutrema japonicum. The sequence goes on from BSQW01000011.1 coordinate 36,610,145, forward strand.
GGATAAATTGGATCAAGACATATATGATTGATATGCTTGGTTTTTACCGTTTTTTAACACATGTTTTCGTGTTCCTTTTAAGTCTTTTATTGAGTCAAAGTGTGTTTTTAGAGGTCAAAGTGTGTTTTAGAGTATTTTAGTCTTTTATCGAGTCTTTACAGGTTTTAAGTTGATTTGGAGGAAAACAAAGCATTTTGGTTGCAAAAGGTGAAACTAGGAATGCAGAGTCATGTAGAAGCATCAGACGTATATCATTATTTGAAGGACTTCCCACCTATGGATCGATCTGATATTTTGACACAAGATAGGTCTGTGAATTAGCTTTCATTTGCATGTGGTGTGAAGGAAATCCAACCGTGCGAGCAAGAGTTATACCCGATTTACTGAAGACATGTTAATCTGCCTCGCAGAAGAAGCATGCGCAGAACATGGAGGGTTGCATCGACCGATGCAACGGTAGATTCTGACTCTCTGTGGGGGTTTGCATCGACTATCTGCATCAACCCGTGCATATTTGGATCGACCGATGCACTGCCCAGACGAGAAAAAGGCAGTTTCTGCAGTTTTTAAACTTCCTATTTTGTCCCAGAATCATCATAACTTAGCATAATTCGACCCATGACCTATATATACTTATTTTTGAGCCTCTTTGAAGGCTAAGCTTTGTATTTCTTAGACACTTTTCATATCTTTCAATTGTATGCTTGGGAGAAGATCTCTGAACCTCTTTTGACAAATTTGGAGAAGATTTCTGAACCCTCTTATTATCTATTGAATTTATTTATGATTTCTCTCGTATCTATTTGCTTATTCTCTAAAACTATGTGTGAGTAGATTCCATAGTTAGGTTTAGGGTTTCGAAGGGATCCATGAATCATTGAATTAGACATAAATAGGGATTTATCTTTTGTGGTTTTCGCTTATTGTTGTGTTTATTGCTTAGGCTTGAGCTAACCGCTAGGTCTATGAACTAGGGTGCAGCTTGCCCTATGAGCACGACAGTGGATTAGGGTATAGTTAACCTATGAGCACGAGAGTGAATTAGGGTGCATAGAAAGAACATAAGCGAGCGAATCGTCCTTAACCTGCGAGAGTTGATGCTAAGGCGATTCGTGAACATATTAAACCTGCTCCTTAATGCTGACCTAGAATTCTATGAGCACGACAGTGGATTAGGTGCTAGGTTTAGTAGCCATAAGCACGAGAGTGGATTGGTTAATATTTATGTTTGAGTTTGAAACTTGTGTTTAATTATTCCCTGAATAGTTGTCTGATTCGTGATCTATGGATTCCTGAGAACAAACTCTTGACCTAACGTTTTTCTCTTATTGAATTTACACCGCTTTTAGTTATTTTCATTACTTTGCAAATCAAACCTTATTCTCGTCTTAGCTTAATTTCATTTTGTGAGAATCATAGTGTAATCTTGGTCTCTGTGGATTCGATCCTAAAGTACTACATTGATATACTGTTATGATTGCAGTAGTGTGCACTTGAGTTATTAATTGACTGAGTGGTAAAGCACCTAAATCAATGATTCAAGAAGGATCATTCTAGTCGGTAAAACCGAGCACTAGTTTAGGCTCTTGGATGTGGAAAAAAATATTGAAGTTAATGGATAAAGCAAGAAGTTTCTATAAGGTCGACACTCAGAGTGGGCATATGACATATTTCTAGTTCGATACATGGTCATCTTTGGGACGATTAATCGATCTAACGAGGCCGAGAGGTTTCATTGATATGGGGATCTCTATATACTCATCGGTTGCACAAGCTATGGTGAATCGACAACGACGACATCACCATGTAGACTATATGAACATTGAAAACTTGCTGGACACTCATCACTCTCGACAGAATTTAGATGGAGAAGATATTCCTTTGTGGAGATGGAAAAGTGATGTCTACAAGCCGGTATTCACTTTAACAAAAAACAAGGATGATCATTAGGGACGCTAGCCCTGAAATTTTATGGCATAAGGGTGTGTGGTTTACTCATTCAACGTCAAAATACTCTTCTTTAGTTTGGTTAGTGATTCATAATCGACTATCGACCGTTGATCGTATGGTGACATGGAATACATGAGCCAATACCGCATGTATTCTATGCCAGGGTCCTATGGAGATATGAAATCATTTTTTTCTTGTAGATACTCGAAGGAAGTGTGGATAGCGCTGAGTGAAGGCTTCTCAAATTACAATTCTCAACAGATTGGCAATGTATCATAACCATCATCTCATCCACAAACAAAGATCGCATCCCTCTCTTTCTTGTTCGGTATGTTTTTCAAGCAACATTACACATCATTTGGAGAGAAAGGAACTCACAACGCCATGGAGAATCCCTTCTCCTCCATCCACGATCATAAAGTTCATTGAAAAGTAAGTCCGCAATCGCCTACTCTTGATAAGATCTTCGGGTGATACGAAATACGAAGGAGCGCTCGAGCTCTGGTTCGAAGAAGCTGAAGTTTAGTAAAAAAAATATAATTTGTTATTAAACATTAGGATGGATTACTAAAGTAACCTTAAATTTTATGTTTATTATTAGTTTGACCTACTTTCACTTTTATTTTTATTATTAGACTAATCTCCTATACCGAAAATACCCTTATGGCCTTTGTTGACAAAAACACAATTACAAAACTGCCATTAATTTTCCAGCGCGCAAAAAAAATGAAATTCTACCATTATTTGACGGTAGACTTGTTTGATATTGGTCAACTCAAATTTTGGTCCGTATATTTGTTTAAAAGATGATAGATTTATTAAATCTTGGTAGACTTCTTTTGGTATACTTATTATAACGACGCGGTAGATATATTTATTTGTGGTAGATATATTGTCTTTGTGGGTAGATTTATTTATGAGTTGGTAGACTTTTCGACCAAACCGTTGACTAGCGGTAAATGTTTGACATTTTTGGTAGATTTATTGACCATGGTGGTAGATTAATATTACAAAACGGTAGACTTATTTCTTTTGGTGGTAGAGTTAATCAGTGAGAATTATTTTTTTGTGACAGTAGATTTATTTCTTTGACAATAGATTTGTATTGGTAACGGTAGATTTTTATTGGGTTGGTAGATTTATTTATAATGACGGTAGATTTAAAACCGTGTAAAATTTTGGTGACTTCGTTTTGTAACGGTGGTATATTTAATATTAGTGACGGTAGATTTAAAAAAATTTGGTAGAATTGTTTATAATGGTAGTAGATATAAAAACGTCTAACATCTCGGTGACTTCGTTTTGTTATGGTGGTAGATTTAATATTAATGATGGTAAATTTAAAATTATTTGGTAGATTTATTGTTAATGGCAGTAGATTTAGTAAATTTTTTGGTATTTACTCAGATAACTTCAGTTGGTAGACTTATTATTTCGCGTTGTGGTGGACTTTTAATGACGGTAGATTTATTGATATTGTTTGGTGGTAGACATTTGACTTTTTCAGAATGCAAAATGACGTTTTTGCCCTACACTAAAACTCATATTTACAAAAAACCTAGGCACCCAAATATGCTAAGTATGAGAATTTTTTAGTGTTTGATGGTAGATTTATTGTAATGATGGTAGATTTATTTTGTTATCCTCCCTTTTTTGGGTTAAGATTAACTTTGAGCTTATGTCCTATTGGTTCTCTTAAACATTCACTTTATGTCATTTTGGTTTTCTTTTGTGTAATAACTATCTTTTAACTTAGGGTTTTTTGTTCTTAATTGTGTTTATTCTGTTACATTTAACTCAAATTACTCTAAACCTTGAACATTAAAATGTCAAATGACACATCCAAAATTGTAGTAGTTCTCAATTTTTTGTGTCAAATATGGCATATGAGCTTTGTAATTCTTTGGGTTTGTGCTCGATTGTTTTCAATATTGGTTTATAGAATAGATGTGTTTTTGTCTATATTATTGGGTTGAGTCATGTGTTTTTGGTTAAAATCTCAATCACCTTAGTTATACATATTAAGCAAAGTGAAAGTAAAGAAAGTGAATGGTAGCAAACATGGTAGAAAATATGAAATATTTGACACATGACTCAAGCAATTTGTAACAATTATCATTTGAAAACAATAACATCATCTAAAATCCAATTATCATTTGTACAAATTCAAATATAGATCTACCATCAATACAATAATAAATCTACCATCATTTCAAATATAATTAAATCTACCAAATCTAAATCTACAATCGTAGAAGAACATGCCGGGAATCTCGTCGGAGACCTGTACGCCGTCCCGAAGCCCATAACCTGTCAGAGAATAACAAACAAATTCCATCATTCAAATATATGACTAACAAATCTACAATCATATAAAACGCTAACTCTACAATCATTAACAAGCAAATCTACAATCAAATCATTAATATAACTCTGCCATCATGAACAAACTATTTCTCACCTCAAATTTTAGAACCGTTACCACCGGAATTTTCAGACGGCGGTAATATGGCCGAAGAAGACACCAGGTACCTGTCGGAGAAGAAGAAAGAATAAGTCAGTCGTTACCTAATAAATATAACATTAGCCTAGGGCTCCATATATATGTATATAAATTTTAGGGGCCCCAAATTTTACTTAATTTTTATTTGGTATAGTGGTCATTGATTAAAATTTAGACTTCTTATATATGGTTTCAAACCAATTTGAAATAGAAATCTTCTTTTTTACTTGTTTTTTTGAAAAAGGATATTTATAAGAAATAAAAACAATTTTTAACAATATTTATCATATGTGTTAATCCCTAATAAATACTAACCCTAAAACAGAAAGACCATTTCACCGGAAAGAAAGCCGCCGCCTGTCCGCATATCTATGAAAAGAGGGTTGGTTAAATAAATCGATTGTGAAAGTATAGTGAACGAGTTTGTAGGAAATAAATGAAGAAAAACTATGGTTTAATTTTTTTTTTCTTTTGTGGAACTAGTTTATTTTTTTTTATCTTATTAGTTTTTTAATTATCTTTTATATTGTAAACAAAAATAAAAAATACTAAGAGTCTTAATTTTTAAATTCGCTTTGGGCCCTTATAAATATAAGCACGGCTCTATATATATATATATATTATTTATGTTTTTTTTTTTGCTAATGGATTCGCTAGTAGCCTAGTATATATGCAAATAAGATATTTTGTTCATTGTCAGAATATAAACATATTTTAAATCTGTGTATACACTTACGGAACTCGAATGAGATTCCAAGATTTGATGATATTTATAAATTAAGATTTATAGGATTTTACCATCTTTACCGGCACATAAATATTTGCCAACTAAAATCACAACTTCAGTACTTTTTTGGTTGTCTCCTTTTAAAATCGAACACCATTTGGTAAAAGCTGGTGAAGACCTCCATTAATGCCTCCTTTTCCACTCCATTACTTTTTACATATGCACCTATATATACAGGCATAAAATCTTGTACCCTTCTTCATCCCATCTTCGAGCAAACACCTAAATAGAGTTCACAGCAACATATACATAGATTATTCAATCTATTAGAATTTTGAGTAAATCTACAATGACGAACAAGGTGGTTAATGTGGCAATACTAGGGCTTTGCATACTGCAAGTGATGAGCTTACTTGTGCCACAAGCCAACGCCAGGGCTTTTCTTGTTTTCGGAGATTCCCTTGTCGACAATGGTAACAATGACTTTCTACTTACCACTGCTCGTGCCGATAATTACCCTTACGGTATCGATTACCCAACTCACCGTCCAACTGGACGTTTCTCCAATGGTCTTAACATTCCTGACATCATCAGTAAGCTTTCTTAGTCTTCATCACAAATTAACACTCATTGTTTACCAAAATAAATTAATAATAATTGATCATTTCAGGTGAGCATTTGGGTCAAGCGTCTCCATTGCCGTACCTGAGTCCTATGCTGAAGAAGCACAAACTCTTAATCGGCGCCAATTTCGCTTCCGCCGGTATTGGAATCCTAAACGACACTGGAATCCAGTTTGTAAGTTTTACCGGAATATGACATACTTTGTCTTTAAGAGTCCTTCAATAACATTCTTGACATTTTGATAACGAGGGGTGTTTTGGTAATTTTAATGCAGCTGAACATAATTCGGATCACGAAACAATTAGAGTACTTCGAGCAGTACAAGGTCCGAGTGAGTGGGTTGATCGGAGAAGAAGAGATGGAGCGGCTCGTTAACGGAGCTGTTGTCCTAATAACCCTCGGAGGCAACGATTTCGTCAACAACTACTACTTGGTCCCTTTCTCTGCAAGATCTCGTCAATTCTCTCTCCCTGACTACGTTGTCTATATCATTTCTGAATACCGCAAAGTTTTACGGGTTAGTTTAGGCCGAATCATCCCTTATGGCATATTAATAAATTATCATCTTCATTAAACAAAAATAAATTACACGAAATGAAGAGCCATTGGATTAAGAATTTATTAAAAATAATCTGAAGTTTTTTTTTGTCATTCGAAAACAGAGAATTTTGAAGAAATTTATTTCAAATTACTCTAGATAACATTTATAGCTAAAAATAAGTGGATTTAAAGTCATATCTCATCAAGTGATGATACTTTGAAAAAATATGATTTTGAAACTGCATTGTATCTTATGTGCAAATTCAAATTGTTTTATAGAAAATGTACGATTTGGGTGCTCGACGTGTCCTGGTGACTGGAACAGGGCCGATGGGTTGCGTCCCGGCCGAGCTAGCTCAACGTAGCCGCAACGGCGAGTGTTCTACAGAACTCCAACGAGCCGCATCACTATTCAACCCACAGCTCGTGCAAATGATCAACAACCTCAACAACGAAGTTGGATCTTCGGCCTTCATTGCCGCTAATACTCAGCAAATGCACATGGACTTCATCAGTGACCCACAAGCATATGGTATATGTCATTTTTTTCTTACTTATTTTGTTCCATTTTAAAACAAGCAAACATTTGAGCATTAAGTTCGGTTTTGGATTTGGTTTGAATTTTATCTCCGCATCTAGTGTTGACTATTAGCGGTCGAACAACCTAATCGTTTGCAGGATTCGTATCGTCGAAGGTGGCTTGTTGTGGACAAGGGCCATACAATGGGATAGGACTATGCACACCGTTATCAAATCTTTGCCCAAACAGAGATCTCTTCGCCTTTTGGGATCCTTTTCATCCATCAGAGAAAGCAAGTAGAATCATTGCTCAACAAATCCTCAATGGCTCTCCTCAATACATGCATCCCATGAACCTCAGCACCATCCTCACTTTTGATTCCATGACTTAATCTTCTATTCATCAATCCCAAATCCACTCTACGTTCTCTTTTTATTTTATTTTTTATTGTTTTGATGTTCTATTTAATTATGTATTTCTTCATGGTTGCTTTAACTAGTTTCGATGAGTTATCTTGTGAGTTTTGTGTTTTTTATCAATAATTTAGTCACCAATTGTGAGTTGAGAAGTAATATCTGTTTTCGCAACAATATTTCGAATGTTCATTTTCCTATTTTTCAACTTTTTATTTAAATTTGAATTAAATCGTAATAGGTTGTTGATGGATTGATTCAGTAAAATAGAGTAATTACATTTCGTGGTAACGAATAATTTAAAAATTAAGTCAACGAGAAGCCAATTTTTTCAACAGTATTTTGGTAAGGGAAATTACTCTTTGCCCCTCATATCAATTCTCTCTCCTCATCATCTTCTCTCTGGCGATGTTCTCAATTTCTTGCTCTCTCCGACAAAAATATCTCTCATATGTTCTCAATCCCAGATCCAACAAATCTTTACCTCAATTTTACATAAATCCGAGGCGAGCCCGCGACCGTAATTACTCCACTACAAGAAAACATGCAATTTCCGATGGCAGTTACCAGCTTTTTCGACGGATTTCCGAAAGGAAAAATCTATCGGTTTCAGCTTGTCGAAAATTAAATTTGGTCGGAAATCCGTCGGAATATTTCAACGGATGAAACTGGTCAGAATAGTTCCGACGGATTACCGAAGTACGAATTTCCAACGGATATTCGACAAATGTTTGATCGGAACTAAGCGTCAGAACGTTGTCGGAACACCGTCAGAAATAATTCCGACAGACTTCCAACGGGCCTTGTTTCCGACGGATATTTATCGAAAAATTCAGTCGGAAAGCCGTCGGACATCTGTCGGAAATATTTCCGACAACCTTCTGACGGACCATTTCCGACGGATATTCAAAAATTTGTTTTGTTTTTATTTTTATTGGGATCGATCGATGGTCGGTCCAGAAAGTGTGCGCGGTAGGAGATCGTTCGATCCGATTGTGTACAACAATCCGACGGATATTCAATAAAATTTTTTATTCAATTAATTATAAATTAATTAATTAAATCAAATTATATTAATTAAATAATTAAACAAAAATATTTGTAAAAAAAGAAATTTATTATCATAAGAAAATAATTCATTAAACATAATAAATTTTGTCCAAAAAAAAATATTAAATATTAAATTCAAACGGTCGGATAGTTGTCGGGGTTGTCGGGGATGTCGGGTTGTCGGGATCCCGAAAGAGATGGGGAAGGCGCCCTGCATGATCTTCTGCAATTCGGTGAGCTGTGACTGGGTTGAGGTGTGTGCGGACTGTAACTCATGAACATGTGTGTCACGTTCTTTCACCATTTGGCTGAGCCTCTCGATTTCTTTCCGAAGCATACCGAGGCACCGAGGAAGAAGATTCCTGGCTCGGAAGTCCGCCTAACCCAGCATATCGACCTTTGACTTTTCGAATTTTCTACGAAAAACAGAAAAATAATGTTATTAATGAAATGTCGAAAAAAAAACTTGAAAACAAATATAAACTTACACCGAGGACAATATCGTTGATCTCTTCTCGCGGTAACTCGTTCAAGGACGTAGATCCATCGAGAGTGAGCTGCGAGATTCCAACTTCACGTTTCTGTTCCACCTTCTTCTTCTTGCACGTCTCAACGAGCTCACGCATCTCCACATCATGGATCATAACTTTTTTTTTTGTCGGAGACCTTCTTTGTCGCAGGCCTACTCCAATACTCGCAGAAGCCCTTCCACACCTCGTCGTCGAGGTCCTTCGGCTTTTCTTTGTTGTTCTTGCACTTATGCTTCCACTCGTACATGTGGTTGGAGTACGAAAGCGCGACATACTTATCGAATTGGCCAATAACCGTCATCGTAAGCGTATGGTCCCACATAAACTCTTGCTATATTAAAAAAAAATGTTACTTATCAAAAATAAATTTGAAAAAATGAAAAAAAGAAGAAGAAAAATCCAAAATTACTTACCGTGAAACTCCGGTGCCACATGTCTTTCTCGTCGGCAGACATGTCGGAGTACTTCTCGTGCGATTTGTCCAACATGTTGTGGAGCATCCGCAAAATCGCCTTTGTGATTTCAGGCGACAACTTAAACCTAATAACATAAAAAAAAAATTAATTACGTTAAGATTCAAAATCTAAATAAATTGAAATAATAAACGAAAATTTACTTACTAAGTCCCATCCTCGAACTTCGGATCGAGACAGATGCAATGGCCCCGGTTGGGCTGCTGGACAATATCCTCTAGCATAATGTTGCTCCGAGCAGCAGATTTCTAGGAGTCTGGGACTTCAGTTCCTGAGCTCGATCCGCCAGGAAGAGTAGCCCGAGAACCACGAGAAGGGCGTCCTTGGGATCCGCCGTCGAAACGTAGTCCGTTCAGGTTATTCCTGCGGAAAAAAACATAAATTTCGGGAAATTTTCAAATTTCGCGATTCCCAAAAATTTGAAATTCCCGAAATTTTCAAATTCCCAAAAATTTCAAATTTTGCGAAAATTTCATTTTTTTAAAAAATTACAAAATTCCCGAAAATTTTCAAAAATTCAAAAAAATCTAAAAAAATTCCAAAATTTCCAAAAAACTCAAACAAATTCTTATAAGTTTTTTAATAATTTTATAAATACTTAAAAACTTTATAAAAAATGTTGTTTTTCTTTATATAATTATAATTTTTATACAAAATAATTCTAAATTATTCTAATATTTATACAAAACTAACAACCTTATATTTATACAAAAACAATAAAATACCTAGAAAACTAATAATCCAAATATAAAATTTAAACCCTAAAATTACAAACTAACAACCTAAATCACCAAACAAAACACTAATCAAATTCCAAAACTAAATCTAACAATCTAACACCCTAACAATCTAATTCCAAAACGTTTTTACAAAAAACTAACAACCTAAAATCTAACAAAACTAACAAATCTAAATTAAAAACTTACATATTATCCATGTGAGGGAGGGAGAAATCGCCGCCGGAGAGAGATCGCCGGAGTCGGAGAGAAGGAGAGGAATCACCGCCGGATGGAGGGAGAGATCGCCGGAGAGAGGGAGAGATCGCCGGAGAGAGGGAGAGGAACTGCTGGAGAGAGGGAGAGAGATCGCTGCCGCGAGAGAAAGAGAGAAAGAGAGAAGAAGAAATGAAGAAGAAGAAGTCGGGCCGTTTAATTATATCAATGCATTTTCGACGTACGGATCCATCGGTTTATTAAAAAAATATTCATTTAGGCGGTCATTCTTCCCGCAATATCGAAAAAAACCTAAATCCGTCGGAAATTTCCGATGGATCCGTACGTATATTCTATGTATGTGTTTATATTGGGACACATGTCAAAGGACCCAGATCTAGAGTATTATTGGGGTTTATGGTTTAGAGTTTAGTAATAAGGTTTAACTATCCCTAATCTACATGTTTGATTTAAAAAATTTGATAAATCATCAATATTAAAGACTATCTATGAATTTATTAATATTACAACATAATACTTAAACATTTCACATAACATCTATATACCTTATACTATAACTTATACAAACACTTCCATCAATTTTTTTTAAATTGTAGGTAAAACATTTATTTTGAAATTTGACAACTTGAAGGTATTTTATATACATCATACAAATGTTTGGCATTAATTTCAACCAAAAAATGCCTAAACCCAATACCCTAAACAACATTTTTGAACATGCCGTCGGAAATTCGTCAGAAATTTTGGACGGATATGGAGGTTGCAGGTGCAAAACACGATGTAAACGAGGTAAACGTGTTTAATACACAGTAATCCATCGGAAATTCATCAGAAATATCACAATAATCCGTCGAAAATCCATCGAAAATATCCGACGGATGATACTTAGCATTTTGTTTTGGTACACATTTTGATTTAAATGATGGGCTCGATCGATCCAAAAACTTCGGATTGATCGATGGCCGGTCTAGAAAGTGTGCGTGGTAGGGGATCGCTCGATCCGATCTTGTACAACATTACAAGAATACACTCGATTTCCGACGGGTATATTGGTCGGAAAACGTCTTTCCCGACGAATTTCCGACCAATTTGGCCCGTCGGAACTATCGCGTCAGAAATCAAATATGGTCGGAAATTGGTCGGTAATTCCCGACAGATTCCCGACCATTTACCGACGCTAAATATCACCCGACGATTTACCGACTAAAGTCCGATGCGCCCATTCCCGACCAAATACCGACCAAACTAAGTTCCGACCACATTCCGACCATAATAATACCCGACGATTTACCGACAAAAGTCCGATGACCTTGTTTCCGACCAAATGCCGACTTTCTAATTTCCGACCACATTCCAACCTTTCTACTGTCCGACCAAATTCCGACCTTTCTAATTCCTGACCAAATACCGACCAGACTAAGTTCCGACCAAATTCCGACCATAATAATACCCGACGATTTACCGACAAAAATCCGATGACCTTTTTCCGACCAAATACCGACGTTTTTAATTTCTAATTTCCGACCAAATTCCGACAAAATATATTATTTTGAAATTATTTTAAAAATTATGAATATTGATTAATAATTCAATTGAAAATAAATTTATTCGAAAATGAAAATGAAAATTAATATTAAACATTAAAATATTTGAAAATAAAATAGTTTAGAAATAAGAAAAAGTGTTTTTAAAACATTAAACATTAACATTATTAACATTTGCAGATCCGGATTCGGATCCGGATCACATTCCCGGGAAATCCGGAAACTTCGCTCTCATCCAAGACGACATGCTAGCGATATCTGACCTCGCCTCCGAAAGCTCATCTTGCGTGGCACCTAACCTGAATTCGGTGTCCGTTTTCGCCGCCTCCAAAGCTTCTACTTTGGACTTGAGCTCTTCATTCTGCTTGATGAGATCTTCAGAGAAAAAAGAACCAGAAGAAGACCCGTCGTCCATAAACGGGATCGTACCCAAACCGCCGCGACATCGCCCTTTTTTATCAAGGGGAAATTCCTGTATAAAATATAAATAAATTAGAACATAATAAAATTATAATGTAAAACTATAAGAAAAAAAAAACTTACGTTCATAACGAGTTGGTTGACCGCTTCCCGCGACATCTCGAAGGAGGAGGAGGAGTCACCTTGTGACTGTTGGGTCAGCTCGATGTCGGTCTTCTGCTTCGTCACGTTCTCGTAGATCTCCCTTATGAGGGGATCCTGAATAAGCCCGATTGTCTTGTTCGTGTGACACCTCTTCATTAAGTCCAAATGATTCGGACGCACACCTCCGGCCTCATTAGTCTATAAAAACAAATAAATTTAAATATGAATAAATAATTTAATAATTAATTAAGTAGAGAAAACAATGTAAACAATAAAAGATTACCATTTGAATTTCTCGGGTCTGGAAGCTGCTCGATCCGGAGTTGTGGATGTATTGGCCCTTCCCGTTGCGCTCACTCTTTCGGTTTCCCGAATTAGTCTTCGAGAGTTTCTCTGTCTCCGGTTGTTGCCAATATGGTCCGTAGTGATTCCAAACCTCCAAATTCAAGCCTTTCGGCTTGTCTGCCCCTTTCCTCCACTTTTTCTTCCACTCGTTCATGTGTCTCTTGAACTGCGTACTCGCTTCCTTCATAAATAATTTTTCCACCGTGACAGTATGAGAAGGATGCCATGTAAACTCTTGCTACGAAAACATAAATAAAAATGCTTAGTAAAATATTAAAAAAATACTTATAAATATAAGAAAAAATATAGTAATTGACAACTTACCGCAAATTGTCTAAACCAAATTTGCTTCTCATCATACGGGACTTCTGAAATATTCTTGTACGGTTTGTTGAGGATCGAATGGAACATCCTCATAATGGCCTTGCTAATCCCGTTGTTCGATATACCAAACCTACAAAAAAAGATAAACTATAAACAATTTGATATTAAATATATATATATATATGAACTAAAGGTTTTTACCATGTCGATCTTCCAACGAGATGTGGATCAAGCCGGATGTGCAAGTCCCGGCCCGGTTGTTGGACTAACTCATCGATGGTCATGATTCGAGGAGCTTGACTCTGCGACTCTGGGATAGTCGATGCGGCCGGACTTGGTGGTTCTGGCCCTCGAGTCGAACCACCGGTACGTGGAGGTTGTTGCATCCCTTGAGACGAACCACCGATGCTCAAGTTCGCGAAACCATTGTAAGACCTTAACAAAAACGCAACATTTATTAGATATTAAACGCAAAATTATAAAAAATTTATGATCATACCTTAACAAAAATTTATGAAAAATTAAACGCTGGCCAATTTTTTTATCATACCTTTCCAAACATTAACGTATGACCCAAATCAAACTATGTCCATAGGATCCATAAGCACGTCTCATGGAATTATTTGTAGTGAAACAAAATCGTAGGTTCAGTTATGGTCGGGACTAATATCAATGGAATCTACGATATTAACATCATATCGTTTCATTCTTAAATCCCAAGTTAAAACAAATCGTAAGTTACTGCCGTTTAATCCATTTATTCGCAATGGGGTTAACAAGTAAGACAAAATATTTCAATGTTTAAATGTAAATTGTGATACGATCGAGTTTTAATTCGACTTTCTATCATGTAAGTGAACGATTATTGTGTCGCGGTAGTATATACTGCGGTGTCAAACCACTAAAGACCAATACGGCTACACGATGGCAATACTAAATCGCAAATAAAGCTAAAGTGAAATTACGTTTTTGGTTTTAAGTAAAACAAAACGCAAAACACTAAACAAACAAAAGGCAGTAAAAATCAAACGGTTGCATGAATTGTTGATTAGTGTTACTCTAGACGCGTTAGTGATTAATTTCAAGTCTTGGACATTGCGGATGTTCTGCGTCTGACTTCGTTGAGTTCGAAACAATGCATTTGTCTTGCTAATTGCTACAACCATAAGATAATCCAGAATCGAACAATAAAACTTGAACCAAAATCCTTATATACCAATTGGAAAAATACAAATCTGACGAGTTTTTAGGAAAAATCAAGCACTTGGGAGATGGGTGTACGTTTAGAGGCCCCAAATAGTTTTAGACAAAAACACTTACATGGTGAGAAGATGTCGGCGGCGGTGGAGGAGGGAAGGCGGCTCCGGCGGTCGGCGGCTTCGGCGGACGGCTGCTCTGGCGGACGGATCAAGCTCCGGCGATCTACAAACCAAGAGAAGGAAAAACAATTAGGAGAAGAAAAGAGGAAGAGAAGAGAAGGAAGAGGAAGAGGGAGAGAAGAGAAGGAAGAGGGACACTTACCGGCGAGAGCTCAGGCGGTGATGGTCGGCGGAGAGAGAGAATCGGAGAGAGAGGAGAGATCGAAGAAATGAAGAAGATGATGCAGCACAGGTATTTAGATCTAGGTATGGTCGGAATTTGGTCGGTTTTAGAAAAATACAAAACCGTCCAAATATTTCATTTACTGGTTAATTTTCGCGGGTTTTATTTCAGTATGGTCGGAAATCGGTCGGTATTTCCGACCAATTTCCGACCATACTGAGCATTTATTCATAATATTGCATGTCGCGGATTGATATATTGTTAACACTTGGTATTTGTTTCGAAAAAATTACATTGGTCGGAAATTGGTCAGAAATTTCCGACTAATTTCCGACCATAGAGGGAATAGGGTATGAAATCCTAAATTTGAATACCGTATAAAACATCTAAATATCTTAGGAATGAAAACAATATGGCAAGGTAAACATAAATATAGTATATGACGCTTTTTCTGAATCGATAAGAGAACGGGTTTAACCTCTCTTAACGAAACATATAACTTATACTTACACTATTCATTTTCTTGTAAGGTTTGGATTAGATGTTCAAAAAGATTGATTCTTAAGATAAAAATTGGTATTTCATATACGGTTTAGGGTTTATAAATCCAACATAAAACTTTCGAAATTCTTTGTAATTTCCGACTAATTTCCGACTAATTTCTGACAATTGATTCATATTGGTCGGAAATTAGTCGGAAATTCCTTGCAATTTCCGACCAATTTCCGACCATACAGGGTTTAGGGTTTAACATTCTTAATTTTCAAACTGTATACTGTTTAATAAACATGTAAACATCTTATGTCTAACAAATATGTGGCAAAATAAACATATAATAAAATATATGATGTTTTTATAAATTGAAAGTATATCGAATTAAACCGTTCATAACGAAACATTCACTTTATATTTATACTTTTCAGTTTCTTTTAGGTTTTATAGGATATGCCCCAAAATTGGTTTAGTTAAGATATATGGACATTCAATTCTTTCAAAAGATCATATCTAACTATATTAAACATAGTCCAAATCAAATTTATGCGGTTTGAGGTTTCGAAACCCCAAATGGTCGGAATTTGGTCGGAAATGTCGAGAAATTCCGACCATTTTCCGACCGTACAAAGAAAAATATTAATATTGGTCGGAAATTAGTCGGAAATTCCGACCACATTCCGACCATTTAGAGTTTTCATTTTCCGACCTGTTTCCGACCAAACAAAGAATGGCCGAGGGAAGTTTTAGCCGGGGGAAGTTTTAGCCTGGGCAAATATAATTCAATCATTCCCGACCATTTTCCGACCGATCCTCGTGTCCGGTCGGAAAATGGTCGGAATATATAATTAAATGTATTAAAAAATACGTAGACCATATTTAAGAATTTGAAATTTTTTTTAAAATTTGTTGATTTAAAATAGATGCATATGAAAAAACATTGTTAAAAATTTATTTTGAAACTGATGAATAAAATAAAATAGATGTATAGGAATCCTTATTAATTAAAAATATTCGTACAAAAACCTATTCTGAGAAAAGTTTCATAAACCTATTCTGAAAAAAGTTTCATAAATTTGTTACTTAAAAATAAATGCATATAAAATATTTTTTACAAAAACCTATTCTGAGTCCGATGAATAATCTGAAGAAGCTGAATCGGATTCCTCATCAAATTCTCCCCTCTCTTCTTCAGAATCTTCAAATAGTTGGCCCATGCCGGTGAAGTCAACCACAAGGTCAACCTCTAGAGAATGCTCGATTTCACCTAAATTACCAATTGGCATTTCCTGTAAAGGGTCATGCTCGGAAACACTAGATATCATTCCTCTTGGTTGTATCGATGTTACTGCAATCCACGGATCTTGCTTGTTCCTAACCCGGGGGTATCGAATGTAGGAAACCTGGTCTGCTTGTGAAGCAAGAATAAATGGATCATATTTCCGATGTCCCTTGCCTCCGTGAACAGATGTCACACCGAATTCGTCCTGACGTAGACCTTCCACTGGATCATACCAATCGCAATAGAACACAATGCACTTCAAACCAATCATTCCTGGATATTTGACTTCTAATATTTCGCGGAGTATTCCGTAGTAGACAAATTCTCCGGATGTAGACGAAATACCGTAGTTGCATGTTGTCCTTGAACTCCCATCATGAAAAGCCTTAAAAGCATACCCCCGAGTGCAATACATCGGATAAACACTTGGAACAAAAGTAGGGCCACGCACCATCTCAACTAACCATGTGGGAATCGATGTCCCGGTAGTAATCATCTGATCAACCTGTACAATATGTGGACACTCATAAACAATATGTGTAAATAGGAAGATGTTCCATAACATCGAAAAATGCTGGTGGAAATATTTTCTCGAGGTTGCATAGGAGAGCCGGTATCTTCTCCTCCAAATTTTGGATACCGTCTGCTGTAAGTGATCTCGTGCATAAATCCCGGAAGAAAGCACCGATCCCTGCATAAATGATAAATAAAATTAGTAAAATTTAGACAATTTAGATAAATTTAGTAAAATTTAGATATAATTTTGTAAATTATAAATGTACCTGCAATAGCTCCATGGACGTTTCTAGGAAGAAGACCGGCAAAGGCAAATGGAAGGAGGCGTTGCATGATAACGTGACAATCATGACTCTTCAACCCTGAAAACTTCCCTTCTCCAATATTAACGCAATTACGAAGGTTAGATGCGTATCCGTCTGGGAATTGAACACTATGCGTAATCCAGTCGAAGAACACCTCTTTTGAAGGCTCATCCAAACGGAAAGCGGGGGCCTGAGATTTTCTGTTCGCCATTATATGGAGTTCCTTCCGAGAACAAATTTCTGGCAAATCCAATCTGGCCTTCAAATTATCTTTCGTCTTCCCTTGCACATTTAGAACAGTATTCATGATGTTGTCAAAAAGTTTTTTTCAATGTGCATGACATCTAGATTATGGCGCAGCAGATGGTTCTTCTAATATGGCAAATCCCAAAAAATACTCCTCTTGTTCCAATTGTGGTACTCGCCACAACCATCTACGGGAAAATGACCATTACCACCACATGAAACCGTCTTCTCAGCACCAAAATCTCTCAACTGAGTGATGATGTTATTCCCATCCGGCTCAGGAGGTGGACCATCAAATACTTTTTTGTTCTTCTTAAACAACGTCGTGCTCCGACGATATGGATGATCATGCGGCAGAAATCGTCGATGACAATCGAACCAAGAAGTCTTTCGACCGTGCTTCAATTGGAACGCATCAGTGTTATCTTGACAATACGGGCACGCCAACCTTCCATGAGTCGACCATCCAGATAGCATATCAAATGTTGGAAAATCACTTATGGTCCACATAAGTACAGCACGCATCATGAAATTATGTTGGAGAGAAACATCGAACGCTTGAACACCATCTTTCCATAACATTTTCAACTCATAAATTAATGGCTGCAAGAAAATATCAAGGGATCTCTTAGGATGCCCCGGTCCGGGGACAAGAATCGTGAGGAACAAAAACTCTCGTTTCATGCACAAACTAGGCGGCAAATTGTAAGGTGTGACGATTACTGGCCACAATGAATATTGCCTCCTATGTTTCCCAAAAGGGTTGAATCCATCTGTAGATAACCCGAGGTATACGTTACTTGGCTCAGCCGCAAAACTAGGATACACCTCTTGAAAATGTTTCCACGCTTCTGCATCTGAAGGATGCGCAATCTCTCCATATGAGTTATGTTCTGCATGCCATCTCATAGCTCCTGCCGTGCGCTCGGATTGATATAACCTCTTCAACCTATCTGTTAACGGCAAATACCACATCCGTTTATGTGGAACTGGTACTCTTCCACCCGTTTCCTGATACCGAGGTTTCCCACAAAAACGACACTTGCGACGGTTTTCGTCCTTTTTCCAGTATATCATACAATTGTCGATGCACACATCTATTATCTGATACGGCAATCCAAGACCAGCTACAAGTTTCTGAACCTCGTAGTATGAAGCCGGTGAGAGAGTATCTTCAGGTAAAATATCTTTCACAAAATCAGCTATCGCATCCACACAATCCTCTGCCAAGTTGAAATCGGTCTTTATTTTCATCAACCTGCTTGCAGTTGATAAAGGCGATATTCCCTCTCTACATCCTTCATATAGTGGATGCTTAGCTGCATCTAGCATATCAAAAAACTTCCGAGCTTCTAAATTAGGTTCTTCTATTCTAATACCATCTGGAACATACGATGCTACGTTTTCGCGATACACATCATTCACCATCTGAACGTTTGCATCTACTTCCGGTGTTGGTTCCTCTATAATTCTACCCGAATAATTAAAACCACTACAATGATATTGAACCATTGCATCAGTTTCTCCATGCGTATACCAAATCTTATAACTCGGCATTAACCCATTCCTATAAAGATGCTTCCATACTTCCCCAACAGAGACTAATCTATGATTCCGACATTTAGGACAAGGACAATACAATTTACCGTATTCCGACGTCATGCTATTGTTTGTCGCAAATTTCATGAATTCCTCAACACCTTGTGCATACTCCTCCGTCAATAGATTCGTCGCTGGATCTTGCCGTGGTCTATCTATCCACGATCGAAAATAATCTCTAGTGTTGGGATTTGAAGAAGACATTTTCTATGTTTTTTTTAGGTGTAAATTGTGAATGAGGGTGGTGTTGTATTATAATTAAAATTTCCGCGGATTTCCGACCAATTTCCGACCAGTATAAAAATTCAAACGGCTATGAAACGGCTAGTGCAACGGGCAAATTAACGTTTATATTTTCGTTGGGAGTTGGTCGGATTCCTTCCTGGTCGGAAATTGGTCAGAAATTTCCGACCAATTTCCGACCACCTTAATACTCGCCAACGACTATAAACGGCTAATGCAACAGGTATATTAACGTGTATATCTCGTCGGAAAACAGTCGGAAATCGGTCTGTAATACCGACTAATTTCCGACGATTTCATTCGGTCTCCAATCTGTCGGAAATTGGTCAGAAATTCCGACCAAAATTCCGACCAAGTTAAAATGGTCGGGAATTCCTGACCAATTTCCGACGGGTGCTGTTTCGTCGGAATGTCGTCGGCATATGGTCGGTAATTTTCGACCATTTTAACTTGGTCGGAAATCGGAATGTTTTCTTGTAGTGCAATAATCCATCGGAAATTTCCAACGGATGTTACTTAGCATTTTTTTGGGTACACATTTTGATTTAAACGATGGGATCGATCGATCCAAAAACTTCGGATTGATCGATGGTCGGTCTAGAAAGTGTGTGCGGTAGGGGATCATTCGATCCGATCTTGTACAATAATCCTTTTGAAATTTTACTTAGCATTTTTTATAGAGAAACTGTGCGCGATTTCCGACGGATTTAAGGCTATATTCAAACGGTTGCCGACAACTTTCAAACGGTTGCCGACAACTTTCAAACGGCTAAGTAACGTCTATATTATTTCAAACGACTACAACATCCATCGAAATTTTTTGACCGATTACCGACGGACATAAATTTCTGACGGAGTTTAATTTCATCGCAATTCCGTCGGAAAACCGTCGGAATTTACTGACAGAATTATTGCCGTCGAAAAATCCATCGGAAATGCCTATATTTTCTTGTAGTGCTCATATAATTGCTCGAAACCACTGTACATGGCTCACCCTGTTTATCATTTTGCGATCGATTCCTTCTCCCACCATAGTTCTCTTGAAAATTGTGTTTCCCTTGACCCGAGTCAGGTATTTGTCTACGATGTGCCAAAGAAATTCAACAAATTGATTATGCAACAGTGCGACAATCTCATTGTTTTGTCAATGGTGGAGATAGCTGGTGCTGTTAGAATTGATTAAGCACACCAAATGTTCGACAAAATTCTCAACCAAATGTTCATATATACCGTGTTATCATAACTCATTGTTATTCAGATAATATAAATATTATTTAGATATTTAATATCTTACCACATTAGAAATATTGTTATCATTCCATATAACATGATTAATACATGGTGATATTAATATTATCTTGATAATCAAATAAATATCTATTTTTATTTTTGATAATATGAATGATTAATATGAGTTATATTGATAATAAAATATATATTTATAATTAAATACTACAATAAAAATGGACATTCGTAACACACGATTAATGATATCATATGCGTTTAATAGCGTTTATAACGCTATGTTTGCCGGAGCTATAAAAGAGTGACCTTATACGATAACATTTTTCCTTTGTGCTATTATATGTTATTCTATTATAGCGTTATTTCAACGCTTTGATTTATGCTCTTATAGCTCATTTAAATGCTATACTAATTCATGTTGTAGCTCTTTTTCATGCTCTAATCTAGTGTTCTGTAACTCTTTTTCCAGGCTATGATCTAGTGTTTTATAGCTCTTTTTAGGCTATGATCTATTATTTTGCAACATTTTATTCTCCATTCGAAAGAAACCTGTTTTTGCAAAAAATACAATCCACATTCGGTAGAAAATACAATACACTTTCGAAAGAAAATATTATAATAGCTGCAATCACATGACTGGGTATAAAAAAGTAGATATACTTTCGGTCACTGGGAGGGCCAGGGAAATAGATATACTTTCTGTATAAAAAAGTACACAATTACCATTTCCACTTCTTCTCAAGATAGAGAAGCAACTCGTCGTAAAATCTTGGCAACCAAATGGCAATAGATGTTTGGGGTGATGTTAATTGAAACTCATCGCCGCTAGACAACCTTTGGCTTTCACTTCTCTCACTGGCAAGCTTGTTGGCCCTTTGTTTTGTATCAAAATTATTGAGAAAGATATAGATTATATTGTAATTAGTTGTTTACTTTGTATAGTTTAAGTAAATTAACATAAGTACATTAGGTCAATTGTTTGTATATAAGACTATTGGCCTCCATCGTGAATAAACAAGAAAACCCTTTAACACTTTAAGGTTTCTTAACATGGTATCAGAGATACAACCTATTACTTAGGTTATCGATTCTCGAATCTCTCTCTGAATACTCTCTATAATTCATTCCTATCTTTTCTTTGATCTTGTCTTTTCCGACTATTCTATCGGTACATTTTTTTAACAATGTCTGACGTCGAAATCTCCTCTGCCACGGGAAGACCAAAATAAAACCTTGAGTCAACTCGACGTCGGATAGATCCCTACGATTTGTTCTCTAGAGACAATCCATGGTCTGTGATTTCGCAACCTCATTTGCGTGGTTCGAACCATGATGAATGGGCAACAAGCATACGACTTGCTTTGAAGGCACGAAAGAAATTCGGTTTCATCGATGGTATTATACCTTAACCTGCTGACGACTCCGCAAATCTTGAAGACTGGTGGGCGAATAACGCCATGGTGGTCTCTTGGATTATGGTCACTGTCGATCCAAATCTGAGCTCATCTCTGTCTCACCATTAGATTGTTGCTGACCTTTGGGAACACATACATGTAAGGTTATCAGTTAAGAATGGTCAGAGAGTGCAGCAAATAAAGGCTGAACTCGCTAACTATAGACAAAGGGGACTTGCTGTTGAAGCTTATTTCGGGAAATTGAATAAACTTTGGACAAGCCTCAAGGATTTTCAACGAGCCAAGACGGCGGTTGAAATCGAAAAAGTACATCAAGAGGATAAACTTCATCAATTCCTCATGGGATTAGATGAAAACGTGTTTGGTGCGGTAAAATCGTCTCTACTATCTCGTGACCCCTTGCCAAGTCTCGATGCGGCATATCAAGTGGTAACTCAGGATGAAGAATCAAAATTGGCTGGAAAAATGTTTGAAGATCGCAATGATGGTGTGAGTTTTTCGGTACATACTTATTCCAAATTTCGACCTGCTCCAAATTTGTGAGATCCAAATGCTGTGTGCACCACCTGCGGAAGAACTGGTCATCTCGCGGAAAATTGTTTTAAAAAATTGGCTATCCTCCGTGGTGGGGTGAAAGTCCTCGACCTCGACTTCCTAATTCAACACTTGTCCATGCTGTTCCAGTTTTGACCTCTGCGATTTCTACTCCAGCTTGCGTTGTTTCTAACAACACAAATCACGGACATCGCCATAACTTTGCTCGTGCACATCTAGCTACGTCTGAACCAGTTTATGCTGTAAATTCAGCCATCACATCAGCGGATTGCGTTGGATTCATTGGTCTCGATGATCATCAGTGGAAAACTCTGGAACCATTGAATTTATCTCAGATATTTGTGATATGACATCGCCATAACTCTGCTCGTGCACATCTAGCCATAAATCATATGACTGGAATTATTGAATTTATCTTGGATATTTGTGATATGACATCGCCATAACTCTGCTCGTGCACATCTAGTACGTCTGAACCAGTTTATGCTGCAAATTCAGCCATCACATCAGCGGATCGCGGATTTAGTGGTATCGATGATCATCAGTGGAAAACTCTGGTTCAAATGCTCAACGAACGCAAACCTGCGTTTGGAGATCGTATTTCGGGTAAGTTCTTTCTCGAATCCTGGATTATTGACACATGCACCTCCAATCATATGACTGGAAGCATTGAATTTATCTCGGATATTTATGATATGGCACCGATTTTTATCAAATTACCGGATGGCCGTCATACAATTGCTTCTAAACGAGGAACATTTTATTTAGGCTCCCAGATTAGTTTGATCAATGTGTTTTTCGTTGACGGTTT
The DNA here is from genome assembly GCA_030161315.1 of Eutrema japonicum. Classification (NCBI taxonomy): domain Eukaryota; kingdom Viridiplantae; phylum Streptophyta; class Magnoliopsida; order Brassicales; family Brassicaceae; genus Eutrema; species Eutrema japonicum. The sequence continues at coordinate 36,633,456 of BSQW01000011.1, forward strand.
GCATTGCCATCTTATTTCGATATCTCAGTTGACTAAGGACAGTCTATGCATCTTCTAGATTACTGATAGACTATGTGTTGTTCTGGACCGCAATATACAGACGCTGATTGGAGCGGGTGAGCAGCAGCGAAGTCTTTATTTTTTTTCGAGGTGTGGAGGTTGCAGCTGCTACACAGAGCTTGGAGAATCAATCTAGCGATGTGTGGCATCGTCTCTTAGGCCATCCATCTCTTAAAACTATGAAGATGTTAGACATATTTCAGATTTTAGTTGCACTAGTGGTTTTGATTTCAAGGCGTGTGATGTTTGTATCCACGCTAAGCAGACTCGTGATGATTTTCCTTTGAGCTCAAATAAAACTTCAACGGCTTTTGATCTAGTTCATTGCGATTTGTGGGGTCCTTATCGGACAACTGCAATATGTGGCTCTCGTTATTTTCTCACACTCCTTGATGATTTCTCGAGAGGTCTATGGATCTATTTGTTACAAACCAAAACAAAAAACAGCATCCAATTTGAAAACTTTCATAGCTCTAGTTGAGCAGCAGTTTGAACGCCAAGTTAAGTCGATTCGCAGTGAAAACGGATCGGAGTTCCTCTGTCTCACATATTACTTTCGCCAAAAAGGTATAAGTCACGAGACATGCTGCGTAGGAACGCCTCAACAAAATGGACGGGTTGAACGTAAGCATCGCCATATACTCAACGTAGCGCATGCTATTCGTTTTCAGTCCAATCTTCCTATCGAATTATGGGGACATTGTGCACTAACTGCTGGTTATTTGATTAATCGAACACCGTATTCACTTTTAACTGGATATACTCCATTTTAGGTTTTGTACGATCGACCTCCTCCTATTTCTCACTTGCAATTTTTTGGATGTCTCTGTTATGTTCACAATCAGAAACATGGCAGAGACAAGTTCGAAACTCACAGCAACATATTAGTTTTTATTGGGTACCCATTTGGAAAGAAAAGTTGCAAAGTATACAATCTCGATACCGGAGTTATATTAACATCACGAGATTTCTTCTTCTGTGAAACTGAATATCCTGTTGCTGGTGATTCTCATACTTCACTGAGTTCAATCACTCAGTCTCCACTTTTGACTTTTCCTCAATTCGATGATGATTTTAATTTTCACAAAGCTCGACTTCCTACTGATGCGTCTCCAACTGGTGAATCTCCAATTATACATATTAGTTCTAATTCATCCCCTCCTGTTACTAATCACGACACACATCATGAAATAAAACCTGTTTCATCCCCTAAAACAGAGTCTTCTTCTCGTGCACCAGATATGCTAGGACGAAATGACACATAAACTGCTTCTCTTGATTCTGTTTCCTTGACTGATTCTCACTCCGATTATAATGTTGTTCTTGTTGCTGAGCAGCTGGGCAGAGGTTGTCGCCAGAGATTTCCGCCGATTAAACTTCGTGATTTTCAGCTCAATATGATCTCGTCACAACTAGATTTTGAGACGTCATCGTCTACCATATATCCCTTGACTGCATATGTCTCATATGATTTGTTTTTTTTGAATATCATCGTACCATATCCTCAGGAATTGAACCTCAATCATACTATGAAGCTGTTGTAGATGAGCATTGGCGTGAGGCTATAAGAGATGAAATCGGAGCATTAGATGAAAGCAGCACTTAGACAGTCGAAGATTTCCCTAAAGGTAAGAAAGAACTTGGATGCAAATGGGTTTTTCGGCTCAGGTATCAAGCCAATTGGACTCTTGAACATCACAAAGCCCGTCTAGTGGTTTTCGGGAATAATCAGACCGAATGATTCGACTACACGGAGACTTTTGCACCAGTGTATAAAATGGTTACTGTCCGCTCATTCTTGGATATAGTTGCTTCGAGAAATTTGGAAGTTCATCAAATGGACGCGCACAATGCTTTTCTTCACGGGGATCTCGACGAGGAAGTATGCATGAAATTTCCTTCGGGTTTCCAAGCTGATGATAAATCCAAAGTATGCCGTCTTCACAAATTCTTATATGGTCTACGACAAGCTCCAAGGTGCTGGTTTGCAAAGCTAGCTGCGGCGATTACAAGATATGGATTTGAACAAAGCTTATATGATTATTCTCATTTTACGTTTGCTGATTAAGACATTCGGATTCACGTTCTAGTTTACGTCGACGATTTGATCATCACGGGGAGTTCCCTTGGACGTCATCATGGAATTCAAACACTATATGAGTTCGCAGTTTTGTATGAAAGATCTTGGTGTCTTGAAATACTTCTTGGGAATCGAGGTGGCTCGGAGTCCATCAGGGATATATTTATGTAAAGGAAATATGTTCTTGACATCATATCCGAATATGGTCTTCTTGGATCCAAGCCGGTGTTTCATCCTATCGAACAAAATCATCAGTTATCAACAACTACAAGTGAGTCTCTCTATGACCCTTCGCGATATCGTCGTCTGGTTGGCAGACTCATCTACCTCGCAGTCACTCATCCTGAATTGTCATACGCCATTCATTGCTTATCTCAATTTATGCATGAACCTAATGCAGAACATTGGGATGCAGCATTACGTACCGTACGATATTTGAAAGGTAATCCAGGACAAGGAATTTTACTCCGTTTTGATTATGACCTTCGACTTACTGCTTGGTGCAATTCTGACTGGACGGCATGCCCATTGACACGTCGCTCACTCACTGGTTAGTTTATTCAGCTCGGTGGCTCTCCGTTGTAATGGAAGACACAAAAACATTATTATGGTTTAATTGCCGAGAATTAGTTTCCTATGGTTTATCATTCTCGTTTATGTTTGAAATATTATCTATTTTTTATTAGTCTATCTATGCATACTATGTAATTGTTTTTATGAATAATTATAATCTAAGGATAAGTGTATTTTATGTTATTGTTTAATGTTAGTTGATATTTGGCTGATTGTGTTTTTAAAAAAATCTTTTGCTTATTAAATTTCAAGCTTTTCGTATATGCTAGTTGCGATCACGTGGCATCAACAGTTTAAGATACGAAGAGAGAATGGAATTGTGGAATTTGAAGCAATTTGGGGAGTTATTAATTCAACCAGTTTTGAGTTATTATGATCAACATTTCCAAAGAGCACCGTCCCTAACTGATAGAGGTTTGGGATGGAGAAATATTTGGCGTCAATTACAACAAGATGATGCTGCTTGTCTTCAGTTACTACGAATGTCACTTCCATGTTTTACAACATTGTGTAACATTCTACAAACGAATTACGGGCTACAACCAAAATTAAATATAAGCATTGAAGAAAGTGTGGCTATGTTTCTACGGATATTTGGACACAATGAAGTTCAAAGAGATGTTGGTTTAAGGTTTGTACGAAATCAGAAGAATGTGAAGAGAAAATTTAGTGAATTTGTAACGGCGATTGAACTACTTGCATGTGATTATATTAGAACTCCGACAATTCAAGAACTACAACGAATTCCTAAAAGGCTCCAAGTAGACCGAGTATATTATCCATATTTTAGTGGAAGTGTTGGAGCTATGGATGGGACTCATGTTTGCGTCAAAGTGAAATATGAATTACAAGGAATGTATTGGAATCAACATAATAATGCATCCTTCAACATCCTGGCAATATGTGATTTAAATATGTTATTCATATATATTTGGAATGGATCCCTGGGGTCAGGTCATGATACAGCCATTTTAGCCATGGCACAAAGAAGTGATTTCTGAGTTCCCTATTACTCCTTTCGATAAGTATTACGTCATTGATTCTAGCTATCCAAACAAGAAATGGTTTTTGGCTCCCTATAAATCAACACGTAATAGAGTTGTGAGGTATCATATATCACAGTTCAACTATGGTCCTCCTCCGAGGAATAAAGAGGAATTCTTCAATCAACGTCGTGCTTCTTTACGTTCTGTTATTGAGAGGACTTTTGGAGTTTGGAAGAAGAAATGGAGGATTCTTTCTGATTTTCCAAGATACAACATTCACGTACAAAAGACAGTGATAATGGCTACAATGGGATTACATAATTTTATTAAAATTTCAAACTCCTTAGATGCAGACTTTGCAGAAGTAATTAAAGAGACGAGAATAAACAACACAGATCGGGAGCCTTATTTAGATGACATCGGAGCAGCTGGTGTAGAAGATGGAGCAGATGGAGGATATATGACACGACTAAGGGACAATATAGCAAATATGTTATGGGCAAATCAAAATAGTCGATAAGAATTTTTATGTATTGTATTATACTTGATATTTTGAATTTTATGTATTTCTTAACATCAAATATAGTTTTAAAGGGTTTTTCTGAATTTTTGTTAAGAAACCTTAAAGTGTTAAAGGGTTTTCTTGTTTATTCACGATGGAGGCCAATAGCCTTATATACAAAAAATTGACCTAGTGTACTTATGTTAATTTACCTAAACTATATAAGGTAAACAACTAATTACAATATAGTCCATATCTCTCTCAATACCCCCCCCCCCTCCCCCTCAAGTTGGAGTGTGAAGATCTCGAACACCCAACTTGCGAAAAAGATGTAAAACTCATTGCGTCCAAGAGCTTTAGTAATTATATCGGCTAGTTGTGTAGTGGTGGAGACGTGAAAATGAGTAATAATTCCACGCACGATTTCATCTCGTATGAAATGACAATCGTTTTCAACGGGGTTCGTCCGCTCATGAAATACCGGGTTTTTCCTCAAATTTATAGCGGATTGGCTATCACAGTGTAGGAGAATGGAAACTGAGCAGTCGACAACGAGAGTTTCAAGTAAACCACGCAGCCATAGAATCTCACTTACGGTATCTGCCATAGCACGATATTTGGCTTCTGCCGAAGAGCGTGAGATCACTTTGATGATCTTCATTTGTACTTGCATTTATTCCTTCTGAGGTTCCACAAATATTGAATAGACCTCCTGGTCTAGGAGTTTATGAAACATGAGAATTTTTAAAATAATTTGTGAAACCGAGACCGTGTGATGATGCATGTTGAACATTTTGTGAAGCCCCTACTGGTGCACAATGTGAAACTTCTTGTTCAGTATTCCTCATACTTCCTTCTTGACCTCCCACTAAAAATATATATTGAACATTTGTTGGAGTCGTTCCCGATAATCTGCCTTGTTGAAAATTTGGTGTATGGCGCACTGGGTGAAAGTTGGATGGCGAACCCCAGGGTTGATTTTAGCTTGATTTTAGTCTTGGGATTTGCTAGGGATTGATTTACTCAATAGATTCTTGAACCAAATTGTGCATTTACATGAGGAATTTCAAAATTTGAGTTATTGGCTCCAAAAGCTTTAAATTTAGTCTTTGAGAAATTTTCTTGAGATTACAAGCATCTAGTCTAAACACTTGAATTTAATGCACTATTTTTGTTGGATTAAATTGCTTCTTTCTCATGAAACTTGTCTCATTTTGAATCTTCATGCCTAAACTTCATCGATGTGAGTTTAAATTCTTGACACTCATAGCTTCCTTGAGAAAATGTAGGAGTGATGGGAAGAGCAAGAGCTACATCAATCACGGATGGGACTCAAACTCAATCCATGGGCAAAGAAGTGGTTGTTGTAGCCAAGAAGCCCGCGGCCAAGACCAAGAAGGGAATTGTGGAAAAGGATTCCAAGGCAAAAGGAAAGCAAGTTGTTCTTCTTCCAAAAAGCCCACGGCCAAGGGGAAGAAAAAGAGAAAGGCTAGAGAAGAAGAAGATGCGGTTGATAAGACGGAACCTCCAAGCCAAGAAAAATGTTGTAAGAAGCTCATGACCATTGAGCAAGGACGGTTTGTGGACGCCGTTGTGTTGGAAAAGATGGGGATTCTCGAAGATGTGGCAACCATTTTCGACAACATGGGACTTGGAAAATTCTTGTACATGAAAGAACAAGCTCATCAATTGCCCACATGCCAATTCCTTTCATCTCTAAGGGTAGCCTTCTATGATGAATTTGACAAGAAAATGGATGCAAAAACTGGGTTTGGGATCCTTGAGTTCAAGGTGAACAACAAAGTCTATAGGATGAATTTTCACGATATTTTCCAAATCTTCGGTTTCAAAGAAGAAGGAACCCAAGGGGGAGCATACTTTCATTACTCCGAAAAGGAGCTAAAATACCTTTGGGACACTATTGGCTACGAGAATTACCATCCGAGCTCAAACAAAAACTCTAACATCCGCAACCCGGCAATTAGATATGTGCACAACGTGTTGGCACACATGTTCTTTGCCAAGGTAGAGTTTGGAATGGTTGCTCTAGCTGAATTGGAATTGATGGCTTTTGGTTTGATACCCCTTCTTAAGACTTTCCACAACGGAATTGCATTCAAGGGCAATGAGAAAACCTCGTCTCTAGCAACTATTTTGGTGCGACACTTATTTTGCTACAAGGCATGGGCATGGGGCACTAAGGGAAATAGGGCATCTATAAGCATTGGTTGGCTAATAACCTTCATTTTAAAGGCCAAGGGGATCAAGTTGACGGATGACGAGGTGAATTGGAACTTAATGGATGAGTCTTATCTCATGATAACGAGAACTCTCAAGGGAAGGGTAGAACGCAAGCTTGCTTACAACCTTAGGCTCGATAGGGAAGATTGGGTTCAATTCTTGCTACCTAACACCTCTCTAAGTAGTATTCGAGAGATGAGGAAAATCTTCTTTTATGTCACCAAGGATAACCTCTATAACCCGGTCATGGACCCGCCGATCGTCCTAGCACGCAAGTGGAAAGTAAAAAGGGGTGAGGCCGCTAGAAAATTTGACACCACTAAGGTGGGTAATGGATCCAAGGAAGATGCTACTAACCCATCCCCTAGCTTGCCTACATATGGAAGTGAGAGGTACCACTTCGATCCATATGATGGAGTGATGCCCAATATTGCCACTAGCCATGCACACAACCAAACAAGACTCATTCAACGGTGGTGCAAGTGGCAAGACTCAACTATCCGCAAACTCGTGAAGACGTTTAAGAGGATGGGGAAGACGATCAAAGAGCTAAAAGGGAAGGATGGTGGAGCTAGCACATCTAGGGCCCAAGGGGAAGACGAAAATTTGAACTACAGCAACGCACTACATGGCGGGGAAATGGTAGTCCAGGACGGGACAAACTGTCCATCAGTTCAAGAAGAGAAAACGGCCAAGAGGAAAGCCATGTGATCTCCGTCTCCATTTTCTAGTAACCCATCGTTTTCTATGGGGTCTTATTCCCCATCTCAAAGTTTCTAGGTACCACTCCAATCTTGTACATAGTTTTTATTTTGAGTCTAGCATTTTATTTTTGTTTGTTGGTTTCTCCCTTGATTTTATTTCACACCGAGACGGTATGATTTAATTTTGGGGGAGGGACCGGTATCTAATCCTATTTTCTTCGATCTTATTTTTTATTTAGGCATTTTGAGTCTCATGCATTTCATATAAGGCATAGAAAACAAAATTGAAAATTACAAAAAAATCCGCATGTAGTTGCATTTCATGAGTAGGATCGAGTCTAGTAGCATATAGGTTGCATTGCACGTGCATAGGGAGCAATGATGATTTTTCCTTGTAGAGTATCATTTTAAGAGCTCGGTCCAATGCCTTCGTTGCTAGCTGTTTGATGCTTTTGATCTCGTGTTTGAAATCAAGGACGAACCATATGCTGATCTCGTGTGTCATTATTAATGTCTTAGCTAAAGCAAGTTGTGATTTGAGTCCAATCCTACTTAAGTGAGAACCATAATTTTGACATTTAATTATCATGTTTATGCGTTGCATAAGTGAATTCATGGATACCGATATACATATTTGGGCTATCTTCCTCTTTTTACCACTCTTTGTTAGCTCAAATAGCCGGTTCCCATCATTGGAACGGTTAACCATTCCCACAACCCAACAGTCCTTCAAGCCAGAACCGTTTGTGAGTGACGTGAGGCCTTTTCCGAATCAACTAGACAAAAAGTGTTGAGTTTAGAACGACAAGGAGAAGCTTCCATGTAGAACTAGCTCAATTTCAAAGGGCTAGACATAGGCTATGGCTAGATAGGATGTGAGTTTGGGGATGAAGAAAAGAAAGAGAGTGTGGAACATGGGAGGAGATCGAGAGAAGAAGTAGGGGATAAGCAAGTGTTTGAAGTGGTTGTTAAGAAAAGTGTTGAAATAGCTCTAAGTAACAAATAAGAGCAGTCTCTAGCTTTTAAAGGAAAGAAAAAGACCCCAAAAAATGGCTAAAGTGCAAAAAGAAAAAAAATGAAGTAATGGAGACTAGAGAAAGTAAAAGAAGAGCTAAGTAAAAGAAAGTGTTGAAAGCCAATCCATTCTGTGAAGAAGGAAATCCCCTAAATGCTTAGTAAAAGATAAATGGTGTACAATATGGGTAATGAAGGCGAACGGCCTTGTGAAAAAGGGTAGCTTAGGAAGGATCATCATTGGGGTTTAGAAATTAGGAGTTGAGATCGATATGAGGCATTGGGTAGATGGAAGTCAGCCTTGTATGCATCTATTGGGCTTTACTCTTAGCATTTTGCGTTAGTTGATTATTTTGGAGAGATCCCCTTGCTTGGAAACCACTACTTGTATTGAAATCACCTTCATCTCAAAACCATCCCAAAGCCAAATTAATTCACTTGTCTTGAACAAACATGATTCACTTGAAACAATTAAATAAATGTCAAAGGATTAAGTGATAGGAAGGATAGTGTAGGTTGAGACTTGGGCTTGATTCATGTACAGATAGATATGGCTAAATCTTTTTGAGTAGACCACTTTCTATTCGCTATCTCTCTACTTGTTCGTGTTTGTTTGCTTGAGGGCAAGCAAAAGAGTAAGTTTGGGGGAGTTGATATCCGCATAATTTACATGTTCTAGCATTCATTTTAGTTAGCCTTTTTATGTCATTTGCATGCATAATCATAGTTTTGTCTAGCATCTCGGTCTTTATTAGAGTTTAGGATGTTTCATTAGCTCTTAGAGAGTTTCGCATGTTTTGGAATGTTTCCTAGGTACTTGGAGGCCTTTTTGAGATAATTGGAGTGTTTGAAATGGAGCACACCCATAAATGGAGCAAGAGAAGAAAAGTGAGGGAAAAGATCATTCCTAGGACGCTGCACCGGCCGGCGTCCACCCTTGCCGTCCGTCCGGTATTGAGGCAGGGACGTGTGCCAGACGGAGCCTTCTTCCTTGTGCCGACTGCATTCATCCGGCGTGCACCTTCTTTGTGTCTTGTACCCCCCAAATCTGTCTTGACTTCCGTTCGGTGTGCCTTCATCAGGTATTGGTCCAGAAACCTATACCGGCCCGTAGCCTTTCTTATGCCGGCTGCCTTCATCCTGTACTGAGCCTTCCTTCCGTCTTGTGCCGGACAAATCCTTCTTGACATCCGTCCAGTGTGTCTCTATCCGGTATTGGTCCAGGGACCTATACCGGCCCGGAACCTTTCTTGTGTCGGCTGCCTTCATCCGGTATTGAGCCTTCCTTCCGTTTCACGCCGGCTAAGCATCCTTTAAGCCGTCCGTCCGGTACGCCTTCATCCGGTATTGAACCAGGGACCTATACCGGCCCGGAACCTTTCTTGTGATGGACGCCTTCATCCGATATTGAGCCACCAGCGCATGCAAAATCCAGACCCGGTCCGCCCAGCAACAATTATAAGTACTCTTAACCTAATTTTCTTGGATCTAAGCTTTTTCTTATGCAAAAAACTTCCTTTCTAGAGTTCAAAGTAATTTGTAAGAGACATCTTCTTTGTTTATGCAATTTAAGTTTGGATTTCTTGATTTATATCTTCCATCTCTTCTTTCTTAATCATCCAATCATTTAATCATGGGATTTAACATCTTCTTCAAGGGCTTTGTTGGTTTCCTAATGATTAGTGAGTAGTCACTTAGAATCTTGGGATGAGGTAGATTTAGGGTGATGATTAGGTTGATTTATGATGCTTAGGGCTTTAGTTTATAGATCCCCCTTCTATCTAAGTGTGCTTAATGCTAGATTAGGTTAGAGATAATCAATCTAGACTTTAGGGAATTTCATGCCCACAAGGTGTTCGATGAAATTCCCCAAAGAACTTAGTTAGGAATATTCATTCCTAGCCTATGCGAGTAGATGTCTATGTTGTTTATCAGTTGATTTGAAAAATGAATTTAATGATTGCTAATCATTCTATCACAAATGATATTTGATCTTGATTTAGTGATTAGCAAAGTGATTAGCACATTGAGAAAGGGTTAGTCATAATTAGCAATCTTAACCTAGGGATTAGCATTGATTGTATATTGGGCATCATAAATTTGCTACAGAAACACCATAATTCCATAACCTCATCCTTGGATTCGCCTTTTATTATTGCATTTAATCTCGTTTAGTGTTGCTAGTTCTTGGTTCTTGTTTAATTCGAATTAGATAACTAAACTTAGTTCCAAAACAACCTTGTTTGCTTGAATTAAGTAGTTCTATGCATTCTTAGTGATTGAGTAATTTAAACCCATTTGGATTGATACCTTAAATACCATGATGACACGAGTGGGATTTGAGTAATTGATTAGTAAAAATCCTACTTATCAATTGGCGACGTTGCTGATTGGGTTTAGTTTTCAACATTAAGATTTTAGATCTTCTAGAGATTAAGCTTTCTTTTTATTTCGGTTACTAATATTTTCAACTTCTTGTTTTTATCTCCTTCTTATAGGTGCATGCATACTTGTTCTAGAGGCCAACACAACCTTGTTACGGCAATCGACGACATCCATCTCTTGGAACGGGGAAGTAGAGCAAGGAGAGTAAGAGAACGGATACTAGACATTGAGGATTTGGGTATGGAGCATGTCAACGAGCCTCCGGTTGTCCACAATGAAAACGTGGACAATACTCAAGAACAAGGGTAAGGTGGAAATGGAAATCATGAAGCCCACGGTGGGAACTTGCTACACCAAAACCCACCCGCACGACATGTTAGCGGACCAAACCATCCTCCACTGGCTCAAAACATCGTTGGAGCGGGTGATGCAGCTAATGCACACCAAAACCGCCAAGGGATTCAAGCCACACCATCGAGAACAACAACTTCGAGGTGAAGCTCGGCTTGATCAACATGGTCCAAAGCAACAAATTTCATGGGCTAGCTATGGAAGACCCATTGGATCACAACGACCAATTCGATAGGATTTGTGGTCTCAGCAAGATCAGTGGAGTTTCCGAGGACGGTTAAAAGCTAAGACTCTTCCCATTTTACCTTGGAGATAAGGCACATCAATGAGAGAAGAATCTTCCTCAAGGACCAATCACGTCATGGGACGATTGCAAGCGAGCTTTTCTTGCAAAGTCTTTTCTCCTTCAAGGACCGCCAAGTTGAGGACCGAAATCTCGAGTTTCACATAACGCGGAAATGAATCCAACAATGTTAGCGAGTGAAACACGTCGATTTGACCAATCCATGATGACTCCAACGGTTGATAAGAACAGCCATCCTAGAATTATCGGCATTTCATCTTTCTTCGTTGTTTGGACGATGTAAAAATCGACGGGGGCTATGCAATCTCTGATTCTTATTGGCATGTCTCGGGCAATCCCTTTTGGTGTGGCACAAGTTTCATCGGCCATTGATGTAAGAAACGGTGGTGGCTCTCACGTCAAAGGTTTAGATGTGCACCAAACCCGATGCTTTGTGGAGATTTTCTAAGCTAGTTGAATCTTCCTCGGCTAAAATTGTCTCTGCTAAATCTCTCTCGGCTAAAACTGTTTCGACAAGATTTCTCTCGGCTAAAACTGATTAGGCTGAAAATGGGAAGATGATTAAAAATTGAAGATATTCAATATGGTTTGGGTTCGACAAAGAGAGACGGTTGAACGAATTTTCACCCTCGTCAAATTGATTATACCCAAAAACAGATCTAGAGAAGATTATTACTATGTACAAAGGATGAATTAAGTAAAACGTAAAAGCAAACAGGAACAACCGACGGAGCCGGCGTGTAAGACCCTAATCCGATTTTTATGTTTTTAGCCAACACTTATACATTTTAGCCGGATTAGAATGTACCAGATTTTTAACTTTTTCACATTTTGGTTCGGCTAGACTTAGTCATTTTCGATCATAAGCAGATTAATACAGAAAACTTGAATTAATAAACGAGGTTCAAGTAAACATGCGAGTTTGCTAATAAGCTATTACATGAATTACTAGACCGAATCTACCCAACACAACCATCCGTCCGTTCCAGCCTTTGTCTCGCGAACTGATCAACCATCAAATGTACAATCTCGGCAATAATCAGAATCTGCATCCAAAAAGGAGGCATAAGCAACAGAAATGCTTAGTGAGAACGGTCATCCCGTCTCACTTAGCCAAAGTATAAAATCGCAACAAGAATAGACCAGAACCAATCAGATGCTTATCAGAAAACAGAACCTAGCCGAGAGATTATATACACTCAACGGCTAAAACTCAGTCTAGTTCGCCGATAAAGTAATTAATCCCACGGATAGCCAACAGAACATGAATATATGATAAACATCGTATTCATCAGACAAACAGAATACAATCTACTCAAGAAACGATCAGACTTAAGGCCACGGTCACGAACTCACTTTCGTTTCCTTCGGATTCGATTCGGGTCGAACAGAAAATCCCCTTCTCTCGGCAAGAATTCCTTCCCCGGACCAAGAATAGATTCTCTCTCGGCTAAAACTCTTCGCGATGAACTTTCCTCGGATAAACTGGATTCTCCCTCGGCTAAAATCGGATTCCCTCGGATATAATTTCTCCCTCGGCAATTTCCCTCAATAGTTTCCCTCTGAAAATTCTCTCGATCTTTCAGAGTTCTTTTTGGTCGCGCAAAGGAGAAGAATTAAGCCAAAGGACTTAGTAAAATAAACCAAGGTCCGATTTCCTCGCGAATAACTGTTCCCATGGTTATTTTGATCGGCTAAAACCATAACTGCTCCCACACGTGCCTTTTTCCCGAGAAACTGCCGACGGTTTTCTCTTTTGATACGCTTTACTCGGCTAAAATGTAAACGGTTACATTTTTATTCACGCTTGCTCGTCTAAAATGTAAACATTTACATTTTTATTCAGTTTGCTCGGCTAAAATGTAAACGGTTACATTTTTAATAAGGTACCTCGGCTAAATCCGATCTTACTCGAATAATCGCGCAGATGGTAGACTTTCTCTTCGACAACTGCTTAACAACCCTGTCTGAAGCCGACACACGCTGTCTGAATTCCGACCAAGTCCCGAAAAATACGGTCAACTGATTTTTGCTGGCCAAATTCCCGATAAACTCGCCTAGCTGATTTTAGCTCGGCTAAATTCCCGAAATTCTCGGCCAGCTGATTTTTAGCTCGGCTAAAACTTAATCAGTTTGGAAATCACCCGATCTGATTTAATTTCCTCGGTTAAACTCATTTTCTCACGAACACTTGCCTTCTTTCCAATTTTTCTCGGCTAAACTCAATTATGCCTTAGCCAAATTCTCTCGTTTGGCAGAATTGCGGAACACGGGCGTTACAACTCTCCCCCAATTATGATTAGATTCGTCCTCGAATCTTTCTTCTTCTTCGGCTTTTCTGTTAACTTTGGTTGCTTCTCAAACCACTTAGAAAACTTTTCCTTCAACTGTTCTTCTGGTTCCCATGTCGTATCTTCTTCCCCTTCGCAATTCCAAACTACTTGGATCATTTTAATCTTCTTTCGACCAGCCTGTTTCACTCTTTTTCCCACAATCCGAACTGGCCTTCCCTCAATAGTCCAATTTTCTTGCAAGTCCGGTGGTGGATCCGCGGTGACTCTTTCCCCCCCTACGATCTTCCTCAGGACAATCACGGACTTTGTGATCCAAGCTTCCACAGCGGAGACAAGCACCCGTCGCACGCCAACTAATACCAGAATTCCCCTTCACGACGGCCATTCCTGCGTTGCGACTCACAGGTGGTTTTCCCGAAGGAACACTCTTCCTTTGCCCGGCAGCAATACTAACAAGTCTGGCTTCTTCAGCCGAAGTAGACTCTAACTGAGCCGCTTTTTCAACCAGCTCCTGAAAGGTGCCATAGTCACGGATTTGACAATGCTTACGGATATCAATCCTTATCCCACGCATGAACCGCTTAATCTGATTCCCCTCGCTTCCCATTTCACGGCCAGCATACTTCTTCAGATTATTAAACTCCGCCTCGTATTCCCTCACTGCTTTTGCCCCTTGACGTAGATCAAGGAAAGCCCCTTCCAAACGATCATGAGCTTCCGGTGGGAAGTACTTAGCACGGAACAGATCACAGAAGTCAGCCCACCTGCTCACTGCGTCCCTAGGTTGCGCACTACGCCACCACGTATGCGCGTCACTTTCCAGGTAGTGCACGGCAAGGTCCTTCTTGTACTGATCAGGACAGCGTATGGACTCAAAGTTTCTCTCCAATCGATCAATCCAGCCATCCGCCTCAATGGGCTTCGTTCCACCGGAGAAAAACTTTGTTCCCAACTTCTGCATGTGTTCCATCATCTTCAGGTAAGATGGAACTCTCGCATTGACAACTTCTTCCACTTCTACGACGGGCGGATTCACAACAGGCGGTGGTGCCATAGGGGCAGCCGCAACAACAGGTAGTCTCGCCAACACTTGGGTCAGTAAACCCAACACCACTTCCAAACCAACCGGAGCGGCAGCAACGTTTGCCGTATTCTCGGCCATCTCCTCAGCAGGATGTTCCCCCTCGTTATTCACACCATACTCATCATCAACTCGCCTCTTACGGTTACCTCTTGCCATCTTCAATGACGAGATCAGAAAAATTCTAAGTTAGCCGGCAAACTAACTTAGGCAACCATACAGATAAATCAGACTTACCGCGAGACAAGGCGCTGGAAAGATGGTATTCCCACTAACCCATTTATGCTAGACTCTGTCCTAGAACCGACCGCGCTCTGATACCAACTTCTAAGACCCTAATCCGATTTTTATGTTTTTAGCCAACACTTATACATTTTAGCCGGATTAGAATGTACCAGATTTTTAACTTTTTCACATTTTGGTTCGGCTAGACTTAGTCATTTTCGATCATAAGCAGATTAATACAGAAAACTTGAATTAATAAACGAAGTTCAAGTAAACATGCGAGTTTGCTAATAAGCTATTACATGAATTACTAGACCGAATCTACCCAACACAACCATCCGTCCGTTCCAGCCTTTGTCTCGCGAACTGATCAACCATCAAATGTACAATCTCGGCAATAATCAGAATCTGCATCCAAAAAGGAGGCATAAGCAACATAAATGCTTAGTGAGAACGGTCATCCCGTCTCACTTAGCCAAAGTATAAAATCGCAACAAGAATAGACCAGAACCAATCAGATGCTTATAAGAAAACAGAACCTAGCCGAGAGATTATATACACTCACCGGCTAAAACTCAGTCTAGTTCGCCGATAAGGTAATTAATCCCACGGATAGCCAACAGACCGTGAATATATGATAAACATCGTATTTATCAGACAAACAGAATACAATCTACTCAAGAAACGATCAGACTTAAGGCCACGGTCACGAACTCACTTTCGTTTCATTCGGATTCGATTCGGGTCGAACAGAAAATCCCCTTCTCTCGGCAAGAATTCCTTCCCCGGACCAAGAATAGATTCTCTCTCGGCTAAAACTCTTCGCGATGAACTTTCCTCTGATAAACTGGATTCTCCCTCGGCTAAAATCGGATTCCCTAGGATATAATTTCTCCCTCGGCAATTTCCCTCAATAGTTTCCCTCTGAAAATTCTCTCGATCTTTCAGAGTTCTTTTTGGTCGCGCAAAGGAGAAGAATTAAGCCAAAAGACTTAGTAAAATAAACCAAGGTCCGATTTTCTCGCGAATAACTGTTCCCACGGTTATTTTGATCGGCTAAAACCATAACTTCTCCCACACGTGCCTTTTTCCCGAGAAACTGCCGACGGTTTTCTCTTTTGATACGCTTTACTCGGCTAAAATGTAAACGGTTACATTTTTAATAAGGTTCCTCGGCTAAATCCAATCTTACTCGAATAATCGCGCAGATGGTAGACTTTCTCTTCGACAACTGCTTAACAACCCTGTCTGAAGCCGACACACGCTGTCTGAATTCCGACCAAGTCCCGAAAAACACGGTCAACTGATTTTTGCTGGCCAAATTCCCGATAAACTCTCCTAGCTGATTTTAGCTCGGCTAAATTCCCGAAATTCACGGCCAGCTGATTTTTAGCTCGGCTAAAACTTAATCAGTTTTGAAATCACCCGATCTGATTTAATTTCCTCGGTTAAACTCATTTTCTCACGAACACTTGCCTTCTTTCCAATTTTTCTCGGCTAAACTCAGTTATGCCTTAGCCAAATTCTCTCGTTTGGCAGAATTGCGGAACACGAGCGTTACAACTCTCCCCCAATTATGATTAGATTCGTCCTCGAATCTTTCTTCTTCTTCGGCTTTTCTGTTAACTTTGGTTGCTTCTCAAACCACTTAGAAAACTTTTCCTTCAACCGTTCTTCTGGTTCCCATGTCGTATCTTATTCCCCTTCGCAATCCCAAACTACTTGGATCATTTTAATCTTCATTCGACCAGCCTGTTTCACTCTTTTTCCCACAATCCGAACTGGCCTTCCCTCAATAGTCCAATTTTCTTGCAAGTCCGGTGGTGGATCCGCGGTGACTCTTTCCCCCCCTACGATCTTCCTCAGGACAATCACGGACTTTGTGATCCAAGCTTCCACAGCAGAGACAAGCACCCGTCGCACGCCAACTAGTACCAGAATTCCCCTTCACGACGGCCATTCCTGCGTTGCGACTCACAGGTGGTTTTCCCGAAGGAACACTCTTCCTTTGCCCGGCAGCAATACTAACAAGTCTGGCTTCTTCAGCCGAAGTAGACTCTAACTGAGCCGCTTTTTCCACCAGCTCCTGAAAGGTGCCATAGTCACGGATTTGACAATGCTTACGGATATCAATCCGTATCCCACGCATGAACCGCTTAATATAATTACCCTCGCTTCCCATTTCACGGCCAGCATACTTCTTCAGATTATTAAACTCCGCCTCGTATTCCCTCACTGATTTTGCCCCTTGACGTAGATCAAGGAAAGCCCCTTCCAAACGATCACGAGCTTCCGGTGGGAAGTACTTAACACGGAACAGATCACAGAAGTCAGCCCACCTGCTCACTGCGTCCCTAGGTTGCGCACTACGCCACCACGTATGCGCGTCACTTTCCAGGTAGTGCACGGCAAGGTCCTTCTTGTACTGATCAGGACAGCGTATGGACTCAAAGTTTCTCTCCAATCGATCAATCCAGCCATCCGCCTCAATGGACTTCGTTCCACCGGAGAAAAACTTTGTTCCCAACTTCTGCATGTGTTCCATCATCTTCAGGTAAGATGGAACTCTCGCATTGACAACTTCTTCCACTTCTACGACGGGCGGATTCACAACAGGCGGTGGTGCCACAGGGGCAGCCGCAACAACAGGTAGTCTCGCCAACACTTGGGTCAGTAAACCCAACACCCCTTCCAAACCAACCGGAGCGGCAGCAACGTTTGCCTTATTCTCGGCCATCTCCTCAGCAAGATGTTCCCCCTCGTTATTCACACCAGACTCATCATCAACTCGCCTCTTACGGTTACCTCTTGCCATCTTCAATGACGAGATCAGAAAAATTCTAAGTTAGCCGGCAAACTAACTTAGGCAACCATACAGAAAAATCAGACTTACCGCGAGACAAGGCGTTGGAAGGATGGTATTCCCACTAACCCATTTATGCTAGACTCTGTCCTAGAACCGACCGCGCTCTGATACCAACTTCTAAGACCCTAATCCGATTTTTATGTTTTTAGCCAACACTTATACATTTTAGCCGGATTAGAATGTACCAGATTTTTAACTTTTTCACATTTTGGTTCGGCTAGACTTAGTCATTTTCGATCATAAGCAGATTAATACAGAAAACTTGAATTAATAAACGAGGTTCAAGTAAACATGCGAGTTTGCTAATAAGCTATTACATGAATTACTAGACCGAATCTACCCAACACAACCATCCGTCCGTTCCAGCCTTTGTCTCGCGAACTGATCAACCATCAAATGTACAATCTCGGCAATAATCAGAATCTGCATCCAAAAAGGAGGCATAAGCAAAAGAAATGCTTAGTGAGAACGGTCATCCCGTCTCACTTAGCCAAAGTATAAAATCGCAACAAGAATAGACAAGAACCAATCAGATGCTTATCAGAAAACAGAACCTAGCCGAGAGATTATATACACTCAACGGCTAAAACTCAGTCTAGTTCGCCGATAAGGTAATTAATCCCACGGATAGCCAACAGAACATGAATATATGATAAACATCGTATTCATCAGACAAACAGAATACAATCTACTCAAGAAACGATCAGACTTACGGCCACGGTCACGAACTCACTTTCGTTTCCTTCGGATTCGATTCGGGTAGAACAGAAAATCCCCTTCTCTCGGCAAGAATTCCTTCCCCGGACCAAGAATAGATTCTCTCTCGGCTAAAACTCTTCGCGATGAACTTTCCTCGGATAAACTGGATTCTCCCTCGGCTAAAATCGGATTCCCTCGGATATAATTTCTCCCTCGGCAATTTCCCTCAATAGTTTCCCTCAGAAAATTCTCTCGATCTTTCAGAGTTCTTTTTGGTCGCGCAAAGGAGAAGAATTAAGCCAAAAGACTTAGTAAAATAAACCAAGGTCCGATTTCCTCGCGAATAACTGTTCCCACGGTTATTTTGATCGGCTAAAACCATAACTGCTCCCACACGTGCCTTTTCCCCGAGAAACTGCCGACGGTTTTCTCTTTTGATACGCTTTACTCGGCTAAAATGTAAACGGTTACATTTTTATTCACGCTTGCTCGGCTAAAATGTAAACAGTTACATTTTTATTCAGTTTGCTCGGCTAAAATGTAAACGGTTACATTTTTAATAAGGTTCCTCGGCTAAATCCGATCTTACTCGAATAATCACGCAGATGGTAGACTTTCTCTTCGACAACTGCTTAACAACCCTGTCTGAATCCGACACACGCTGTCTGAATTCCGACCAAGTCCCGAAAAACATGGTCAACTGATTTTTGCTGGCTAAATTCCCGATAAACTCGCCTAGCTGATTTTAGCTCGGCTAAATTCCCGAAATTCACGGCCAGCTGATTTTTAGCTCGGCTAAAACTTAATCAGTTTGTAAATCTCCCGATCTGATTTAATTTCCTCGGTTAAACTCATTTTCTCACGAACACTTGCCTTCTTTCCAATTTTTTTCGGCTAAACTCAATTATGCCTTAGCCAAATTCTCTCGTTTGGCAGAATTGCGGAACACGGGCGTTACACGGCGGCCCTAGAAATCAACGGTGGCTACGAAATTCTAGGGAATCTATTGCTAAATTTCACTACTAAAGACGGTTGTAACTTACACTACAAGAAAACTGTCTATTTCCAACGAAAATTTATGACCGATTTAAATCGATGTAACTTTACATCGACATTACGACGAATTTACGACGAAATATGTGTTCGATGTAAAATCGTCGTAAATATGTGTCGTCGTAATTTCGATGTAAATTTACGACTAATTTACGACGATATTACGACGACAACATAAATCGTCGTAATGGCGTCGTAAAATTACATCGATATTACGACGAATATTTCTTCTGTATATTACGTTGATATTACGACGATTTGACGTCACATGTTCCCAGTTAGGTAGACCACGTTTTTTAATAGGTCCACCTACTAAATTTACATCGAATTTACATCGTAAAATTCGTCGTAAATCCGTTGGAAAATCGTTGGTAATTCTGAAAAAATTTCTATAAATACAGCCTAACTTCAAACGAAAGAATAAAAAAAAAAACAAACAGAAAAAAAAAATATATATATATATAAATGTCTATATACGAACTACGAAAATGGATGTATACGCAAAAGGATTCAGAGGGAGATTTGACGGAAGAATTCAAAGAAGGGCTTGAAATATTCATGTATCAGGCCGGAAATATGCAAATAACCCTTGAAAGTGGTAAGATGTTCTGTCCTTGTCGTAAATGCAAGAATACGAGATATATGTTTATTGAGATGGTGTGGAAGAATTTACTAAATAGAGGGTTTATGCCGCAATATTATGTTTGGTATCAACATGGAGAGGGTTTTGAAAGAACTCAAGCAACGGATAGTAGTAGTAATTATCAAGGTCAAGTAGAATCAAATTATCAAGGTAGTTATGATCATGGTCAACATCAATTTGATCAGGGTGCAGATCATGATAGGATGCATGCCATGGTTAATGATGCATTTAATGAAACAAATTCTGATAATAGTACTGTTGAGGAATCCAACGTAGATGCGAAGCGATTTTATGATATGCTAGACGCTGTAAACCAGCCACTCTACGATGGATGTAGAGAAGGTCAGTCTAAATTGTCGTTAGCTGCTAGGATGATGAAAATTAAAACTGATCATAACTTAGCTGAGGTTTGCATGGATGATTGGGCTGATCTTATTAAAGAGTATTTGCCAGAGGATAATTTGGCTGCCGAAACATACTATGAGATACAGAAGTTGGTGTTTAGGCTTGGGTTGCCTTCTGAGATGATAGATGTATGTGTTGACAATTGTATGCTTTTTTGGAAAGATGATGATAAGCTGCAGGAATGTCGATTTTGCCAAAAACCGAGATTTAGGCCCCAAACAACTGGGCGTAAAAAGATACCATACCAACGGATGTGGTATCTTCCTATAACTGATAGGTTGAAACGATTGTATCAATCTGAAAGGACAGCTGCATCGATGAGGTGGCATGCAGAACATTCACAGAGAGAAGGAGAAGTGACTCACCCGTCAGATGCAAAAGCTTGGAAACACTTTAACACGGTACACCCTGATTTTGCTAAATCTAAGCGAAATGTGTATCTTGGTCTTTGCACTGATGGATTTAGTTTATTCGGTATGTCTGGTAGGCAATATTCTTTGTGGCCAGTTATCGTAACTCCTTATAACCTTCCCCCAGATATGTGCATGCAAATGGAATTTCTTTTCCTGAATATTTTAGTCCCTGGTCCCAATCATCCGAAGCGGTCCCTTGATGTGTTTTTGCAGCCTCTCATTCATGAGTTGAAACAGTTGTGGTATACAGGAGTGCGAACATATGATTGTTCGAGGAAAAAAAATTTTACGATGCGTGCGGTGCTTATGTGGACAATAAGCGACTTGCCTGCATACGGAATACTATCAGGTTGGACGACGCATGGGAGGTTATCTTGTCCTTATTGCCTCGATCGGACAGATGCGTTTCAACTGAAACATGGTCGAAAAACATGCTGGTTTGATTGTCACCGCCGGTTTTTACCAATCAATCATCCATATAGGAGAAACAGACGGTTGTTTAGGAAGAACAAAATCGTGCGTGTCCCCCCACCAGTGTATCTATCTGGGGAAGATCTAGAAGCGCAAATAGATCATTTTGGGGGACTAGAAACTGTGAATCGTGGGGGAAATTGGCACACTCCAGCTAATATGCCTGATGGATACGGGGTTAATCACAATTGGCACAAGAAAAGCATTTTTGGGATCTTTCGTACTGGAAAAATCATCTACTGAGACACAATCTTGATGTCATGCACATTGAGAAAAACTTTTTTGATAACATCATGCATACAGTGTTAAACGTGAAAGGAAGAACCAAAGACAGCGGAAAGTCAAGGTTGGACTTGCCAGATATTTGCAACAGAAATGAGTTGCATATAATGAGCAATGGAAAATCACCAGTTCCTATATTTCGGTTGGGTGCAGAACAAAAAGCATCGTTGTTCAATTGGGTTTCATATGGCGTGAAGTTTCCTGATGGGTATGTATCCAATCTTGCTAAATCTGTTGAGAAAGGAGAAAAGTTTTCAGGGATGAAGAGTCATGACTGCCACGTGTTTATGCAACGTTTACTTCCTTTCGCATTTGCCGAACTCCTTCCAGAAAATGTTCATGAAGCAATTGGAGGTAAGATACTTCATCACATATAAAATTATTGAGATTAATTATATATATATATATATGTTACAATGTATATAATTTTGTATTTGCAGGCATCAGAGCGTTTTTCCGGGATCATAGTACACGGACGTTGTCAGAAGATGTAATTGCACAACTGGCTGCTAATATTCCAATCTTGTTGTGCAATTTGGAGAAGATATTCCCCTGCGTTTTTTGATGTTATGGAACATCTTCCCATTCATCTCCCCCACGAAGCAGAACTAGGAGGCCCTGTTCAGTTTAGGTGGATGTACCCATTCGAGCACTTCATGAAACATTTAAAGGGAAAGGCAAAAAATCTAGCAAGGGTTGAAGGATCAATTGTTGCGGGAAGTTTGACAGAAGAAACTTCACACTTCACTTCATATTATTTCGCTCCAAAAGTCCGTACACGCAAACGGGCTCCCCAACGATACGATGATGGCGGTGTGGGACGAATTTATGCAGTAGAGAGGGTGTCCCAGATATATTCTCACCAATTGGTCGTCTTAGTGGAAAATTGAAGGAAGTTTGGTGGGATAACGAGCATGACAAGCACAGCGCACATACGTACATCCTCCTAAACTGTGATGAAGTGAGTCCTTTCGAAAGGTATAATAACAAAACTATTTAATTAATCAGTCATTAATAATTAATAATTAATATAATTATAATTAAATGGGTTAATTTTTATGTCTATATATGTATTTTGCAGCTTATTTGATACCCAGGTACGAGAATGCATTGAAGGGGTTTTAGATGATGAAATAAACGACCGTAAAGATCGTCACTTTGTTGAGTGGTTGAAGACGCAAGTAAGTTAATATAGTTATAAATATTTCATTTAATTAATTATATCAGCTTTCAATCTAACTTTTACACTTATCATAGGTTGATCATGGCGATCCCGCATATCCATTTTGGTTTCATGAGTTATTCCTAGGCCCCATCGGGAAGATAACGACCGCACCCATGTATTTTACCCGTGGTTATGTGTTTCATACATACAAGTA
Organism: Eutrema japonicum; assembly: GCA_030161315.1. NCBI lineage: Eukaryota > Viridiplantae > Streptophyta > Magnoliopsida > Brassicales > Brassicaceae > Eutrema > Eutrema japonicum. The sequence goes on from BSQW01000011.1 coordinate 36,656,467, forward strand.
TGGCATTCGTCGAGCAACTACCAACTACGGAGTATGTGTTAGTGGTGAAATAGATTTTTATGGGGTTTTCAGGAAATAATTGAAGTGGAGTACCCCAGACTGGTTAGGTTGAAATTCGTTCTCTTCAAATGTGATTGGTTCGATCCAACAGTCGGTCGAGGGGTGCGAATTAACAAATTTGGTGTGGTTGACGTCAACAAAGCACGACGTTACAACAAGTTTGAGCCATTCATCCTAGCATCACAAGCAGAACAAGTAACGTTCGTTCCATATCCGCGAGTTCGAACATCTGGGATCTCATGGTTATCGGTTATTAAAATAACTCCAAGGGGTAAAATTGTTGGTGTTGATGATATTCCAATGCAACAAGATTCTTGCCTTGATATTACAGAGCCAGAGATTACGGAGAACGTTCTTTTAATTGATCCACGAAACAGGCAACTTGAATATCTACCTAACGACACAGAAGAAGAAGGCGATTCCGACGAGTTTGAAGAAACTGACGATGATGATGAACCCAATCAAGATGATGAACCCAATCAAGATGATGAACCCAACGAAGATGATGATTCTGATTGAAAGCTTATATATATATATATATATATATATATATATATATATATATATATATATATATGTAATTTTCGGTTTGTTAGATGTTTAAGTTTTTGTTGTAAAATTATATATTAAACGAAATTACGACGTATTCGGCGATTAAATTCATGATTTTCCCCAAGAATTGCTTGATGCCAAAACAATTCGTCCAGACCGCACCGAAACACAAACACCACTTCACTATTTTGGCGATTTCTCGGGTACCAGAGACGATCAAGGAAGGATCAATAGAAAGAAATCACAAGAAGGTTACCTTTGGTCGAAGAAGGAATCGCGTTATTGCGGGGCCGTAGCTCCATCGCACCCAAAATCGCAAAATCGAGGACAGATGAAATATTAGGGTTTATCAATCGTCGCTCTATCTTTCCAGAGGTATTAGTTACGAGGGCGTGACTGGTGCGCAACTGTCAAAGTCGGATTTTCTGTGGTAGAATTGTTTATAATCTTCGTTTATGCAAATTTTGAAAATGAATGGAGGTATATCCAATAGCTATAAAGATTTAGGGTTTAGGGTTTAGGGTATATATTTATTTTATAACAACGAAATTACGACGTATTCGTCGTAAATTCGTTGTACACTTACAACGATTTTACGACGAATACGTCGTAATTTCGTCGTAATATCCAAAATATTTTAATTTACCCGCGTGGGGGAAATTTCGATAGCTTGAATTTTCGGTTTCAGTATTACGACGATTTTACTACTATTCCGTCGTAAAATCGTCGTAATGTCATCTTGGGTTTAGGAGTAGAACATTGTATACCCGCTTCTGATGATCTGGCCAACAAAGAATTCTAGAGATCAAGTTTTCTATATTCATAAAGACCAACCACCATAAGTGAAAGATACATAGAATTGGACATCCTTATATTACGAAAGATTTACATAGATGTCCAATTCTATGAATCATTCACCCTATGGTAGTTGAAGACTGTCTTTACTTGAAAACAAGATCATACAGGATTATTTGTTGGCCAGATCATCAAGAAGTGGGAACACAATGATCAGTGTAAAAACTCAAGGAAATTTGTGTTTTTTTTTTGAGTTAACATTGAAGGTGTGGAACGTATTTATAGAAATTTTTAAGAAATTACCAACAGATTTGCAACGAAAATTTACAACGGTTTTACATCGATTAGCATTACAACGATTTTACATCGAATATGCGACGAAATTACGTCTACAAAATGCGATGTAAATAATTAGGTGACCTATTAAAAAAACGTGTTTTACCAAACTCTCATAGTCGACGTGAAATCGTCGTTATTTTACGACTGGTTTACGACGATTTAGAAATTACCAACGGATTTGCAACGAAATTTTACAACGGTTTTACATCGATTAGCATTAGAACGAATGCTATACATTATTATGTAAAATAAGGAAATCGACGACGATATAGATTCAATCGTCGTTATTGAATCTATTTTCAATATTAGAAGTATTAGATGCACAAATATACTTCGTAAAATCTATTAGGGTTTAGGGTATAGATTTAATCTATTACAACGATTTTACGACGGATTCGTCGTAAAATCTTTGTAAATTTACAACGATTTTACGACGAATCCGTCGTAAAATCGTTGTAATACTTAAAATATAGGGTTTAGGGTTTGATTTACTTGTTTAGTTTTTTCTATCTTATATCTTGTTTTACGTAAGTTCTAATCATAGTATAAACAATTTTATGTTTTTACAAAATCGTTTACATTATTTAAGTCATGCATGTTACGAATATACTTATAAGAACGAATGCTATACATTATTATGTAAAATAAGGAAATCGAAGACGTTATAGATTCAATCGTCGTTATTGAATCTATTGTTAAATATTATAAATATTAGATGCACAAATATACTTCGTAAAATCTATTAGGGTTTAGGGTATAAATTTAATCTATTACAATGATTTTACTACGGATTCGTCGTAAAATCATTGTAAATTTACAACGATTTTACGACGGATTTTACGACGAATCCGTCGTAAAATCGTTGTAATACTTAAAATATAGGGTTTAGGATTTGATTTACTTGTTTAGTTTTTTCTATCTTATATCTTGTTTTACGTAAGTTCTAATCATAGTATAAACAATTTTATGTTTTTACAAAATCATTTACATTATTTAAGTCATGCATGTAATTACGAATATACTTATAAGAACGAATGCTATATATTATTATGTAAAATAGGGAAATCGACGACGATATAGATTCAATCGTCGTTATTGAATCTATTGTTAAATATTAGAAGTATTAGATGCACAAATATACTTCGTTCTTACGTCCAAGATATGTGTATTGTGATTTAGGGTTTAGGGTATAGATTTAATCTATTACAATGATTTTACGACGGATTCGTCGTAAAATCGTTGTAAAATTACAACGAATTTACGACGAATCCGTCGTAATTCCGTTGTAATACCCAAATATTTAATTTACCGCGTGGGGGGAAATTGCGATAGGTTGAATTTTTGGTTACAGTTTTACGACGATTTTACGACGAATCTGTCGTAATTCCGTTGTAATACCCAAATATTTAATTTACCACGTGGGGGGGAAATTGCGATAGGTTGAATTTTTGGTTACAGTTTTACGACGATTTTACGACGAATCCGTCGTAAAATCGTTGTAAATTACCAACGAATTTACGACGACCACAAAATCTATATTTACGCGATCAAATTTTTCCTCCCTCCCTCACAATCTCTCGACCCTCTCTCTCTCTAAAATAACTAATCTCTCAACTCTCTCTCTCTCTAAAATCTCTGCCCTCTCTCTAAAAAAAGGTAACATTTTTTTTTTATAAATTATATTATCGTTCTAAGGATTTTGAATTGTTAGTTAGGATTGTAATATTTATTAGTTAGGATTGGAATTATTAGTTAGGAATGGAATTGTATTATACTAAAATTGAGTTATTTTTAAATATTTTTTAGATATGGCGCCACGTAAGTCACACTATCGGCAGTTTCTCGAGACGAGGCCGAGTGAAAATCCGCATCTCCCGTCATCTTCTGCGAAACAATCACTACACCAAAACATGGTTTTTGCTACTGATTGTTGCTACTGATTAGGCAGTCGGTAAATTTACCGACTGTTTCGCTACTGATTTCCGACTGATGTGCGACTATTTTCAAACAGACGCAAATCAGTAGGTATTTAGTGACTAAAAATTTCAGTCGTTAATTAGTAGCAGTTTTACGACGGATTAGTGACTGAATTGTAGTCGGAAACATGCAGTAGGTAATTAGTAGTAATTTTAGCGACTAATTTGCTACTGATTTTTTAAAAAACAAAACGACATCTTTTTGATGGATTGGTTTTGTTTTTAAAAAAAAACCCTCTCTGGGATTCGAACTCGCACACTCGAAGCAAGTCCAACGCGTTTAACCATCTGAGCCAAGTGGGATATATGTTATTGTTTAACAACAACAGTTTATATCCCGAAATTACACAGTTTATCGAAATGAAACCAGAACGACGCCGTTTTGATATAATGTGTTTTTTTGAAAAAAATCCATTATGGGTTTCGAACCCTCACACTTAAAGTAGAAACAAGGGAGTTAACCATCTGAGACAAGTAGGATATACGTTAATGAATAACAACAACAATTTATATCCCGAAATTACATAGTTTATCGAAATGAAACCAGTATGAAGCCGTTTTGATATAATGTGTTTTTTTGGAAAAAACCCATTCTGGGTTTCAAACCCTCACACTCGAAGTAGAAACAAGGGAGTTTACCATTTGAGCCAAGTGGGATATTTATTAACGAATAACAACAATTATTTATATCCCGAAATTACACCTTATGTCAAAATAAAATCAAAAGGAAAGAAACGCCAATGCCTTACATCTTGAATATTTGATTTAGGGTTTAAGGCATTGGTGTTTAGCGTTTAGGGTTTAGAGTATGTGAAATATAATTTAGTTTTGAGTATATATAATAATTAAATTATTTTTGGTTAGAGTTTTAAAATTATTGTTTTGCTTTTTTGGTTTATGATTTAATTTGTATCATTAAGGTTTAAAGTTTATGGTTTAGGGCTTAGAGTTTAGGTTTAGAGTATAGGGTTTGGGGTTTAGGTTTAAGGTTTAGGGCATATGAATATAGAGTTTAGGTTTAGGGTATAGGGTTTAGGGTTTAGGGTTTAGGGTATGATTACTTGTATATGGTTTAGGGTTTGCTTATTCAATAGGGTTTAGAGTTTGAAATAATGTAATTGTAATTTTTCAATTAGGGTTTGGAGTTTAGGTTTAAGGTTTAGGGTTTGAGGTTTGTGGTTTAGATTATGTGAAATATCTTTTTTTGTAATTAGCAAATTAACAAGGGAATATACAATAAATTTATCTCTTAATGTGTAAATAAAAAACTTAAAATTATACATAAAAGAAGAATTAAGTCTTGAATATTTGATTTAGGGTTTAGGTTATGTTGGTTTAGTGTTTATGTTATGTTGTCGATTAACAATTAAAATGATTACCAATGATTGGAAATCACTAAAAATGATTGCGAAATCATTGCAAAAATGATTACAAACATATATACAAACCTACAAACTAATGATAAGTTAGTAAGTATTTCATCTATAACTTAGTGTCACACAACATTTGTTATATAGTTTTTGCTCTAATTTTTTTTGTAAACTCCAAAAGTATATATCATGATGAAAGTATATAATTTATCATACCTCATTAACATACAATAGAAGAAAACCTATGAAAATATATCACTCGAATCACTTACCTGGCAATTGATAATGTTTTAAACTCAATTGATAATGTTTTATCACAATAAGATTAATCTAAATTTGATCGACATTAAAATTTAGATTAATCTTATTTTGATAAAATATTATCAATTGAGTTTAAATGAATATTAGGAACAAACAAACAATTATATATGAAATTAAAAATTATATTAATTCAAAATGCAGCACAAAAAAATGGCTTCTCATTGGTTACGTCATATTGACGAGGATCACACACATCCACCGTTGATAATACTCAATCCAAAGGTCACAAATCTTTTTTTTTTTTAATTCTTCTTTTTTGCTTCTCTTTCTCGCCTCCAAGGCTCCAACGCCGATGCTAAAAAAAAATTGCAGTCGTCGACTCATGGTAAGTCTTATCTTCTCCTTCTCCTCTTCTCCTCTTCTCCTCTTCGTCTCCTTCATCCTCCTCTTCTCCCTCCTCATTTTCTTCATACCTAACTCTCTTTTTTCAGATCTTGCCGCCGCCGCTGAGATGTCGACGCTCTGTCGCCGGAAGTCAATCGGAATCCATCGCAACTTCTACCTTCAATCCGCTTGATTTTCTTTTTTTTGGTCTGTACTATCTCATACTCCTCAATGTGAAGCTTCTGGTGGTAGTTAGCAATCGGATTCCGGTAGTTTAGAGGGTTATCAGCTTTTGATTTGATGGCACCACGATTCGGAAACAAGTGATTCTTGGGAACAGTGGGAAGAAATCAAGGAGAGATGTATATGGCGGGTCTGCACCTGCTTCCGTAGGTAACCAGATTTCCAATGAGACTTTTTACTAATTACAAGCCTAATTTCTAGGTTTCAGCAATATTATTAATAGATTACTCTATGATTCTATACTCAAAAGAGTTTTGGAATCATTGAGTTGGTCGTGACTGTAGATCATATGAACCCAACATGCTTATTTGATCAGATTATGTGTTGATTTTGTTCAATCACCACTCAAGATGATACAATCTACCAGACAAGTGTAGTGACTGTGTTTTTGGGATAGTTTTGGTGCTAAAATTTTCATAATCGGTGTTGGATTGCATCGCTGACTCTAAGAACAGTTTCCTCTTTGGATACAAATTTTCATTTCACATTTTTGTTGTTGACGTATATCCTGTACCATGTTATCTAGTTCCAGGGGTTTGGATTTACTTAAGTCTCTGGCTAAATATTCTTTCTCTCGTTTTGATGGAACTCTGGGAGTACTGCTCGTTGATTCAGACCTGAGCTAAGATAAAGTTAAATCTTTTATAATTGGGAGACTATATCCACTTAATGTCTGCAGAGAGGAAGGGAGAGGGAAGAACTAGGGTAGATCGTGAAGCTGATGATCATCAAGTTTTAAAGCTTGAGGAAAAAGATGTTGTGTCATCTGTTGCCACTGTCCTTTCTGATTTATGTGGTCCAGGAGAGTGGATGCCTATGGAGAAGCTTCATTCTGTGGTCAGTATCTTACGTTGCATACCATCTCCTTATTTTGGATATAGATGTTTGTACGAGTGTTTCTATAGATTTAACATATTTTTTTAGCACTAGAAAAACTAGTTTGAATAGAGAGAGGATTCATTTGGCTCTGATAAGTTTTGTCAGGAGTTTCAGTAATTAGTAAGAGAAACGCTGGCGAATAGAAGCTAAACATTTGATCTCGGTAATGTTGTCTGATATCTGCGGTGTTAGTGAATTTTGGAATTTCCATGGGAGATTGATGAGTTGTGTTAACTGTGACAGATAGTAGAGAATTATGGGAACGTATGGCATCACAGTTGTGTAAGGAGATACCTGACCCCTGAGGAGTGGGCGATTCAAGAAGCAAAGGGTAAAGCATGGTACGGACTGCTGATGCTGCTGAGAGATCTATCTTGGTATTATTTTTTCTTCCTTTTCTTCTTCTCGAATTCAACTCTCGTTTGTGGTTACTAAATATCTGCGTTTTTTAGGTACCAATATCCAGACAAGTGAAGAAGTGGCTATTAATCTTGTAAGTATTCATTCGATTACCAACCAAATGCCCTTTTCAGTGACTATTGAAGTAGATCGATCATCCAAGTACAAGATAACCTAGTTTTGGGAATGTGATTACGTTTGGTAATTCTGGACATATATCCTCATTAAACAAAGAATGAATCTTTCTCGGAAAGGTGTGATTGTGTTGGTGGCATATGTGTACAAGTCTCATGCTATTGCTTGCTCTTTCTTAGCTTTTAGCTTCTTCTTTTTCCTCTCTATTATTGATTGTTTATTGACTTATTAGTAATTTTAGCTGAGTTCTTCCTTTCCTTCAATTTGATTTTCTATGAATGTGTTTTCATTCAGTACTCAATGCTTTTTTTTGTAAGAACTGAGAGCTATTATTTGATTCTTGGGAAGATAGTGTAATTAATGCTCAATCTACTTTTTTTTGTAAGAACTTCCGGCGATAGAGTGACGACCACGTGGTTTCGGTGGCTGGAGCTTCGGGTACAACTTCATTTGTTTGGTGTAATTAGTCTACATTTATATGTAATTTCAAACCCAAATTTGGTGTATGGATTTCTGTTCTTCATTTGTTTTACTTTACTTTTGTAAACTTGAATGTTTTATATGTAATTAGTCTACATTTATATTAATAAATTGAATTTTTTTTTTTAATTTAAACAATATATCATTCGCTAATCAGTAGCTATATTTTGCTACTGAATAGCTAAAATCAGTCATAAAAAAATCACAAACCAGTAGCAAATTAGTTGTTAAAAAAAACACAAACTAGTAGCAAATCAGTAGCTAAAGTAGTAGGTAATCAGTCGCAATTCAGTAGCTAAATTTTACGACTGATTACCGACTATGGCTGTAGTAGCAAAATTCAGTCACTATTTAGTCACTAATCAGTCGTAAAATTTTGCTACTGATTAGCGACTGAATAGTGACCGCCTAATATCAGTCGTAAATCAGTAGCAATTTTGCTACTGATTTTTTTAGCGACGAGACCTTTACCTACTGCAGAAATCAGTCGGTAATCAGTCGTAACATGGTGTTTTGCTACTGATTTCCGACTGTTTTTGCAGTAGTAAAAAACCTGTTTTCTTGTAGTGAATCCGCTGTTCCGGATTCATTTTCCGGACTAGCGCCGCCTCCAGAAGCAGTTGCTCGACCGCCGTTGTTGTATGCAGGATTGACGGTCGAAGATATTTTGCAGTCGCCGGGGCATGATTCTTTAGACCGGTTAGATCCGCGACGGCTCCCGAATACTTTTTGGTACGTACCTACAAAATTTTTTTTTAATAACATTATGAATTTGTTTTTTTTACTAATAATTTTTGTTTTTTTCTCAGGTTTAAGGAAGATAACAAAGTTGGACGGAGTGTGGCTGACACCATTAAAGCCTATTTCATGGAGCCTCACCGCAATTGGTCTTCGGTTCCGGAAGACGTTGTCGAGACATGGTTTAAATGTTTCGCGGTAAATTTTTTTTTTTTTAATTCAATATTATTTTGGAGAATTCTTTATCTTTAATATATCGTTTCTAATTTTTTTTTTTTTTTGTATAGCAAAAATGGCATTGGGACGTTACGATCAACGAGACGGTGAAGGCGGAATTCAAAAAGAAGGGAAAATTGCGGCTCAACAATACCATTTCCGATTGGAAGAGGAAGTGGGAGGTTAAAGGCGATCATGGGAAGCCGCCATACATGTCTTCCGATGTTTGGAACGGCTTGACGGCATACTGGAGAGATCCACATGCGCAGCAAGTGGCAGCTAAGTGTTCGGCTTCTCGAAACACTATGGGTCCAGACGGTCTTCCAGCGCTTATGCCTCATACGTCGGGTCAAACATCTTTTGCGGGAAGACGCCTTCAAATGGTAATAATTTTTTCGCTTATAATTTTATTTATGTAATTTTAATTTGTTATTAATTTATATTATCCATCAACGGTTTGATTTCTTTTTTAATGTCTTTTTTGTTAGGCAAATGGAGGCGAACTTCCTCCGATGACCCGAGTTTTTGCGGAAACTCACAAGAAGAAAGACGGATCTTTTGTAGATCCTCGAGCTGAGGCAATCTACAATGACGCGCATGCAAGGATCGACGAGCGTCAAACTCAGCTTTCTCAGCAGCTATCACCTGGCGGTAGTTCGGTCCAATCCACTGCGACTTTGACGGTTGCCCAGATGGACGACATATACGCAGAGGTAATTTAACGTTTTTTTTTTTACAAAAGTTAATGTTTTTTTATACAATTTATTAAATTTTTCGTTTCTTTTTTAAAAGGTTGCCCCGAAGAAAAAGGGCAGAGTTTTAGGGATGGGATCGATCGTAGATAGTGCCGCCGCGTCGTCCCGTCGTCAGCTTTTCGACGATCCGGTTATTTTGCGGACGGAGTTAAACAACGCCAACTCCGAGATCAACAATTTGCGGGCGAAGCAGGTGATATACGATGAGAAGATCCAAGGATACGATAAAACGATCCAAGGATACGATAAAACAATCCAAGGATACAACACTCTCTTCGATATTATTGCCCTGAGTAACCCGACTTTGGCGGCTGCACTAAGGCAGCAGGAAGGATCAACATCAGGCCAGCCAACTGATCCGCTCGCGCAAGAACGAGCGAATATGGAGCAGAATGGATCAGACGACGAACTTTTTGATAATTTACGTTTTTCGGCTAGGAATTAGTTTGTAATAAAAATTTTATTTTGTATTTTAAATTTTATTTTATATTTTGAATTTATTTATAAAATTTAATTTTTAAATATAATTTTTTTAATATAATTTTTTAATTTTTTTTTTTAGTTTTATTTAATTTATATAAAAATTATATTTAAATTACGACGAATTTACATCGAATATTTTACATCGATTTTACATCGTTCCATAATTTACATCGATTTTACATCAATAGTTTTACATCGATTTTACATCGTTCAAAAGTTACGACGAATTTACATCGAATATTTTACATCGATTTACCAACGTATTTACATCTACATATGACGACGAATTTACGACGAATCCGTAAAAACAGAAATTTTATAATTCGTTGTAAATTCGATGTAATGTTTCATCCTATTACGACGAATTTACGACGGTTTGTCGAAAAAAAATTGTATAATTCGATGTAAAATCGATGTAATGTTTTATCGTTATATCGATGTAAAATCGATGTAATATATTCGTCGTAAAATCTATGTAATATATTCGTCGTACATTCGATGTAAATATACAACGATTTTACGACGAATATATTACATCGATTTTACGACGATTTTTAGTCCTCCTTAATAGTACGACCAATTTACGATTAACGACGATCATATTACGACGAATTGTTAATCGTCGCTAATCCGTCGTAATTCATATTTTACGACCGATTTACGACGATTATGTTTGTTGTAAAAGGCTGTTTTCTTGTAGTGTTATTCTAAAACGTTGCTGGGTCGAGAGGAATATCTCGGGGTATGCTCAATTCAATCAAACAGCCCCAAGCTCATTAGTAACCGGTATTTCTAGATTATAACTCCACAAAAGGACATAATAATGACGTAGTCTACTTCGGTATAACCTACGCCCTACAATCTATTCACTCGACCAGTAGCTTCCGTCTCTGGCCGTGCGTAAGATTGTGATATTCTAGTGGGTCCATAGGTTCACGGCACTCCGTAAGTATACTTCCGAAATCTTACGACGCGCACGCCTTGTGGATGAACTTTCCTGGTGATTAGATGCAACACTTCCGTGGTTCTAAACTCCCCCTATCAGCCTCTAGTTTGTGATACTAGATTCATGCATTAACAACTTTCCACAAGAAGAGCTCTAGAAATTGGCTAGGGTTTACTGAGTGAAATCTTTATCGAATATAAAATTCCCCTCGATAATTCTTTAAACCCAACAATCTAAAATAGTTGCACATACTGGAAAAGACATAATTAAATTAAGCATAATATTGGTGAAGAAGCCTCACGAACAAAAACTAACCTCGGTGAGAAACCTCCTCACCAATCCCGAAGATCTCGATGCAAGGGTACAAGAATGAAAGCAAAATAATGTGTTGAATGTGTCTAGGGTTTTTTTCCTCTCTACGAAATAGCTGTCTAAAAAAATTATATATAGGTCTTCAACAAGCTTAGGTCATTTTAGGGTTTGACGAGAAAAGACGGTTTTGGCCTCGGGTGAACAAACAGATCGTTCTTGGGCGAAAATAGGTTTGGCCGCGGGTCCGTCTTCTCTGGTCGTGGGTCCGTCTTCTCTGGCCGTGGGTGGAGTGGCTCCAGGGGCGGCGGAATGGTGCTTGGCCACGGCTCCGGCTCCTTGACCCGCGGTGGTTGCTTCTTCGGGCAGCTTCATCGGTTTTCAGTGCTTCGGGTATATTTTAGGATCCAACCATTGGATTGTCCCCAATCCATTTGAATTTGAAATCTGGTTGTCTGTACTTTGTTGTATCCTAATTTGGTGATGATCAGACGGTGAAAATGTCTTCTTTGATTGCAAGACTTCTTGATGGTCCAAATTTATCCAAAAACATATGAAATGCACTCTTTAATCTTGAGTTACATAAAAAGAGTCTTAAAATCGCAAACATACGAAACACGTAATAAAAGCGTAGAAAACCAAGCGGAACACTTATTAAAGTGTTCTAAAATATATAGCAAAACAGGTAAAAATACAGTGTTATCACATGTCTACATGGACACGATATGAAAAACAATTGTTCGTGTATATGTATAAAAAACAAATTTTAGTATGTTCAAGACATGTGTGTCCATTTAGTATTTGAACATTAGCATCAAAAACAAATGTTTAATATAAGATGGATAAATTTGTTGATTTAAACAAAATAAGATGTTACGAACGGTTATGCAAGATAAAATGCTTTTATTTTTGCATTTTGGTTTTATGGACATGTTTGTATGGACACATTATTATAGACAAGATGCATATGATCGTTGTGTTTTAAGATTATTAAAAATTTTCCATATTTCATCAAGACCAAAACATGTCCACGATATGGTGACACACCGAAAACTATCCACAAAATATTTGTCCACCTAAGACTGTTTATAAAACTATGAAAAAGGGAAACAATCCATTATCCACAAAAATTGTCCACACCTATCTATCCATTTCTGAACATACACTATCTATATGTCCATCTCTGAACATCCACCTAGATGGAAGCTCATCGGAAACCCAGTTACGTTTAAGCTTGCCGCTTTCGGAAGTGGAACATGTGTTCCTTGCGTGTGTATGGACACATTATCATGGACAAGATGCATATGATCGTTGTGTTTTATGATTATTGAATTTTTCCTTCTATTTATCCACACCAAAACATGTCGAGGATATGGTGACACACCGAAAAATATTCACGAAATATTTGTCCACCTAAGACTGTTTATAACACTATGGAAATTAAGGGAAACAATACATTATCCACAAAAACTTGTCCACACCTATCTATCCATCTTTGAACATTCACTATCTATATATCCATCTCTGAACATCCACCTATATGGAGACTCATCGGAAACCCAGTTACGTTTAAGCTTGCCTCTTCCGGAAGTGGAACATGTGTTCCTTGCGTGTGTATGGACACATTATCATGGACAAGATGCATATGATCTTTGTGTTTTATGATTATTAAATTTTTCCTTCTACTTATCCACACAAAAACATGTCGAGGATATGGTGACACACCAAAAAATATTCACAAAATATTTGTCCACCTAAGACTGTTTATAACACTATGGAAATTAAGGGAAACAATACATTATCCACAAAAAGTGTCAACACCCATCTATCCATATATGAACATCCACTATCCATATGTCCATTGATAGTAGTTTTTTTACGTATCAATTACTCAAATATCACTCATGTCATTGTGGCATTTAAGGCATCAATCTAAATGGGTTTAATGTCTCAATCACTAAGAATGCATAGAGCTACTTAATGCAAGCAAGGCAAAGTTGGTTTTAGTTTCTATTCTAGCAATACCAATTCAAATTAAACAAAGTAAACAAGATCGAATAAACACTAAACGAGATTGAAAAATTTATAAAAAGGCAAATCCAAGGATGAGGTTATGGAATTAGAGCAATCCATTGACTAATCTATGATGTTCAATCACACACATAATACTAATCGCTATGTTTAGATTACTAAAATTTACTAATCCTCTCTCAAGGCACAAATCATTTTGCTAATCACTAAATAAAAAACAAACTCTCATTTGTGATAAGATGATTAGCAAGCATTAAAATCAACATCCAAATCAATCAATAAACACCTTAAACAACTACTCTCATAGGTTAAACATGTTTATCTCTTACTAAATTCTTTGGGGAATTTCATCAAACACATTGTGGGTATAAAATTCCCTAAGATCTAGGTTGACTCTCTCAAGCTTAATCTAGCATTAAAATCACTTAGCAAGAAAGGAAATCAATAAATCTAGTCCTAAACATCATAAATCAATCATTGGATCACCCTAAATCAACCCCATCCCTAGATTCTAATAGACTACTCACTAATCATTAAGAACCCAACAAATCCCATGAATAACATGTTAAATCCCATGGTTAGATGATTAGATGATTAAAAAATAAGAGATAGATGATAGAATTTAATGAATCAAAGCTTAAATTGCATAAATAATAGAAGATCTCTCTTACAAATCCGTTAGAACTCTTAAAAGGATGTGTTTTTGCCTAAGAATAAGATAGATCAAAGAAAATTAGGTTTAGAGTATTTATAATTGTTGTTGGGCGGACCGGGTTAACTCGGAACAAACCGGGTCTTGACTCGGCTGGGTCTGGATTTTTGCATGTCTTGGTGGCCCATACCGGATGGAGGTAGCCGGCACAAGGGATAAGCTCTGGACCGGTACAGCTCCCTGGACCAATACCAGATGGGCACACTGGATGGATGGGGGAAGGACGCTTAGCCGTCACAAACTCAAAGAAGGTGTACGCCAGATGAAGGTCACCCGACACAAAGGGGTGAAAGCTCTGGGCCGATACAGGTCCATGGACCAATACCGGATGGACGGGGGAAGGACGCTTAGCCGGCATAGGTCAAAGAAATGTGCATACCGGGTGAGTTTTAGCTAGCACAAAGAAGTAGTCACGTCCGATAGACCTCCCTGCCTCCATACAGGATGGACAACACCGGATGAATGGCTAAAGGATTTTAGCCGACACAAGGCGAGGCGTGAAGAATACCGGCTGGAAGTTAGCCGGCACAAGGGGAGGATCTAGGCCGGTACAAGAGTCTGTCTCAATACAGGACGGACGGGAAGGATGGCCGCCGACCGGTGCAGTGGCCTAGGAATGGTCTTTTCCCTCATTTTTATTCTCTTGCTTCATTGCTGGGTGTGCTCCATTTTAAGCTCTCCAATCATCTCCAAAAGGTCTCCAAGTACCTAGAAAACACTCTAATTTGTGCAAGACTCAATAGGACCTAATGCAAACAACCTAGACTCAAATTAAGACTAAATTACTAAGGAAAACTATGATTATGCATGAATGTGACTCAAAATACTAAGTAAAATGCATGCTAACAAGAGTAAAATATGAACAATCAAACAAGAAAAAAGAGAGAGAGAGAGAAGTTGAAAGTGGTAGCTCAAATCTACAAGTATCACTAAGAGAATTTGATATGCTTGGTTTTTACCATTTTCTAACACATTTTTTGGTGTTTCTTTTGAGTATTTTATCGAGTCAAAGTTCGTTTTAGAGTCTTTTAGTCCTTTATTTAGTTATATCAGGTAAAAATGCGTTTAAGGTAGAAATTGGAGTTACGTGGGCAAAAACGCATGGAACGGTACAAAAAGAGCAAGAATCGATCGATGCACATATTGCATCGATCGATGCAAGTCGGCGAGAAGGAAAAGGAAACTGCCTATTCTGACCTAATTCTCCCAAAACTCTATTTATAAATTATTCTCACTCTGTATTCCACTCAGATTTTTGGCTATTGATTTTGTAAGCTTGAAGAAGAATCTCTGCATCTATTGAGAATAATTCTCAACCCTTTCCTCTCTTTTATTATTATTATGTGTTTCTCTCTATCTCCTTGCTTGTTCTCCATTGCCATGTCCGAGTAGTCTCATAGTTAGGTTTAGGGTTTCAAAGGGATCCATGAATCATTGAATTAGACATAGATAGGGATTTATCTTTTGTGGTTTTCGCTTATCGTTGTGTTTATTGCTTAGGCTAAGTTGACCGCTTGCCCATGATATAGGGTTTAATCTATACCACGAAAGTGTCGTAGGTTGCTAGAAAGAACATAAGCGAGCGAATTGTCCTTAGCCAATAGAAGTTGATATTAAGGCGATTCGTGAACATATTGAACCAGTTCGTTAATGCTGGTCTAGAAATTTATGTTCAACGGAAGTTAGGATTTTAGGTTGGTAGATTTAGTAATCAATGCCACGGAAGTGGATTGGTTAGATATTTATGTTTGAGTTTGAAACTTGTGTTTAACCGTTCCCTGAATAGTTGTTTGATTCATGATCTCTGGATTCCCTCGAAGAAACCCTTGACCTAACGCTTTTCTTCTATTGAATTTATACCGTTTTTAGTTATTTTCTTTATTTCGCAAATCAACCCTTATTATCGTCTTAGCTTAATTTCATCTTGTGAGAATCGTAGTGTAACATTGGTCTCTGTGGATTCGATCCTAAAGTAATACATTGACATACTGTTATGATTGCATTAGTGTGCACTTTAGTTATTAATTGACTACGTGGTAAAACACCTAAATCAATTTGGCGCCGTTGCCGGGGACCAATAGCGTTACCTTCAATTTTGAATTTGAAATTTAGTCTAATATTTACTAACACATTCTACCTTGATCACTTGTGCGTTTTAGGTGACTGACGGAAAAGCTGAATAGAGTTACCAGAAACAGGGTCTCTGAAAACCTTTGCGAGCTCAGCAACGAAGAGCTAGCAAGGTTAGAACGAACGAACCGGAGGGCAAGGACAATTCCTGTCATTATGGACGATCAGAACAACGACAAAAAAACGCTGCAGCTGCCGAACTGCAGAGGCTACAACAATAAGTGCAGTAGTTGCAGCAGCTACAACAACAACAACAACATCAGCAACAACAATCTGGCATTGGACACTTGGACATCAGAACATAGCTTCTATCCGCCCACCGGCCATTACGAGGCAAGATTATGAGATCAAACCTCAGATGATCCCATTGGTGAAGCAGCACATGTTCCATTGCTTACCTGCAGAACATTCAATGGAACACATCGAAAATTTTGAAGAAATCTGCAGCACTACCAAGTCAAATGGGGTACCATCCGATTACCTCAAGTTAAAACTCTTCAATTTCTCTTTGGCGGATAAGGAGCTAAGATGGCTCAAGTCACTTCCACCTGGGTTGTTGACTACATGGGAAGAATGTAGAGCTACTTTCTTGGATCACTTCTACACCAAGTCTAAGACAGCTTCGCTGCGAAATAAAATCACCACCTTTTAGCAGCACACATAAGAGTCTTTTTGCAAAGCATGGGAGAGGTTCATAGAGTACCGCACAGCAGAGAGTGCCCTCATCATGGGTACTATGATGAGAAGATACTAAGCATATTCGACGATGGAGTTGACTGGGACTATAAGAACGCTCTTAATACTGCAAGCAATGGAGATTTTATGACTAAGACTAAGGAAGGGGCGTACCAGCTGATAGAGAACTTGGCTTCAAGTTCTGGAAATTGATGCCCTGAGTATGACAGGTCTAAACGTGTCAATGGTGCAGATTTGCAGAAGATTGATGAGCTGACTGCGAATGTGAACTTGCTACTGAAGGTAAATCAGAGAGGTGTGCAGTCTTGCGAGGAGGCAAAAGATGAAATTTTCTGTCAAGGATTAGCTGAAGATAAAGCCAATGAGAAACAAGAGGTGAACTACGTTAGTGAACAAGGGTACATGCATAACAGAGGTTTCAACCAGAATTACAGGAACCATCCGAAACATGTCTTATAGAAGCACCAATGTCGAGAATCCCCAGGATCAAGTCTACCGCCAGCAAGTTCAGTACCCCCAAGGAAAAACGTTTGTGCAAAACGCAGGCGTCTCAAGATTCTCTCAAGGTTTCCAGGGATAGAACAGGTTTCAAGGTGGGTTCCAGTAGAAACAACTGTTCAGCTCTTTCCAGACGATAAAACCTGCCCATTCCAAGCTCATGCAAGCACCGCAAATGAATCTCAGGATGAGCTTAAAGTTCTAATGCAACAACTCCAGCTCAGTCAACATCTATCTGCTAAGGAGATCAATGTCAAGGTTGATAACATGTACAACGATCTCAACAGCATGTATGAAGCTGTGTGCACTCATGTGAAGAAGATAGATACTCAGGTTGCTCAAACTACTGAAGCGATCAAGAGACCCCAGTGAACTCTTCCCGGGAAAGTAGAGCAAAATCCAAGGAATGAGTTCGTCAACACCATTACACTCATAAGTGGGAAGGAGTTTGAACCGACTGCACGGAAAGGGGTAGATGCTGATGTCGCCATTGATGTAGGAGATGTTGACAAGGGGACATCCAAAAAAGGGAAAGCTTTCACAAGTACAGACGGTACAGATGAGCCACAGGTGCTACCACCTACACGCGTCTACACCCTAAGGATCCCTTACCCTACTCGTCCAAAGAAGTCACGTAAAGACCTAGAAGAAGCCAAGTGCAAGGAAATGCTAAATGATCTTGTGGTGAAGCTTCCTCTTGTTGATGAAGTCCAAATGATACCTTCATTAAAGAAGTATATGAAGAGCTTAGTGACAAGTAAGGTGTCTACCGAAGATAATGTCATGATGGTTTCTAAACATTGCAGTGCTGTCTTCCAAAACAAGATGCCAAAGAAGCTAGGCGATCCAAGAAAGTTCATTCTTTCTGTGCAGATTGGAGCAATGAATTTTGCTTGCTCTCTATGTGATCTTGGGTCCAGCGTCAACCTAATGCCATACTCTGTAGCTAAGCGGCTTGGATTCACAAAGTTTAATCAAACTAAGATCTCTCTAGTGTTTGTCGATCGTTCTGTGAAGCTGCCAGTTGTTGTTCTTGAAAATCTACATGTACGAATTGGCAATGCATTTGTTCCTGCAGATTTTGTGGTACTAGAGCTGGATGAAGAACCAATGGATCCTCTCATTTTGGGAAGACCCTTCTTGTGTACAGCAGGAGCCATCATAGACGTGAGGAACGGGCGAATAGATCTCCACCTGGGAGACATTGTCATGAAGTTTGAGATGGATAAGATGCTGAAGAAGCCTATGTTGGATGGACAGACATTCTCGATAGATGATTCACTAGAGGTCTATGACGAAGTGATTGAAGATATGACTCGTTGGAGACTGTTTTGACAAAGGCAGAGGATGAGCATGGGTTTATGAGTGACGATGCCACCGGTTATGCTAAGATGGTAAAATCAAGCCAGACAATGGGGAAGATGGTCGAGTACATCAGTTTAGATGGAGCCGCATAGACGCCTCCAGCAGCAAGTCTACTTGCGCCTTCTGCTGACCCGTGGAGTGAGCTGAAAGCTCCAAAAATCGAACTCAAAACACTCTCAACTTGGCTAAGGTACGCATTTCTTGGCCCTAACTCCACTTACCCTGTGATCATCAATGTTGAGTTGAACAATGTGGAAACCGCTTTGCTTCTATGTGAGCTTAGAAAGTATCGTAGAGCTTTAGGCTACTCACTAGATGATCTCATAGGGATTTCACCTGACCTTTGCATGCATCAAATAGATCTAGAGGACGAATCAATGACTTCAATAGAACATCAGAGATGACTAAACCCGTATCCAAAGATGTTGTAAAGAAGGAGATAATGAAACTTCTAGAGGCGGGCATCATTACGCTATCTCTGATAGTACTTGGGTGAGCCCATTCCATATTGTTCTAAAGAAAGGCGGTGTGACAGTTGTTGAAATTGAGAACAATGAGTTGATACCAACTAGAACTGTCACAGGGCATAGGATGTGTATTAACAATTGATATATCATGGTTTTTACCCCTTTTAGGCCATGATATAAGTCCATTTTATAGAGTCTTTGTACTATTTCGTAGTGTTTTAGAGTCTTTTACAGGTTTTAGCACTTTTGGAGCATTATTGGAGATATTGGAGTTTTATGGAGCATTCTGGAGCAAAACTGAAGTATGGTGACTAAGTACCCGATCAAAGCGTCAAGCATCGATCGATACCCCTTGGTATCGATCGACACCCATCGAGGAGGTTACAAGTCGCAACTTTTAATGAAGTTTGAAGAATTGCAAAACTTGCCCAAAAGACTTTAATATTTACAAGAAGACCCCAATTCGTGTTTAGACTATTTAATTAGGTTTTACAGCCACTTTCATGGCTATGCTTTATTTTTATTCTGGTTTTGTGAGAGAGCTTTTGAAGGGAGACAAGTCTGAGACTCTGTTCGTCCGAGAGAAGATTTCGAACCCTCTTATTACTCTTTCTGTTTTGTTTGATGATTCATTCAAACATGTTTATTGTTTCAATCTCCATGTCTGAGTAGATCCACTTTAGGTTTAGGGTTTTCTTATAAGGGTTTTCTCTGAATACTAGGTTGATTAGTTATTATGATTCACCATCTGAGTTAGTTCTTCACCTTAGGTTGTGTTCAAAGCTAATTCTAGGTTGACGAATCTGAAATTTAGATATTAGGATAATTGATTAGGCAAGAGAGTGCGATTAATTACCTGATAGAACCTTAGGTGAACAAAATAACTATTCGCAAAGAGATTTGGTTTAGTTGTTTTGTGAACAAATCAAACCTGATCTAAAAGCTGATTTAGACTTTAGGATTCGCAAAGAGATTTGGAATTCCTAGGATTTAGATTTAGATAGTTTTCGCAACGAGAGTTGGTTCGCTATACTTTAGTGATTTGAGTTCAAGAACCGCGCTAAATCTGAATCCTGTTAGTTAGTTTACCTGCATTCATTGATTTCCTGAGAAAAACCCTGAACCTATCTTTCCCCAATTGAATTTACAACCGTTTAAGTTTAAGTCTTGTTTTTAATATTATTGATTTCTTAGCATAATTCTCTACTTCATAATCTATTGTGTGTTTCTGTGAGTCCTTGTGTTCGACCCCTACTATACTGCAACTACTGCTTAGTACTTTTAGGGTATTAATTTGAGCATATCAAATTTGGCGCCGTTGCCGGGGACTCAGTTCGCCATTAGATTTTTGTTTGAGAATTTCGACTAAGTTCGTCGGTATCGATCGATACTCACTAGTATCGGTCGATACTCGTCGTTCTCTTTTGTTGATATCGATCGACACCACTTGGTATCTGTCGATACTCATCGTGTTACCAATTACTTACGTTCTTCACTTCTGTTTTCAGGTGTATGCCTAATCACAAAACAAGAAGAAACAAGAACACTCAGCTAGTTGAACTGACATTGGAGCAGCTAGCACTTGTGGAACGCACAAACAGAAAAGCAAAGAAACCAGCAGAGATGAACAACAATCATGAAGGGGTGGTTCGAGATGAGGCTGGTTCTTACAGAGACCAAGAGGGTCGTTTGTGCAATGCGCAGGGACAACGTCTGGATGGAGAGGGGAACATCATTCCCGCTGCTCCTGTTGTTGTTGGGATTGTCGCTGGAAACGCGAACGCTGAGAATGCTGTGGTTAATCGTGGTAGAACGATTGGTGAGTGCAACATACCTGATCAGTTCTATGCAAATCGATAAGCGATTCGTCCTCCACCTTACCAGAGGAATGACTTTGAGCTGAAGCCTGCATTCTACACTCTTGTGGGACATATTGAGATGTTCGAGGACTTGGTCACTAGCATCAAGAGCAATGGAGTGTCCTATGACTACCTCTACTGCAAGCTTTTCCCATACTCACTTGGTGGAGAAGCGACTTACTGGCTGAAGCAGTTGACTCATGGATCGCTGACTACTTGGGAGCAAACTAAGATTGCTTTTCTGAACAATTTCTATGATGATGCACGATCTAAGGATCTGAGGAACAAGATCTCCCAGTTTTCTCAAGGACATACTAAGGCATTCAAGGCCGCTTGGACAAGATTCAGATCGTATCAGAGAGATTGTCCACATCACGGGTACTCTGATGTTCAGTTGATGGGATTCTTTTTCAGAGGGCTCGATTGGAGGTATCAGACGACCTTGGTCGCTGCGAGCAATGGAAACTTCAACACTAGGTATCCTGAGGATGCTTATGCGTTGATTGAGAACTTGGAGTCTAATAATAGCACCAAGAATGCCGATTTTGAGAGGAATAAGCTAGCTGGCAGCATGGATGGTACACAGATTGCTGATGTTCAAGCCAAGTTGGATTCTATGCACAATCTTCTGATGGGCAAGACACCAAAGGTTGTTCACTTTGCTGAAGTAGTTGAGGTATTTAACGAGGATGAAGTAGAGGATGTTAACTACATTGGTGGGTCTGGTTTTCAAGGACAAAAGAATCAATTCAACAACAACCGAAACTTCAACAACAACTATCAGCAAGGAGGTTCGAATCAGTTTGGTCAGAAACCGTCTCAGAACAGTGGGTACACCAGGAATTATGGTAATTCATCTTATTAACTCGCACCCGCTAAGCTACCGGACAGCAGGACCGAAGCTATGTTTGAACAACTGGTTCAAGGACAGCAGCAGCTCACAGTGAATCTCAACGGAAAGATAGATGATGTGTACAAGGATATGAGTGGAAGGATCGACGCTCTCAATACCCATCAGAAGATGCTGGAAACGCAAGTGGCTCAAACTACATCTGCTGTGAACGGAAAGGCGACTCAAGCACAGAAAGATTACGTCAATGCAATGACCTTGAGAAGTGCAGAGAGTTTCGAAAACCCTCCCGAAGGCGATTTCAAAGCTGATCCGTCAGTATCGATCGACACCATCCAGGTATCGATCGACACCACTATTGAAGAACCGACACATGAACCTTGTGTCGATCGACACCATCCTGGTATCGATCGACACCTGTCCCAGGCCGAACCAGAGACAGTAAAGAAACCGGAGGTGATCGAGGAACGTGTCTACAAGCCTAAGATGCCGTATCCGAGAATACCCAGACATCTCAGGGACCCAATTTCTCCAAAGCAGCAGCTTGGCTTTGAGAAGATGGTACGAAGGATCCCCCTTTCACTGACTTTTGAAGAAGCTCTAGAGTACATGCCTCTGCTGAGTCACTTCCGAGATTGCAGAGAAACTGAGGGAGAGATTAAGGCATTTTTTTGCCAAGGTCAGAAGTACACCACCTCCGATGAAGAAGTTGACTAAGAGGGAGGACCCATTCTCTGTTCCATGCTCTATCTCTGTAGTTGAATTCAAGGAATCTCTGGTTGACTCAGGGGCTAGCGTCAATGTCATGTCGAAAGCGATTGCAGAGAGATTGGGAGCTGAAATTTGTTCTCCCAAGACATCTATCACATTCGCGAACTGCTCCACCTCACTTCCATATGGTACAATCCCTGATTTGATGGTCACGGTAGGGGACTCTCTGGTTCCCACTAATTTTCAGATTATGGAGATGAGTGAACGGTCCACCACGCAGTTGATTCTTGGAAGACCGTTCATGGCTACAGTTGGCGCTGTCATGGACACGCCCAGCAAGAGAACCTCGTTCTCCTACATTGACAAGTAGGTTTTCTACGACGCCATTCCTACTAGAGGAACTCCCACACGTGTCTCTTGCATCGATGTTGTCACAGGAGAGTCGTTGGTAGCTGAAAATCGGGGAGAGTTTTCTAACGAGCCTAACGCCATGGACATACTAGATCACCCTCCTATCATCACTAAGGACGTCATAAAAACGACTAAGGTAAAGAAGGAGGTGAAGAACAAAAGAGTCGAGAGTGCTCCACGCGTGACCTTAATCCCTCTAAAGTGCGACGGAGATTCAATCGAGTATAAGGTGAAATGCAAAGGGACCTCGCGACCATTTTCTAAAGCTAGAGTTCTTCTTACGCCAGAGCTGAACGAGAAAGGACATGAAGTTGTGGAGCGCATGTTGCGCAAGACCCTTAAGTTGGAAATGTCAATTTGTGGAGCCTGTTTTGCTTGCTCTTTCTTAGCTTTTAGCTTCTTCTTTTTCCTCTCTATTATTGATTGTTTATTGACTTATTAGTAATTTTAGCTGAGTTCTTCCTTTCCTTCAATTTGATTTTCTATGAATGTGTTTTCATTCAGTACTCAATGCTTTTTTTTGTAAGAACTGAGAGCTATTATTTGATTCTTGGGAAGATAGTGTAATTAATGCTCAATCTACTTTTTTTTGTAAGAACTTCCGGCGATAGAGTGACGACCACGTGGTTTCGGTGGCTGGAGCTTCGGGTACAACTTCATTTGTTTGGTGTAATTAGTCTACATTTATATGTAATTTCAAACCCAAATTTGGTGTATGGATTTCTGTTCTTCATTTGTTTTACTTTACTTTTGTAAACTTGAATGTTTTATATGTAATTAGTCTACATTTATATTAATAAATTGAATTTTTTTTTTTAATTTAAACAATATATCAGTCGCTAATCAGTAGCTATATTTTGCTACTGAATAGCTAAAATCAGTCGTAAAAAAATCACAAACCAGTAGCAAATTAGTTGTTAAAAAAAACACAAACTAGTAGCAAATCAGTAGCTAAAGTAGTAGGTAATCAGTAGCTAAAGTAGTAGGTAATCAGTCGCAATTCAGTAGCTAAATTTTACGACTGATTACCGACTACGGCTGTAGTAGCAAAATTCAGTCACTATTTAGTCACTAATCAGTCGTAAAATTTTGCTACTGATTAGCGACTGAATAGTGACCGCCTAATATCAGTCGTAAATCAGTAGCAATTTTGCTACTGATTTTTTTAGCGACGAGACCTTTACCTACTGCAGAAATCAGTCGGTAATCAGTCGTAACATGGTGTTTTGCTACTGATTTCCGACTGTTTTTGCAGTAGTAAAAAACCTGTTTTCTTGTAGTGAATCCGCTGTTCCGGATTCTTTTTCCGGACTAGCGCCGCCTCAAGAAGCAGTTGCTCGACCGCCGTTGTTGTATGCAGGATTGACGGTCGAAGATATTTTGCAGTCGCCGGGGCATGATTCTTTAGACCGGTTAGATCCGCGACGGCTCCCGAATACTTTTTGGTACGTACCTACAAAATTTTTTTTTAATAACATTATGAATTTGTTTTTTTTACTAATAATTTTTGTTTTTTTCTCAGGTTTATGGAAGATAACAAAGTTGGACGGAGTGTGGCTGACACCATTAAAGCCTATTTCATGGAGCCTCACCGCAATTGGTCTTCGGTTCCGGAAGACGTTGTCGAGACATGGTTTAAATGTTTCGCGGTAAATTTTTTTTTTTTTAATTCAATATTATTTTGGAGAATTCTTTATCTTTAATATATCGTTTCTAATTTTTTTTTTTTTTGTATAGCAAAAATGGCATTGGGACGTTACGATCAACGAGACGGTGAAGGCGGAATTCAAAAAGAAGGGAAAATTGCGGCTCAACAATACCATTTCCGATTGGAAGAGGAAGTGGGAGGTTAAAGGCGATCATGGGAAGCCGCCATACATGTCTTCCGATGTTTGGAACGGCTTGACGGCATACTGGAGAGATCCACATGCGCAGCAAGTGGCCGCTAAGTGTTCGGCATCTCGAAACACTATGGGTCCAGACGGTCTTCCAGCGCTTATGCCTCATACGTCGGGTCAAACATCTTTTGCGGGAAGACGCCTTCAAATGGTAATAATTTTTTCGCTTATAATTTTATTTATGTAATTTTAATTTGTTATTAATTTATATTATCCATCAACGGTTTGATTTCTTTTTTAATGTCTTTTTTGTTAGGCAAATGGAGGCGAACTTCCTCCGATGACCCGAGTTTTTGCGGAAACTCACAAGAAGAAAGACGGATCTTTTGTAGATCCTCGAGCTGAGGCAATCTACAATGACGCGCATGCAAGGATCGGCGAGCGTCAAACTCAGCTTTCTCAGCAGCTATCACCTGGCGGTAGTTCGGTCCAATCCACTGCGACTTTGACGGTTGCCCAGATGGACGACATATACGCAGAGGTAATTTAACGTTTTTTTTTTACAAAAGTTAATGTTTTTTATACAATTTATTAAATTTTTCGTTTCTTTTTTAAAAGGTTGCCCCGAAGAAAAAGGGCAGAGTTTTAGGGATGGGATCGATCGTAGATAGTGCCGCCGCGTCGTCCTGTCGTCAGCTTTTCGACGATCCGGTTATTTTGCGGACGGAGTTAAACAACGCCAACTCCGAGATCAACAATTTGCTGGCGAAGCAGGTGATATACGATGAGAAGATCCAAGGATACGATAAAACGATCCAAGGATACGATAAAACAATCCAAGGATACAACACTCTCTTCGATATTATTGCCCTGAGTAACCCGACTTTGGCGGCTGCACTAAGGCAGCAGGAAGGATCAACATCAGGCCAGCCAACTGATCCGCTCGCGCAAGAACGAGCGAATATGGAGCAGAATGGATCAGACGACGAACTTTTTGATAATTTACGTTTTTCGGCTAGGAATTAGTTTGTAATAAAAATTTTATTTTGTATTTTGTATTTTATTTTATATTTTGAATTTATTTATAAAATTTAATTTTTAAATATAATTTTTTAAATATAATTTTTTAATTTTTTTTTTAGTTTTATTTAATTTATATAAAAATTATATTTAAATTACGACGAATTTACATCGAATATTTTACATCGATTTTACATCGTTCCATAATTTACATCGATTTTACATCAATAGTTTTACATCGATTTTACATCGTTCAAAAGTTACGACGAATTTACATCGAATATTTTACATCGATTTACCAACGTATTTACATCTACATATGACGACGAATTTATGACGAATCCGTAAAACAGAAATTTTATAATTCGTTGTAAATTCGATGTAATGTTTCATCCTATTACGACGAATTTACGACGGTTTGTCGAAAAAAAATTGTATAATTCGATGTAAAATCGATGTAATGTTTTATCGTTATATCGATGTAAAATCGATGTAATATATTCGTCGTAAAATCTATGTAATATATTCGTCGTACATTCGATGTAAATATACAACGATTTTACGACGAATATATTACATCGATTTTACGACGATTTTTAGTCCTCCTTAATAGTACGACCAATTTACGATTAACGACGATCATATTACGACGAATTGTTAATCGTCGCTAATCCGTCGTAATTCATATTTTACGACCGATTTACGACGATTATGTTTGTTGTAAAAGGCTGTTTTCTTGTAGTGTTATTCTAAAACGTTGCTGGGTCGAGAGGAATATCTCGGGGTATGCTCAATTCAATCAAACAGCCCCAAGCTCATTAGTAACCGGTATTTCTAGATTATAACTCCACAAAAGGACATAATAATGACGTAGTCTACTTCGGTATAACCTACGCCCTACAATCTATTCACTCGACCAGTAGCTTCCGTCTCTGGCCGTGCGTAAGATTGTGATATTCTAGTGGGTCTATAGGTTCACGGCACTCCGTAAGTATACTTCCGAAATCTTACGACGCGCACGCCTTGTGGATGAACTTTCCTGGTGATTAGATGCAACACTTCCGTGGTTCTAAACTCCCCCTATCAGCCTCTAGTTTGTGATACTAGATTCATGCATTAACAACTTTCCACAAGAAGAGCTCTAGAAATTGGCTAGGGTTTACTGAGTGAAATCTTTATCGAATATAAAATTCCCCTCGATAATTCTTTAAACCCAACAATCTAAAATAGTTGCACATACTGGAAAAGACATAATTAAATTAAGCATAATATTGGTGAAGAAGCCTCACGAACAAAAACTAACCTCGGTGAGAAACCTCCTCACCAATCCCGAAGATCTCGATGCAAGGGTACAAGAATGAAAGCAAAATAATGTGTTGAATGTGTCTAGGGTTTTTTTCCTCTCTACGAAATAGCTGTCTAAAAAAATTATAAATAGGTCTTCAACAAGCTTAGGTCATTTTAGGGTTTGACGAGAAAAGACGGTTTTGGCCTCGGGTGAACAAACAGATCGTTCTTGGGCGAAAATAGGTTTGGCCGCGGGTCCGTCTTCTCTGGTCGTGGGTCCGTCTTCTCTGGCCGTGGGTGGAGTGGCTCCAGGGGCGGCGGAATGGTGCTTGGCCACGGCTCCGGCTCCTTGACCCGCGGTGGTTGCTTCTTCGGGCAGCTTCATCGGTTTTCAGTGCTTCGGGTATATTTTAGGATCCAACCATTGGATTGTCCCCAATCCATTTGAATTTGAAATCTGGTTGTCTGTACTTTGTTGTATCCTAATTTGGTGATGATCAGACGGTGAAAATGTCTTCTTTGATTGCAAGACTTCTTGATGGTCCAAATTTATCCAAAAACATATGAAATGCACTCTTTAATCTTGAGTTACATAAAAAGAGTCTTAAAATCGCAAACATACGAAACACGTAATAAAAGCGTAGAAAACCAAGCGGAACACTTATTAAAGTGTTCTAAAATATATAGCAAAACAGGTAAAAATACAGTGTTATCACATGTCTACATGGACACGATATGAAAAACAATTGTTCGTGTATATGTATAAAAAACAAATTTTAGTATGTTCAAGACATGTGTGTCCATTTAGTATTTGAACATTAGCATCAAAAACAAATGTTTAATATAAGATGGATAAATTTGTTGATTTAAACAAAATAAGATGTTACGAACGGTTATGCAAGATAAAATGCTTTTATTTTTGCATTTTGGTTTTATGGACATGTTTGTATGGACACATTATTATAGACAAGATGCATATGATCGTTGTGTTTTAAGATTATTAAAAATTTTCCATATTTCATCAAGACCAAAACATGTCCACGATATGGTGACACACCGAAAACTATCCACAAAATATTTGTCCACCTAAGACTGTTTATAAAACTATGAAAAAGGGAAACAATCCATTATCCACAAAAATTGTCCACACCTATCTATCCATTTCTGAACATACACTATCTATATGTCCATCTCTGAACATCCACCTAGATGGAAGCTCATCGGAAACCCAGTTACGTTTAAGCTTGCCGCTTTCGGAAGTGGAACATGTGTTCCTTGCGTGTGTATGGACACATTATCATGGACAAGATGCATATGATCGTTGTGTTTTATGATTATTGAATTTTTCCTTCTATTTATCCACACCAAAACATGTCGAGGATATGGTGACACACCGAAAAATATTCACGAAATATTTGTCCACCTAAGACTGTTTATAACACTATGGAAATTAAGGGAAACAATACATTATCCACAAAAACTTGTCCACACCTATCTATCCATCTTTGAACATTCACTATCTATATATCCATCTCTGAACATCCACCTATATGGAGACTCATCGGAAACCCAGTTACGTTTAAGCTTGCCTCTTCCGGAAGTGGAACATGTGTTCCTTGCGTGTGTATGGACACATTATCATGGACAAGATGCATATGATCTTTGTGTTTTATGATTATTAAATTTTTCCTTCTACTTATCCACACAAAAACATGTCGAGGATATGGTGACACACCAAAAAATATTCACAAAATATTTGTCCACCTAAGACTGTTTATAACACTATGGAAATTAAGGGAAACAATACATTATCCACAAAAAGTGTCAACACCCATCTATCCATATATGAACATCCACTATCCATATGTCCATTGATAGTAGTTTTTTTACGTATCAATTACTCAAATATCACTCATGTCATTGTGGCATTTAAGGCATCAATCTAAATGGGTTTAATGTCTCAATCACTAAGAATGCATAGAGCTACTTAATGCAAGCAAGGCAAAGTTGGTTTTAGTTTCTATTCTAGCAATACCAATTCAAATTAAACAAAGTAAACAAGATCGAATAAACACTAAACGAGATTGAAAAATTTATAAAAAGGCAAATCCAAGGATGAGGTTATGGAATTAGAGCAATCCATTGACTAATCTATGATGTTCAATCACACACATAATACTAATCGCTATGTTTAGATTACTAAAATTTACTAATCCTCTCTCAAGGCACAAATCATTTTGCTAATCACTAAATAAAAAACAAACTCTCATTTGTGATAAGATGATTAGCAAGCATTAAAATCAACATCCAAATCAATCAATAAACACCTTAAACAACTACTCTCATAGGTTAAACATGTTTATCTCTTACTAAATTCTTTGGGGAATTTCATCAAACACATTGTGGGTATAAAATTCCCTAAGATCTAGGTTGACTCTCTCAAGCTTAATCTAGCATTAAAATCACTTAGCAAGAAAGGAAATCAATAAATCTAGTCCTAAACATCATAAATCAATCATTGGATCACCCTAAATCAACCCCATCCCTAGATTCTAATAGACTACTCACTAATCATTAAGAACCCAACAAATCCCATGAATAACATGTTAAATCCCATGGTTAGATGATTAGATGATTAAAAAATAAGAGATAGATGATAGAATTTAATGAATCAAAGCTTAAATTGCATAAATAATAGAAGATCTCTCTTACAAATCCGTTAGAACTCTTAAAAGGATGTGTTTTTGCCTAAGAATAAGATAGATCAAAGAAAATTAGGTTTAGAGTATTTATAATTGTTGTTGGGCGGACCGGGTTAACTCGGAACAAACCGGGTCTTGACTCGGCTGGGTCTGGATTTTTGCATGTCTTGGTGGCCCATACCGGATGGAGGTAGCCGGCACAAGGGATAAGCTCTGGACCGGTACAGCTCCCTGGACCAATACCAGATGGGCACACTGGATGGATGGGGGAAGGACGCTTAGCCGTCACAAACTCAAAGAAGGTGTACGCCAGATGAAGGTCACCCGACACAAAGGGGTGAAAGCTCTGGGCCGATACAGGTCCATGGACCAATACCGGATGGACGGGGGAAGGACGCTTAGCCGGCATAGGTCAAAGAAATGTGCATACCGGGTGAGTTTTAGCTAGCACAAAGAAGTAGTCACGTCCGATAGACCTCCCTGCCTCCATACAGGATGGACAACACCGGATGAATGGCTAAAGGATTTTAGCCGACACAAGGCGAGGCGTGAAGAATACCGGCTGGAAGTTAGCCGGCACAAGGGGAGGATCTAGGCCGGTACAAGAGTCTGTCTCAATACAGGACGGACGGGAAGGATGGCCGCCGACCGGTGCAGTGGCCTAGGAATGGTCTTTTCCCTCATTTTTATTCTCTTGCTTCATTGCTGGGTGTGCTCCATTTTAAGCTCTCCAATCATCTCCAAAAGGTCTCCAAGTACCTAGAAAACACTCTAATTTGTGCAAGACTCAATAGGACCTAATGCAAACAACCTAGACTCAAATTAAGACTAAATTACTAAGGAAAACTTTGATTATGCATGAATGTGACTCAAAATACTAAGTAAAATGCATGCTAACAAGAGTAAAATATGAACAATCAAACAAGAAAAAAGAGAGAGAGAGAGAAGTTGAAAGTGGTAGCTCAAATCTACAAGTATCACTAAGAGAATTTGATATGCTTGGTTTTTACCATTTTCTAACACATTTTTTGGTGTTTCTTTTGAGTATTTTATCGAGTCAAAGTTCGTTTTAGAGTCTTTTAGTCCTTTATTTAGTTATATCAGGTAAAAATGCGTTTAAGGTAGAAATTGGAGTTACGTGGGCAAAAACGCATGGAACGGTACAAAAAGAGCAAGAATCGATCGATGCACATATTGCATCGATCGATGCAAGTCGGCGAGAAGGAAAAGGAAACTGCCTATTCTGACCTAATTCTCCCAAAACTCTATTTATACATTATTCTCACCCACTTTTTAGGCTATCTCTCTTTTGACTACTCTGTATTCCACTCAGATTTTTGGCTATTGATTTTGTAAGCTTGAAGAAGAATCTCTGCATCTATTGAGAATAATTCTCAACCCTTTCCTCTCTTTTATTATTATTATGTGTTTCTCTCTATCTCCTTGCTTGTTCTCCATTGCCATGTCCGAGTAGTCTCATAGTTAGGTTTAGGGTTTCAAAGGGATCCATGAATCATTGAATTAGACATAGATAGGGATTTATCTTTTGTGGTTTTCGCTTATCGTTGTGTTTATTGCTTAGGCTAAGTTGACCGCTTGCCCATGATATAGGGTTTAATCTATACCACGAAAGTGTCGTAGGTTGCTAGAAAGAACATAAGCGAGCGAATTGTCCTTAGCCAACAGAAGTTGATATTAAGGCGATTCGTGAACATATTGAACCAGTTCGTTAATGCTGGTCTAGAAATTTATGTTCAACGGAAGTTAGGATTTTAGGTTGGTAGATTTAGTAATCAATGCCACGGAAGTGGATTGGTTAGATATTTATGTTTGAGTTTGAAACTTGTGTTTAACCGTTCCCTGAATAGTTGTTTGATTCATGATCTCTGGATTCCCTCGAAGAAACCCTTGACCTAACGCTTTTCTTCTATTGAATTTATACCGTTTTTAGTTATTTTCTTTATTTCGCAAATCAACCCTTATTATCGTCTTAGCTTAATTTCATCTTGTGAGAATCGTAGTGTAACATTGGTCTCTGTGGATTCGATCCTAAAGTAATACATTGACATACTGTTATGATTGCATTAGTGTGCACTTTAGTTATTAATTGACTACGTGGTAAAACACCTAAATCAATTTGGCGCCGTTGCCGGGGACCAATAGCGTTACCTTCAATTTTGAATTTGAAATTTAGTCTAATATTTACTAACACATTCTACCTTGATCACTTGTGCGTTTTAGGTGACTGACGGAAAAGCTGAATAGAGTTACCAGAAACAGGGGCTCTGAAAACCTTTGCGAGCTCAGCAACGAAGAGCTAGCAAGGTTAGAACGAACGAACCGGAGGGCAAGGACAATTCCTGTCATTATGGACGATCAGAACAACGACAAAAAAACGCTGCAGCTGCCGAACTGCAGAGGCTACAACAATAAGTGCAGTAGTTGCAGCAGCTACAACAACAACAACAACATCAGCAACAACAATCTGGCATTGGACACTTGGACATCAGAACATAGCTGCTATCCGCCCACCGGCCATTACGAGGCAAGATTATGAGATCAAACCTCAGATGATCCCATTGGTGAAGCAGCACATGTTCCATTGCTTACCTGCAGAACATTCAATGGAACACATCGAAAATTTTGAAGAAATCTGCAGCACTACCAAGTCAAATGGGGTACCATCCGATTACCTCAAGTTAAAACTCTTCAATTTCTCTTTGGCGGATAAGGAGCTAAGATGGCTCAAGTCACTTCCACCTGGGTTGTTGACTACATGGGAAGAATGTAGAGCTACTTTCTTGGATCACTTCTACACCAAGTCTAAGACAGCTTCGCTGCGAAATAAAATCACCACCTTTTAGCAGCACGCATAAGAGTCTTTTTGCAAAGCATGGGAGAGGTTCATAGAGTACCGCACAGCAGAGAGTGCCCTCATCATGGGTACTATGATGAGAAGATACTAAGCATCTTCGACGATGGAGTTGACTGGGACTATAAGAACGCTCTTAATACTGCAAGCAATGGAGATTTTATGACTAAGACTAAGGAAGGGGCGTACCAGCTGATAGAGAACTTGGCTTCAAGTTCTGGAAATTGATGCCCTGAGTATGACAGGTCTAAACGTGTCAATGGTGCAGATTTGCAGAAGATTGATGAGCTGACTGCGAATGTGAACTTGCTACTGAAGGTAAATCAGAGAGGTGTGCAGTCTTGCGAGGAGGCAAAAGATGAAATTTTCTGTCAAGGATTAGCTGAAGATAAAGCCAATGAGAAACAAGAGGTGAACTACGTTAGTGAACAAGGGTACATGCATAACAGAGGTTTCAACCAGAATTACAGGAACCATCCGAAACATGTCTTATAGAAGCACCAATGTCGAGAATCCCCAGGATCAAGTCTACCCCCAGCAAGTTCAGTACCCCCAAGGAAAAACGTTTGTGCAAAACGCAGGCGTCTCAAGATTCTCTCAAGGTTTCCAGGGATAGAACAGGTTTCAAGGTGGGTTCCAGTAGAAACAACTGTTCAGCTCTTTCCAGACGATAAAACCTGCCCATTCCAAGCTCATGCAAGCACCGCAAATGAATCTCAGGATGAGCTTAAAGTTCTAATGCAACAACTCCAGCTCAGTCAACATCTATCTGCTAAGGAGATCAATGTCAAGGTTGATAACATGTACAACGATCTCAACAGCATGTATGAAGCTGTGTGCACTCATGTGAAGAAGATAGATACTCAGGTTGCTCAAACTACTGAAGCGATCAAGAGACCCCAGTGAACTCTTCCCGGGAAAGTAGAGCAAAATCCAAGGAATGAGTTCGTCAACACCATTACACTCATAAGTGGGAAGGAGTTTGAACCGACTGCACGGAAAGGGGTAGATGCTGATGTCGCCATTGATGTAGGAGATGTTGACAAGGGGACATCCAAAAAAGGGAAAGCTTTCACAAGTACAGACGGTACAGATGAGCCACAGGTGCTACCACCTACACGCGTCTACACCCTAAGGATCCCTTACCCTACTCGTCCAAAGAAGTCACGTAAAGACCTAGAAGAAGCCAAGTGCAAGGAAATGCTAAATGATCTTGTGGTGAAGCTTCCTCTTGTTGATGAAGTCCAAATGATACCTTCATTAAAGAAGTATATGAAGAGCTTAGTGACAAGTAAGGTGTCTACCGAAGATAATGTCATGATGGTTTCTAAACATTGCAGTGCTGTCTTCCAAAACAAGATGCCAAAGAAGCTAGGCGATCCAAGAAAGTTCATTCTTTCTGTGCAGATTGGAGCAATGAATTTTGCTTGCTCTCTATGTGATCTTGGGTCCAGCGTCAACCTAATGCCATACTCTGTAGCTAAGCGGCTTGGATTCACAAAGTTTAATCAAACTAAGATCTCTCTAGTGTTTGCCGATCGTTCTGTGAAGCTGCCAGTTGTTGTTCTTGAAAATCTACATGTACGAATTGGCAATGCATTTGTTCCTGCAGATTTTGTGGTACTAGAGCTGGATGAAGAACCAATGGATCCTCTCATTTTGGGAAGACCCTTCTTGTGTACAGCAGGAGCCATCATAGACGTGAGGAACGGGCGAATAGATCTCCACCTGGGAGACATTGTCATGAAGTTTGAGATGGATAAGATGCTGAAGAAGCCTATGTTGGATGGACAGACATTCTCGATAGATGATTCACTAGAGGTCT
Organism: Eutrema japonicum; assembly: GCA_030161315.1. Lineage (NCBI taxonomy): Eukaryota > Viridiplantae > Streptophyta > Magnoliopsida > Brassicales > Brassicaceae > Eutrema > Eutrema japonicum. The sequence goes on from BSQW01000011.1 coordinate 36,691,061, forward strand.
ATGACGAAGTGATTGAAGAGATGACTCGTTGGAGACTGTTTTGACAAAGGCAGAGGATGAGCATGGGTTTATGAGTGACGATGCCACCGGTTATGCTAAGATGGTAAAATCAAGCCATACAATGGGGAAGATGGTCGAGTACATCAGTTTAGATGGAGCCGCAGAGACGCCTCCAGCAGCAAGTCTACTTGCGCCTTCTGCTGACCCGTGGAGTGAGCTGAAAGCTCCAAAAATCGAACTCAAAACACTCTCAACTTGGCTAAGGTACGCATTTCTTGGCCCTAACTCCACTTACCCTGTGATCATCAATGCTGAGTTGAACAATGTGGAAACCGCTTTGCTTCTATGTGAGCTTAGAAAGTATCGTAGAGCTTTAGGCTACTCACTAGATGATCTCATAGGGATTTCACCTGACCTTTGCATGCATCAAATAGATCTAGAGGACGAATCAATGACTTCAATAGAACATCAGAGATGACTAAACCCGAATCCAAAGATGTTGTAAAGAAGGAGATAATGAAACTTATAGAGGCGGGCATCATTACGCTATCTCTGATAGTACTTGGGTGAGCCCATACCATATTGTTCTAAAGAAAGGCGGTGTGACAGTTGTTGAAATTGAGAACAATGAGTTGATACCAACTAGAACTGTCACAGGGCATAGGATGTGTATTAACAATTGATATATCATGGTTTTTACCCCTTTTAGGCCATGATATAAGTCCATTTTATAGAGTCTTTGTACTATTTCGTAGTGTTTTAGAGTCTTTTACAGGTTTTAGCACTTTTGGAGCATTATTGGAGATATTGGAGTTTTATGGAGCATTCTGGAGCAAAACTGAAGTATGGTGACTAAGTACCCGATCAAAGCGTCAAGCATCGATCGATACCCCTTGGTATCGATCGACACCCATCGAGGAGGTTACAAGTCGCAACTTTTAATGAAGTTTGAAGAATTGCAAAACTTGCCCAAAAGACTTTAATATTTACAAGAAGACCCCAATTCGTGTTTAGACTATTTAATTAGGTTTTACAGCCACTTTCATGGCTATGCTTTATTTTTATTCTGGTTTTGTGAGAGAGCTTTTGAAGGGAGACAAGTCTGAGACTCTGTTCGTCCGAGAGAAGATTTCGAACCCTCTTATTACTCTTTCTATTTTGTTTGATGATTCATTCAAACATGTTTATTGTTTCAATCTCCATGTCTGAGTAGATCCACTTTAGGTTTAGGGTTTTCTTATAAGGGTTTTCTCTGAATACTAGGTTGATTAGTTATTATGATTCACCATCTGAGGTAGTTCTTCACCTTAGGTTGTGTTCAAAGCTAATTCTAGGTTGACGAATCTGAAATTTAGATATTAGGATAATTGATTAGGCAAGAGAGTGCGATTAATTACCTGATAGAACCTTAGGTGAGCAAAATAACTATTCGCAAAGAGATTTGGTTTAGTTGTTTTGTGAACAAATCAAACCTGATCTAAAAGCTGATTTAGACTTTAGGATTCGCAAAGAGATTTGGAATTCCTAGGATTTATATTTAGATAGTTTTCGCAACGAGAGTTGGTTAGCTATACTTTAGTGATTTGAGTTCAAGAACCGCGCTAAATCTGAATCCTGTTAGTTAGTTTACCTGCATTCATTGATTTCCTGAGAAAAACCCTGAACCTATCTTTCCCCAATTGAATTTACAACCGTTTAAGTTTAAGTCTTGTTTTTAATATTATTGATTTCTTAGCATAATTCTCTACTTCATAATCTATTGTGTGTTTCTGTGAGTCCTTGTGTTCGACCCCTACTATACTGCAACTACTGCTTAGTACTTTTAGGGTATTAATTTGAGCATATCAAATTTGGCGCCGTTGCCGGGGACTCAGTTCGCCATTAGATTTTTGTTTGAGAATTTCGACTAAGTTCGTCGGTATCGATCGATACTCACTAGTATCGGTCGATACTCGTCGTTCTCTTTTGTTGATATCGATCGACACCACTTGGTATCTGTCGATACTCATCGTGTTACCAATTACTTACGTTCTTCACTTCTGTTTTCAGGTGTATGCCTAATCACAAAACAAGAAGAAACAAGAACACTCAGCTAGTTGAACTGACATTGGAGCAGCTAGCACTTGTGGAACGCACAAACAGAAAAGCAAAGAAACCAGCAGAGATGAACAACAATCATGAAGGGGTGGTTCGAGATGAGGCTGGTTCTTACAGAGACCAAGAGGGTCGTTTGTGCAATGCGCAGGGACACTGTCTGGATGGAGAGGGGAACATGATATGCTCAATTTAATACCCTAAGATACTAAAGCAGTTGTTGTAGTAAGTGTAGGGGTCGAACCACAAAGAACTCAAAAATCACTCAATAGATTCTATAGATCAGAAACAAGCTAAACCAGATGATGTAATTGAAAAACAGGGTTGCAAGTAAAACGTTTGTAAATTCAATTTGGGGAATGTAGGCTTAGGGTATTTCTCAGGAAATCAATGAATGCAGCTAAGCTACCTAACAGGATCCAGATTAAGCACTGTTCTAGAACTCAAATCACTAAAATATAATTAACCAACTCTCGTTGCGAAAACTATCTAAATCTAAATCCTAGAAATTCCAAATCTCTTTGCGAATCCTAAAGTCTAAATCAGCTTTAAAATCAGGTTTGATATGTTCACAAATCAATTAAACCAAATCTCTTTGCGAATAATCGATTTGCTCACCTAAGGTTCTATCAGGTAATTAATCGCACTCTCGTGCCTAATTAATTATCCTAAGATCTAAGTTCCAGATTCGTCAACCTAGAATTAGCTTTGAGAACAACCTAAGGCGAAGAACTAATTTAGATAGTGAATCCTAACAGATAATCAACCTAGCATTCAAAGAAATCCCTATGAGAAAACCCTAAACCTAACAGGTGATCTACTCAGACATGGATATTAAATTAATAAACATGTTGAATAAATACTCTTATATTAAATCAGAAAGAGAAAACAAGGTTTTGAGATCTGATCTCGGACGAAGGGAAACCAGACTTGTCTCTCCAAAATCTCTCTTAAACCTAAACAATAATAAAGCATAGCCTAAACAATGGCTGTAAAATCCTATTTATAACCTAAATCACGATTTGGGGCCTTCTTGTAATTATCAAAGTCTTCTGGGTGCTTTTGCAATTCTCCAAGGTTTCATAACTAGTCGCGGCCCATGAAATCTCGATGAGTGTCGATCGATACCAGGGGGTATCGATCGATGCTCGGTGCTCAGATCGGGCTCTTAGTCATCAGACTTCAGTCTCGCTCCAGAATGCTCCAGAAAAGCTCCAATAATTCCAATTAAGCTCCAAATGTGCTATAACCTGTGAAAGACTCTAAAAGACTCCAAAACACAAGAAAAGACTCTATAAAAGGACTTATATCATGGCTTAAACAGGGTAAAAACCATGATATATCAACTCCCCCAGACTTAGCCTTTTGCTTGTCCTCAAGCAAATAGAAGACTAAATCAGAAAAAGAGGTTTGAAAACGTAGAGACTCACCTGTTCCTGAACCATCGAAATGACCTTCTTTCCAAGCACCCAAATGTTACCTGATCAGCTTTTGATCTGACCACCATGTACTTCTCCGTAGACATTTGCAGCTTTTCCAGACTCCACACAAAATCCCACAGCATTGTTCAAGTAAAACCTTCATCGCCAGTTTCATCGCTGCAGTTAATGTTCAAGAACCTTCTAGATTCTTTACCAGACAATATCATGACAAAGGAACCACCCTTTTTAACACTTTTTGTATCAATTTCTCTCCCCCAGACTTATTTCTTATTATGTTCTATTTATATATATTTTTTTTTTATTTTAGCTTAGCATATACACATCAAGGTATGAGACGCGAGTATTGATGGTGTTTGCCACCGAATCCCCGGTTCTTCCCTCTCTATGTATCAAAGGATGTCGGCGAATAATGGCATCATAGGAAAATTCTAGCCTCGCTTCCAATCCTTTGTGTGATCATCCCCTCTCAAGTAGAATAATGGGATCGCTGGAAATTTTCCTAACCCTCTACTCAGAAGAAAATCATTTCAATCTTTTATGCTCTTATCTATCAACTTATTTCAGGGGAGAGAGATACCATAATTCTAAACACACGAGTTCCTTTATCAGATATGAATGATGAATCAAGCTCTATGAACACTAACCATATTGATGAAGTGCAAAAATTTGGCTCAGGTTTCAGAAGAACTCTGCTGGAGACATGGATGTTTTCTAGTCAACTGGTCAGCCTTTGGATTTTTCATTAGTCGATCTAGAACTGATCCTGTAACACTGTGCACTCAAAAACAAAATCAAATCAATAGGTTCAAGCACAGGATCATCATCTCCAACAAATTTTGACTCAATAAAACAGTTTTGACTCGATAAAACGACTGACTCTAAGAAAAACGAAAACAATGTCAGCAGACACCTCCCCCAGACTTGAACAACACTGTCCCCAGTGTTATCTAGCCTAGAGTCAGTGAAAGAAACAAAGAAAAAGGATAGAACGAAGAGAAACAAGAAATTACCGTTCTGGAACAGTTGGTGTCGATCGACACACAGCATGGTATCGATCGATACTACGCTTAGATCGACTTGTTGAACTTTCATCCGCGATTGGTGTCGATCGATACCAATGGGGTATCGATCGATACTTAGGCGATTGCGAGTTGCTCCTTGTTCATCCTGACGCAGACTCAAAACAAATGAAAAATCAAAAGGAAAAACGACTCAAGGACAGACTCACCAGTGGGTTGCCTCCCACCAAGCGCTCGTTTAACGTCAATAGCTTGACTGTAACGCCATTCAGGCTGTTGGTGCATCATCCAGAGGCATTATCTGCCCTGTTGGAATCTCGGCTTGCGCCCAATAGTGTTTCACTCTTTGTCCATTGACAGTGAATTCCTCGCCTGTGCGATTTATCAGCACCACAGCACCATGTGGTCTGACCTCTTTGATTGTGAAGGGACCTGACCATCGTGAACGCAGTTTACCAGGAAACAATTGCAAACGAGAGTTATACAGAAGTACCTGGTCGTTCGGTTCGAAGTGTCTGGAGATGATTTTCTTATCATGATAAGCTTTAGTTCTCTCCTTGTACAGCCTCGAGTTCTCATAAGCATGGTGCCTGATCTCATCCAGCTCGTTCAGCTGAATCAACCTCCTCTCAGCAGCAGGCTTGATGTCGAAGTTCAGCATCTTTGTTGCCCATGCAGCCTTGTGCTCAATCTCTACTGGAAGGTGGCATGCTTTCCCATACAGCATTTGGAAAGGTGTAGTGCCCAGCGGTGTCTTGAAGGCAGTCCTGTATGCCCAAAGTGCATCATCCAGCTTTGTAGACCAATTATTCCTAGAAGCATTCACTGTCTTCTCCAAGATCTCCTTGATCTGCCTGTTGGAGACTTCAACTTGCCCACTTGTCTGAGGGTGATATGGAGTAGCCACACGATGGTTTACACCATATTGCTTCAACAACCTCTCGAACACCTTGTTGATAAAGTGAGAGCCACCATCACTTATCACAATTCGAGGTACTCCAAAGCGAGGGAAAATGATGGTCTTAAACAGCTTAAGAACCACCGCAGAGTCATTCTTCTCACTGGCTATCGCTTCCACCCATTTAGACACATAGTCCACAGCAACCAGGATGTAGGTCTTCTTGTGTGAAGATGGGAAAGGACCCATAAAGTCAATGCCCCAGCAATCAAAAACTTCAACCTCAAGGATGAAATTTTGTGGCATCTCATGTCTCTTACTGATCTTCCCTCTCCTCTGACAAGCGTCGCACTGTGAGACGAAAGTGTGAGCATCCTTGAACATGGTAGGCCACCAGAAGCCTGCTTGAAGAGCCTTGGATACTGTCTTGAAGGTGGCAAAGTGTCCAGCATAGTCTGATCCATGGCAATGAAACAAAACATCGGAAACTTCCGACTCAGCAATGCATCTCCTGTATATTCCGTCAGAACAATGCTTGTACAAGTAAGGTTCATCCCAAAAGAATCTCCTTATGTCGCGCATGAACTTCTTCTTGTCATACTTCTTGAGGTGGTTTGGCTTTGCATCTGCAGCGAGATAATTTGCAATATCAGCGTACCATGGAGTATCAGAATCTGCTGCAGCGACGAGATGGTGGTTAGAAACGACTGAATGATCGATGATGAAAACAGCGTCTGAATCGTCAGGGTATCGACCGATACCATCATGGTATCGATCGATACCGGAACCTGCAACTCGTGGAAATTGCTGATTCTCGGCCAGATTCATTTGAAACCCAGTTTCAATGAAGTAGATGGCTTCCTCAGGTAGTTGATCATCAATGGGGACGTCCTCATCGATCCGCATCCGCGAGAGATGGTCAGCAACTCCATTCTCTATGCCTTTCTTGTCCTTAACCTCAATGTCAAACCCTTGTAGCAAAAGAACCCAACGACAGAGACGAGGCTTGAGATCCTTGTTGTTCATCAGATACTTGAGAGCAGCATGATCAGTATGAACAACCACCTTGCTCCCAACCAAGTAAGATCGGAATTTCTCAAAGGAGAAAACAACAGCAAGTAGCTCCTTCTCTGTGGTGCTGTAATTCCTCTGAGCGTCATCTAAAGTCCTGCTGGCATAGTAGATGACGTGCAGCTGTCTGTCTTTCCTCTGACCCAGAACTGACCCCACAGCAAAGTCACTGGCATCACACATGATCTCGAAAGGCAGAGTCCAATCAGGAGGTTGCACAACAGGAGCACTCACTAAAGCCTTTTTGATCTCCTCAAAGGCTGCAAGACAATCGGCTGTGAAATCAAATTTGATCTCTTTGCACAGCAGAGCAGTGAGTGGACGTGCTATCTTGGAGAAATCCTTGATGAACCTCCTGTAAAAACCAGCATGACCAAGGAAACTCCGAATATCCTTCACAGAAGTAGGTGGTGGGAGACTTGTCATGACCTGAATTTTGGCTTTGTCAACTTCGATTCCAGCTTCAGAGACTTTGTGCCCAAGTACAATGCCATCCTGAACCATAAAATGACACTTTTCCCAGTTAAGGACCAAGTGTTTCTCTTCACACCGCTGGAGCACCTTGCACAGATTAGTCAAACAGATCTTGAATGATGACCCATATACTGAAAAATCATCCATGAACACCTCCATGAAGTCCTCGATCATGTCTGTGAAGATAGACATCATGCACCTCTGAAAAGTGGCTGGAGCGTTGCACAATCCAAATGGCATTCTCCTGTATGCGAACGTGCCATAGGGACACGTGAAAGTGGTATACCCTTGGTCATCTGGATGGATAGGAATCTGGAAGAAACCTGAATATCCATCAAGGAAGCAGTAGTAGGGATGACTGGCCAATCTCTCCAACATCTGGTCAATGAATGGCAATGGGAAGTGATCTTTCCGTGTGGCCGCGTTCAACTTCCTGTAATCAATGCACATTCGATGTCCTGTGATAGTCCTCGTGGGAATCATCTCATCCATGTTGTTCTTCACCACAGTTATCCCTCCTTTCTTAGGAACAACGTGCACTGGACTGACCCAAGAGCTATTTGAGATAGCATAGATAACTCCTGCATCTAAGAGTTTCATGATCTCTTTCTTAACCACTTCCTTCAGGTTTGGATTCAGCCTCCTTTGATGCTCAACTGAAGCCTTTGACTCGTCCTCAAGATGAATCCTATGCATGCACAGGTTCGGGGAAATACCTGAAATGTCATCAAGAGAATAGCCAAGAGCTTTGCGATACTTGCGCAGCTTGCTTAGCAGTAAAGTGACCTCTGCGTTGTTCAAAGAAGAATTAAGGATTACAGGGTACGTGGAATTAGGACCAAGAAAACCATACCTTAGATTCGCAGGAAGTGGTTTGAGTTCCACTTTGGGAGCGTTCTCCTCGCTCCAATCTCCAAGCCCAGCAGCTTGCATAGTTCTTTCGGCCAAACTTCTTTCTGGCCGTAGGGTATCGATCGATACCATCAGAGTATCGATCGATACTGGTCGTGCTGAATCGAGTACCCTTCCGTATTCAGCAGCAGCATCGTGTGGCTTAACCTCGGACTCAGCAGAACAGGCCAATGCTCTCTCCAATGGGTCCTCAGGATGCATCTCTAAGAAGTACTCCTCAGCAATATCACAGAAGGTATCAACGAAGAAAGTCCGCCCATCGATGGTTGGTCTCTTCATCATCTTCTCCATGTTAAAATTCATGACAAACTCACCAATGTTAAGAGATATCTTCCCATTCCTGCAATCAATCAGAGCACCAGCTGTTGCTAGGAATGGTCTTCCCAAGATGAGAGGATCTCTGGGTTCCGAATCATACTCCAAGACAATGAAATCAGTTGGGATTAAGCAGTTCCCAATCACAATCGGAACATCTTCGAGCAATCCTTCTGGAAGTCTAATTGAACGATCAGCGAGAATCAGCGAGATTCTAGTAGCAGTGAAGTCTGTCATTCCCATTCTCTTAGCAACCGAGTATGGCATGAGGTTGACACTTGAGCCAAGGTCACAGAGAGAACGCTCAAACCTGTCAGTAGCGATTGTGCAATCCAAGACAAAGCTCCCTGGATCTGGAAGTTTCGTTGGGATCCTGTTGCTTAGGATTGCACTGCACTCATGAGTGATCATCAGACAGCCTTCTTCAAGGTTCACATTGCTGGACACCATCTTCTTAACATACCTCTTGAAAGCTACAGAGGTCTTGATAGCATCGATGAAGGGAAGTTCAACAACCAGCTTGTCCAAAATTTCCTTGCATTTAGCATCCTCTACTTCCTTCTTAGTCTTCCCAAGAGCTCTGGGATAGGGTACCCTCGGGATGTAGACCCTCTCTGGTGCTGCTTTAGGCTTCTCCTTCACAACCTCAACTTCTGCATCGTCTTCAGGTTCGGTATCGATCGATACTGGGGGGGTATCGATCGATACACGGGAATTTGAGTTTTCCCGTCTGAGAATCGCGATCGGTGTCGATCGATGCTGAGTAGTGTCGATCGATGCCTTAGCGATTTCAGTGTCTTCATCGTCAGACAACTCGAAATTTGCATTAGGTTGATCTACTTTTGCCCCTGATTTGACCTCCTTACCACTTCTCAAGGTAATGGCATTGATGTGTGCCCTTGGGTTCTCTCCTTTTCCTGGTAGAAAACCTTCTTGTCTTCTCGAATTCTCTGAAGTCTGAGCTACCTGAGTTTCCAGCTTCTTCTGACCAATACCCAGAGAATCGATCCTTCCACTCAGATCTTTGTACATGGCGTCCATCTTACCATTGAAGGTTACTGTAATCTGCTGCTGTCCTTGAACGAGTGTTTCAAGCATGGCTTCAATCTTGTTCTCTGATGTCTTAGCAGTCACAGGCTCGTAAGAAGGATTTCCGTAGTTCCTGGTGTAACCACTGATCTGGGCAGGTTTCTGGTTGAATCCTCCTTGCTGGAAGTTGTTGAAACCTCGATTGTTGTTGTACTGGTTCCTCTGTCCCTGAAAGCCAGAACCACCAATGTAGTTCACGTCTTCTGCTTCATTCTCATTGAAAACCTCAACATCCTCAGCAAAATGGACAGCTTTTGTTGTCTTTCCCAGCAGAAGACTGTGCATAGAATCTAGTTGAGCCTTAAACTCAGCGATCTGCGATCCATCTTGATTACCAGCCAGCTTCTTGCGCTCGAAATCTGCACTCTTCGTGCTGCTGCTAGATGCAAAATTCTCAATCAACACATAGGCGTCCTCAGGATAGTTGGTGTTGAAGTTCCCATTGCTTGAAGAGTCCAGAGCCATCTGATACCTCCAATCTATTCCTCTGAAGAAGATACCTAGCAGCTGCACATCAGAGTATCCATGGTGTGGACAGTCTCTTTGGTATGATCTGAATCTTGTCCAAGCAGCCTTGAACGCCTCAGTAGGTCCTTGAGAAAAAGTGGAGATTTTATTCCTCAGATCTTCAGATCGTCCATCATCATAGAAGTTAATTAGGAAGGCTCTCTTGGTGTCTTCCCAATTAGTCAGTGATCCAGGAGGTAGCTGCCTCAGCCAGTAAGTAGCCTCTCCACCTAGAGAGTAGGGGAAAAGCTTGCAGAAAAGATAATCGTAGGATACTCCATTGCTCTTGATGCTAGTGACCAAGTCCTCGAATTTCTCTACATGATCCATTGGATGCTCATGAGGCAAACCATGGAAGAGATGCTGTCCTACTAGAGTGTAGTAAGCAGGCTTCAGCTCAAAGTCATTCCGCTCATACGCAGGGGGACGAATTGCGGAGCGATTGGCGAAAAATTGCTCTGGCCTGTTGTGTTCACCAATCGTTCTACCACGATTAACCACAGCATCCCTTGCGTTCCTAGCGGCATTCTCAGCGACAACCGGAGCAGGTTGAATGACAATCCCCTCTCCATCCAGACGTTGTCCTTGCTCATTGCACAACCGACCCTGTTGGTCCCTGTAAGCTCCAGCAGCATCACGAACCAACCCAACTTGATTGTTGTTCATCTTAGCTGACTTCTTTGCTTTCCTGTTTGTGCGTTCCACTTGTGCTAGCTGTTCCAGTGATAGATCAACTAGCGGAGTACTCTTTTTGCTTCTGGTTTCAAGATTATGCATGCACCTGAAATCACAAGTAAAGAGCGTAAGTAACTGAAATTTACGACGGGTATCGACCGATACTCAAGGGTATCGATCGATACTCGGGCGATTTAGACGAATTTCCTAGCTAAAATCTAACGGCGAATTGAGTCCCCGGCAACGGCGCCAAAATTGATATGCTCAATTTAATACCCTAAGATACTAAAGCAGTTGTTGTAGTAAGTGTAGGGGTCGAACCACAAAGAACTCAAAAATCACTCAATAGATTCTATAGATCAGAAACAAGCTAAACCAGATGATGTAATTGAAAAACAGGGTTGCAAGTAAAACGTTTGTAAATTCAATTTGGGGAATGTAGGCTTAGGGTATTTCTCAGGAAATCAATGAATGCAGCTAAGCTACCTAACAGGATCCAGATTAAGCACTGTTCTAGAACTCAAATCACTAAAATATAATTAACCAACTCTCGTTGCGAAAACTATCTAAATCTAAATCCTAGAAATTCCAAATCTCTTTGCGAATCCTAAAGTCTAAATCAGCTTTAAAATCAGGTTTGATATGTTCACAAATCAATTAAACCAAATCTCTTTGCGAATAATCGATTTGCTCACCTAAGGTTCTATCAGGTAATTAATCGCACTCTCGTGCCTAATTAATTATCCTAAGATCTAAGTTCCAGATTCGTCAACCTAGAATTAGCTTTGAGAACAACCTAAGGCGAAGAACTAATTTAGATAGTGAATCCTAACAGATAATCAACCTAGCATTCAAAGAAATCCCTATGAGAAAACCCTAAACCTAACAGGTGATCTACTCAGACATGGATATTAAATTAATAAACATGTTGAATAAATACTCTTATATTAAATCAGAAAGAGAAAACAAGGTTTTGAGATCTGATCTCGGACGAAGGGAAACCAGACTTGTCTCTCCAAAATCTCTCTTAAACCTAAACAATAATAAAGCATAGCCTAAACAATGGCTGTAAAATCCTATTTATAACCTAAATCACGATTTGAGGCCTTCTTGTAATTATCAAAGTCTTCTGGGTGCTTTTGCAATTCTCCAAGGTTTCATAACTAGTCGCGGCCCATGAAATCTCGATGAGTGTCGATCGATACCAGGGGGTATCGATCGATGCTCGGTGCTCAGATCGGGCTCTTAGTCATCAGACTTCAGTCTCGCTCCAGAATGCTCCAGAAAAGCTCCAATAATTCCAATTAAGCTCCAAATGTGCTATAACCTGTGAAAGACTCTAAAAGACTCCAAAACACAAGAAAAGACTCTATAAAAGGACTTATATCATGGCTTAAACAGGGTAAAAACCATGATATATCAGAACATCATTCCCGCTGCTCCTGTTGTTGTTGGGATTGTCGCTGAAAACGCGAACGCTGAGAATGCTGTGGTTAATCGTGGTAGAACGATTGGTGAGTGCAACATACCTGATCAGTTCTATGCAAATCGATAAGCGATTCGTCCTCCACCTTACCAGAGGAATGACTTTGAGCTGAAGCCTGCATTCTACACTCTTGTGGGACATATTGAGATGTTCGAGGACTTGGTCACTAGCATCAAGAGCAATGGAGTGTCCTATCACTACCTCTACTGCAAGCTTTTCCCATACTCACTTGGTGGAGAAGCGACTTACTGGCTGAAGCAGTTGACTCATGGATCGCTGACTACTTGGGAGCAAACTAAGGTTGCTTTTCTGAACAATTTCTATGATGATGCACGATCTAAGGATCTGAGGAACAAGATCTCCCAGTTTTCTCAAGGACCTACTAAGGCATTCAAGGCCGCTTGGACAAGATTCAGATCGTATCAGAGAGATTGTCCACATCACGGGTACTCTGATGTTCAGTTGATGGGATTCTTTTTCAGAGGGCTCGATTGGAGGTATCAGACGACCTTGGTCGCTGCGAGCAATGGAAACTTCAACACTAGGTATCCTGAGGATGCTTATGCGTTGATTGAGAACTTGGAGTCTAATAATAGCACCAAGAATGCCGATTTTGAGAGGAATAAGCTAGCTGGCAGCATGGATGGTACACAGATTGCTGATGTTCAAGCCAAGTTGGATTCTATGCACAATCTTCTGATGGGCAAGACACCAAAGGTTGTTCACTTTGCTGAAGTAGTTGAGGTATTTAACGAGGATGAAGTAGAGGATGTTAACTACATTGGTGGGTCTGGTTTTCAAGGACAAAAGAATCAATTCAACAACAACCGAAACTTCAACAACAACTATCAGCAAGGAGGTTCGAATCAGTTTGGTCAGAAACCGTCTCAGAACAGTGGGTACACCAGGAATTATGGTAATTCATCTTATTAACTCGCACCCGCTAAGCTACCGGACAGCAGGACCGAAGCTATGTTTGAACAACTGGTTCAAGGACAGCAGCAGCTCACAGTGAATCTCAACGGAAAGATAGATGATGTGTACAAGGATATGAGTGGAAGGATCGACGCTCTCAATACCCATCAGAAGATGCTGGAAACGCAAGTGGCTCAAACTACATCTGCTGTGAACGGAAAGGCGACTCAAGCACAGAAAGATTACGTCAATGCAATGACCTTGAGAAGTGCAGAGAGTTTCGAAAACCCTCCCGAAGGCGATTTCAAAGCTGATCCGTCAGTATCGATCGACACCATCCAGGTATCGATCGACACCACTATTGAAGAACCGACACATGAACCTTGTGTCGATCGACACCATCCTGGTATCGATCGACACCTGTCCCAGGCCGAACCAGAGACAGTAAAGAAACCGGAGGTGATCGAGGAACGTGTCTACAAGCCTAAGATGCCGTATCCGAGAATACCCAGACATCTCAGGGACCCAATTTCTCCAAAGCAGCAGCTTGGCTTTGAGAAGATGGTACGAAGGATCCCCCTTTCACTGACTTTTGAAGAAGCTCTAGAGTACATGCCTCTGCTGAGTCACTTCCGAGATTGCAGAGAAACTGAGGGAGAGATTAAGGCATTTTTTTGCCAAGGTCAGAAGTACACCACCTCCGATGAAGAAGTTGACTAAGAGGGAGGACCCATTCTCTGTTCCATGCTCTATCTCTGTAGTTGAATTCAAGGAATCTCTGGTTGACTCAGGGGCTAGCGTCAATGTCATGTCGAAAGCGATTGCAGAGAGATTGGGAGCTGAAATTCGTTCTCCCAAGACATCTATCACATTCGCGAACTGCTCCACCTCACTTCCATATGGTACAATCCCTGATTTGATGGTCACGGTAGGGGACTCTCTGGTTCCCACTAATTTTCAGATTATGGAGATGAGTGAACGGTCCACCACGCAGTTGATTCTTGGAAGACCGTTCATGGCTACAGTTGGCGCTGTCATGGACACGCCCAGCAAGAGAACCTCGTTCTCCTACATTGACAAGTAGGTTTTCTACGACGCCATTCCTACTAGAGGAACTCCCACACGTGTCTCTTGCATCGATGTTGTCACAGGAGAGTCGTTGGTAGCTGAAAATCGGGGAGAGTTTTCTAACGAGCCTAACGCCATGGACATACTAGATCACCCTCCTATCATCACTAAGGACGTCATAAAAACGACTAAGGCAAAGAAGGAGGTGAAGAACAAAAGAGTCGAGAGTGCTCCACGCGTGACCTTAATCCCTCTAAAGTGCGACGGAGATTCAATCGAGTATAAGGTGAAATGCAAAGGGACCTCGCGACCATTTTCTAAAGCTAGAGTTCTTCTTACGCCAGAGCTGAACGAGAAAGGACATGAAGTTGTGGAGCGCATGTTGCGCAAGACCCTTAAGTTGGAAATGTCAATTTGTGGAGCCTGTTTTGCTGCAAGCTCTCATTCTCATCCAGACTGATCGTCCGTACAGTCAAGCTCGTGACGTTAAACAAGCGCTTGGTGAGAGGCAACCCACTGGTGAGTTTATCTTTGAGTCTTTTTCTTTTTATTTTTTGTTTTTGTGTCTGTGTCAGGATAAATAACGAGCAAATACGAAATCGCCTGAGTGTCGATCGATACCCTTTGGTATCGGTCGACACACCCTATGCGATGAGGAGAACACGTATCGACTTAAGCCTAGTATCGCTCGATACCAAGCTGTGTGTCAGTCGATACTCGATGTTCCAGCACGGTAACTTCTTGTTTCTCCTAATTCTATTTGATCCATTTGTTTTCTTTCACCAACTCTAGGCTAGATAACACTGGGGACAGTGTTGTTCAAGTATGGGGGAGGAAGTCGCTGACTTTGTTTTTGTTTTTCTTAGAGTCAGTCATTTTTGAGTCATTCGTTGTTTTATTGAGTCAAAATTTTGTTGGAGACTGTGATATTTTTCTTGAATCTTTTGATCTGACCTTAGTTCTAAGTGACCATTGTTACAGAATCAGTTCTAGATCGACTAATGAAAAATCCAAAGGCTGACCAGTTAACTAGAAGACACTCATGTTTCCAGCAAAGTTCTTTAAAGCCTGAGCCACATTTTTGCACTTCATCAATATGGTCAGTATCCATAGAGCTTGATTCCTCATTCGTATCTGACAAAGGAACCCACGTGTTTGAAAGAATGATATTTCTCTCCCTGTTACAAGTTAATTAATAAGATGCATTAAAAGATGATATGATTTTCTTCTGAGTAGAGGGTTAGGAAAATTTCCAACGATCCTATTATTCTACTTCAAAGGAAAAGATCACACAAAGGATTGGAAGCGAGGCTAGGATTTTCCTACGATGACATTATTCGCCTACATCCTTTGATACTTTGAGAGGGAAGAACCGGGGATTCGGTGGCAAACACCATCAATACTCGCGTCTCCTACCTTGATATTTATATGCATGAGCTAAAAAGAAAAAGAAGAAAACATAATAATAGATAAGTCTGGGGGAGAGAAATCGATACAAAAAGTGTGAAAATGGTGGTTTCTTGTAATGATATTGTATGAGAAAGAATCTAGAAGGTTCTTGGTATTAATCACAGCGATGAAACTGGCGAGGATGGCTTGATTGAACAATGCTGTGAAATAATGTGTGTAGTCTGGGCAGCTGAGAATGTCTACGAAGAAGTACATGGTGGTTAGATCAAAAGCTGGTTAGGTGACATATGGGTGCTTCGGAAAAGGGTCATTGCAACGTTTCAAGAACATGTAAGTCTCTATGTTTTCAAACCTGTTTCTCTGGTTTAGTTTTCTGTTTTGCTTTAGGGCAAGCAAAAGGCTATGTTTGGGGGAGTTGATACATTATGGTTTTTACCCCTTTTAGGCCATGATATAAGTCCATTTTATAGAGTTTTTCTACTATTTTGTAGTGTTTTAGAGTCTTTTACAGGTTTTAGCACTTTTGGAGCATTATTGGAGATATTGGAGTTTTATGGAGCATTATGGAGCAAAACTGAAGTCTGGTGACTAAGTACCCGATCAAAGCGTCAAACATCGATCGATACCCCTTGGTATCGATCGAAACCCATCGAGGAGGTTACAAGTCGCGACTTTTAATGAAGTTTGAAGAATTGCAGAACTTGCCCATAAGACTTTAATATTTACAAGAAGACCCTAATTCGTGTTTAGACTATTTAATTAGGTTTTACAGCCACTTTCATGGCTATGCTTTATTTTTATTCTGGTTTTGTAAGAGAGCTTTTGAAGGGAGACAAGTCTGAGACTCTGTTCGTCCGAGAGAAAATTTCGAACCCTCTTATTACTCTTTCTATTTTATTTGATGATTCATTCAAACATGTTTATTGTTTCAATCTCCATGTCTGAGTAGATCCACTTTAGGTTTAGGGTTTTCTCATAAGGGTTTTCTCTGAATGCTAGGTTGATTAGTTATTAGGATTCACCATCTGAATTAGTTCTTCACCTTAGGTTGTGTTCAAATCTAATTCTAGGGTGACGAATCTGGAATTTAGATCTTAGGATAATTGATTAGGCACACGAGTACGATTAATTACCTGATAGAACCTTAGGTGAGCAAAATAACTATTCGCAAAGAGATTTGGTTTAGTTGTTTTGTGAACAAATCAAACCTGATCTAAAAGCTGATTTAGACTTTAGGATTCGCAAAGAGATTTGGAATTCCTAGGATTTAGATTTAGATAGTTTTCGCAACGAGAGTTGGTTAGCTATACTTTAGTGATTTGAGTACAAGAACCGCGCTAAATCTGAATCCTGTTAGTTAGTTTAACTGCATTCATTGATTTCCTGAGAAAAACCCTGAACCTATCTTTCCCTAATTGAATTTACAACCGTTTAAGTTTAAGTCTTGTTTTTAATATTATTGATTGCTTAGCGTAATTCTCTACTTCATAATCTATTGTGTGTTTCTGTGAGTCCTTGTGTTCGACCCCTACTATACTGCAACTACTGCTTAGTACTTTTAGGGTATTAATTTGAGCATATCTACTATAGGAGGTTGAATGCTGCTACTCGTAAAGATCATTTTTCCTAATCTTTTATTGATCAAATTCTTGAGAGATTGACTAACCACCCATACTACTGTTTTTTAGATGGTTATTATGGTTTCTTTCAGATTCCCATTCACCAAGATGACCAGGAGAAGACTACATTCACATGTCCTTACGGCACTTTTGCTTATCGCAAAATGCCATTTGGCTTGTGCAATGCCCCATCAACATTCCAGCGATGCATGATGTCAATTTTCACCGACTTGATTGAGGACATAATGGAGGTTTTCATGGACGATTTCTCTGTGTATGTATCCTCCTTTTCTGTCTGCCTTTCTAATTTATGCAGGGTATTACAGCGCCGCGAGGAAAAGTATCTGGTGTTGAACTGGGAGAAGTGCCACTTTATGGTCAGAGATGGGATAGTCTTGGGTCATCGGATTTCAGAGCAGGGTATCGAAGTGGACAAGGCAATGATCGAGGTGATGACTAGTCTACCGCTGCCATAATCTGTCAAGGGGATTATAAGCTTTCTGGGACATGCTGGTTTCTACAGGAGGTTCATCAAGGATTTTTTCAAGATTGCTAGACCCTTGACACGTTTTTTATGGAAGGAGGTGATGTTCCATTTTGACAGCGACTGTGTATAGGCTTTTCACACCATCAAGGGAGCACTTTTCAGTGCGCCAGTTGTCCAACCACCAGACTGGGACTTACCTTTCGAAGTGATGACTGATGCTATCGGTTTCACAGTAGGAGCTGTTTTGGGACAGAGAAGGGACAAGAAACTTCATGTTATCTACTACCCCAACAAAACTCTTGATGAAGCGCAGTGTAAGTACGCTACAATCGAGAAGGAACTTCTTGCTATTGTGTTCACTTTTGAGAAGTTCAGATCTTATCTTGTGGGGTCTAAGGTTATAGTGCATACTGATCATGCTGCTCTGAAGTATCTACTTACAAAGAAGGATGCCTAACCTAGGCTTTTGCATTGGATTCTTTTGATGCAAGAATTTGATCTTGAAATTAAAGACAAGAAGGGGATTGAGAATGGTGTTGCAAATCATTTCTCTAGGCTACGTGTAGTAGAAGAAACTCCCTTAGACGACAGCCTACCTGAGGAGAACATGTACGCGATCAGTATTAGGTGCAATGACTACTTCACATCTGCACACCATACCGAGCTCCCTGAAATTCCCATGTTTGGTGAGTTAGCAAACTACTTGGCTGCAGAGAAAGAACCAAATAACTTTGTTGGGAACAAGAAGAATAAGTTCTTGAGAGACATGAGACATTATTTTTGGGACGAGCCATACCTATACAAGCAGTGCTCATATGGTGTCTTTCGGAGATGTGTTTCAGAGGAAGAAATTTCTGGTATTCTTTTCCATTGTCATGGTTCGAAATACGCTGGACACTTTGCCACGTTCAAGACAGTGTCCAAGGCTCTGCAAGTCGATTTCTGGTGGCCAACTATGTTTCGCGATGCACATGCTTTCATCTCCAAATGCGATTCATGTCAGAGGCATGGAAATATTAGCAAGAGGAACGAAATGCCACAAAATTTCATCCTGGAGGTTGAAGTGTTCGATGTGTGGGGTATTGATTTCATGGACCATTTTCTCTCCTCTTATGGAAGTCAATACATCCTCATTGCAGTCGACTATGAGTCTAAATGGGTTGAAGCGCTGGCTAGCCCAACGAATGATGCCAAGGTGGTCTTAAGGATGTTCAAATCTGTGATCTCACTACAATAAAACAGGGACATTTCCGACGGCCATAATTCCGTCGGAAGTTTCCGACGGTTTTCCGACGGATGATACGTTCATCGAAAATCCGTCGGAAAATCGTACCCGTCGGAAATTTCCGACGGATATCCGACGACAACAATCCGTCGGACCAATTGCGACGAATTTCCGACGGATAAAGTTTTAGCCGGGGAGATGTCTATATGAGTCCAGTTTTATCTAGGGTTTTAAAATCCGTCGGAAATCCGTTGGAAATTTTCGACGGAAATCCGACGGAAGTATACTTACCATTTTTTTATTTCCATTTTGTAAACGAGGTAAACGTGTATAAAACCCTATGGTCAACAATCCGTCAGATTTAGGGTTTTTAAAGACCGCGGGAATTTTGACCGCCAGAAATCGATTGATTTATCTAACGAACCCTCTTCTTCTTCTTCTCTCTCTCTCTCTCTTTCTCACTCTCTCTCTCCACCGGAAGCTCTCGCCGCGACCGGTATCTTATTGCCACCGCCGGTCTCTTCTCGTCGCCGTGAGTCGCCGCCGGTAAGTTTCCCCTTCATCAATCTCTTCTCTTATTCTCTTATTCTCTCTCTTCCTCAATCTCTAACTTCAATCTTCGTTTTTTTTTTCAGGTACCGCCGCCGCTCGTCCACTTTCCCTTGTAAATGTAAGTGACTAATTGTTTAATTTTAGTGAATTATGTTGTAATTTTAGTGATTTAGTGATTTAGATTAATAATTTTAGATTAGTATTTAGATTAGTATTTATAAGTATTTTATAAATTATGAATTTGTTAGATTAATCTTTATAATTTTATATTTAGTAATTTATAATTTTGTTGTTAGGTTGTATTTAGTATTTTAGATTAGTATTTAGATTAGTGTTAAATATTTAGATTACAATTTTAAATTTTGTATTTTTAGATTTAGATTAGTATTTTAGATTAGTATTTTAGATTAGTATTTAGAAAATCGTTTTTGTGTGATTAGTATCCTAATTTTATAAATCGTTTTTCGTATTTATAAAATAAAAACCGTTTTTGTGTGAATATAAAAATTATATAAAAATATTTTTGGAAAATATTAAATCAAAATTATAAATATTAATCTAACAATGATAAATACTAATCTAACAAATTATTAATCTAAATCACTAATCTAACAATTATATAACAATTATATAACAATTATAAAATAAAAATTCTAAAAACGTAAACGTAAGTGTATGTCGAACGATGATTCAATTATATACCTATTTCACTACTCTCTTCTCCGTAATCCTCGCAGCTACCAGACGATGCGTATTGGATCTCATAGCAACTCGGTCCGAAAGCAGCAACTGCTTTAGGACGCAGTTGTCGTGGGATCTAATACGCAAAGGTTTGGTAGACGCGACGATGACGAAGAAGAAAGTGGTGAAATAAGTATATAATTGAATCATCGTTTGACGTACACTTACGTTTACGTGTTTAGAATTTTTTTTAATTATAAACATATTTGAACTTCTCGGGAAATTTGAACTTCTCGGGGTTGCTATTACCAACTCCAGAAGCATGTTGAATGAGATTTTTGTATTAAAAACACGATTTCACGAGTATTCAATACGAAGATCTCCTTCAACATGTTTTTGGAGTTGGTAATAGCAATCCCAAGAAGTTCAAATTTTCAATAAGAAGATCTCCTTCAACATGTTTCTGGAGTTGGTATTAGCAATCCCGAGAATTTCAAATTTTCCAACACTTGTGGCACCGGACTTTCGCGGTAAGTCATTTTTTAATATATCTTTATTTTTCTAGTTCATTTTTATTTTTTTTATTTTAAAAACTAACATTATGTTTTTTTTATTGTAGCAATAGTTCACGTGGTCCTCTAATCATACGACGAATGTTCTTGGCCATTTCGACAAGTATGCCGCAATTTCGTACTCGAAGCAAATGCACGAGTGGAAGCAGAAGTGAAAGTACGGAAAATCCAAGCCTAAAGACCTCGAGGACGACGTGTGGAAGGGCTTCTGCGAGTACTGGAGTGAGGCGAAGATGAAGACGAAGACACTCGCCGATACAAACTAGCAAAACCGGAAGAATTAGTTTGAAATTAATGTTTTTTCATTTTGAACATTAAATTAGTTTTGTGTAATGAATTGTTTTTTTAATGATAATGAATTTGTATTAATTTATTTCTTTAAAATTTTTTTTTTATTTCATTGTATTTCATAATTATAAAATTTGAATAAAATTATAAAAACTTCAAATTAAATATCCGTCGGAACGTAATCCGTCGGAATCCCGTCGGAAATATATCCGATGGATTTCCGACGGAATTCCAACGTGTATTTCTGATCAAATATCCGGCGGTTTATCCGTCGGAAATATGATCCATCGGAATCCCGTCGGAAATATTCCGACGGGTTTCCGACGTTTAGTTCCGACCTAATATCTGTCGAAATATCCGTCAGAAAGATTGCCGTCGGTAATTCGTCGGAATATTCCGACCCTTTTTCGACGACCTAATTCCGTCGGAATAATCCGACGCATATTAATTTCCGACGAGCTAGAACCGACAGACAATATCCGTCGGAATTCAGTCGGAAATGGCGGTTTTCCGACGAACTTCCGACGGAAACGGCCGTCGAAAATCGCCTGTATTCTTGTAGTGTCTTTCCAAGGTTCGGTGTGCCTAGAGTGGTGATAAGTGATGGTGGGTCTCATTTCATCAACAAGGTCTTTGAAGGGCTCTTGAAGAAGCATGGAGTCAAGCATAAAGTAGCCACTCATTACCATCCGCAGACGAGTGGACATGTCAAAATTTCCAACAGAGAGATCAAGGGTATCCTGCAAAAGACCGTGAACACAAGACACCTTTGAGGAAAGATTGGGCTACAAAGCTGGATGACGCTTCTTTGGGCGTACATGACTGCCTACAAGACACCTTTGGGCACGACACCATTCCATCTTGTCTATGTAAAATCATGTCATCTTCCTGTAGAGCTTAAGTACAAGGCAGCATGGGCTGTAAAGTTGCTAAACATTGACATAAAATCTGTTTATGAAAGACGGACGATGCAACTGCACGAGCTAGAAGAGATTCGTCACATGGCATATGAGAGCTCAAAGATTTACAAGGAGAAGACCAAGACCTATCATGACAAGAAGATCATTCCTATGAACTTCGCTGCAAATGATCAAGTATTGTTTTTCAACTCTCGCCTTAAACTTTTTATAGGGAAGCTTAGATCGAGATAGTCCGGACCATTCACAATCAAGGAGGTGAGACCGTACGGAGCTGTGGTGTTGCTGGGCACTACAGGAAATGAGTTTGTGGTTAATGGTCAGCGCCTAAAGCCATACCTCGCTGACGTAGAAATCGATGGGGACGAAACCCATCTCACGCCTAAAAGGCTATCAAGTCAAGCTAATGACTATAAACAAGAGCTTGGTGGGAGGCAACCCACCGATACGTTATATTTTCTTTCATTTTGTTTTATTTTTCTTGAGTCTGTTTGCCTTCTTCTTGATTTATTTTTACATACCGATACGGTGTGAAGTAAGTCTAGGGGAGGGTCTTTATCGTTACTAACGCTATTTCTTTCTTTTGTTTTCTCTTTTGAGTCATTTTGATGTCTTCTTTTTAGTTATTATGTCTTATTGAATCAAAACTTGTTGGTGATTATGATCACAACCTTTGATTTTTTACGAGATTTTGCATCTAAGTGACCATTGTAGCAGATAAGACTAATGAAAAAACTAAAGGCTGACCAGTTAATCAGAGGCATCCATGCTCCGGAAAAATCAAAAAGCTTGAGCTAGTTTCTGAGCTCTTCCTTTTACCTCATCATCGTGATTGGTGTCTTCAGAGCTTGACTCCTCATTCGTATCTGATAATACGACATGTGTGAAAGTATGGTACTCCTCTCCCTTATTTAAAATATAAAAAAACAGAAAAGATAAAATGATTTTCTTTCGGGTAAAGGGCTAGGAAAATTTCCATCGATCCCATTATTTTACTTCGAAAGAGATGATCACACTAAGGTTGAAAGTGAGGTTGAAGAAAATTTCCAGGGATACCACTATTCACCTACACCTTAGAAATAAAGGGGGCACTTAAATGAGCCGGGGATTCGGAGGCAAAAACCATCAATACTTGAGTTCTATCCGCCATTAACCCTACATAAAGAAAATGAGAAAAGAATAAGTCTGGGGGAGGGAAAAAGTACCAAAGATTGTGTTGTTGTCTTGTCACGATATCGAAATGGAAAGAGTCTAGAAGGTTCTTGGCACCATGATTTTTGATGAGATCCAGCGATGATGGCTTTTGATTATTCCACGAAATAATGAGTTGAATCTGGGAGGATGCGATGGTTGCAAAGAATTACATGGTGGTTAGATCTAGAGCTAGTTTGGCAATACGTGGATTACTAAGGTAATGGTCATTGCCAAGATCTAAAGGAAATGTGAGTCTCCGTATTTTTTAAACTTTTTCTTCTTGCTTAGTTTTATGTTTGCTTGAGGACAAGCAAAAGACTAAGTCTTGGGGAATTAATATGCTTGATTTTTACCATTTTCTAACATATATTTGGTGTTTCTTTTGAGTATTTTATCGAGTCAAAGTTCGTTTTAAGAGTCTTTTAGTCCTTTATTTAGTGATATCGGGTAAAAAGGCGTTTAAGGAAGAAATTGGAGTTACGTGGGCAAAAACGCATGGAACAATACAAAAAGAGCAAGAATCGATCGATGCAAGGAGTGCATCAAGCGATGCAACACAATCAGAAGAACCAAAATCGATCAATGCAAGGAGTGCATCGATCGATGCAACATGCTCAAAAAATTCAAAATCGATAGATGCACAATTGGAGCCGATCGATACATCACCCTCCGAAGAGCCAGAATCGAATTGCATCGATCGATGGAGCATGCCAAGAAAGTTCAAAATCGATCGATGCAATATGTGCATCGATCGATGCAAGTCGGCGAGAAGGAAAAGGAAATTTCTAATTTTCCTGTTTTGCCCCGGAAATTGCCTATTCTGACCTAATTCGCCCATAGCCCTATTTATACATTATTCTCTGCCACTTCTTAGGCTATCTCTCTTTTGAATACTTTCTATTCTACCCAGATTTTTGGTTATCGATTTTGTAAGCTTGAAGAAGAATCTCTGCATCTATTGAGAAGAATTCTAAACTCTTTTCTCTCTTTTATTATTATTATGAGTTTCTCTCTATCTCCTTGCTTGTTCTCCGTTGCCATGTCCGAGTAGTCTCATAGTTAGGTTTAGGGTTTCAAAGAGATCCATGAATCATTGAATTAGACATTGATAAGGATTTATCTTTTGTGGTTTTCGCTTATCGTTGTGTTTATTGCTTATGCAAAGTTGACCGCTTGCCTATGATCTAGGGTTTAATCTATACCACGGAAGTGTCGTAGGTTGCTAGAAAGAACATAAGCGAGCGAATTGTCCTTAGCCAACGGAAGTTGATGTTAAGGCGATTCGTGAACATATTGAACCAATTCGTAAATGCTGGTCTAGAACTCTATGTTCAACGTAAGTTAGGATTTTAGGTTCCTAGATTTAGTAATTAATGCCACGGAAGTGTATTGGTTAGATATTTATGTTTAAGTTTGAAACTTGTGTTTAATCATTCCCTGAATAGTTGTTTGATTCATGATATTTGGATTCCCGCGAAGAAACCCTTGACCTAATGCTTTTCTTCTATTGAATTTATACAGTTTTAGTTATTTTCATTACTTCGCAAATCAACCATTACTACCGTCTTAGCTTAATTTCATCTTGTGAGAATCGTAGTGTAACCTTGGTCTATGTGGATTCGATCCTAAAGTACTACATTGACATACTGTTATGATTGCAGTAGTGTGCACTTTAGTTATTAATTTACTACGTGGTAAAATACCTTATTCAGAATTCAAACTCAATGTCCAAATTGCTAGCTCTAAAATGCGATCAAACTAGTCTACTCTAAAAGAGCTAGCCATATCTATCCCTACATGAATCAAGCTCAAGCCTCAACCTACACAAGTGTTATTATCATCCAATCCTGTGACATTCATTAATTGTTTCAAGTGAATCATGTTCATTGAAGGAAAGTGAATTCATTTGGCTTTGGTAAAGGTCTTGAGATTAAGATAATCTCAAATATATGTGGTTACTCCAACGCAAGGGATCTCTCCATGAATGAGCAAGCTTTAGCAAAATGCTATAAGTAAAAGGCAACCTATGCATACAATGATAAATTTGCATCTACCCAATGCCTAAGAAGTCTCTAACCCCTGGCATCTCCAACCGTGAAGTTCCATACCTAAGCTACCCTTCTTTTGGTTACAAGGGCTTTTTGCCTTCATGCCCCACACACTTTTTTCCTTCTTCCATTTAAGCTTTTCTCACTTGAGGAGTTTCTTCTTCTTTATTGAACCTTGTGGCTTGGTGCTTTTCTTTGTTGTTTCCTTAGCTCTTCTTTTCTTTCCTTTTCTTTCCCTTGCCTCATTTTCTCATCACTTGATGCTTTAGCCCATTGTTGGCTTCTTTCTTTTTCATTGAGCTTTTTGAGGCTAAATCTAGTGCTAAGAGCTAACATTATACCTTTGCACCAACCACTTCACAACATTGCATTCCACTTTTACCTTTCTTTCACCTTTGGACTCACTTCTCTTTTCCACCACAATCTCATCGATCATACACTTTCACTCATACTAAATCCCAAAACTTCCCTTCCTAGCTAGCCTAGCCTAGTCTAGCCCTTGATGTCAGGCTAGATCTACATGAAAACCTATCTTTATCGCCCTAAACTCAAAACGTTTTGCCAAGCTTACTCAAAAAAATTAGGCCTTACATTCGCACACTAAAGAATTAGCTTGAAAGGAGGGTAAGTTAAAGGTATGGTTAACCGTTCCGACGATGGAAATCGGCCATTTGAGCTAACAAGAGAGTGGTAAAAAGAATAAGAAAGCCCAAATATGTATGTGGTATCCATGAATTCACTAGGAGAAGCATAAACATGATAATTAAAATGTCAAGATTAGGGTTCTCACTTAAGTAGGATTAGACTCAATTCACAACTTGCTTTAGCTAGGACCCGAGTAATGAAACATGAGATCAAAATAGGGTTCATCCTTGATTTCAAACACGATATCAAAAGCATCGAACAACTAGCAACAAGGGCATTGAATCAAGCTCTTAAAGTGATACTCTACAAGGAAATTATATCATTGCTCCCAATGCATATGAATGTGATACCTATATGCAAACTAGACTCGATCTTAACTATGAAAATGCGACTAGATGATTTCTTTTTGAATTTTCAAAATTTTCTATTTGTTTTTTTGTATTTTTTCTATGCCTTATATGAATGCATGAGACTCAAGATGCAAAGATCAAAATAAGAACACAAAAACCATGATTAGATACCGCTCCCTCCACCAAACTTAAATCACACCATCTCAGTGTGAAATAAATTCAAGGGAGAAACCAACAAACAAAAATAAAATGCTAGACTCAAAAGAAAGAAAGACTATATACAAGATTGGAGTGTTACCTAGAAACTTTAAGATGGGGAAAAGGACCCCATGGAGAATGACGGGTTACTAGAGCATGGAGACGGAGATCGCATGGCCTTCCTCTTGGCCGTTTTCTCTTCTTGAACTGATGGACGGTTTGTCCCGTCATGGACTACCATTTCCCCGCCATGTAGTGCATTGCCGTAGTTCACATTTCTGTCTTCCTCTTGCCTCATGAAGTCTATCTCCCCTTGGGCCCTAGATGTGCTAGCTCCACCATCCTTCCCTTTTAGCTCTTTGATCGTCTTTTCCATCCTCTTAACCATCTTCACGAGTTTGTAGATAGATGAGTCTTGCCACTTGCACCACCGTTGAAAGAGTCTTGTTTGGTTGTCTGCATGGCTAGTGACAATGTTGGGCATCACTCCATCATATGGATTGAAGTGGTATCTTTCACTTCCATATGTAGGCAAGCTAGGGGATGGGTTAGTATCATCTCCCTCGGATCCATTACCCACCTTGGTGGTGTCAAACTTCCTCGCGGCGTCACCCTTCTTGACTTTCTTCTTGCGTGCTAGGACGATCAGTGGTTCCATGACCGAGTTATAGAGGGTATCCTTGGTGACATAAAAGAAGATGTTCCTCATCTCTTGAATACTAGTTAGAGAGGAATTATGTAGCAAGACTTGAACCCAACTTCCCTATCGAGCCTAAGGTTGTAAGCATGCTTGCTTCCTACCCTTCCCTTGAGAGTTCTCGTTCTCGTGAGGTAAGATTCATCCATTAAGTTCTACTTCACCTTGTCATCCGTCAACTTGATCCCCTTGGCCTTTAGAATGGGGGTTATCAGCCAACCAATGCTTATTGATGCCCTCTTTCCCTTAGTGCCCCACGCCCATGCCTTGTAGCAAAATAAGTGTCGCACCAAAAGAGTTGCTAGAGACGGGATTTTCTTATTGCTCGTGAACTCAATTCCGTTTTGGAAAGTCTTAAGAAGGGGTTTCAAACCAAAAGCCATCAACTCCAATTCTTTTAGAGCAACCGTTCCAAACTCTATCTTTGCAAAGAACATGTGCGCCAACAGCTTGTGCATGTATCTAATTACCAGGTTGCGGATGTGAGAGTTTTTGTTTGCGCCCGGATGGTAATTCGTATAGCCAATAGTGTCCCACAGGTATTTTAGCTCCTTTTCGGGGTAGTGAAAGTATGCTCCCATTGGGTTCCCTCTTCTTTGAAGCCAAAGACTTGGCAAATCTCGTGGAAATTCATCCTATAGGCTTTGCGATTCACCTTGAACTCAAAGACCCCAAACCCGGTTTGTGCATCCGCTTTCATGTCAAATTCATCATAGAAGGCTACCCTTAGAGTTGAAAAGAATTGGCATGTGGGCAATTGGTGAGCTTGTTCCTTCACGTGCAAGAATTTTCCAACTCCCATATTGTCAAAAATGGTTTCCACATCTTAGAGAATCTCCATCTTTTCCAACACAACGGCATCCACAAACCGTCCTTTCTCAAAGTCCATGGTCATGAGCTTCTCACAACATTCATCTTGGCTTGGAGGTTCCGTCTTATCAACCGCGTCTTCTTCTTCTCTAGACTCGCTCTTTTTCTTCCCCTTGGTCGTGGGTTTTTTGGAAGAAGCACCTTGCTTTCCTGTTGCTTTGGAATTCTTTTCCACAATTGCCTTCTTAGCCTTGGCCTCGGGTTTCTTGGCTACAACAACCACTTCTTTGCCCTTGGATTGAGATTGAGTCTCATCCGTGGTTGATGTATCTCTCGTTCTTCCTATCATTCCTAGATTTTCTCAAGGAAGCTATAAGTTTCATGAATTTAAACTCACATCGATGAAGTTCTAGCATGAGGATTCAAAATGAGACAAGTTCCATGAGAAAGAAGCAATTTAATC
Organism: Eutrema japonicum; assembly: GCA_030161315.1. Classification (NCBI taxonomy): domain Eukaryota; kingdom Viridiplantae; phylum Streptophyta; class Magnoliopsida; order Brassicales; family Brassicaceae; genus Eutrema; species Eutrema japonicum. Next base: position 36,719,182 of record BSQW01000011.1, read on the forward strand.
CAACAAAATAGTGCATTAAATTCAAGTGTTTAGACTATATGCTTTCAATCTCAAGAAAATTTCTCAAAGATGCTAAGTTTAAAGCTTTTGGAGCCAATAACTCAAATTTCGAAATTCCTCATATAAATGCACAATTTGGTTCAAGAATCTATTAAATAAATCAATCCCTAGCAAATCCCAATACTAAAATCAAGCTAAATGCACTTCTCAAACCTAGTCATGAATTTCTAAAAGCTAAACCTTTAATGTTCATGAAAAAGATGATCTTTGATAAAAAAACATACCTTGGAATTCAATGCAAAAGTGATGAAGTCGATTTTAGATTCACAAAATGAGAGGAATTTCGAGCTTGAGGTAACTTGAATCAACAAATTTGAGCAAGAAATGAGCTAGGGATGGAAAAATAAAGAAAATGAGAAAAAGAGAGAGAGAGAGGTTTTCAAATTGCTTTTGCTCATCCAAGAAGAAGAAAAAGGCTGGCGGGTCTGGGTCGCTGGGTCACCACAGCGGGCGGACCGCTTGTCACTAGATCCAGGAAGCATCGTTTGGATTTGGGGCGACACATCTCATCCGGGACATGTCCATCAGCTGTGCCGTTTGGATTTGGGCAGGCACATCCCATTCGGCACATGTCCCTCGTCTGTGTCGTTTAGAAACATTGTTTGGATTTGGGCCGGCACATCCCATCCGGCACATGTCCCTCGGCTGTGCCGTTTGGAAACATCATTTGGATTTGAGACGACACATCCCATCCGGTACATGTCCCTCGACTGTGCCGTTTGGAAGACGTCTTATTGTCGCGGGCTGACACCTCCTTTCCGGTAAGTGTCCCTGTCCCAATACCGTTTGGACGGTACCGGTTGGACATACACCGGTATGGTGGCCTGGAAACGGCCATTTCCCTTTGATTGGTGACCATAATTTCCAATACCCTCAAGAACCTATAAACATTCAACAAAATGATCAAAACGAACTAGGAAAGATGAAAAACATTAACATAAAAATATTTACAAGGATAGACATGAGAGTGTCTCCCAAGTGCACTTTGTTTAACGTTAGTAAGTTCGACGGTGATTACCCTTTTTAGACTTGAAGAGCATCATCGAGTGGGAGTGAGACCCCTTCCCCAATGGATTCATGAGCTAGATATGGTTTGAGTATTTGCCCGTTAGCGACAAACTCTTCTCCATTCTTGTTCAAAAGCACGATAGCCTCATATGGTCTCACTTCCTTGATCGTGAACGGACCGGACCATCTAGACTTTAGCTTCCCGGGAAACAACTTGAGCCTTGAGTTGAAAAGCAACACTTGATTCCCTTCCTTGAAATCCTTGTGCAAAATTTTCTTGTCATGAAAGGCTTTGGGTTTTTCCTTGTAGATCTTGGAGCTCTCATAAGCTTCAAGTCGGATCTCATCAAGTTCTTTCAATTGGATCAAACACCTTTCTTGAGCCATCTTGAGATCAAATTTGAGAACTTTACGGCCCACAACGCCTTGTATTCAAGCTCCACCGGAAGATGACAGGACTTTCCATATAGAAGATTGAACGGGGTAGTTCCGATGGGTGTTTTGAAAGCTGTCCTATAAGCCGAAAGAGGATCATCAAGCTTCTTTTCCCAATCCTTCCTTCAACTCCCCACGGTTTTCTCCAATATCGCCTTGATTTGGCGATTAGAAACTTCAACTTGCCCGCTAGTTTGGGGGTGATAAGGCGTAGCGACCTTGTGTTTGCCTCCATGCTCTTTAATAAAGCTCTCGAACACTTTGTTTATGAAGTGAGAACTGCCATCACTTATCACTACCCGAGGCACACCAAACCATGGAAAAATGATCGTCTTGAAAAGCTTGAGGACTACCTTCGCATCGTTCGTTGGACTTGCAACCGCTTCAGCCCACTTAGAGACATAATCAACCGCAACCAAAATGTATTGGTTTCCATAAGACGAGGGAAATGATCCCATGAAATCTATACCCCATACGTCGAAGATCTCAACTTCAAGAATTGGATTTTGAGGCATCTCGTCCCTCCTACAAATTTTTCCTTTTCGTTGACACGCATCACAAGTAGAGACAAAGGCCTGAGCGTCCTTGAACAAGCTCGGCCACCAAAACCCGGAGTGAAGAATATTTGTGGCGGTCTTAAAGGGAGCAAAGTGTCCTCAATAATCCGAACAATGGCAATGAAATAATATCCCGTTCACTTCTTCTTCCGGTACACATTTCCGGTATAGGCCATCCCAGCACAACTTGTAGAGGAACGGTTCATTCCAATAGAACTGGGTAACATTATGGAAGAACTTCTTTCGCTTGTATCCTTCCAACCTTGGTGGTTATTTCCTGCAATCCAAATAGTTAACAAAGTCCGCATACCAAGGTAACTTCCCGTCTTCCAAACTCTTGGATTCTTCAAGAACTCTAACCGCTTCATAACCCTTCTTCAAGATACCGTTCAACATAATTGACTCTCTTCGGGAAGAGAGTCATCTATTGGAATGAGATCCTCAATTCGCATTCTTGACAAGTGATCCGCCACTCCATTTTTGACGCCTTTCTTATCAATGATCTCCATATCGAACTCTTGGAGGATCAAGATTCATCTAAGAAACCTCGGTTTGGTGTCCTTCTTGGCGTAGATATGCCTTAGTGCGGCATGATCCGTGTAGACTATGATCTTTGAACCAACTAAATATGATCTAAACTTTTCAAACGCAAACACAACCGCTAGTAGCTCCTTTTCCGTGGTTGCATATCTCCCTTGTGTGTCATCAAGCGTCCTACTAGCGTAATAGATCACGTGGAGTTTCTTATCTTACTTTTGACCAAGGACCGCTCCAAGCCAGTAATCACTTGCATCACACATGATTTCAAAGGGCAACTCCCAATCCGGTGCTTGGACTATTGGTTCACTCACAAGCGCCTTCTTGATCTCCAAATATGCATCGAGACATTCTTTATCAAACACAAAAGTGGTCTCCTTGCATAGAAGCCTAGTGAGAGGTCTTGCTATCTTGGAGAAGTCTTTTATGAACCGTCTATAGAAACCCGCGTGTCCCAAGAAGCTACGGATCCCTTTCACCGAATTTGGCGGTTCCAAATTCATCATGACCTCAATCTTTGCTTTGTCTACCTCGATACCCTTCTCCGAAATTTTGTGCCCAAGAACAATCCCTTCTCGAACCATGAAGTGGCACTTCTCCCAATTCAAGACGAGATTCGCTTCCTCGCACCTTGCAAAAATTTGAAAAACACACACCAAAAGAAGAACCATACACGGAAAAATCATCCATAAAAACTTCAGCCATATTTTCAATCAAATCCAAAAAGATCGACATCATGCACCGTTGAAAGGTTGCAGGTGCGTTACATAGCCCAAATGGCATCCTTCGATAAGCGAAGGTACCATAAGGGCATGTAAATGTCGTATTTTCTTGATCATTAGGGTGAATCGGTATTTAAAAGAATCCCGAGTACCCGTCTAGAAAACAATAATATGGGTGGTTTGCAAGTCTTTCAAGCATTTGATCAATAAAGGGTAGGGGAAAATGATATTTTCTAGTGGCGGAGTTAAGTTTTCGATAATAAATACACATCCTATGACCGGTGATAGTCGTAGTTGGAATTAGTTCATCTTTTTCATTTTTTATTACCATGATTCCACCTTTTTAAGGCACCACATGTACCGGGGACACCCAAGTACTATCGGAGATAGGATAGATTATACCCGCATCTAGAAGCTTAAGAATCTCTTTCTTGACAACTTCTTTCAAATTAGGATTTAACCTTCTTTGATGTTCGATAGATGTCATCGATTCATCTTCTAGATGGATTCTATGTGTGCAAAGAGATGAGGAAATTCCTTTAATATCATCAAGTGAATAACGAATGGTTTTCCTAAATTTTCTCAACTCTATCAAAAGGGTGGAAATCTCATCTTCACTAAGCTCATTGTTAACTATCACGGGGTAAGAAGAATTGGTACCGAGAAACGCGTACCTTAGCCCAACGGGAAGCGGTTTGAGGTCCACCTTTGGGGCATTTAGCTCACTCCAATCATCCTCAATGCTAGACTTACCATTGCTAGCCTCAAGCACGTCCTCTCCTTGCTTCATACCCAATGCAAAACCTTCTTCAGCCCAAACCCTTGTAGAACCGTCTTCACACTTTGTCCCTTGATAAACCAAATCAACAAATGGTGCCTCTTCATCCTTGGGCTTGTGTGAATCCAAGAGCATCTTGTATGCCTCACTTGCTTCATATAGATACCCATGCTCTCCAGGATCTTTGGCAAAGAAACTTGCAAATGGTCCTCAAAATTCAATTCTTCTAAGAGATCATCCGTTAGCTCATCCATCACTTCGATGTAAGAGACTTGGCCAACAATGGTAGGTCTCTTCATCACATCGTGTATATCAAACTCAAAAACTTCATCTTTACCCAAGTGGAGGTCGATCTTACCCTTTCTCACATCAATAATCGCACCGGCGGTGGCCAAGAAAGTCCTACCAAATATTAGGGGATCCTTGGGTTCCTCATCCATCTCCAAGACAACAAAGTCCGTTGGCACTATGAAGTCTCCAACCATGACAGGCAAATCCTCAAGTAGACCTATCGAGATTCTTATACTCCTATTCGCGAGGACTAGAGAGATCCGACACGCTTTGTATTTGGTAAAGCCCAACTTCTTGGCGATGGAGAACGGCATTAGACTAACACTAGCTCCAAGATCACACAAACAATTCTTGAACACCAATGTTTCAAATGTGTATGGCAAATCGAAACTCCCCGGATCACTAAGCTTCTTTGGAACCACCTTCTTTGGGATAATAGCGCTACATTCATGTGTTAGGACGACCATACTCTCTATCTCCTTGGTCCTATCTTTGATGGCATCCTTGAGAAACTTGGCGTATTGAGGCACGAGGAGGAAATCATCAACTAAGGGCAAAGTGATCTCTACTTTCTCCAATTGCCTATTAAAGACCGATCTATACTTCTCCAACAATTACTTCTTGAAGCGGCCCGAAAATGGAATCTTGGGCTCATAGGGTGGTGGAACGAACAAAGTCTCTTTCCTCTTAGGCTTCTCCTTGGTTTTTTCTTGAGCAAAAACTCCTTTACCATTGTCTTCATTACCCACAAAACCATCTATAACCACAAATTCATCGGTTTCAAGCACTTCCTCCCCACCTTGAACTTCAATGTCCTCATTGACTAACTTAGGGGCCTTTCGCGGTGGTAGTTATTTTCCGTTTCGAAGGGTGATAGCATTGCAATATTCCTTGGGATTAGTTTCAGGTTTGCCTGGTAATGTACTTTGAGGACGAGAAGAAGAAGAAGCACTCTTGCCTTCGAGGTGCTTGATTTTGGAACTCAATGTCTCAAACTTAGATGTGAGATCATTATAAGAGTAATCCACTTTGTTATGGATCTCCGCCATCTTCGTACTTATATCCATTGCGCCATTGGCTTGATCTTGAAGAAGTTCTTGAAGCTTGTTCTTCATATCAAAATCTTGAGGCGTATAAGTATTGCCGTGAGCTTGTTGCGTGAAACCGGTTGGAGCAAAAGTTTGCTATTGTTGAAACCCGCCTTGGTTCCCTTGAAAGTTATTACTGGGAACATAGCCTTGTTGTTGGTTGTTGGAGGCTTGGCCTTGGTTTTGAGAAGTGAAGCTCTTTTGTTGAGCTCATTGGTTTCCTTGTTGTTGTTGCGGGTAGAATTGATCTTGTGGGTTTTCCACATGCGGGTTCCAGTAAGAGAAGTTAGGGTGGTTGCAGTAGTTGTTGTTGAATCCACCCCTTTGGAAACCACCTTGGTTACCCACATAGTTGATTTCCTGTTGTGTGCTCAAGTCTACTTCTTCCTCTTGGCACCCTTCGTTTTGCTCATAATCCCCAAAAAAATGAACCGATTTTTGAGAAGCATTAAGAAGCTTGTCAATCATAGAGGCTTGCTTGTCCATCATGGAAGATTGCTTATCCATTTTGTCATTGAGAACCTTAATCTCCTTAGCCCATTTTTGCTCATCATATTACTAGTGGTCTGTGTAGCTCGGTCGTAATCATCTCCATAAGTCCCGTCGCTTTAAGCAAGGTTCTCTACTAGCTCCATAGCTTCATCCACGTCTTTGGCTAAGAAGTTCCCATTTGAGGCTATGTCTAGTAGCATCCTAATCTTGGGCAAGGCACCACGGTACAAGGTACTCAAGAGAGATGCATCCGAGAACCCGTGGTGTAGACTTTGCATTGTGTACCCTCAAAAATGTTACCAAGCTTTACTAAAGCTGTCATTCACCTTTGAGTGAAGCTAGATATCTCGTTTCTCAACTTAGCTATCCTAGAAGGAGAGAAGAATATCGCTAGGAATGCCCTTTTGCATTGGTCCCATGAAGTGATGGACCCTTGGGGAAGACTCTTTTCCCATTGGTGAGCTTTATCTCCAAGTGAGAATGGGAAAAGTCTTAGTTTGAACCCATCCTCGGTACTCCATTGATCTTGGTGAGACAACAAATCCTATCGAATTGGTCGATATGATCCAACGGGTCTTCCATAGCTAGCCCATGAAATTTGTTGCTTTGGACCATATTGATCAAGCCGCGCTTCACCTCGAAATTGTTTTTCTCAACCGGTGGGGCTTGAATGCCTTGGCGGTTTTGGTGTGCATTGGCGGAATCACCCGCTCCAATGATGTTTTGAGCTCGTGGAGGATGGTTTGATGCTCTAACATGTCGGGCGGGTGGGTGTTGTTCTTGCATGTTCCCAACGTCGGCTTGGTGGTTTCCATTTCCGCCTTGTGCTCCATGGTTTCCATTACCATGGATCCCATGTTGTTCCGCATTAGCAACATTCTCATTGTAGTTACCAACCGGAGGTTCGTCAACGTTTTCCATATCTAACCGCTCAACGGGTTGAGCTCTTGCCCTTGCTCTCTTTGCTCTTTGACATCGGTCCAAAAGATTAATATCGTCTATCGGCTCGACTAAGTTGTCGTGGCTTCTAGAACGTGTATGCATACACCTATAAGAGAGAGGTAGCAATAAGAAGTGCAAGAGATTAGTAACAAAAAGAAAAAGAAAGCTTAATCTGAAGAAGATCTAAATCTTAATGTTGAAAGCTAAACCCAATCGGCAACGGCGACAAATTGATAGTAGTTTTTTTGCGTATCAATTACTCAACTCTCACTCATGTCATTGTGGTATTTAAGGTATCAATCCAAATGGGTTTAATGTCTCAATCACTAAGAATGCATAGAGCTACTTAATTCAAGCATGTCAAAGTTGGGTTTAGTTTCTATTCTAGCAATACCAATTCAAATTAAACAAAGTAAACAAGATAGAATAAACACTAAACGAGATTGACAAATTTATAAAAAAGCAAATTCAAGGATGAGGTTATGGAATTATAGCAACCAATTGAATAACCTATGATGTTCAATCACACACATAATGCTAATCCCTAGGTTTAGATTACTAAAATTGACTAATCCTCTCTCAAGGCACTAATCACTTTGCTAATCACCAAATCAAGAACAAACTCTCATTTGTGATAAGATGATTAGCAAGCATTAAAATCAACAAGATTTTTTAGCATGTTCTTCCTCTAGTTTCCAATTCCTGAAGTGATCTTTCGGTATTTATGGAGACATGGGCTTGTTTTAGCTTAAATCATACCTCGGGGGCTTTCTACAAGAAAACACTGTTTTAGTAACGATTTATTTTTGTTGCAACACACCATCGCCTTAATGACCATTTTACAACGACTTTTAAAAGCGTTGGTAAATTACAACGAATATACATTGTCGGTAATTCGTCGCTAGTTAACGATGATTTAAAAATGATTTCCAAAATTATCATGGAGAGGGTCATAGAGGAATTGCTGTATCGAATTTTGATGAGTCAAATAATTTTTATCAATTTCATTATCATGCTGAGCAGCATGGTAAAGATCATGATAGGATTCATGACATGGTTACGGATGCATTTCATGAAACCGTAAGTACATTTGCACCTGATCATCATGATGAGGAACCCAATCTAGATGAAAACGATTTTATGATATGCTAGATGCTGCAAATCAGCCATTTTATGATGGATGTAGAGAATGGCATTCTAAATTGTCGTTGGCAGCTAGGATGATGACTATTAAAACTGATCATAACTTCAATGAGGTTTTCATGGATGATTAGGCTGATTTGATTAAAGAGTATTTGTCAGAGGACAATTTAGCTATTGAAACTTATTATGAGATACATAAGCTTGCTTATAGTCTTGGGTTGCCTCTGAGATGATAGATGTATATGTTGACAAGTGCATGCTTTTTTTGAAAGATGATGATAAGTTGCAAGAATATCGATTTTGCCATAAGACAAGATATAAGCAAGGTATTGGTCGAAGTAAGGTACCCTTCCTATAACATAAAGGTTAAAAAGAATGTATGAGCCTGAGAGGACAGATGCATCGATTAGATGGCATGCAGATCATTTGTAGACATTTGGGGAGGTTACACATCCTTTAGATGCAAAAGCGTGTAAACACTTTAAGATGGTACACCCATAATTTGCTAGAAATAAACGAAATGTGTATCTTGGTCTTTGCACGTATGGATTTAATCCATTTGGTATGTCTGGTAGGCAATATTCTTTATGGACAGTAATCATAACGCCTTACAACCTTCCTCCAGATATGTGCATGCAAAGGAAATTTTTATTCTTTAGTATTTTAGCACCTTGTCCGAAGCATACGAAGCGTTTTCTTGATGTGTTTTTGCAGCCTCTGATAGAAGAATTGGCGCAGTTGTGGTATACCGGGGTTCGCACATATGATTTTGCAAGGAACTTTTTTTTTACAATGCGTGCGGTGCTTATGTGGACAATAAGCGACTTCCATGCTTACGAGATGTTATCAGGTTGGACTACGCATGGGCAATTGTCTTGTCATTATTGTCTCAATCGGACATATGCGTTTCAATTGAAACATGGTCGGAAAACAAGTTGGTTTGATTGTCACCACCGATTTCTACCGATTTACCATCCATATCGGAGAAACAAGCGGTTGATTAGAAAAAACAAATATGTTTGTATTCCTCCTCCTGTTTATATTTCCGGGGAAGATCTAGAAGCAAAAATTGATCATTATGGTGCATTGGAAACAGTCAATCATCGTGGAAATGGGCACAATCTAGATAATATATTGGATGGATATGGGGAGCATCACAATTGGCATAAGAAAATCATATTATGCAAGATTCTGTATTGAAAGGATCATTTGCTTAGACACAATCTAGAAGTCATGCACATTGAGAACAAATGTTTTGATAACATCATGTATACAGTGTTGAACGTGCAAGGAAGGACTAAAGACAGCGGTAAGTCAAGACTAGATTTGCCAGATCTTTGTTGTCGAAATGAGTTACATATTACAATCAATGGAAAAGCAGATGTTCCCATATTTCGATTGGGTGCGGAAGAAAATTCAGCTTTGTTCAAATGGGCGACATCTGATGTGAAGTTCCAGGATGAGTACGTATATAATCTAGCTAAATGTGTTGAGAAAGGATAAAAGTTTTCCGGGGTGAAGAGTCATGACTGTCACGTTCTTATGCAACGACTACTTCCTTTCGCATTTGCTGAACTTCTACCAGGAAATGTACACGAAGCTTGCAGGTAAATTGAAATTAATCACATATGTAAACATTGATATAATTAATATAGATGAAATGGAAAATTAACATTATTACCTTATATATATGTGGTTGTCATTGTAGGCATTGGAGCGTTTTTTCGAGATCTTTGTACCCGCACTTTGTCAGAAGATGTTATTGCACAACTTGATGATAGTATTCCTATTTTGTTGTGTAACTTGGAAAAAATATTTCTCCCAGCCTTCTTTGATGTTATGGAACATTTACCTAGCCATCTCCCTCACGAAACAGAACTTGGGGGACATGTGCAATATCGGTGGATGTACCCATTCGAGCGATTCATGGGACATTTGAAGCGGAAGCCTAAAAATCTAGCCAAAGTTGAAGGCTCAATAGTAGCAGGAAGTTTAACAGAAGAAACTTCACAATTCACGGGATACTATTACGGCTCGAAGGTCTGCACATGGAAAAGGGCAACACGTCGATATAATGATGGAGGTAGAGGACGAACATATGCTAATGAAGGTGTCTCAGACATCTTTTCTTCAATCGGTCGATTATGTGGAAGAGTGAAGTCAGTTTGGTTTGCCAATGAAAAAGACAATCATAGTGCACAAACGTATATCCTCTTAAATTGCAAAAAAGTTAGTCAATTTGAAACATAAGTGTATAAACATACATATATATGGCTAAATTATATATTCACTTATGCTTTATAATAATTATGATGTATCTTACTTGTAAATACTTTTGTATGCCGTGAATTTGTTAGACAAGTACGAGAAGTCATTGAAGGAATCTCAGACGACGAAATCAACAAGCGTAAAGATCAACACTTTGCCCCGTGGTTGAATACGCAAGTACATAGAAATTAATTTTTACAGAATTAATTACTTGGACAATCTAATACATATATTGATTTTGTTAATTAACGATTTAGGTCGAGCATGGGGATACCGCATATCCACTCTAGTTCCATGAGTTAATGAAAGGCCCCATATCGAAGATAACGACTGCACTCATGTATTGCACACGCAGATATATATTTCATACATTCAAATACGGTAATCAAAGAGCTACTGCCAACTACGGGGTATGTGTGCGGGGAGAAATAGATTTTTATGGAGTGTTGCAAGACATAATTGAAGTTGAGTACCACATCTGCTTATGTTTGAAATGCGTTCTCTTCAAATGCGACTGGTTCGATCCAACAGTTGATCGTGGGGTCCGTAAAAACAAATTTGGGGCAGTAGATGTCAACCAATCGCGACGTTACAATAAGTATGAGCCATTTATCCTAGCATCACAACCAGAACAAGTCAGCTTTGTTCCATATCCGCGAGTTCGCACCACGCGTATCTCATGGTTATCAGTTATAAAAGTTTCTCTGAGGGGTCGAATTGTGGGGGTTGAGGATCTCCCAATGCAGCAAGAACATTGCTCTGATATTCCAAAACGAAATGAGAGCACTGATGACATTCTTTTGATAGATCCTCAAAACAGGCAAGTTGAATATCTCCCAGGCGATACCGAGGAAGAAGACGAGGAAGTTGAGTTCGAAGAAAGTGATGAGCCAGATGATGAAGAAACGGATGTGTCTTCGTCCGGAAATGAATCTGAGTGATTAATTTGTATTGTATATATTGTAAGTGAGTAATTATTGTGAAATATATGTCATGACCTATATCCTAAATTCTGATCCCCTCTCCAATCATCTCCGCTCATTTCCCTCCGAATGTGCGGCGATTAATAAATTAGCGTTAATTAATATGAAATCTCATCTAAATCCAAAAAATAATGCCCTAAATCCTAAACACTCATAACAATAATGTTTAGGATATATGGCATAGGGTTTATATGGGATTTCATATAAATCGTCGCTAAATCGTTGTAATATAAATCATCGCTAATTCGTTATAATATTAATCGTCGTTAAATCGTTGTACTTTAACAACGATTTAGCGACGATTAATATGAAATCTCATCTAAACCCTAAAATATATGTCCTAAACCCTAAACACTCATAACAATAATGTTTAGGGTATATGGCATATTGTTTAGATGGAATTTTATATAAATCGTCGCTAAATCGTTATTATTTAACAACGATTTAGCGATGATTTATATGAAATCTCATCTAAACCCTTAACCCTATGCTCTAAACCTTAAACACTCATAACAATAATGTTTAGGATATATGGCATAGGGTTTAGATGGGATTTCATATAAATCGTCGCTAAATCGTTGTAACGACGATTTATATGAAATCTTATTTAACCCCTAAACCCTATGCGCTAAACCCTAAACCTTAACACTCTTACCATCTCATTGTATTTTGGAACTCTCATTGAGGACAGTCTTTAGTTTATTGAATTGATCGGAATTGGAAACTTCATCAATCGTTGTTCTCTCCGCAAACTTAATCATTGTCTTACTAATTCTTCACTAAGGTATCATGTACGCAAACTCTCTGTTTTAGTCTTTCTTCAATCTCGATTAACATATAGATGATTTGATGATTTAGGGTTTACGATAAACATTTAGATGGATTTTATATAAGTTGCAATCGTATTTTTACCCATTTTACTATCTATTTTAGAACACTTTAATAAGTGTTCCATTCGCTTTTATATGTTTTATTACAGTTTTGGCATATTTGTAGTTTCAAGACTATTTTCAGGTTACTTAGGCAAAAACATTGCAAATTGGAGAAAAACCAGATTTTTGGTTCATAGTCAAACCGTCAGAAGTTCAACAGCCAAAAAGGTTCTTCTCACCGTCTGATCCAACCGAATTTTGGAGATATTCAAGAAGGACTAGCTACCTTTCCATTCCAACTGATTTGAGGACAATCTAACGGTTCAATCAAAAGATGCATGAAGATCAAGAAGTCCCATTTCACCGCGGGCAGAAGCCACCGACCCGTGGCCAAGAGGCAGTTCACCACGGGAAAGAGCCTCCCACCCGTGGTGAGCCAATGTGTGTTTCGCCGCGGTCAGACACCATGCACCCGCGGCCAAGCCCTGTTTCGTCCCATAAACCCATTTGCAAGGCCCGTTCAATTTCGGTAAACTCAAAACCCTAAAGACTAGTGAAACTAAGAAAAAAGACCTATAAATATGTATTTTAGAGACCAAAAACTGGGTGCTTGCCTTTACACCATTTTAGATTAGTTTTTTTCTTACTTTTTTCTCTTTAATTTTTCTCCTTTACTTCCGAGATTGGGAGAAAACTTCTCTCCGGACATAGTTCTTAAATTCGAGAGCCTTCTTATTCCATCTCTTGCTTTTATTTAAGTATTATCTTTTGTGCTTGCTTTTACACCATCTTAGTTTAATTTTTGCATTAATTTTCTTAAAGCTTTTGTTCTTACTTTCGTCGAAGTTCTCTCCGGACCTAGTTCTTAAATTCGAGAGTCTTCTTCTTCCATCTCCTGCTTTTATTTAATTATATCTTTATTTTCAATTATGTGCGAGTAGTTTACTCGTTGGGTTTAAAGGAATTATCGAGGGGAATTCTATGTTCGATAAGGATTTCACAAGGTAAAACCCTAGCCAATTTCTAGAACTCTTTCTTATAGATCGTTGTTAATGCATGAATCTAGCGTCATGAACTAGAGGCTGATTCCTAGGAGTTAAAGAACCACCAAAAGTGCTAAATCAAAACACCCGAATCGTTCATCTATAAGAGTGTGTTGCGTCGTAAGATACGAAAGTATACTTACAGAGTGTCGTTAGCTAATAAGAACCAGCTCGAACATCATGAATTTCTGCGCGGCCGGAGACGAAAGCTACCGGTCGAGTATATAAGTTATTAGTGCGTAAGATGTACGAAAGTATGCTACGCCATTTATTATGTTCAGTTCGTGGAGTTACTAGAAACTTTGTTACTAGGAGCTTAGGGGCCGTGTTTGAATCGGACATACCCTAAGATATCCATGTCGACCCAACATCGTTTTTATTATAGTTTACAAATCATTTTTTTACCTTTTACTTTCAAGCCATCGAATTTCATTCTAAGCTTACACGCAATTTTCCGTTTTTTGTTCTTTACAATTTTCGTGCTAAAACCCTACAAAACATTAATATCGTTTTAGACTTCCTTGATAATTCTCTGTCTAAGGTCTCGCAGAAAAGCATTTCATCACTGAGGATCGATACCTTAAATCCTATAACGCACATATGTGCACTCGCAGCCTTTTAGGTTTATAAATTTAAAACCTGAAGTTTCAGAAACAATCTGATCGCATTATATTCGTGTATTCCTCTTGGATGACAGCTAATCAAGATTAATCAAGGATCAATCACGAATTATGTAAATTATTATGATTAGCTCTCTGTTTCCTTGTATCATATAATTGTATATTTTCATTATTGGTCGTATATATTCTTTTTCCATTATTGTAAGTAACTGGCTCAATAAGAGCGTGTATTCTCTTTGTTAATTGATATGAGAAAAACATTTTCCTTCATGCACGGTATCATAGCAGGCTCTCTAAATTTTCAATTTTTGTTTTTGATTTTAGCCTTTCTCATTTTCTCTCTCCGCCATAGAAACTTCTCTTTCCTCTGCCTCGGAAACTACATCAACAGTGCTCCCAAACCATGCATAATCCCAAACCGCAATACTTGCTCTCAATATGTCCCATATCACCAAGCTTACCACCACCAACTACATTACATGGAATCTGCAAATCAGCCTCTGTCTTAAAGGACACGCTATGTTTTGTTATATTAACGAAAGCCAGGCACTTCCCTCTACAATCATCTCTCTAGATGACTCTGGAATCGAAAATCCAAGCTACACATCTTGGATCCGTCAAGATCAGCTCATCTTTCCTGCCCTCTTTGGTACCATCACTACTCCACTTCAGCCATTGGTCGCTCGTGCTACCACCACTGGTCGCTCGTGCTACTTCCATTGGTCGCTCGTGCTACCACCACTTTAGAAGCCTGGAACATACTTGCTGCAACATACGCTAAACCAACACGTGGTCATATCAAACAACTAAAAGACCAACTCAAGAAAAGCTCAAAAGGCACAAGAACAATTGATAAGTACATGCAACTCATGAAGTCCAAATCTGATCAACTAGCGCTTCTTGGTAAGACAATTGATCACGAAGATCTCATTGAATACATCACCGAAGGTATTCCAGAAGATTATAGTGCAATAACCGATGCTGTCAACAATAGGGATTTGGCCCTTCTTTCAAAGAATTCCATGGAAGCTTTTCAACCATGAAGCTGCAATCCCGTGTCCTGCTAAGCCAACATACACCTTCCCAGTCACTGCAAACTCCACTTCTCAGTCACTGCAAACTCCACTTCTCAATGGCAACATGATAACTGGCGCCTCAAGTGGAAGAACAACAACAACAAAAACAATAACCAACGCAATTCTCGACCTTATCTATGTCACGGTCAGGCATGTGGTACGCAAGGACATAGTGCCAAATATTTCCCACAGTTTAAGCTCATTCAACATCAGCAACAAATCCCTCAGTAACAATCATGGCAACCAAGAACCAATGATGTCTCTGCTCCTGATTAGTCTCAATGGTTTCTCGATAGTGGTGCCTCTCACCACTTCACTACAGCTCTCGAAAACCTCTCTCTTCACAGTCCATACAATGGCCAAGATGATGTTTTGATTGCCGATGGCTCCGGAATACCAATCACACACAAGGGTTCGGCCTTCCTTCTCTCACAAACTCGAAATCTTACATTGAATAATGTTATACATGCTACAAGCTTGGCTAAAAATCTTCTCTATGTATATCGTTTATGTGCTGACAACAATGTTGTTGTTACCTTTGATCCATTGGCTTTTCAGGTGATGAATCTAAACTCATGAGCACCTATGACAAGCGGTCCCGTTAAGCAAGGCATGTATGCTTGGCCGATTATCCCAAATCAGTCTTCTATCTTTCAAGCATTCAGCACCACCGAAACTTCATTTTTTTATTGGCATTCTCACATTGGTCATCCTCATTTCGATCTCCTCAAAATAACAATTTCTAGTCTTTCTCTACCATTATCTCATTCAATGTCTGCTTTTTTACCGTGCAATTCATGTTTCGTTAATAAAAGTCATAAACTTCCATTTGGTCAATCATCTCTTTTCTCTTCTAAACCTCTTGAAACATTTTTCTCTGATGTTTTGACTTCTCCACATATATCTATTGATGGTTTCAAATACTACATAGTCCTTTTGACCACTATACTAGGTACACATGGAATAAATTGATTTATGTCATTTACCACGTAGTCAGTTAATAACTAAAGTGCACACTACTGCAATCATAACAGTATGTCAATGTAGTACTTTAGGATCGAATCCACAGAGACCAAGATTACACTACGATTCTCACAATATGAAAGTAAGCTAAAACGATAATAAGGTTTGATTTGCAAAGTAAAGAAAATAACTGAAAGCGGTGTAAATTCAATAAAATAAAAACATTAGGTCAAGGGTTTCTTTGTGGGAATCCAGAGATCATGAATCAAACAACTATTCAGGGAATGGTTAAACACAAGTTTAAAACTCAAACATAAATATCTAACCAATCCACTTTCGTGGCGTTGATTACTAAATCTAGCAACCTAAGTTCTAGACCAGCATTAACGAATAGGTTCAATATGTTCACGAATCGCCTTAACATCAACTTCCATTGGTGAAGGACAATTCGCTCGCTTATGTTCTTTCTAGAAATCTACGACACTTCTGTGGTATAGATTAAACCCTAGATCATAGGCAAGTGGTCAACTTAGCCGAAACAATAAACACAACAATAAGCGAAACCCATAAAAGATGAATCCATAGCTGTGTCTAATTAAATGATTCATGGATCCTTTTGAAACCCTAAATGATACGAATCGACTAAGGACCGGCTTGCTCAAGGTACAGTAGAGGTTGATAGATCCACGACTTCAACGAATTCACGAAGAGAGATGCTAAGGTGTGAGTGAAACACTCGAAATTCCTTAGGCTCAATCGACAATGAACGGATTGAAACGAGGGGGTGGCTACGAAGCTTGAGGGATTCGGGAATAAGGATGATAAAGTGTGGGAGATAAATCCAGAAAATCTCTATGCCCCTTATTACGAGAAGAACCGAACAAACAACGGATCAAAGGTTGCGTGGAGATGTTGCAGAATTACACTCAATAAACCGAAAAGAATTTCAATGACTAACCATCAATGAAATCGAGAGAAAAGAGTATGAACTCTGAAAATTCTTTGATTAAAAATGTTGTATGTTTTTCGCAAATGAGGGGAGAAGAAGATAAAGAGAAAAAGCAAAGAGACAAGTCAAAGATCTTCTCGAAAATGAGAGAGAAGACCATCGAAAATGACAACAACAATTAAAACAAGTTTGAAAGACTTTAGAAATTTCCCTCGGTTGAAATCCCTCGGAAGTCTCTCGGAAGTCCCACGGACAGCTCCCTCGGAAAGTTTACCTCGGAAAATTTCCCTGCGGAATTCTCGAGAGATCGGACTGTTAGACGTTGTAAGCCGGTTGCCTCGTTAAAACCTCTATATGAAAAACCCATTGGGACAAAAATGTATACAGGAAAAAGAGTACAACGCGACTTACACAAACGGCCAAACCTCAAGAAGAATTCGAAGATAATAAGGTGAGGACGGGTTGCGTAAGTTGATCCTCCTCGATCCTTGAGTCCGTAAGTAAGCTCCGCACTGCTCCCGCTAGCTTCTGTGCCTTAGACCGTGTGATAGGTCCTGTCGGGATGACCATTGTGTCTTCTTGAACCTCATCCGAAGCCGTCACGTCCATGATCATATCACTAAACCTAACTATGAAACTACTCGGACATAGCAACGGAGAACAAGCAAGGAGATAGGAGAAACTCATAATAATAATTAAAGAGAGGAAAGGGTTTAGAATTCTTTTCAATAGATGCAAAGATTCTTCTTCAAGCTTACAAAATCAATGGCCAAAAATCTGAGTAGAATAGAGAGTAGTAAAAAGAGAGATAGCCAAAAAGTGGCTGGAAATAAGGTATATATAAGGTTTTGGGCGAATTAGGTCAAAATATGCAGCTGCCGGGGCAAAACAGGAAAATCAGGAATTTCCTTTTCCTTCTCACCGACTTGCTTAGATCGATTTTGGAATTTCTGGACATGCTCCATCGATCGATGCACTCCTTGCATCTATCAATTCTGGCTCTTCGGAGGGTGATGCATCGATCGGCTCCAATTGTGCATCGATCGACTTTGAACTTTCTGAGCATGTTGCATCGATCGATTTTGGTTCTTCTGATGGTGTTGTATCAATCGAGGCACTCCTTGCCTTGATCGATTCTGCTCTTTTATGTACTGTTCCATGCGTTTTTGCCCACGTAACTGCAATTTCTTCATTAAACACCTTTTTACCTGAGATAACTAAATAAAAGACTAAAAGACTCTACAAACGAACTTTGACTCGATAAAATACTCAAAAGAAACACCAAAACATGTGTTAGAAAATGGTAAAAACCAAGCATATTAATTCCCCCAGACTTAGTCTTTTGCTTGTCCTCAAGCAAACAGAAAACTAAGAAAGAAGAAAAAGTTTGAAAAACACGGAGACTCACATTTCCTTTAGAACTCTGCAATGACCATTACCTTAGTAATCCACATATTGCCAAGCTAGCTCTAGATCGAACCACCATGTACTTCTCTGCAAGTATCGCAGCCTCCCAGATTCAACTCATTATTTCGTAGAATAATCAAAAGCCATTATCGTTGGGTCTCATCAAAGATCATAGTGCCAGGAACCTTCTAGACTCTTTCCCTTTCGATATCGTGACAAGACAACAACACAACCTTTGGTATTTTTTTCCTCCCCCAGACGTATTCTTCTCTCATTTTCTTTCCGTAGGGTTAATGGCGGATGGAACTAGAGTATTGATGTTTTTGCCACCAAATTCCTGGTTCATTTAAGTGCCACCCTTTATTTCTAAGGTGTAGGCGAATGATGGTATTCCCAGAAATTTTCCTCAACCTCGCTTTCAACCTTTGTGTGATCATCTCTTTCGAAGTAAGATAATGTGATCGATGGAAATTTTCCTATCCCTTTACCCGAAAGAAAATCATTTCGTCTTTTCTGCTTTTTATTTTAAATAAGGAAGAGGAGTACCATACTTTCACACAGGTCGCCTTGTCAGATACGATTGAGGATTCAAGCTCTGAAGAAACCAATCACGATGATAAGGTAAAAGAAAAAGCTCATAAACTAGCTCAAGCTTTTTGATTTTTTCCGGAAACATGGATGCCTCTAATTAACTGGTCAGCCTTTAGATTTTTTATTAGTCTGATCTAAAACTAGCCCTGCAACAATGGTCACTTAGATGCAAAAAATTCATAAAAATTCAAAAGTTGTGATCATAATCTCCAACAAGTTTTGACTCAATAAAACAGAATAATTCAAAAGAAAACATCAAAATGACTCAAAAGAGAAAACCAAAGAAAGAAAACAACGTTAGTAATGATTGAGACCCTCCCCCATACTTACTTCACACCGTCTCGGTGTGAAAAATAAATGTAAAATAAAGTAAAGTAAAACGTACCGGTGGGTTGCCTCCCACCAAACGCTTTTTATAGTCATTAGCTTGACATGATAGCCTTTTAGGCGTGAGATGGGTCACCAAGGGGAAAGGTTTTGTTCCCATCAAATTCTACGTCAGCGAGATATGGCTTTAGGTGCTGACCATTAACCACAAACTCATTTCCTGTAGTGCCCAGCAACACCACAGCTCCGTACGGTCTCACATCCTTAATTGTGAATGGTCCGGACCATCTCGATCTCAGCTTCCATGCAAAACGTTTAAGGCTAGAGTTGAAAAGCAACACCTGATAATTTGTAGCGAAGTTCCTGGGAATGATCTTCTTGGCTCCTCAGGTATTGAACTTGTTGGATGTGTTGGTTCAAAGATCGAGCCATACATCGAACTAATATCAGATTCGCGGAAGAACAACCTTGGGTCATCTTCTTCAGACTATTGTTACTTGATTTCCTCAGATCATTGAGTAGACCGAACCATGTTGCAAGGTGCAATAGAGTATGGTTCCAAGTTACTTGAAGTCTCATTTGAAGCTTAAGTGTCTATAAAGAAGGCAGCTTGCTCGACGGAGGGTGAACAGGATTCGAGAGGTCCAAAAAGAGACGAGCAGGAGATGTCTGCGGGTCCAGGAGATGCACCCGCGGTGAAAGGAGGTTTGGCTGCAACAAGGGGGTCACGACCGCTGTGAATGGGTCTCGTGGGGACTCATCTGGTTCTTCGTCTTCTTCTCTTCTAGGTTAGGGGCAGAAAAATCAAGTGTTGCTTCATGCTCCCTATGATATTTAGAAAGTTTCTCTACTTTCTATTTTACTTCATCAATAGCATAAATGAGTCGATTTAGTGTAAGATCGAGCTCTATTGACTTGTCTTTGAATTCCACTATGGTTTCCCACTACTCGAGGGCTTAGTTGTATGTGGTGTTCCTGTCGTCATTAATGGAGTTATCCAACTCATCAAGCTTGTAGTTCAAAGTACATACCCCCATCATTAGCTTTTCAGATATCGAACATTTGTCTTCCTTGATCTTCTTCAACGATTTCCATCCTCTCGTTGAGTAGTGCAGCATCTTTAAGGGTATGTTCTTCAAGGACTTTGACGTGGGCAGCAAGATCATCAAACTTCTTGTTGAATTCTACGGGCATGGAGTAAATCCTCTCGTTCAAAGCGGCTCCGGACTTAATTTGAGATTTGATGGTTTTGTTGATGATTTCTTCGAGTCACTTCAAACGAGAGCTGAATTCTAAGCTCTCATCGTGCTGGACTGAGGCTTGGTATTGATGACGGTAAGAGTGTTGTTGAGAGTTGACAAAGGGAGACGCAAAAGGCTCGTCTCGGAAGTAAGGATGCTCGTAGCATCCTCGAGAGTAGTTGGTCGGTGCCAGTTTTTGATCCATGTAGTGTGAGTCACATTTGATGTGTGAATCGGGAGAGTAGTGAGCACAAGGTGGGTCATAATAGTGATCTCGCTCCAAAGGCGAGTTCATGTTTCAAAGTCTAAAACGAAACAAAAATTAAAAAGAAAAAGTTTGTTCTAGAGTCTCCCCGACAACTACGCCAAAAACTTGATGAAGTCGGATTGTTCTCCGAAACTGCGCCAAGAACGAGAATAAATGTTTTGTAGGGGTTTTGTATCGAAAATTGTAAAAAACGAAAAACGGAAAAATTAATTGTAAAACTAGGTATGAAAATCGATGGCTTAAAAGTAAAGGGGAAAATGATTTGTAAACAATAATAAAACGGTGTTAGGTCGGCATGGATATCTTAGGGTATGCTCTATTCAAACACTACCCCTAAGCTCTTAGTAACACGATTCTAGATTTTAACTCCACGAACTGAACATAATAAATGGCGTAGCATACTTTCGTACATCCTACGCACCACCAACTATATACTCAACTAGTAGCTTTCGTCTCTGGCCTCGCATAAAATCGTGTTGTTCGCCTGATTTTTTTAGTTCACGGCACTCCGTAGGTATACTTTAATATCTTACGACGCGAGACGCTCTTATAGATGAACAATTCGGGTGTTTAGATTCAGCACTTTTGGTGGTTCTTTAACACCTAGGAATCAGCCTCCAGTTCATGACACTAGATTCATGCATTAACAACGATCTATAAGAAATATCTATAGAATTCGGCTAGGGTTTTATCTTGTGAAAACCTTATCGATCATAGAATTCCCCTCGATAATCCCTTTAAATCCAATGATTAAACTACTCGCACATAATAGAAATAAAAGACATGATTGAATTAAAACAGGAGGTTGGTGGAAGAGGGTTATAAATTTTAAGAACTAAGTCAGGAGAAAGACCTCTTAACCAATCTCTAAGAGTATCGAACAAAAAGCTTACGAAAAGTAATGCAAAAAGTAAACTAAAATAGTGTAAAACCAAGCACACAATTTTTGGTCTATAATACACATATTTATAGGTCTTCAGCTCTGCTTTCGTATGTCTTTAGGGTTTATATTTGATGGGAATTGAACGGGCCTTGAAAATGTGCTTACGGGAAAAACCTGGATTGGCCGCGGGACCATAGTCTCTGGCTGCGGCGAAACACACCTTGGCCGCGGCAAACTGCCACTTGGCCGCGGCAAACTGCCACTTGGCCGCGGCTGTGGAGCTTATGCCTGAGGTGAATTGGGACGTCTTGATCTCGATGTATCTTTTGATTGAACCGTTGGATAATCCTCATATCAATTGGAATGGAAAGGTAGCTGGTCCTTCTTGGATATCTCCAATATTGGGCTGTATCAGACGGTGAGAAGAACCTCTTTGGCAGGTTAAATTTTGACGGTTTGAATTAGAGCCGAAAATCTGGTTTTTCTTCAATTTGCAATGCTTTTGCCTAAGTAACGTGAAAAGAGTCTTGAAACTACAAATATGCAAAAACCGTAATAAAAACATATAAAAGCAAACGAAACACTTATCAAAGTGTTCTAAAATAGATAGTAAAATGGGTAAAAATACGGTGTTATCAATATACATTGATATAATATAGATGAAATGGAAAATTTACATTATTACCTTATATGTGGTTGTTATTGTAGGCATTGAAGCATTTTTCGGGATCCTTGTACCCGTACTTTGTCAGAAGATGCTATTGCACAACTTTATGCTACTATTTCTATTTTGTTGTGCAACTTGGAGAAAATATTCTCCCCAGCCTTCTTTGATTTTATGGAACATCTACCTATCCATCTCCCTCACGACGCAGAACTTGGGGGACCTATGCAGTATCGGTGGATGTACCCGTTCGAGCGATTCATGGGACATTTGAAGGGGAATGCTAAAAATTTAGCCGAAGTTGAAGGCTCAACAGTAGCAGGAAGTTTAACAGAAGAAACTTCTCACTTCACAGGATACTATTTTGGCTCGAAGGTCCGCATATGGAAAAAGGTACCACGGCGATATGATGATGGAGGTGTAGGGCGAACATATGCTAATGAAGGTGTCCCAGACATCTTTTCTTAAATCGGCTGATTATGTGGATGAGTGAAGTGAATTTGGGTTGCCAATGAAAAATACCATCATAGTGCCCAAACGTATATCCTCCTTAATTACGAAGAAATTAGTCAATTTGAAATGTAAGTATGTAAACATACATATATATGGTTAAATTAGTCCAATTATACTTTATAACAATTATGATGTATCTTACTTGTATATATTTTTGTATGCATGCAGTGAATTTGTTAGACATGTATGAGAAGTCACCAAAGGAATTTTAGACGACGAAATCAACAACTGTAAATATCAACACTTTGGCCCGTTGTTGAAGACTCAAGTATGTACAAATTAAGTTTTAACTAATCAAACTCCATAACTAATTAGTTACTTGTACAATCTAATTAATTTTATTGATTTTGTTAATAAACGATTTAGGTCGAGCATGGGGATACATCATATCCACTCTGGTTCCATGAGTTAATCAAAGGCCCATATGGAAGATAAGTATGTGTGCGAAGCGAAGTAGTTTTTAGGGAGTGTTGCAAGACATAATTGAAGTTGAGTATTCTGGCTGCTTAGGTTTGGAATGCGTTCTCTTCAAATGCGACTGGTTTGATCGAACAGTTGATTGAGGGGTCCGGAAAAATAAATTTGGGACATTAGACGTTAACCAATCGCGATGTTACAATAAGATTGCGCAATTATCCTAGCATCACAAGCAGAACAAGTCAGCTTTGTTCCATATCCGCGAGTTCGCACCAAACGTATCTCATGGTTATGAGTTATAAAAGTTTCTCTGAGGGGTCGAATTGTGGGGGTTGAAGATCTCCGAATGCAACAAGATCATTGTTATGATATGTCCGAACCAAATGAGAGCAATGATGACAACCTTTTGATAGATCCTCAAAACATGTAAGTTGAATATCTCCCAGAAGATACAGATGAAGAAGATCAGGAAGATGAGTACGAAGAAAGTATTGAACCATATGATAAAGAATCAGATGTGTCGTCGTCCGGAAATGAATCCGAGTGATAAATTTGTATTGTATATATTGTGATAAGCTTTGAACATGTAAAATTCAATGTACTAATAATATTTTTGATTAATAATTCATGAAGTAATAGTTTAGATGAATTTCATAGAAATCGTCGTAAATTTACGATGATTTCTATAAAATTCATCTAAACCCTAAATCATATGCCCTATACTCTAAACAATATGCCCTATACACTAAATTCATAGGATTCGTCGTCAAGTCGTCGTAAATTTACGACGATTCCTCGTGAAATCGTTGTAAAGTGCTTATATTCACCTATAAATACCCTTCCCTCCTCATTTGTTTTCTCACACTATTTACACAAACCATTTTATGTTTAGGCGATTGCGGAGGGCTACATCGGTCTCTGTTAAAATTCGAGATCGATGAAGTCCTCTTCAATCGCCTAAATTATATAAGTAACGATGGAAATAATTTTAATGATAGAAATACTTATACAAACTGTTTTATGTTTTAGGCGATTGCGGAGGGCTACATCGATCTCCGTTAAAATCTGAAATTGATGTATTCATGTTCAATCGCCTAAATTATAAGAGTAACGATGGAAATATCGTCGCAAGCTATGAATTTAATTTGCCGCTTGTGGGAAAATGAAAAAACTCGAATTCTAATTTTGCGACGATTCTTTGTAAAACCGTCGCAAATTTTCAACGATATTTCGAGGACCAAAATATCTATATAAACACACACTCATTTCTTCATTTCTTCATTCTCTCAAATCTCAACCAAATATCTCTTGACTCTTTGTTGCTAATACCTCGCAATAAAAGGTAAAACTTCAATTTTTAATTTTAATTTTAATTTTTAATTAAATTAGGTTAGTATATATCGGAAATGGAACAAAATAGGTAGATAGAAACGGAATCAAATTGATAGATAAGAACATAATAACAAAGAGAAAATAGAAGTTTCATATAATTATATAGATAGTAATTAATTTTGATGTTCGTTTTATGAAGATGAGCCTTCCTCTTCGTAACCACTTCGCTCTGTTTTTGAGTGATATTGGTGGGATATCGGTTGGCGGACATCCCGCATCTTCTTCAGCTACAGAGACAGATGTCGTCCCACAGACGTAAACACAGAGTGTTCCACCGCCGCCGCCACCACCTTTTTAGGGTCCGCAAGGTGTATGACGTGAGCCGGCTCCATATGCCCATATGACGGTCCATGATTTGCTTGCACAGTCGGGCCGGCATATGCTTACGAGATTAGACCCGGAGCATACCGACAGAGCATAATGGTAAAGGATTTTTTAATTACATTTATTATTACATATTTATATTTAATTCATATATTTTTGGAATTATTGTTTCAGGATTGGGATTGAAAGCAAAGTCGGACGCACCGTTTCTGACATACAACCTGGAACCAGCTCCCATCACACGTCAAGGAGACATGGTTTAAGATGTATGTACACACGTTTTTCTTCATTAATTTTATTATATTTATATATTTAATTATGAGAGAATTTTTGAAACACTACAAAATGAGAAACTAATTTCTAGAATAGTGCAAAGTTTGTGAAAATTGTAAAAATAGTCTTTTGGGAAAAGTTTTTACGGTTTAGGGTTTAGGGCCTAAATGTAAAACCCTAACCAGGATTCATATTTTTAGCCAACACTTAGCTAAACCAAGTAAACTCCTTATCTCCGAGGCATTATTAGGTCTAGGCCATTCCGCGATTGCTTTGATCTTTTCCGGATCTACAGATACTCCCTTATCCGAGACCACATGCCCCAAAAATCCGATCTCCCTTTGCCAGAAGCTGCATTTGCTAAGCTTAGCATACAACTTATGTTCCCTCAGTCTATTCATCACCGTCCTGAGGTGATCCACATTATCCTCCATGTTCTTTGAGTAGACTAGAATGTCATCTATGAAGATGATTACGAACTCGTCCAGACAGTCTCTGAAGACATTGTTCATGAGCTTCATGAAAGCCGCAGGTACGTTCGTCAGTCCAAAAGGCATGACTACGAACTCAAAGTGACCATACCTTGTCCTAAAGGCAGTCTTCCTTACATCCGACTCGTCTATCGGAATCTGATGATAACCTGAAGCCAAATCGATCTTAGAGAAGCAAGTAGCACCTCGGAGCTGGTCCAGCAACCCATCTATCCTCGGAATAGGGTACTTGTTCTTCACTGTAACTCTGTTCAACCCGCGGTAGTCGATACAAAGCCAAAAACTCCCATCCTTCTTCCTAACAAACAACACCGGTGCGCCCCACGGTGAACTGCTTGGTCTCACAAACCCTTTCTCCATCAGCTCGTTCAACTGTTTATTCAGCTCGGCCATCTCAGCCGGTGCCATTCCATATGGAGCTTTAGAAATCGGAGCCGTTCCAGGCTCGAGCTCAGTGGTGAACGGATCAGAACGTGATGGTGGTAAACCAATCAACGCCTCAAAAACATCCTCGAACTCTTTTACTACCGGAATGTTGCTCAACTCCGCATCCGGCCCAACTTCAGCGGTGGTGATTGTGGCCAGATACGCCTCACACCCCTTCTCAATCATATGATCAGCCTGAATTGCGGAGATAATCAAGCTCCCCGAAGTCGGCCTGATCCCATGATACTCCGTAATCCCCTTCTCGGTCTCAAACCGAACTCTCCCACGATGACAGTCTAAGTGTGCCTTGTATCTCGCGGGCCAATCCATCCCAAGGATCACATCATAAGACTTCACCTTGCAGATCACCGAGCCGATCATCACTGAAATTTACGGACTTTCCCGAGGGCACGCATGACTTGTCCGCCAACTGCCTGGACCAAGCCAAGGTTTTCCCCCGGTTCCTTGCGGAAATCACCCTTCCCAATCATATTCGGATTCACAAAGCAATTTGTTGCTCCGGAATCAAACAGAACATAGGTTGCCACACCTCCCATGGCAATGGTTCCGGTGATCGGACGAGAGCAACTTGGATCATCCCCGTTCTCCTCAGCCATCGCATAGAGTCGCGGCATCACAGCCTGCCTCTTTGGTGGCGGTGGCAATGACAGTCCCTCACTTGGCCTCTTTACAGATTGCTACACAAGCTGCGGACAATTTGGCCTGATATTCCCGGCTTCACCACACTGATAACAAACTCCTCTTCCATAATTATTCCCTTGAGTTTTCCCCTGCGATCTTCCTCAGGACAGTCACGGACCTTGTTGTCCATACTCCCACAACGGAGACATGCACCAGACACACGCCAGCTGGAGCCCGAACTACCTTTCGCACTGACTGTTCCTACGTCATGACTCGCTGGTGGTTTCCCCGAAGGGACATTCCTCTTATGCCCAGCAGCATTACCAAACAGTCTAGCTTCCTCAGCTGAAGTAGACTCTAACTGAGCTGTTTTTTCCACCAACTCCGCAAAGGTCTCATAGTCTCGAATCTAACAGTGCTTACGGAGCTCAATCCTTAGGCCACGCATGAACATTTGGACTTGCCTCCTCTCACTCATCATATCACGTCCATCATACTTCTTGAGACTGTTAAATTCAGCTTCGTACTCCCTCACTGTGTTTGTCCCTTGACGCAGATCAATAAAAGCTCCCTCCAACCGATCATGAGCTTCCGGCGGAATGTACTTAGCCCGGAACAGATCACAGAAACTGTACCACGAACCCAATTTGTTGGCTGGTTGTTCAGATACACCACGCCACGAAGTATGCGCATCACCTTCCAGGTAGTGAACGGCAAGGTCCCTCTTGTATTGTTCTGGGCAACGAATTGACGAAAAGTTTCTCTCCAAGCTATCTAACCAGCCATCTGCCTCAATGGGCATGGTTCCGCCGGAGAAAAATTTTGTCCCCAGCTTCTACATGTGTTCCATCATCTTCAGGTAAGATGGGACCCTCGGAACTAAGTTCCCTTCCTCAACTTCCACAACTGGTGGAATCACAGGCTGCACGACTGGCGGTGGTGCCACAGGAGCAGCCGCAACAGCTGGCAATCTTGCCAGCACTTGGGTCAGCAAACCCAACACCGCTTCCGGGCCCACTGGAACAACGTTACGATGCTCGGCATTCCCAGCATTTGCCGCATCATTCAGGTTTCCACCAACGGGATTCTCCCCATTTCCCCCCACGGCATTCCTCGCCGCATTGTTTCCAGAATTCTCGCCGATGTTCTCATCCTCGGCTCGCCTTCTGCGATTACCTCTTGCCATCTTTGATGACAATGACAGATCTTACTAAGTTAGTTGGCAAACTAACTTAGATTCTCACAACAGAAAACAGACTTATCGTGAGACAAGGCATTGGAAGGATGGATGTACCCACTAACCCACTTATGCTAGACTCTGTCCTAGAACTGGCCGCGCTCTGATACCAACTTGTAAAACCCTAACCCGGATTCATATTTTTAGCCAACACTTAGCCAAATTCCAGCCGGTTAGTTTTTAATATTTTTCTTAACTTATTCGCGTTTGTTTCAATTTGACAAGCCTTTTTATCGAACATAAGTGAAGTTTACCAGAATACTTGAATTAATAATCGAGGTTCTAGTACAAAATGAAAGTTCGCTAATAAGTTATTACATTTTTACTAGTCCTTTTACCCCAACGATAAACCATCCATCCCCTTCCAGCCTGTTGTCTCGCGAATGGATCAAGCATCATATGTACCATCTCGGGTACACTCAGAATCTACATCTAAAAAGGAGGCATAAGCAATAGAATTTCCTAGTGAGAGCGGTCATCCCGTCTCACCGAGCCAAGTCAAGCAATCGCAACAAGCATAGATTAAACAGACAGATATGCTTATCAGAACATAATCTAGCCGAGTGATTATCTAAACAGATAGATATGCTTATATCGTTATTTTAAAACACATGGGTTCCTTTGTCATATACGAATGAGGAATCAAGCTCTATGAATACTAACAACATCGATGAAGTGCAAAAATTTGGCTAAGGCTTTAAGGAACTTTGCTGGAAACATGCGTGTCTTCTAGTTAACTGGTCATCCTTTGGATTTTTCATTAGTCGATCTAGAGCTGATTCTGTAAAAATGGTCACTTAGAAGCAAGGTCAGATCAAAAGATTCAAGAAAAGATCACAGTCTCCAACAAAATTTTGACTCAATAAAACAACGAATGACTCAAAAATGGACTGACTCTAAGAAAAACAATAAACAAAGTCATCGACTTCCTCCCCCAGACTTAAACAACACTTTCCCTAGTGTTATCTAGCCTAGAGTTGGTGAAAGAAAACAAATGAACTGAGTGGATTATGAAAAATCAGAAACCGTACCTTTACAGGGTATCGATCGATACTAGAAGGTATCGATCGACACCAATTGTATGTCGAGTCGCTTAACCAGAGAAAGTATTCCATTATGTTAGATGTTAGCACTATTAGGAACACTAAAAAATAGGTTAAAAGCAACATGGTCGATCAAACATAAATCCAAAGAAGTTCAAATGCAAAAACAAATACTGACATAAGTTCAACAGAAAAGAAAAAGAAAAGAAAAAGAAAAAAAAATACAAACGTGAAGATAGAGAAGACTAATCATGCGTCTCCTCAGAATCACTCTCATGGTCGGCAGCAGCAGTATGTGAAGGTCCAGGCTGGGACGATGGATCAGCATCGGTGTCAGTCGTGCAACGGCAGCGAACAGCAGCCCAGATGCTCTTCATGCTCGCTATCATCAGTCTCTGGAAAGGAGCTGGCTCCATCGGGATGTCTGTGTCCTCAGGCCACTGTGGCTCAGGAATAGGTCGGCACGGTGCAGCCTGTGTACGTCCTCCCTGATGTGAAATAGATGGGATGTCAGCAGCAGGTGGACGAACTTGTCGTCTAGTCGCAGCAATCGGAGTCAACAGCTCTGCAGGAGGTTCAAAACGAAGCTGAGCAGGATCCTCATATATGTATGTCAGATCCCTGTCAGGTAGCTGCACCAGAAAGTTCCCATCAGATCTACTAATAATCCACTTCCTCCCAGTCTTCAACCACCTAAGGTTCCTCAGATGAGCCTCATCCATATACCGAGGCTTAGTGACGATCGAACAGATCGTAGTACTAATCCCGAGGTGCCGGAAGATAGGTGTCAGGAGACTGCCAACTGACTCCTTCTTTGTGCTCTTCCCCGTGAATGGTTTGGTATTCAGACAGACCAGATGATGCGCAAAAACAGCCCCAAGGTTAACATCCTCAAGCTCAGACCAATCAAAATCCTGCTCAGGGATGATGTTCCTGACAGCCAGAAACAGAAGCAGAAGCTCAGACACTCTCATCTTGTTAGGCTCCATCTTGCACAAGAGAGTTGTGGTCAGGACCCGAACAAAACAACGCAGGACCGGATGTCGTATGTCCATCTGAGTGGACGTCTTAGACTCGTAGACACCGTTCCAAAACCAGGCCCAAAATCCACGCATGTCAGGATGGGAAGCTGGAAGAGCAATCCTCCTGCGATCCCTCCGAAACCCATATAGATCATAGAGATCAGGGAGTGAAATTATGTACCTCACTCCGCGAGCCATGAAGGACAGGCTACCAGCCTGTGCGTCTCGCAGAAGCTCATTTGAATAGCTAACGCGAGCTGTTGCCATAAACTGACGAACCAAGTCTGGGTAGAGGTCGTGCTGCTGTGTAGCCATGTGACCAAAACCAACCCGCTCAAGCAGACGAGCCAAATCTGTGTGGAGACCCAACTGATGCAAAGAAGGCCCATCCACAAACCTGGTAGGCTCGATGGTAACACCCAACCACGCGTTATAGAACAGCGTGTCGAAATCGTCCCACTCCTCAGAAATGGGTATAAAGGCGGTGTCATCACTCAAGGCATATGCCTTCTCCTGCCAATCCCAATTTCTTTCGCAGACTATCTTGGCACCCTCTCGTCTGGGCCAAGGGTTTGGTCGGTGAGCCGAAGGGGCAGAACGAATACCAACGGACCTAGGAGTAGGGTTCATATGTGGAGGCGGTGGTGCAGTCCGTGTGGCTGATGGTGGAGAAGCTCTGCTTAACGCACTACCCGGAAGCTCATCTTCCTCTGTCTCTCCATCAAATATAACTCTGTAGTTGTCAGGGCCCTGGACAGTGCTCACGAAACCTTGACACCAATATTCACCATCCCAATACTTAACCCTCTCATTCAGCTTGTACGTTGTCGATACCCGGCTAGACCTCGACGTACGGAGAGCGCGGATAGAATGCTCGTTAACTAGCAAGCTGGTGGTGGGGTGATTTACTGGCACGACTCTGTAGCGGTTGTTGTCAAGACAAACCTTGGCCACTACCTCAACCCATTTCGATGAGATTCTTGCTTCGACACGCTCATTCACCTTAAACGTACTCGGCTCACCTGAAGTCCTTGCTCTCTTCGATGCAGACATCTGAAATCAGAGACAAACAAACAATACCACATAAATCAAACATCTCTCAGATCAACACAAGCAAATCGAATAATCAGGTATGAGGGTATCGATCGATATCCTGAAGTAATTTCAGTTCATCGACACACAAAATCTCAAATCATCAATAATGAAAATCAAGGCAATTTAAAGGCAAAGATCGGTTCGAAACTACCCTAGGACAACTCAACAAACGACATGCATCGATAAAAACAGGTTGTAAGGAGTGGAATTTCACAAATCATAACCTAAAAATTGGATTGAGAAAGTGGAATTTCGAGATCATACCTTTGTTGGGTTGAGAAACAAGTGCTAGAAATGGATAGAGGATGAAATTATAATGAATCCAGACACTTAAATTGCTCAATTCGGTGAAGATTTGAAGAAGTTGGGATTTGAGGGAGAGAGAGGCGGCGGTATCGAACAATGAGGGGTTGTGAGTAAGAAGACAAAACCGTAGGGTTTTAAGGAAACTTACCTGGCCGTGGAGCATCGATCGATACCATGAATCATCGATCGACCCTTGTCGTTTTTGGTCGACACTGGATGGTGTCGATTGACATTTATGAAAAATTATGCTCCTTTTCCACAACACTTGGTATCGATCGACACTGGCTGGTGTCGATCGATACGCCTCGTTAAATCTGCTTCACGTTTGACACAAGACACAAAACCAAAAATCAAATACAAAATGAAAATAAAAACGTATATAAAGACTCACCAATGGGTTGCCTCCCACTCAGCGCTTGTTTAACGTCACGAGATTGACCGTACGGACGATCAGTCGGAAGGAAGTAGGGAACTCATTACCATGAAAGTCCCACAACTAGACACTTCCAAAGTCAGAGTTTTGCGCAGCACGTTCTCCACAACCTCTTGTCCTCTCTCTTTCAGCTCTGGAGTAAGGAAAATTCTAGCCTTAGAAAATGGCCTAGAGGTCCCTTTGCATTTCACCTTGTACTCGAACGAATCTCCGTCGCACTTTAGAGGGATTAAGGTCACACGTGGAGCACTCTCGACTCTTTTGTTCTTTACTTCCTTCTTTTGCCTTAGTTGTTTTTATGACGTCCTTAGTGACGATAGGAGGGTGATCTAGTATGTCCATGGCGTTAGGCTCGTCAGAAAACTCTTCCCAATTTTCAGCTACCAACGACTATCCTGTGACAACATCGATGCAAAAGACACGTATGGGAGTTCCTCTAGCAGGAATGGCGTCGTAGAAACCCTCCTTGTCAATGTAGGGGAACGAGGTTCTCTTGCTGGGTGTGTCCATGATAGTGCCAACTGTAGCCATGAACTTTCTTCTAAGAATCAACTGCGTGGTGGACCGTTCACTCATCTCCATAACCTGAAAATCAGTGGGAACCAGAGAGTCCCCTATCGTGACCATCAAATCAGGGATTGTACCATATGGAAGTGAGGTGGAGCAGTTCGCGAATGTGATAGATTTCTTGGGAGAATGAATTTCAGCTCCCAATCTCTCTGCAATCGCTTTCGACATGACATTGACGCTAGCCCCTGAGTCAACCAAAGATTCTTTGAATTCAACTCCAGAGATAGAGCATGGAACAGAGAATATTCCTGGGTCCTCCCTCTTAGTCAACTTCTTCATCGGAGGTGGTGTACTTC
The DNA here is from genome assembly GCA_030161315.1 of Eutrema japonicum. Lineage (NCBI taxonomy): Eukaryota > Viridiplantae > Streptophyta > Magnoliopsida > Brassicales > Brassicaceae > Eutrema > Eutrema japonicum. The sequence goes on from BSQW01000011.1 coordinate 36,751,870, forward strand.
TGACCTTGGCAAAAAGTGCCTTAATCTCTTCCTTAGTTTCTCTGCAATCTCGGAAGTGACTCAGTAGAGGCATGTACTCTAGAGCTTCTTCAAAAGTCAGTGAAAGGGGGCTCCTTCGTACCAACTTCTCAAAGCCAAGCAGATGCTTTGGAAAAATTGGGTCCCTGAGATGTCTGGGTATTCTCGGATACGGTATCTTACGCTTGTAGACATGTTCCTTGATCACCTTCGGTTTCTTTATTGTCTCTGGTTCGGCCTGCAACAGGTGTCGATCGATACCAGGATGGCGTCGGTCGATACCAGGATGGCGTCGATTGACGCAAGGTTCGTGTGTCGGTTCTTCAGCAGTGGTGTCGATCGATACGTGGATGGTGTCAATCGATGCTGACGGATCAGCTTCAAAATCTCCTTTGGGAAGGTTTTCGAAACTCTCTGCACTTCTCAAGCAGCAATGGTTAAATGAAAAAGGTGAGATGAAAGTGAGCAATCAAGTGTTAGTTCCCATCTCTATTGGGCAATACGAGGATGAGATCATGTGTGACATGCTCCCAATGGGTGTTGGACACATTCTGCTTGGGAGACCTTGGCAATGGGATCGTAAGGTGATGCATGATGGCTTCACTAATCGCCATTCCTTTGTGTTCAAAGGCAGAAAAACAATTCTGGTTCCATTAACTCCAAAGGAAGTTCATCAAGACCAGCTGAGTCTCAAGCTCAAAGAAACATAAATCTCCAGCAAGAAACAATTCAACTTCTTTGCAAAGGTTGGTGAGATAAAGAAATCTCTAATTTCTAATCAACCTTTACTTCTGTTTGTGTTTAAAGAAGCTCTTACCAGCTTGTCTAACCTTGCATCGGTGCTGCCGAGTGAAATGAAATCTCTATTGAAGGAATATGAGGACGTGTTCCCTGAAGACAATCCCAAGAAGTTACCATCAATTAGAGGCATTGATAATCTGATCGACTTCATGCAAGGTGCTTTACTTCCAAACCGTCCAGCATACAGAACCAACCATGTAGAGACTAAAGAGCTGCAACGACAAGTCAGTGAGCTCATGGAGAAAGGACACATCAGATAGAGCTTGAGTCCATGTGATGTACCAGTCCTGCTCGTACCTATGAAGGATGGAAGCTGGCGCATGTGCGTCGATTGCAGATCCATCAATAATATTACGGTGAAGTATCGACATCCTACTCCTAGACTTGATCATATGTTAGATGAATTGCATGGCTCTAGCATCTTTTTAAAAATCGATTTAAAGAGTGATATCACCAGAATATGATGAAAGAAGGTGATGAATGGAAAACTACTTTTAAAACTAAACATGGACTATATGAATGGTTAGTAATGCCATTTGGGGTAACAAACGCACCTAGTAAATTCATGAGATTGATGAATCACATTCTGAGATCATTTATAGGTGTTTTTGTTGTTGTGTACTTTGATGATGTTCTGATTTATAGCAAAAACCTTGAAGAGAATATAGATCATTTGCAATCTATTTTGGATGTGCTTAGGAAGGAAAAGCTTTTTACTAATCTTAAGAAATGCACGTTTTGTACATATAACTTGGTCTCTTTAGGTTTTGTTGTGAGTGCATATGGGATTAAAGTGGATGAAGAGAAATTCAAAGCAATAAGAGACTGGCCTAGTCCGAAATCAGTAGGAGAAGTGTGAAGCTTTCACGGTCTTGCTGGATTAAATAGACGTTTTGTACGAGATTTTAGCACTCTAGCTGCTCCGCTTACTGAAGTGATTAAAAAGGATGTTGGTTTTCGATGGGAAGCAGCTCAAGAAGAGGCATTCCAAGCTTTGAAAGACAAACTCACTCACGCACCACTCTTGTGTTTACCAGATTTTCTCAAAACTTTTGAAATTGAGTGTGATGCTTCTGGTGTAGGTATTGGTGCAGTTCTAATGCAGGATAAGAAGCCTATTGCGTTCTAAAGTGAGAAGCTTGGAGGAGCCACTCTCAATTATCAAACATACGACAAGGAGCTATACGCCTTGGTGAGAGATCTCCAAACGTGGCAACACGACTTGTGGCCCAAGGAGTTCGTTATTCACAATGACCACGAATCCCTCAAGCATCTAAAAGGTCAGCATAAGCTTAACAAGAGACAATCCAGGTGGGTTGAGTTCATTGAGACTTTCCCGTATGTCATCAAATACAAAAAAGGTAAGGATAATATAGTTGCTGATGCACTATCTCAAAGGTACGCACTCCGTTCTACTCTTGATGCAAAGCTGCTGGGATTTGAACAACTTAAACACTTGTATAATTCTGATTCTGATTTTCAAGAAGTGTTCAAATCGTGTGAAAAATTTGCTACTGGTCATTACTATCGAAATGAAGGATTTCTCTTTTATGATAATCGTCTTTGTGTTCCTAACTGCTCTGTTCGAGATTTAATTGTCAGGGAAGCTCATGGAGGATGCTTAATGGGGCATTTCGGGATTGCTAAGACACTGAAAGTGATGCAAGATCACTTCCATTGGCCTCACATGGAGAGAGACATGAAGAGAATTTGCAACAGATGTGCTACATGTAAACAAGCTAAGTCTAAGGTTCAACATCACGGTCTATATACTCCTCTCCCTATCCCTTCTCATCATTGGACTGATATATCGATGGATTTTGTTTTAGGACTGCCTATAACTAGAACAGGGAAGGATTCGATTTTTGTTGTAGTAGATCGTTTTTCAAAAATGTCTGATGATGCATCTCATATAGCTAACTTGTTCTTTAAGGAGATTGTGCGTCTGCATGGCATGCCTAGGACCATAGTATCTGATCGTGATACTAAGTTTCTTAGTTACTTCTGGAAAATGTTATGGTCTAAGTTAGGTACTAAACTATTGTTTTCTACTACATGTCATCCACAAACTGATGGTCAGACACAAGTTGTTAATAGGACTCTAGGAACACTTCTGCGTTGTTTGATTAAAAAAATCTAAAAACTTGGGAAGAATGCCTGCCTCATATAGAATTTGCATACAATCATGATGTGCATTCTTCTTATAAGTTTTCTCCATTCAGATTGTGTATGGTTATAATCCTTTATCCCCGTTGGATTTAACTCTTTTACCTAAGCTTAGATGGAAAACATAAGGCTGAACTTGTCAAGCAGATTCATAAGAAAGCAAGGACAAACATAGAGGAGAAGACGAGGCAGTACGCTAAGCACGCCAACAAGGGCAGACACAAGATGATCTTTGAGGAAGGAGACCTTGTTTAGATGCACTTGAGGAAGGAACGATTTCCAGATCAAAGGAAGTCCAAACTAATGCCTAGAGTCGATGGTCCATTCCAAATCACAAGGAAGATCAGTGACAATGCTTACAAGCTTGATCTCCAAGGTAAGTACAATATTAGTAACAATTTCAATGTTTCTGACTTATCTCCTTTTCTTGCAGATGATCCAGATTTGAGGTCAAATCTTTTTCAAGAGGAGGGGGATGATGTGATCATGGACGACATTCACATCATGAAGCTTGAACCAGATGATGAGCTCGTAGCTGAGGAAAATTCCGAGGGAAAGTTAGCTGAGGGAACCGAGGAAAAACTAGCTGAGGGAACCGAGGAAAAACTAGCTTAGGGAACCGAGGGAAAGATAACTGAGGGAACCGATGAAAAGCTAACTGAGGGAACCGAAGGAAAGCTAGCTGAGGGAAATTATGAGGGACTTGTAACCGAGGAATCCTTGATCATCCCAACAGGTCCATTGACACGATCCAAGTCTAAGAAGCTTAAGAAAGTTGTTGCTGGAATACTTAGCCAAATCCTGGAGCAACCAAACTACTTGAACCAAATGCGAAATAAAGCTACATTAGTGATTATCCAAGCTCAAGAAGGTTAGTGAGCTTGTGGTCTAGGTTTGTGCTCTTTTTTCCTATCTCCGTTTTTGTCCCACTTGGTTTTACGGAGATAGGTTTTTAAAGAGGCAAAACTAGATCACTTCCCCTTAGCTCACTCGCCAACTTGAAGCCTTCCCAGCCTATCTCATTTGCGAATTCTAGCAGGCCCAACATCAGTCTTATTTTAAACCAAGACCAACGCAAGGCCCATCTTTTTTTATGTTGTATTTTTCTCTGTTGTTGTTGTTTCCTTATTAAAACCCTAGAACCTTTTTGTCGAAAAACAACCTATCTTTTTATCAAAACGTTTCTTCTTCTTTTGGCGTAAGAGAGTGATTCTCTTCCCCCATCATCGGGTGTGTAATATCCAGGGCTTCGATCTCCCTTTGGTGTGTAATATCCATAGTAGATCGAGGGTATATCAAAGGATTCCAATCCCCTTTGTGTGACCCATCGTTTTCCACATCCCTTGAAGTGTTCATATACTTGCAAGGTTTATCCTGTCTCATACCCAACATTAGAGTGTCGAATCTTAGGGAGTAATTCATTACAGAACCTTGAGGAGATTCTGTCTCAACTTTTTAACGCCTCCAGATACCTCAGCAAATCATACCTGAGGAACCGTGCGAAAATCCAGTCTCAATCCAATAGCCCTTAATTTCTCAATGCCCTCAGGCACCTCGGCAGACACCTCAAGAATTTCGAGGAAACTACCACCTCCGAATTTGTCTGACAAGATGACGCACGCGGCAACAAGGCCAACCTTGACCAAATCAACTTGGACGAACTGGGGAACATAACCTAATAGACGAGCCCAACATACCAACAACAGATTGAAATTTTCATATCGGAACATGACAAAATAGACACTGACGCATGATATCATGGTCATACATCAGGCCAAATCTAGCAAGAGAATCTCACCGCGGCACACAACTCGTTTTCACAACAACGACGGAGATCCCCGCTCGTTTCCCCAACACCAATGTGGTCAGTCAAAACGTGGGCCCTAAGAAAACCATGACCGAAGAAGTCAAAACGCTCGGCTCAGCTCAGAGACGCATAAGAGGAGGAAGAAAACCCCCTCACGGTACAATAGGCGCGGCATGACGACGCGGCAAGAAATATGAGATGACGCCGTGACGAAGGAACGTCCTCTTCCTCAACGCACTATCGAATAAACCCTCCAAAGAGGACCGATATGCCTTATATCGATTGCTACTACTATCACGATACCGCGCACTCTTACTGCGAGTCCTACTCACCCTTCGAATTGACCCCTCCCATACCCGAGAAGCAACGATGGTATCCGAACAAAATAAACCAAGAGAATTTAGATGAGTTCAACCGACAGATCTGTGATCTTCCCCCACGAAGTCACATTTGTCAGAATGTTTATCGCGCGAATACAAAATTGGAGATTTCTTTCACGAAAGTAAGGAATCCATCTCAAAAATACAAGATCTCTTCACATATACTAGGAGCGGAAGACCAATTCAAACTCTCTATAAAGTTCGAAACCACGGTCAATTCCTCTTCCCCTGCAACATCCAGAGAGTCAAGTTCACCAATGTCCTATGTGACTCTAGGGCCCGTCTTAGCGTCATCTCCAAATCAACCGCCAAACGCCTCAGCATCAAACACCTACACCGACTCGAATAAGAACAGGAATGACAGACGAGTCTTGTGCGACGCCGAAAGGAATCCCTCGCGACTTACCCGTAAGAATCGGAGATTTCATAGCTCCAGTTGATTTCTACGTCTTCAAAGCAAGGAGGATCGCTCCTACGCCAATAATCCTTGGTTGGCCTTTCTTAGCCACTGCCGGAGCCATCATGGATTGGTAAAATCAACACATCTCTTTCGCCAAAATTGACAAAGGTGTTTCTAATAACATCATCCCGCTAGAAAATAAAAGAGAACAATACCTTAACACAGAGGGTCATAACCCCAAGTTACTATAGAGCGATTAAACATCAACCGAAAGTAGATCAAAGAAGACATGTCTGTGTGAGTCGAAACTCGCACAATCGATTTTTGTAAATGACTTTTAAGAGAACATAAGTTTCTGGCAAAAACACAAGCAAATATCCAAATATTGTTTTCTTATTATTGTTGTTTGTAAGCGTTTCAGTACAAGAGCTATATTGCTAAGAGTTTTTGCTAGGGTTCTTAGATTATGTTGGTTACATGTGATTATGATGACTATTTATACAAGTTTGCATCAGCGAGAATCTAAGAAGTAAAAAGGAAGAAAAATGAGTATTTCCTTTTTACTTCGTGCTGGCGCCGACTATGGTAATTTATGACATGGGCGTTTAGTTCGGCCCACAAGAGTTGGCGAATAACTTGAATCTCGGCCCATTTGCAATCCAATGAGCTCAACATTTCCTTTTGGGGCGACACGGGCCATCTCGGCCTGGTCACGGTTCGGTCGGAACATGTCACTGTCTTTGGCCTAGGCCCGACTCTTCTCAAAGCTGCTATGTGGCGACGAGGCATTCGAGGCAGGCTGTTCAGGGATGTCATGCTTCGGCTCGGGTCTTCCTTATTCCTTTGGATTGGTATTCCTTGCCTTGAATCGTTAATCTCGAGTGGGTAAAATCCAACCCCAAGATTTTGCCCCCCACCTTGTCAGGCTCGAGAGTAGTCGTGACGAGGTAGAAGTTATCGAGATTGAGATTAACCGCCGAAAAGTAATGATGTCGAGCTGTGATTGATAACACCATATTTTTACCCGTTTTACTATCTATTTAAGAACACTTTAATAATTGTTTCACTTGGTTTTACATGCTCTTATTATCATTTTCGTATATTTGTAGTTTCTAAACTCTTTTCAGGTTACTTAGGCAAATATGACGCAAATTGTAGAAAGACCAGATTTTGAACAATTTCGTACCGTCAGAAGTTTGACATCAGATAGAGACCTTCTCACCGTCCAATGACACCCAAATTTGGAAACAAGACAGAAGAGAGAACCAAATTTTATACCCGGTTGTTTTCAAGACAATCCAACGGTTAGATCTCATGATAAATCGAATTGACTGAAGGCATGTTCTGCAGTCTCAAGAAAGAAGCAAGAGAAGAATTAAAGTTTCAACCTCATAGGACAACCACCGCGGGTCCAAGGCACCTGGCCGCGGCGAACACATTTCTGGCTGCACCCAAAGGCTCTCCAGCCGCAGAAAAACACCCTTTGGCCGCTGGTCCAGGCCACGCACACACGATGAATCAAAAACGGCCCAAAACCAGCTTTTTCAAAACCCATCTTCAAGCCCACTTCGTTTTCTGTTTAAAGAAACCCTAAGGACGAACAAAGCTAGAGTTGAAGACCTATACATACTTGTTTTACAGACACAATTTTGTAACCTATATTGTGCCTCTTTTTAGTTTACTTTTTGCAAGTCTTTTCTTATGTTTTTGTTCTACTTTCGAGAATGGTGAGGAAATTCTCTCCGGACTTAGTTCGTAAACTCGTGAGGCTTCTTCACCAACCTCATGCTCTTAATTTAATTATGCTTTTGCTTTCTTTAATCATGGCCGAGTTGTTATCTTGTTTGGCAAAGGGATCTCAAGGGGCTCTCATGGATCAATTTCTCATTAGGTTTTAGTGTAGGGTATCGATTATGATTCTTCGTTCTATCCTTATTCTTAATGCATGTTCGCTTGATTAGATACCTTGAAACTGATCTTAAATATTTTTAGAGCTACGAAAGTACTTGATCCATATGTTTGACATAGGGTAGATGACTAAAACCATCACAATATTTTGAAAGTATACTTGTGGAGGGGTTATGAGCGTTAATGAATTTTGAGTATAATCACTAACATTTTGCGCGGCCGGAGATGAAAGCTACTGGTCGAGTACTAAATTTGTAGGTGTGTAGGGTGTACGAAATTAGACTACACATAGTGTCCGTGTTCCAAGTTCAAGAATCTAAAGACGACAAAAAATTGCTTTAAAAACCCTAGCAAAATACTTATGATTTTCCGCCATGATCCCTAGAGAGTTCCCGATTGCCCAACGCTTAGTTTAAGTGTTTACATTTTTGCTTTGCTTATTCGTTTAATTTATTTACTTGCTTGCCTTCTTATTTTCTCGTTTAGTTTACAATCTTATTTTGCGTACTCGCTTAATAGCCTCCTTTTTACCTACTCTCTTTGTTTACTTGCTTTCTTTACTATCTCGCTTAGTTTAGTTCAAAATATCAGCACTCGTTTTGTGACAAAAAAAATAAACCGTATTATCGTTTTAGACTTTCTTACTAACTCTCTTTTTAAGGTCTCGCAGAACATCATTACCTCCTTGTGGATCGATACCTAAAGTACTACAACGCACGTATGTGCACTTGCATAACTTTTAGGTTTACAAAATTAAAACCTTAAGTTTCAGAGACAATTCTGAGCGCATCAAGTTTTTGGCGCCGTTGCCGGGGAGGCAATCGCTACTCGTTTTGTCACACTTTAGAGGTTAGTAAATCGACTCTCGAAGAAACTCTTTCTTTTTAATTTTCGTTTTTTTTTTCGTGTCAGGCTTTGAAACATGAACTCGCCTCTGTAGCGAGATTATTACTACGAACAAGGTTTCTACGACCCATCTTATGCTCACTACTCTAACGATTCACACTACTACCGTGATTCGTACTACATGAATCAAAAACCGGCACCGATCAATTACTCTCAAAGACGCTACGAGCCGCATCCTTACTTTGAGCATCGGTGCCTTCAAGGCGCCACACTTGAGCCTCTCGACGATGAGGAGAACACAAGTCTCCTTCAAGAACTCAAAGAATCTATGCACGAAGATGAGGGGTACTAAGTACTTTCCAAACTCGATGGAGAACCCGTATTCAAATTGGTTATAAAGGAGTCATCAAATGAAAGTCTATTGGATTCTCAAGCTCATTCCATAAAAGACGAACATCAAGGAGAAGAAGGACATGTTTCTACTCCTAGTCCTCACCACGTTGAGCGTGAGGCAGACCTCGTGAAGGATGAGACAATAACCGATGCATCCGAGCAACCATTAAAGACGCTTCCTAAGATGAAGGATCCCAGAAAACTTGTTATTCCATGCTCGATCAAGGTAATGAAATTTCGTGATTCCCATTTGATGAACATATGCATCAGAGATGAACCACTCTTAGACCCTGGAAGAGCTACAAAGAACGTCGAAAAATTTCTAGAAGATGGTGCATCCGTCACACTAGAGGAAAACATCAAACCGACAATTTCGACGTGCGAAAAGATCCCTTTTGATGTACACTCGATCCTTGCTCATATGATACGTGGTGGATAATCAATTGAAGCTAAGGTGAAACTTAAATGGCCCTCAAGACTCTGCCCTCAAGACTTTTTACAAGAAAGACGACGTAGAGACGAGAAACATGACGAACCAAGCAAATCAGCCCGAGATACCTCCGCTGTGGTCGCAATTTTTCCACCCGCGGCCAAGCCCTCTTCCACCGCGGGCGGGCTTCACCGACCACCGGCCAAGCCTTCTTTTGCCGCGGTTGCACCTGCTCCACACGTGGCCAGCTCCTGTTTCTCCATTCCTTCAATTGTTCGTGATCTTGCCACACCTTTTTGAGCAAACCGTATTCACCTTGGATGCTTCACCACTTCAGCCTCACCACTTCAGATCATGAAAGACCATTCCCCCGTGGATCTTCCAACATGATTTGATCTTATGGCTTGACGTAAGCCTCATACCCCTCAACGTATGATAGGATGAAAAAACACATCAAGGGACCTCTTTGGATGATTGGGACCAGGGACTAAAATATTCAGGAATATAAATTCCCTTTCCATGCACATATCTGGGGGAAGGTTATAAGGCGTTATGATAACTTGCAATAAAGAATATTGCCTACCAGACATACCGAATGGACTAAATCCATCATTGCAAAGACCAAGATACACATTTCGCTTAGATTTAGCAAAGTCTGGATGTACCGTGTTAAAGTGTGTCCAAGCTTTTGCATCTGACGGGTGAGTCACTTCTCCTTCTCTCTGTGAATGTTCTGCATGCCACTTCATCGATGTAGATGTCCTTTCAGATTGATACAATCATTTCAACCTATCAGTTATATGAAGATACCACATCCGTTGGTAAGGTATTTTACTATGCCCATAAGTTTGCGGCCTAAATCTTGGTTTTTGGCAAAATCGACATTCCTGCAGCTTATCATTATCTTTCCAAAAAATTATACAATTATCAACACATACATCTATCATCTCAGAAATCAACCCAAGACTAAACACCAACTTTTGTATCTCATAGTATATTTCGGTTGCCAAATTATCCTCTGGCAAATACTCATTAATAAGATCAGCCCAATCATCCATGCAAACCTCAGCTAAGTTATGATCAGTTTTAATTGTCATCATCATAGCTGCTAACGACAATTTAGACTGACCTTCTCTACATCCATCGTAGAGTGGCTGGTTTGCAGCGTCTAGCATATCATAAAATCGTTTAACATCTATGTTGGGTTTCTCAACACTATTATCAACATTTGTGTCATGAAATGCATCAGTAACCAAGGCATGCATCCTATCATGATCTTGACCCTGATCAAATTGATCTTCACCATGATGATAACTATTACCCTGATCAAAATCTACAGGACCTTGATAATTGCTACTACTAACGTCCTCTCGAAACCCTCTCCATGTTGACACCAAATATAATATTGCGGCATAAACCCTCTATTTAGTAAATGCTTCCACACAGTCTCAATAAGAATATATCTCGTATTCTTGCATTTACGACAAGGACATAATATCTTACCGCTTTCCAGGGTTGTTTGCATATTTTCGGCCTGATACATGCATATTTCCGGCCTTGTACATAATCCTATTTGAATTCTTTCGTCAACGCTACCTCATAATCCTTTTGCATATACATCCATCTTCATAGATCGTATATAGACATTTAAAAAAAAAAGATTTTATAGTGTTTTTTTCGGTATAAGTGTTAGATCTTTTTTCTGAAACTTTCATTCGAAGGTTAGACGTATTTATAGAATTTTTTTTCAGAATTACCAACAGATTTACATAGAAATTTTAAATTGAATTTACATCGAAAAATATTTACAACGACTTTACATCGAATTTACGACGGATTTACGACGAGTAGATTAGTCATAAATAATTAGGTAAACCTGGTGGAAAACGTGTTCACCTAACTGGAAACAATCGACATGAAATCGTCGTAAATTTACATCGAATCTAGGTCGTTTTAAATGCGATGTAAAATTACATCGTCTTTATAACGTAATTTATGAAAGTAATATTCGTCGTAACATCAACGTAACTTTACAACGGATTTACGACAATTTTTGATATCGTCGTACAATCGTAGCAATGTCGTTGGTCAATTATGACAATGTTACGGCGACGAACATTTACGACGAAATTGCATCGAACACATATTTCGTCGTATTGCCGTCGTAATATCGTTGGTAATTTACGACGATTTAAAATCGACGTAAAATTTTGTTGGAAATAGGCAGTTTTCTTGTAGTGGGTGTTGTTAGTCCGAGTCCATCCTTGCTTCTAGCACTCTCCTTATGATCCAAGTCTATGTGAAAGTTCTTCCAAGGCCTCCAAAGGTCTCCAAAGCACCTAAATACACTCCAAAACATGCAAGACTCTCTAGGACATAGTATGAACTACCTAAACTCTACATGAGAACAAAATACTAAAGATTTTCTATGAGACCTTATGTAAAAGAGACAAACCCTAAGCTAAATGAATGCTTAAAAGAGGTAAAACATGAGAATATCAACTCCCCCAAACTTATTCCTTTTCTTGCCCTCAAACAAACAAATAAGAACAAGAAGGGAGAGAGGTTTGAAGGTGGGATCTCAAATCCACAAGTATCATTAAAAGAACTCAAAGCCCAATGTCCAAGTTGTTAGCTCTAGGATGCAATCAAACAAGTATACTCAAAAAGAGCTAGCCATATCCACCCCTACGTGAATCAAGCTCAAGTTTCAACCTACACAAGCATTCATATCCTCCATTCCTTTGACATTCATTTAATTGTTTCGAGTGAATCATGTTCATGCAAAACAAGTGAACTCATTTGGCTATGGTAAAGGTCTTGAGATTAAGATGATCTAAAATGTATGTGGTTACTCCAATACAAGGGATCTCTCTATGAATGAACAAGCTTTAGCAAAATGCTAAGAGTAAAAGGCAACCTATGCATACAAGGATAAATTTATATCTACCCAATGCCTAAGATGTCTTTAACCCTAGAATTTCTAGCCTATGAAGCCATAAACTTAAGCTACCATTTTCACAAGGCCTTTTGCCTTCATGTCCCACATGCTTTTCTTCTTCTTCCACTTCATCTTTTCTCACTTGGGGGATTTCTTCTTCTTCATTGAATTTTGTGGCTTGGTGCTTCTCTTTGTTGTTTCCTTAGCTCTTCTTTTTTTCTTTCTTTATCTTGCCTAATTTCTCATTATTTGATGCCTTTTCCAAATCTTTAGCTTCTTTCTTTTTACTTTACACTTCGAGGACAATTCTAACACTAAGAGCTATTCTTATACTTTGTCACCAACCACTTCACATTTTTGCGTTTCCCTTTTTCCTTCTCCCCATCTTTCCTTTCCGATCACCTTCCTTTTCCACCACAATCTCATTGATCAAATACTTTCATTCATACCAAAGCCCAAAATTTCCCTTCCTAGCTAGCCTAGCCTAGTGTAGCCCATGATGTTGGGCTAGATCTACATGCAAATCTATCCTTGTCGCCCTAAACTCAACACTTTTTGCCAAGCTTACTCGAAAAATTAGGCCTTACATTCACACACTAAAGATTTGGCTTGAAAAGAGGGTAAGTTAAGGGTATGGTTAACCGTTACCTTGATGGGAATCAGCTATTTGAGCTAACAAGAGTGTGGTGAAGTGGATAAGTAAGCCCAAATATGTATGTGGCATCCATTAATTCACTACGAGATGCATAAACATGATAATTAAAATGTCTGGTTTATGGTTCTCACTTAAGGAGGATTGGACTCAATTCACAACTTTCTTTAGCTAAGACATGAGTAATGAAACACGAGATCAAAATATGGTTCATCCTTGATTTCAAACTCAGTCAAAAGCATCAAACAACTAGCAACAATGGCATTGGACCAAACTCTTAAAATGATACTTCACAAGGAAAATACATCGTTTCTCCCAATGCATGTGAATGCAATACCTATATGCAAACTAGACTCGATCTTAACCATGAAATGCAACTAGATGATTTCTTTTTGTATTTTCAAATTTTTTAAATTTTTCGATTTTTTTGTGTGTGTTTTTCTATGCCATATATGAATGCATGAGACTCAAGATGCAAAATTCAAAAATAAGAATAAAGAAAACAATGTTAAATATCAGTCCCTCTCTCAAACTTAAATCACATTGTTCTAGTGTGAAATAAATTCAAGAGAGAGAGACCAAAAACAAATGGTAAAATGCAAAGACTCAAAAGAACAGAGCTACTTACAATGAAGGAGTGGTACTATGGGAATGGAGAGAATGTAGAGCTTTCCAACATCAAACACCGTTGTTGCTTCGCCATGACCTTCCTACCATCAAGAACCTTGAGACCACTTAACAAAAACATTAAAAATCACTTAAAAAGATAGAAAATATTTACAAAGATAGATATGGAGATGTCTCCTAAGTGCGCTTTTTTTACCGTCACTAAACTCGACGTTTGTTACCCTTTTAGGTGGGTGGAGAACGAGTGGTGGGACTCATTCGTGGTCCTTGAGCTCAAGTTTAAGAACCATACTCATGATCTCTTGAAGACCGACTCGCCCCTTCTCCTTAAACTCCGGTGCGAGGAATGCTTTGACCATGGCAAATGGCTTGGACCGTCCCTTGCACTTGATCTTGTACTCAATCACCCCATTTTCTTGTTTCCAAGGAGTGAGAGTCATGATGGAAGGTTGGTCTAGCATGGTCTTGTCCTCATCATTACCATAACCCAAGCTTCTTTTCCATGAGAATCTATCTTCTTTTTACAAGCTCTTGGGGGTGAAGTCAAATCCCTCGTTTCGCAACAACCCATGTACTCTACCCTTTTAACATGAATCTCCTCATCCTCAATAGTAATTGTGCCACAAAGCCCATTTGATGGAGGCTTCATTGGGTAAAAGTGCTTATCATCAACGTTCTTGAGCATTACCCTCTTGTTTTTGAAATCCATGCTCGCTCCGGCGGTATTGAGGAATGAAGTCCCAAGAAGGAGAGATAGCTTTTTGGTTCGTTCCATCTCTATAACAATGAAGTCCGTTGGTACAAGGCACATTCCAATTTTGAGGGGATAGTCTTCAACAAGGCTAAGTGGTTTCCTCAACACTTCCAAAACCGAGCCGCAATTCAACTTCCTTTACCTCATCAAGTCAGAAAAATCTTCATCTTAAAGCTCTTCCATTCCCTCAGCTTCCATCCCTTCGCCTTGTCTCTTTTGACTCCCTTCGGGGCGATAACTTGTTCTTGAAGCAACACGATATTCCCCAGACCCATTCTTGGTTTCTTGAGCTCATGGACCTTTCAATAGTTTATTCATACCTTTGGGATCATCAGGGGATGTCCTGCTCAAGCTTAGTTTGTTGAATTCCTCAGCGAGCTCCTTCTCGGCTACGATGATGGCTCTAGAGGGTGTGTCATGACCTATCTCCTTTTCTGTACGTTTAAATGACAAAGTGCCTTGACTGTTAGCCTTAAAATATGCACTTGGACGATCAATCTTACCTCCCTCATTAGATATTTGATCCTTTGGATTTTTCCTCAGTTCAATTGCATTTCCCTCGGCAAAGGTGGGATATCCGGTTAGGCTAGAATTGTGCATCTCCAAATCTGCTCGAGCTAAGTGGATTATGTCTTGACTGTTGGGTTTTAAATGTCCACTTGGTTGATGAAAGTGCTCTCCCTTAGTGTTGGAACGATCGTTTGGATGTTACCTCAGTTGCATCAAATGATTTGCCCCGCGACTGTTGAATTGGTCGATCCGTTCTGACAAAAATGGATTCTCCTTTTTCAGTGAGTTGATGAAGGCTTGTATGGCTAGTCCAAACCTATTCTTAAGCTGATTGGCTTTTGAGCGTGTCATGGTTCCTTCTAGGACCATTGGCATTTGTCTCGGGTCGTTGCTAGGGTCGATGTCCTCATCACTCCCTCCCTCATCAAGAGGTTTTGACCTCAAAACTGGATCACCTACATCATAATAAAATAGATCAGCTAACATTAAACGTATGTGAGATATTAAACTCACCTGGTAATTCAAAACGGTAGGCATTGTCGTTGATCTTTGCTAAGCCTTTGAATGGCCAACGCCTCTTGGTGCAAGCTTGGATGCACGCTTATCGGAGAATCTTTCATTCCTCATGTGCAACCAAACCCAATCTTCGGTTTCAAAGGTTACTTCCTTCATACCTTTGTCATAGTACTTCTTGTATCCCTCAGTCTTTTTCTCCACGTTGGTCCTAGGCTTTTCATGTAGGCCTTTGATAAGTTCTCCACACCTAAGACCATGTTGGCTAACCTGTTCTACTTGAGTAATGGGCACTAAATCAACTGGAGATAAAGGGTTAATTCCATGGACGATTTCAAAAGGTGATAATTTAGTGGCCGAGTGAACAACCCTATTATACGCAAATTCTATGAATGGAATGCAATCAAGCCAAGTTTTCATGTTTGTACCAAGTGTGGCTCGAAGTAAAGTAGAAAGAGTACGGTTTACCACTTTGTTTTGTCCATCCGTTTGAGGATGACAAGTCGTAGAAAAGAGGAACTTTTTACCTAGCTTCCTCCACAATGTTCTCCAAAAGTGACTCAAAAATTTCGTGTCACGATCATAAACTATTGTCCTTGGGATCCCATGTAGACGCACAACCTCCTTAAAGAACAAGTCAGCAATCTGAGTTGCATCATTGGTCTTCTCACACGGGGTGAAGTGTGGCATCTTTTAAAACCGATCGACAACAACAAAGATTGAATCTTTGTGTCGGATTTTGGGCAAACCTAAGATAAAATCCATGGATATATCTACCCATTGGGCTTTAGGAATATGTAAATGTAGATAGAAACCATGCATATTTAACATGGATTTAGCCTTATGCCATTGGACGCATCTAAAGCAGAATCTCTCCACATATTTCTTGAGGTGTGTGACACATCGGGAATTAACCCCAGCTTGGGATTTTACCCTTTATATCTAAGCCGCAATTACACAACACACGAAGTAGTATTTAGGGACCGAATCCACAGGGATTGACGTTGTCCAATTTCTAACGAGTTATAACTTATGTCTAGACGTAAATATATTTTGGGTTTTGTTACGGTCATATATATGGAATCTAAATTAAACTAAAAAGGACAGTAGCTAACTAACTATTTTATCGAGCTTGTGAATCAATCAAACGAAGCGTTGGACAATCAGAAATTTGTTAGGGTTTATGACCAATTTTTAAGAGGAGATTTCTATGATTTCTAAGCGACTTTTTGTCGTCTTTGGGTTCTTGAACTTGGAACATGTACTCTGCGTGTAGTCTACTACCGTAATCCTACACACCTACTCACCTTAGTACTCGTATGGTAGCTTCCGACTCCGCCCGTACAAGAAGTGAATGATACTCTCAAAGGTCGTTTACACCCACAATTCCTCCGTAAGTATACTTCTGAAATCTTACGACGGATTTGCTCGTCTACCCTAGGTCAAGCGATTAAATACAGCACTTCTGTGGCTCTAAAACGCCTAATATCGATTGCTAAGACGGTTAGTCAAGCAACGCATTAACAACAAGGATAGAATGAAGAACCCTAATTAATCGGTATCCTATACTAAAAACCTAATAAGAATCGAACCATAAGCTCCCCTTCAAACTCCTATACCCAACAAATTTGGGACATTAGACGTTAACCAATCGCGATGTTACAATAAGATTTTGCAATTATCCTAGCATCATAAGTAGAACAAGTCAGCTTTGTTCCATAGTTCGCACCAAACGTATCTCATGGTTATGAGTTATAAAGGTTTCTCTGAGGGGTTGAATTGTGGGGGTTGAAGATCTCCCAATGCAACAAGATCATTGCTATGATATGTCAGAACCAAATGAGAGCAATGATGAAAACTTTTTGATAGATCCTCAAAACATGCAAGTTGAATATCTCCCAGAAGATCAGGAAGATGAGTTCGAAGAAAGTATTGAACCATATGATAAAGAATCAGATGTGTCGTCGTCCGGAAATAAATCCGAGTGATAAATTTGTATTGTATATATTGTGATAAGCTTTGAACATGTAAAATTTAATGTACTATTAATAATTTTTGATTAATAATTCATGAAGTAATAGTTTAGATGAATTTCATAGAAATCGTCGTAAATTTACGATAATTTCTATAAAATTCATCTAAACCCTAAATCATATGCCCTATATCCTAAAAACTATGCCCTATACACTAAATTCATAGGATTCATCGTCAAGTCGTCGTAAATTTACGACGATTCCTCGTGAAATCGTTGTAAAGTGCTTATATTCACCTATAAATACAAAATTGAACCAAGCCCATTTAACCCGCTTCACATAAGGACTTGTCCATGTCCGGTCCATAATATTTTGGACACGGACAGCCCATGGGCGGCCCACCCATTTTGACACCTCTAGTTGCCGGGGAGACAATTGCTACTTGTTCTGTCACACCTTAGAGATTAGTAAATCGACTCTAGAACAAACTTTTTCTTTTTGTTTTTTTCCGTTTCAGGCTTTGAAACATGAACTCGCCTCTGGAGCGAGATTGCTTCAAGGAGCAGGGTTACTACGTCCAATCTTGTGCTCACTACTCTCACGACTCACACACCAATTGTGACTCGTTCTACATGGATTGGAAACCGGCCCCGACCATGTACTCTCAAGGACGCCACAAGCCTCCTTACTACCGAGAAGAGCCTTTTGCGTCTCTCGTTGTCAACTCTAGACAACACTCATACCGTCTTTCTCATCAAATCTTGAACTAGCACGATGAGAGCTTGGAATTTAGCGCTCGTTTGAAGTGACTCGAAGAAATCATCAACAAAACCATCGAATCCCAAGCTAAGTTCGGAGTCACCTCAAACGAAAACGATATATTTCCCCACGAACTATGGACATATCTCTCCAGATACCCACCGAACTATGCCCTCAGTATATCTCCCCACGAAAGGAAAGTTAAAGACTTATTTTCCCCCTGAAAAAAAGTTCGAGACCTATATACCCATAGATGTTGGTTTCGACGGTTTGTGATCTAAACCGAGAGCAAACCATCAAAACCTGAAATTAAACCGAACAAAAAAACCGATCCGAAATAAAAACCCCGACCCGACTTAAAAATCGAACCGTTTATCTATCCGCCTAATAATTACTAAAAAAACAAAAAAAAAATCTTCTTTCTCCTTCCTCGTTTCCTCAGTCTCTGTTAAAATTCGAGATCGATGAAGTCCTCCTCAATTGCCTAAATTATATAAGTAACGATGGAAATAATTTTAACGATAGAAATACTTATACAAACTATTTTATGTTTTAGGCGATTGCGGAGGGCTACATCAATCTCCGTTAAAATCTGAAATTGATGTATTCATGTTCAATCGCCTAAATTATAAGAGTAACGATGGAAATATATATATTTTTTATAAGAATATAATCACATAAAAGGAAATATTTTTTTAACTGTTCTCGTGTATGGGAAAACAACAAAAAATTAAACTCATAGATTGTGACGATTTTACGACGATTCCTCATAAAATCGTCGCAATCTATTAATTTAATTTGCCGCGTGTGGGAAAATGAAAAAACTCGAATTCTAATTTTGCGATGATTCTTTGTAAAATCGTCACAAATTTGCAACGATTTTTCGAGGACCAAAATATCTATTAAACACACGCTCATATCTTCATTTCTTCATTCTCTCAAATCTCAACCAAATATCTCTTGACTCTTTGTTGCTAATACCTCGCAATAAAAGGTAAAAACTTCAATTTTTAATTTTAATTTTAATTTTTAATTAAATTAGGTTAGTATAGATCGGAAATGGAACAAAATAGGTAGATAGAAACGGAATCAAATTGATAGATAAGAACATAATAACAAAGAGAAAATAGAAGTTTCATATAATTATATAGATAGTAATTAATTTTGATGTTCGTTTTATGAAGATGAGCCTTCCTCGTCGTAACCACTACGCTCTGTTTTTGAGTGATATTGGTGGGATATCGGTTGGCGGACATCCCGCGTCTTCTTCAGCTACAGAGACAGATGTCATCCCACAGACGCAAACACAGAGTGTTCCACCGCCGCCGCCACCACCATTTTAGGTTCCGCAAGGTGTAGGACGTGAGCCGGCTCCATATGCCCATATGACGGTCCATGATTTGCTTGCACAGCCGGGCCGGCATAGGCTTACGAGATTAGACCCGGAGCATACCGACGGAGCATAATGGTAAAGGATTTTTTTAATTACATTTATTATTACATATTTATATTTAATTCATATATTTTTGGAATTATTGTTTCAGGATTGGGATTGAAAGCAAAGTCGGACGCACCGTTTCTGACATAATCAAGTCATACTTTTATAAACCTCATACAACCTGGAACCAGCTCCCATCACACGTCAAGGAGACATGGTTTAAGATTTATGTACACATGTTTTTCTTCATTATTTTTATTATATTTATATATTTAATTATGAGAGAATTTTTGAAACACTACAAAATGAGAAACTAATTGCTAGAATAGTACAAAGTTTGTGAAAATTGAAAAAATAGTCTTTTGGGAAAAGTTTTTAGGGTTTAAGGTTTAGGGCCTAAATATAAAACCCTAACCCGGATTCATATTTTTAGCCAACACTTAGCCAAATTCCAGCCGGTTAGTTTTTAATATTTTTCTTAACTTATTCGCGTTTGGTTCAATTTGACAAGCCTTTTTATCGAACATAAGTGAAGTTTAACAGAATACTTGAAATAATAATCGAGGTTCTAGTACAAAATGAGAGTTCTCTAATAAGCTATTATATTTTTACTAGTCCTTTTACCCCAACGATAAACCATCCATCCCCTTCCAGCCTGTTGTCTCGCGAACGGATCAAGCATCATATGTACAATCTCGGGAAAACT
Source organism: Eutrema japonicum (assembly GCA_030161315.1). Classification (NCBI taxonomy): domain Eukaryota; kingdom Viridiplantae; phylum Streptophyta; class Magnoliopsida; order Brassicales; family Brassicaceae; genus Eutrema; species Eutrema japonicum. The sequence continues at coordinate 36,771,892 of BSQW01000011.1, forward strand.
CAGAATCTGCATCCAAAAATGAGGCATAAGCAACATAATTGCCTAGTGAGAGCGGTCATCCCGTCTCACCGAACCAAGTCAAGCAATCGCAATAAGCATAGATTAAACAGACATATATGCTTATCAGAACAAAATCTAGCCGAGTGATTATCTATGCTTTTGGCTAATCTCAGTCTAGATTACCGACAAGATAGACCAATCATCACGGTTAGCCAGCAGAACATGAATATGATAAGCTATCGTATTCATCAGGTAAACAGAATACAATCTAAGCATGAAACGACCCAGACTAAAGGCCACGGTCACGCACTCACCTTTGATTTTTTCCCTCGGAACGTTCTGACACCTCTTGTTGCCTTTGGGTCGGTCGCTCCCACGTTCAGATAGATCGGTCTGTTTCTCTCGGCAAGAAACAGACTGTCTCGGCTAGAAATTCTTCTTCCGGCTAGAATTTCCCTCGGCAGAATCGGATTCTCTCGGCTAGAAATTCCCTCGGCAAAATCGGATTCTATCGGCAAGAATTTCCCTCGGCAGAATCGAATTCTCGGCAGTATCAGATTCCCTCGGCAGAATCTCTCTCTCGGCACTATTGGATTTCTCTTATGATGAATCGTTCCTCGGCAGTGTCGGATTTCTTCTCGGATGAATCGTTCCTCGGTAGTGTCGGATTTCTCCTCGGACGAATCGTTCCTCGGCAGTGTCGGATTTCCCCTCGGACGAATCGTTCCTCGGCAGTGTCGGATCTCCCTCGGTGAATATCTCTCTCGGATGGATATTTCCCTCGGATGGATCGTCCCTCAGAATATCGGATTCCCTCAGATGATTATCTCTCTCGGCCATAATCAGTTTTCCCTCAGTAATTTCCCTCGGTCTTTCAGAGTTCTTTCTTGCGCGAAAATGAGACAAAAAGTCCCTTAAATGGACAAGCCAATCGGTTCCATCGAAGAAAACCGTCCATAACCGCCTTTGATCTCAATTCGCTTCCCTTCGGCTAAAACTGACTGCACGTGTCCATTTTCGTCGGCTAAACTGCTTATAACTGCCCGCGAGTTTTCTATTATCATCGGCTAGAAAATTGCTCAAATATGTATGCGCGTTTCTATTTTAATCGGCTAGAAACCGTTCTCAACTTCTGGCAGTTTCTATTTTAATCGGCTAAAAACTGTCCCGCGTGTTTCCTGTCCGATAACTGTTCCCTCAGATAACTAATCATCGATCTGGACTGAACCCGACACGAACTGCATCGAGCTGACCAGCTCAGTCCGAAAACTCGGCCAGTCTATTTTAGCTGGCTAAAAACTTCCGAAGGACTCGGACAGCTGATTTCAGCTGGCTAACTTTCCAAAAAAATCCGGCCAGCTGATTTTAGCTCGGTAAGAACTCCCTCAGCTCGGCAAAAACGCACTCAGCTCAGAATCACCCGAACTGACTGGTTCCTCAGCTAAAATTTCAATCTTCCTTACTCTTTCTCGGCTAAAAGTCTTTCTTGCCTTAACCCATTTCTCTCGTTTGGCAGATTTGCGGAACATGGGTGTTACAGCTCTCCCCCACTTATGACTAGATTCGTCCCCGAATCTTTCTTCTTCTTCTTCGGCTTTTCTGTTAACTTTGGTTGTTTCTCAAACCACTTAGGAAACTTTTCCTTCATCCGTTCTTCTGGTTCCCAGGTTGTGTCTTCTTCTCCTTCACAATCCCATAAAACTTGGATCATTTTGGTCTTCTTTCGGCCAGCTTGTTTCACTCTTTTTCCCACGATCCGAACTGGTCTTCCCTCAAGAGTCACAAAATCCCTTGTGATCATGTCCCATTTCCATTCTGGAATCGGTAAACTTTGCAATAGCCCACTCGGAACCTGATGTTCAGTCTTCACCATCTGACAAGTCTGACATCCGGCAACCCACGTAGCCACATCTCGTTTCATCCCTACCCAGTGATAGTATCGCTTCAAATCCCGATACATCTTAGCCGATCCTATGTGACTCGCAAACTTGGAATGGTGAGTTTTCTTAAGAATTTCTTCCCTCAGTTCCTTGTCATTCGGAACGCACACTCTGCCACTAACCAGAATAGTCCCATTTTTTGAAGTCTGATATTCCGTATTATTATTCTTTTCCAACTTCATGAGACTCTCATCTTTTTCTTGAGCCAACCGTACTCGACTTAACAAATCCGCTTGATCTGCCGCACCTAAGCACAACTGTTCTACCTCAGCAGTCAAGGCTGTAAGACGCAAGGTCCCAACCATGCCAACTAATCTTGCAATATCTTTCTCAGCGGACACAACGACTCTTTTCCGACTTAGTGCATCCGCTACTAGTTTGGCCTTTCCCGGATGGTAGGCAATATCCAGATCATAGTTAGCCACTAACTCCATCCATCTACTCTGCCTCATATCCAACTCATGCTGTGTGAATATGTACTTCAAACTCTTGTGATTCGTAAAAATTTGAACTTTCCCACCGTATAGGTAAGATCGCCAAATCTTTAACGCAAACACAACCGCAGCCATCTCTAGATCGTGAGTAGGATAATTCAACTCATGCTTCCTCAACTGCCTTGAAGCGTAAGCTATTACTTTCCCTTGTTGCATCAGGACGCATCCCAAACCCATCCTTGATGCATTTGTGTAAACCACATACGGCTGATCAGGCTCAGGTAAAGCCAACACGGGCGTACTCGTAAGCATTTCCTTTAGCTTAGAGAAACTCTTCTCGCAGTCCACCGACCACACGTACTTCACGTCTTTCCCAGTTAGCCGACTCATTGGCTGAGTCGTGCTCGCAAACCCTTTAACAAAACGTCGGTAATACCCGACTAAACCAAGGAAACTCCTTATCTCCGAGGCATTATTAGGTCTAGGCCATTCCGCGATTGCCTTGATATTTTCCGGATCTACAGATACTCCGTTATCCGAGACCACATGCCCCAAAAATCCGATCTCCCTTTGCCAGAAGCTGCATTTGCTAAGCTTAGCATACAACTTATGTTCCCTCAGTATGTTCATCACCGTCCTGAGGTGATCCACATGATCCTCCCGGTTCTTTGAGTAGACCAGAATGTCATCTATGAAGATGATTACGAACTCGTCCAGACAGTCTCTGAAGACATTTTTCATGAGCTTCATGAAAGCTGCAGGTGCGTTGGTCAGTCCAAAAGGCATGACTACGAACTCAAAGTGACCATACCTTGTCCTAAAGGCACTCTTCCTTACATCCGACTCATCTATCGGAATCTGATGATAACCTGAAGCCAACTCGATCTTAGAGAAGCAAGTAGCACCTCGTAGCTGGTCCAGCAACTCATCTATCCTCGGAAAAGGGTACTTGTTCTTCACAGTAACTCTGTTCAACCAGCGGTATTCGATACAAAGGCGGAAACTCCCATCCTTCTTCTTAACAAACAACACCGGTGCGCCCCATGGTGAATTGCTTGGTCTCACAAACCCTTTCTCCATCAGCTCTTTAAACTGTTTCTTCAGCTCGGCCATCTCAGCCGGTGCCATTCGATATAGAGCTTTAGAAATAGGAGCCGTTCCAGGCTCGAGCTCAATGGTGAACGGATCAGAACGTGATGGTGGAAAACCAATCAACGCCTCAAAAACATCCTCGAACTCTTTTACTACCGGAATGTTGCTCAACTCCGCATCCGGCCCAACTTCAGCGGTGGTGATTGTGGCCAGATACGCCTCACACCCCTTCTCAATCATCTGATCAGCCTGAATTGCGGAGATAATCAAGCTCCCCGAAGTCGGCATGATCCCTTGATACTCCATAATCCCCTTCTCGGTCTCAAATCGAACTCTCCCACGATGACAAGCTAAGTGTGCCTTGTATCTCCCGGGCCAATCCATCCCAAGGATCACATCATAAGACTTCACCTCGCAGATTACTAGATCAGCCGGTAAATTCACTGAGCCGATCATCAGTGAAATATTACGGACTTTCCCGAGGGCACGCATGACTTGTCCGCCAGCTGCCTGGACAAAGCCAATGTTTTCCCCCGGTTCCTTGCGGAAATCACCCTTCCCAATCATATTCGGATTCATAAAGCAATTTGATGCTCCAGAATCAAACAGAACATGGGTTGCCACACCTCCCATGGAAAGGGTTCTGGTGATCGGACGAGAGCAACTTGGATCGTCCCCGTTATCCTCAGCCATCGCATAGAGCCGCAGCATCATAGCCTGCCTCTTTGGTGGCGGTGGCAATGGCAGTCCCTCACTTGGCCTCTTTCCATATTGCTGCACCAGCTGCGGACAATTTGGCCTGATGTGCCCGGCTTCACCACACAGATAAGAAACTCCTCTTCCAGAATTATTCCCTTGAGTTTTCCCCCTGCGATCTTCCTTAGGACAGTCACGGACCTTGTGGTCCATACTCCCACAACGGAGACATGCACCAGACACACGCCAGCTGGAGCCCGAACTACCTTTCGCACTGACTGTTCCTACGTCACGACTCGCAGGTTGCTTCCCCGAAGGGACATTCCTCTTATGCCTAGCAGCATTACCAATCAGTCTAGCTTCCTCAGCTGAAGTAGACTCTAACTGAGATGCTTTTTCCACCAACTCCGCAAAGGTCTCATAGTCTCGAATCTGACAGTGCTTACGGAGCTCAATCCTTAGGCCACGCATGAACCTTTGGACTTGCCTCCTCTTACTCATCATATCACGTCCAGCATACTTCTTGAGACTGTTAAATTCAGCTTCAGCTTCGTACTCCCTCACCGTCTTTGTCCCTTGACGCAGATCAATAAAAGCTCCCTCCAACCGATCATGAGCTTTCGGCGGAAAGTACTTAGCCTGGAACAGATCACATAAACCTTACCACGAACCCAATCTGTTCGGTTGTTGTTCAGATACACCCTGCCAACAAGTATGCACATCACCTTCTAGGTATTGAACGGCAAGGTCCCTCTTGTATTGTTCTGGGCGAAGAATTGACACAAAGTTTCTCTCCAAGCGATTTAACTAGCCATCCGCCTCAGTGGGCGTAGTTCTGCCGGAGAAAAATTTTGCCCCAGCTTCTGCATGTGTTCCATCATCTTCAGGTAAGATGGGACCCTCGGAACTAAGTTCCCTTCCTCAACTTCAACAACTGGTGGAATCACAGGCTGCACCACTGGCGGTGGTGCCACAGGAGCAGCCGCAATAGCTGGCAATCTCGCCAGAACTTGGGTCAGTAAACCCAACACCGCTTCCAGGCCCATTGGAACAGCGTTACGATGCTCGGCATTCCCAGCATTTGCCGCATCATTTAGGTTTCCACCAACGGGATTCTCCCCATTTCCCTCCACGGCATTCCTCACCGCATTGTTTCCAGAATTCTCGCCGGTGTTCTCATCCTCGGCTCACCTTCTGCGATTACCTCTTGCCATCTTTGATGACAATGACATATCTTACTAAGTTAGTCGGCAAACTAACTTAGATTCTCACAACAGAAAACAGACTTACCGCGAGGCAAGGCATTGGAAGGATGGATGTACCCACTAACCCACTTATGCTAGACTCTGTCCTAGAACCGGCCGCGCTCTGATACCAAATTGTAAAACCCTAACCCGGATTCATATTTTTGGCCAACACTTAGCCAAATTCCAGTCGGTTAGTTTTTAATATTTTTCTTTACTTATTCGCGTTTGGTTCAATTTGACAAGCCTTTTTATCGAACATAAGTGAAGTTTAACAGAATACTTGAATTATTAATCAAGGTTCTAGTACAAAATGAGAGTTCGCTAATAAGCTATTACATTTTTACTAGTCCTTTTACCCCAACGATAAACCATCCATCCCCTTCCAGCCTGTTGTCTCGCGAACGGATCAAGCATCATATGTACCATCTCGGGTACACTCTGAATCTGCATCCAAAAAGGAGGCATAAGCAATAGAATTGCCTAGTGAAAGCGGTCATCCCGTCTCACCAAGCCAAGTCAAGCAATCGCAACAAGCATAGATTAAACAGACATATATTCTTATCAGAACAGAATCTAGCTGAGTGATTATCTATGCTTTCGGCTAATCTCAGTCTAGATTACCGACAAGATAGACCAATCATCACGGTTAGGCAGCAGAACATGAATATGATAAGCTATCGTATTCATCAGGAAAACAGAATACAATCTAAGCATGAAACGACCCATACTAAAGGCCACGGTCACGTACTCACCTTTGATTTTTCCCTCGGAACGTTTTGACACCTCTTGTTGCCTTTGGATCGGTCCCTCCCACGTTCAGATCGATCGGTCTGTTTCTCTCGGCAAGAAACAGACTGTCTAGGCTAGAAATTCTTCTCCCGGCTAGAATTTCCCTCGGTGGAATCGGATTTCTTGGCTAGAAATTCCCTCGGCATAATCGGATTCTATCGGCAAGAATTTCCCTCGGCAGAATCGAATTCTCGGCAGTATCAGATTCCCTCGGCAAAATATCTCTCTCGGCACTATCGGATTTCTCCTCGGATGAATCGTTCCTCGGCAGTGTCGGATTTCTCCTCGGACGAATCGTTCTTCGGCAGTGTCGGATTTCTCCTCGGATGAATCGTTCCTCGGCAGTGTCGGATTTCTCCTCGGACGAATCGTTCCTTGGCAGTGTCGGATCTCCCTCGGTGAATATCTCTCTTGGATGGATATTTCCCTCGGATGGATCGTCCCTCAGAATATCGGATTCCCTCGGATGATTATCTCTCTCGGCAATAATCAATTTTCCCTCAGTAATTTCCCTCGGTCTTTCAGAGTTCTTTCTTGCGCGAAAATGAGATGAAACATCCCTTAAATGGACAAGCCAATCGGTTCCATCGAAGAAACCCGTCCATAACCACCCTTGATATCAATTCGCATCCCTTCGGCTAAAACTGACTGCACGTGTCCATTTTCGTCGGCTAAACTGCTTATAACTGCCCGCGAGTTTTCTATTATCATCGACTAGAAAACCACTCAAATCTGTATGCGCGTTTCTATTTTAATCGGCTAGAAACCGTTCTCAACTTCCGGCAGTTTCTATTTTAATCGGCTAAAAACTGTCCCGCGTGTTTCCTGTCCGATAACTGTTCCCTCAGATAACTGATCATCGATCTGGACTGAACCCGACACGAACTGCATCGAGCTGACCAGCTCAGTCCAAAAACTCGGCCAGTCTATTTTGGCTAGCTAAAAACTTCCGAAGGACTCGGACAGCTGATTTCAGCTAGCTAACTTTCCAAATATTCCGGCCAGCTGATTTTAGCTCCATAAGAACTCCCTTAGCTCGGCAAAAACTCCCTCAGCTCAGAATCACCCGAACTGACTGGTTCCTCAGCTAAAACTTCAATCCTCCTTACTCTTTCTCGGCTAAAAGTCTTTCTTGCCTTAACCCATTTCTCTCGTTTGGCAGATTTGCGGAACACGTGTGTTACACTAAACCCTTCACCCTAAACCCAAAAAAGTTCAAATTGTTTTTTGAAAATACTATTCTAGCAATTTTCCCAAATTTTGTACTATTCTAGCAATTTGTTTTTGTCATTTTGTATTATATTGGACCATTACCAATTTAATTATTTTCATTGCACCATAAAATATTTAATTACTTTTTTTCTCATGCAGCAAAAATATGACAGGGATATGGCGATCCTTGACGAGGTGAAGACATTTTTCCTCGAAAATATGAAGTTTCGCCTCAACGGGATCATTTCTGATGGAAAGAAAGCATGGATGAAGAATGGCGATAATGCAAAGCCACTTTACATGGAGAAATTAGTATGGGTTGGCTTGGTGCGGTATTAGGTGGATGTGTAGTCGGTGAAAATTGCGGAGAAGTGTTCGGCTTCCCGCAACATCGTTGGTTCCGACGGCAAACCCATCTCTTTGCATCATACAGCCGGTCAAACACCTTTTGCGGGTCTTCGTCTAAAAATGGTAATTAAATTTATTTAAATTATTTCAATTCGGTTATGTTATTTACTTGATTTGATCAATAACATTGTTTTTTTCTTAGGCCGCCAAAACAGAGGTGTACTCCTTCCGATGAAGAAGGTTTTTGAGCAGACGCACCGGAAGAAGAATGGTGCCTTCGTTTCAGAGAAGGCCGAGATGATCTTCAACTAGGTGACTTCGAAGGCCACCGAGCGAGAGACACAACTCTCACCTGGCGGTTTGTCGGTCCAGTCTAGAGGATTGACCACACCTGATAATGACCGGATCTTCAAGGATGCTATATAGAATAATTTAGTACGTATTAATTTTTAGTATTTTTTTTAAGATTCTAATTAACTGTACTTTCAAATGTAGGTTGCCCCTAAGAAAAAGGGGAAGGCCGTAGGAATGAGATCTATTCGAGATGTCCCAACCGCCTTGTCATATGCTCCGCTACGACGATCGCCAGACGATGATCCAGTCGTCTTACGTGCCAAGATTACGAGTCTACAAGAGACTCACACTGAATTTCAGGAGAAGGCAACCGCATATCAGGAGAAGGTTCATGGTGAGGTTTCAGAGTATGACTCGATCTTAGAGATCATAGCTGATGAGGACATCGACTCTAGAACCGACCCAAATGAGATGCCCATCGTCCAAGAAGGTCCCATGACCCGTTCCAAAGCCAAACAGCTCAGAAGAAGATTTGGGACAGCCATACAGGCTTTCGTCAACTCACCCGGACCAGGCGACCCATTTCAAGTTTTAGCCGGGAGAAGAGAGCCCATGCCAGATGACCGTCCGAAAGATCTGATCTTCACTGAGGGAGGTAAGTTCTCTCGTCCAAGTGACCATTCTAAGACTAACAGGACATGTGGTTTTAGCCCTGCAGCCACAGAACCAGTTCTAGCCGAGGAACTTTGCTCGAAGACAGTTTTAGCCGAGACAGAAGAATCAGGTCCAAACGATGGCCCAAACGATCTGATCTTCACTGAGGGAGGTAAGTTCTCTCGTCCAAGTGACCATTCTAAGACTAACAGGACATGTGGTTTTAGCCCTGCAGCCACAGAACCAGTTCTAGCCGAGGAACTTTACTCGAAGACAGTTTTGGCCGAGACAGAAGAGTCAGTTCCAAACGATGGCCCAAACGATCTGATCTTCACTGAGGGAGGTAAGTTCTCTCGTCCAAGTGAATATTCTAAGGCTAACAGGACAAGTAGTTTTCCTCTTAGAGATGCAGAACAGCCAGCTGTTTCAATCACAAGCCGCCTAGCCGGGAAGGACCAACAACGGGCTAAAGAAGGCCTTGAAGCTAGAGAATCACAAGAACTTGAAGAGGATGGCTTCTCTGTTCAAGAAGACCTCCTAGAAGACTTCACCAAGTCGCTGCACGCACGGGACGCACCGAAGCCAGAGTCACCTTCAAAGGCGCCTCATGCACCACCGTGGGCCTCTTCGCATCAATGTAAGCTATTTACATTATATACTGTTCTTGCAGGTGTTCCAAGCACCAACAACGACTAAGAGCAGCATCAAATCGACCTTAAGTCTTTAGTTAGATTGCGCGGCCAAACTTTCCTTATTTTGCTTTAATGAAACGATGAGTATTTGTTTTTAGAGTCTTTTGTTTCGTGTTGTTTTATTTCGAACGTCCTGTTGTTTTTGAGTCTTTTTGTCGTTTTGAGTAGAACCCTAGAAGGTTCAAGCTGACGGGCTATTAATAAAGCCCCACACGCAGCTTTGTAGTCACAACTTTTACCCTAGATCAATAAAGAGCCGCACTTTCTTCTAAGTGTTCTTGAGAAGCGAATTCTCAAACCGACCTTGTTCTTGCACGTGTGGTTCGACCAAGACCGAGGCCTGCACCGTATCAGAGATCTCACCATCCTCTCTGTGTCGTGTTATCACTCCGCCAACATCCCATTCTCTAGGCTCCATACGAGAGAAGCGACCGCCATCGTATCAAGCCGCCTCCACCTTCGACCATCTATCGACTAAAGGAGAGGGCGACCGCCTGTCTTTAGTCCCACCGACTATCCGGTTAAGCCCTCACCAACGAGGCTTACACCAATAACACTCGGGAACCTGAAATTCGCGGCCCTTTTGAAGGAAAAGCGATGACGACGAGCAGCGGAAGATGGGGCAGCGGGGCCATCGGGGAAAAGCGGTGCTCAGCCGAGAGATGAGGAGCAACGACAACACGCTCCTGAAGACAATTTGCATTTCGGCAATTTCGAAATAAATTTATGTTAGGATTTAATTTCATATTTGTAACACTACAAGAAAACAACCGATTTGCGATGGCCAAACACATACAAATCCGTCGCAAATCGTGATTTTCCTTGCAAATCCGTCGCAAATTTGCGACGAAAAATATTCCGGCGCAAATTTGCGAGGGATTTGCGAGTGAACGCATCGTCGCACATTTGCGAGGTTATATACCAACGTGAAAGTCGTCGCAATATTTGCGATGGATTTACGATAGTTCTGCATTTTTCATGTCGTCGCAAAGCCATCACAAAATTGCAATGGATTTGCGAGGAAAGTTCAATTTTTTAATTAAAAAATATTAAAAATTTAATTTAAAAATTAAATAATAATTAAAATAATTAACATTTAAAATTATAAAACATAATTATATAATTTATTTTTTTATTAAAAAAAAGTGCATAATTGTTTTTTAAAAAAAGCAAAAAAAACAAAAAAACAATTAAAATGTTTTCAAAGGACCGGTTCCGGAACTGGGACCGGTTCCGGATTTGGTTCCGGTTTTGGTTTCGGTTTCGGTTTCGGTTCCGGTTCCGGTTTCGGTTCCGATTCCGGTTCCGGTTCCGGTTCTGGTTCTGGATCCCGATCCCAATCCCGAAGGGTTACGTCCTGCGCGAAGTCTCGCAAAAGCCGGATCCTTCTCAGCAAAGTAGTCCATGAAAGCATCATAGGAATTAATCTTCTCGGCCTGATTCGTTAGCATCTCGGCCTGACTCGATGTCATCTCGGCCTGACTCGTTATGATCCGGTGTAGATCGTCCTGGGATGGACGTGAAGCCGTTGTAGAAGAAGCTTCAATTTACGGTTGAAGCGAACTGACTCCGTAAATTCTTCCTTTTTGCTGGGAGCAACCTATGAAAGACAAAAAACAAACATTATAAATATTTCTAAAATTATTTAAATAAAATACAACAATTTAATTTTTAAATACGTACCTCGGTAAAAATTTGGTTCTTCACGAAAGGAGTAAGTCCGCCAGATGTTGTGCTCTCGGGATCATCACTATCGACTGTCTGAGATAATAGTTCGAGCCGCGAAGTGACATCGTTGTAGATCTTCTCCGAGCGTCCATCAATAAAACAGCCATCCGGTTTTCGTTTTGTCTCCTTGAGAACAGCTAACAAATCCGGAACTGATGATCCGGTCTTTGCGGCCTAAAAAAAATTTCATAAATTCATAAGATTAAATTAAATTACGAATGTAAGATTTTTAAAAAAAAGAAAACTTACTATGTTTCGGCCCCGTGCTTTAAACTAGGTTTGTCCAGAACGATGCTTAGAAGGCCCGTAACCATCAGGATCAGAGTATCGGGCCTTGCGACTTTTGGCACTCTTCTTCTCGCTCTTCGAATCCATCCAATATCGAACAAGACCGTTCCAAACAAGCGGATCATTCCAGTTAGGCTTCGACTCATTACCTGAAACGTCTTTCAAATCTCTAAAATATGAAAATCACTTGAAAACCTTTGAAAACGGAGTTAAAACACCTGCAAAAGAATATGAAAGTGATCCATAAAAATGTTCAAAAACTGGTGTTAACAACTCCACTAGACTTAGATCTTGGTTTGTCCTCAAACAAAACAGAAATCTAAACTTGGAAAGAGGTTTTAGAAAATATAGGAACCAACAAAATTCTCAGCGACCGCCCTTCTAAACCATAACCAACGTAATGCATCAATCGGACTTAGTCTAGAAAATTCTCACTAAAGTACTGCAACGCTAATCCGCGGTATCCGTCATGCGAAAGTATAACCACATAGATCCTAACTTTCAGTCAACTTGCTCTTAACATTCATTAAAGATTGTGTGATTCTTACCAAAATTATTAGACAAGACAATCGATGCTAGGCATTTAAGGGAAATTTAGAGAATAAAAGTGTTTCGGTTTACCGAATTTTTTTCGGAGGATGATAGATATTATGCAAAATAGCAAGAGAGGATGGAGCTGTTGGTACCCACAGTTTTCAGTCACTCCTTGCTCGCATAAGTGTTGCTGCAAAACTCCTCATTCGTTGGGACTCTTCTCCCTTTGACATAAATTTTCTGTCGTTCCCCCGGACTTAGATTTTCTCCGGGAAATAATTCGAACGGCTTCTTACTCCTCACTTATTGAAACATAGTTGCCTTGGTAAAAATATAGAATACTCTAAGACTCTTAGGCTTTTATTTTCTTTCATTTCGGTTTTTTTTTTGTTTGTTTTAGAAAGGGGAGACGCCTTTAAACGGGAGCCTTAAAGAGTACGAAAATTACCAGTTACAAACGATTTTCAAGGAAACTTGTTAGATTGATTTGTCGATACCTCCACAACCGAATCTATCTAGTCTCTCGTCTTTTTGAGTTACTGAAAAATTGTGTCGTTCCTCCCTCTCCGGCGTTTTTGCACATATATGCACATAAGATAACAACAGAGTTTCATGACGTTTGAACAAAGGTTAAGTTTCGGGTGGGATACCGGCCATCTAGGACAACAAAGAGTGGTAAAAATGAAAAAGTTGTCCTAGATGTACTACTCGTTGTCTCGCCTAAAACAATTGATAAGAAAATTAAATATAGATTAAGTCCAAATAAAATTAGCTAGTATATCCTGTCAGAAAGAATTTATATGGCTTGAAATCCTCTGGGGATGTCGCATTGAAAGCACTCTAGCTACCGCCTAGTCTAGTACTAAACCACAAAAGTGCTAGCACGAGGAAATAGCGTAGTAGAACACTAGTTTATATCATCATATATTTTGTTCTTATGTTTTTGAAAAATACTTAATAAAAAATATTACACGAGGTCGTAAAAATTCAGCGAGAATTAAAAAGAAAAGAAAAATAGATTAGTAACGGATAAACATCTTCCCCCATACTTCAAATATTAAAATAAAAGATAAGGTGAAAGAGATCGATTAAACCGTGGTGGTAAAGTGCATGGCTAGGCGTCGCCTGAGCCATCTGTCTCGGAGTCGGGCGTGTTGCCATCGAACTGGTGGCACTATTCGAGGAAACACATCATGTGCATGTATCGTCTCTCTTGTCGTGCTATCTTCTTCTCCATGGCTGCGTATTCTGGTACGTGTTCGTGAGACGAACTCTCGGATGGTGCACGGACATGTGATTGTTGAAGTAGTGGAGCACTCTCTGTCTCGGCGTCTCGGTTTGCTTTGGCCACTAGGAACTGTCCAATCGTGTACGGAAGGCATGGGACTGTAGGTATGTAGTCAATCACCTCCGGTATCCATCTAGGTGTTGCTCCTTTTCGGAGTCTGGGGACAGAGTTAGAAGGTAAGAAAACAAAGTAGGACTCACCGACATTAGTGCAATATTTGTAACCAAATATGTCGGGGTCGAGTTAAGCGCGAGAGATCGTGCGGTCTCGGAAGAATTGCTTCAAGTCGAACCATGTTCCTTGGAGTCGAACCTCGTTCAAGAAATCGAAGTGCACGGCTTGTAGAATCGCCGTGATGATGCTCCCGAAGGTAGTAGTGGCGTCCTCGGGTTTCGTGGCTTCCTTGGGTTTCGTGGCGGGCATGTCGTGTTTCGCCTTCACCAAGTTCTTCGTGGTGATACAAGCGTAGTAAGCAAAGCGCGGGTCATCGGTGAAAGGTAATTGAAGGGTGATAAGCTCGCCTTTGAGGACACTCCCCACGTTTGATCTCGAGAATATGGTGTGCGCTAAGAGCTTGTGTGTATAGCGGACAGCGGGATGCGTGAGTAGGGCTGTTTTGGATCGTCCGTTTTCGTAGACGCCTTGTCCCATTATGGTCCATAGACCTTCATCGGGATTCTCCTCGGGATGAATCTCATCGAGATATTGAAGCTTCAAAGCTTCACAAAGTTCTGGGATCGTTAGAGCATATGAATATCCGCGAACGGTAAAAGTAAGTGTACCGTCGTTTGCTCTCGAATTAGAGCGTCTCTCGTAGGAAATGGTGACGGTCGATAAGAATTCTTTGGTGAGATCTTCATAGGTAGGGAGGTTGAGTTCCATGAAAGGTCGAAGGTTAAGTGCGTCGAGATATGATAACACCGGTTTTTGACCGTTTTTATGGATCACTGATGAGGAACGACCCAAGTCATACAAGCACCACTAGTACCAAGTGGACCAGTGACTAGAACCAGGAGAAGGAACATGGAAAAGAAGTTCAACATGTTCATGGACCAGCTCAGATCAGAAGGTTTCTTCAAGACGGACACTAGTCCGCTAAGCCCGTTAGCGAGCAGTTATTGGGCCGATTCTTTCACGCAGGATACACTCATGATCCCGGACGATCCAGAAGGCGATTCACATATGGATTTGAAGCTCGTTGAGTCTAGTTTCCAGAACACTAGAGATCAGCCCAAGACTCCTTACCATTCGGACCAGAACGTCCAAACACTAAAGATATATCGGCTGGATCCTTTGCTGGCCGATAACACTAAGTGGCCACTCATCAAGCCCAGGTTCGTGGCCCACTTATCTAAGGTCGATTTCACTTCACCAGAGATGACTTAGGCCCAAGGAAGGTCATTAGTTGGGTTTGTAAGTCGTTTGGTGCTCTTTTCCCAACCTTCGTTTTTATCCCACTAGGTTTTGCGAAGATGGGTTTTTACCGAGGCCAAACGGCTTGCAATATTATTGGCCCAATTAATGACTCTTTGTAAGCCCATGAAGATCAGTTACACGAGGCCTCACTTCTATTTCTCTTAGTCTTTTAATTATTTTGTAAACGGGCCTAAAGTGTTAAGGACCCGTCTTGTTATTTTTTTTTCGATTTATTTCTTCTCTTTTGGGCGTGTGCTTTCTTTAAAAACCCTAAGGCTTTGTCCTTTCTCAGTCACGCAGACATTAAGAATTTTATTCCCAAGTTTTTGTTCTTCACAAAAACGTTTCTTCTCTCTAGGTCGTGAGTGAGTCCGATCCTTAGGGAAAAACCCTTGAAGTATCAAGAGACCGTCACCTCTCTTGTGGTTCTGATCGCCCCACCAGCACAATCCATCTTATCCCGTTGACGGAAGAGAGAGACCTTAGTCCAGCTTCTTCAACACCATCCGCTCGGCCCAAATTCTCGACCATCGACCTCCGTTTTGTGTGAGACGGGTTTGAGTGCGTATCATTTTGGTATCAGAGCTTCAAAAGCTCCTGAATCTAAGGTGTAAACGTTCCCTTATCACTTTTAATTTTCTGTATTTGTTTTGTTCTTGTTAGGTTGCTAGAGTAAAATAAAAATAAAAATAGAAAAGAACCTTATATTAGAATTTTCGATTTTTGTTAATTCCTTTTTGTTATGTTGTTCAAAAAAAAAAAAGGAGAGTATTTTAGTTTAGAACTTTTCCTTTTAGATTTAAGAAATTTTTTTTTTCTTACCTTATTACTTGTCTTTGTCGATTTTTTTGGAGCTACATTGATACACTTTCTAAAAACAATTTTGCAAGGACAAACAATGGAAAACAATGCTGTACCGCAAGACCCTAATGCCATTCTCATGCAAGCAATCACGGCTATGCAACAACAGCTCCAGAGAGTAGTCCAAAGGCTTGATCATATGGAGCAGCCTCAAGCCAACAACAATCCTCAATCAAGAGCACAACGACGAGCCAACAACCTAGGCGAAGATCCGGACGATGTTCCGACAGAGGAACAGCCGCGAGTAAGGAGAAGAGGACCCAGGCAAGACGTCTTTGAGGAGGCCGAAGGTGACTTCCCAAGGCACCAACACTCCCAGGACATGAAGCTTAACGCACCTACATTTGCTGGAAGAGTTGATCCCGAGGCTTATTTGGAGTGGGAGCAACGCATGGAGCATATCTCCGCGTACTATGACTACAACGAGAAAAGAAGGCTGGCTTTGGCCCTTACTCAACTCGCTGACCATGCTCTCTCATGTTGGGATCGTGAGGTAGCTGACAGAAGAAGGAGCCATTCACCTCAGGTCAGCACTTGGCGAGAGATGAGACAGCTCATGAAGAAGCGATATGTTCCGACCTATTATCATCGAGATCTTCAAAAGAGGTTCCGAAAATTATCCCAAGGAATCAGGAGCGTGGAAGAATAATTTGAAGAGTTTGAACATCTTAGAACCCGTTTGGAGCTGGATGAAGACAACGAGACCCTCATGGCTCAGTTCTTAGACGGACTCAACGAACGGCTAAGTCACAAAGTGGAGAAGCTTACATACCACGACTTGAAGGACATCTTACACCATGCCATTCAAGCTGAGCAACACTTGAAGAAGAAGTCCTATGCTCCTGGAAGGACATGGAGTAACCAAACATGGGACCAGAACCGAGCCAAGTCCCAACCTCCAACCAGCTTTCCATCTAAGGTCGCAGAGAAGGGCAAGTCGGTCGAAATCGACACTAGGTTCACTTCGAAGGCCTCTGAGCCTAATCAAGGTAAGTTTTCTAACCCAAGTACTTCTAGAACTCGTGACATAACATGTTTTAAGTGCAAGGGCAGAGGACACATGGCTAGAGAATGCCCAAATCCCCGAGTTATGATCATGTTGGATTCGGGAGAGTACGAGTCTCAAGATGAGAACGATGTGCAAATGACCGAAGCAGCCACTGAAGAAGTAGATTGTGAGGCTGAATATGGTGAGTCTCTAGTCATAAGGCGAGCCTTGAACTTCACGGTTCATCCTGACGAGACAGCCCAAAGAGACAACATCTTTCATACAAGATGCTCCATCCGAGGCAAGGTATGTAATTTGGTAATTGATGGAGGGTCGTGTACCAATGTAGCGAGTGACTACATGGTCACTAAGCTCTGTCTAGTACGCGCTAAAAACCCTCACCCATATAAGCTAACATGGTTAAATGATCAGGCTGAATTACGCGTAACGGACCAAGTGCTTGTACCATTCAATGTGGGCAAGTACTCGGATGAAGTTGTGTGTGATGTTGTTCCTATGCAATCTGGCCATCTTCTTCTTGGTATACCTTGGCAGTTTGACAAGGACGCCATTCACCATGGCCGAAGTAACATGTATTCGTTTGTGCATGATAAAAAGAAGTATAATTTAAAACCTCTTACACCTACTCAAGTACACGAATTACAAGTTAAAATGTGAAAAGAAAAAGATGCATCAACCAGGAACAACTTGTTTATCAAGCCCAATTATATTTCTAAGGCAATCACTTGCAAGGAACCGGTATTACTAATGATCTTTAAGGAGACTTTAAGTGCAGGTTCTAGTGCGTTGGAGCAACAACTTCCTACTGAAGTTACTCAACTCTTGAACCGATTTGCTGATGTGTTTCCTGATGAGATACCTCCTGGCTTACCTACCATAAGAGGAATAGAGCACCAGATCGATTTTGTGCCCGGAGCCCCATTACCTAATCGAGCCGCATATCGCGTTAATCCGGAAGAAGCCAAGGAACTAGAGAAGCAAGTGAGGGAACTTATGGACAAGGGCTATGTTCGTGAGAGCTTTAGTCCATGTGCCGTTCCAGTCCTTTTGGTGCCAAAGAAGGATGGGACGTGGAGGATGTGCGTGGATTGTCGCGCGATCAACAACATAACGATCAAATACCGACATCCGATACAGAGGTTAGATGACATGCTTGATGAGCTTTCGGGTTCTAATTTCATTTCCAAGATTGATCTCAGGAGTGGATACCATCAAGTGCGAATGAGAGAAGGTGACGAATAGAAGACGACCTTCAAGACGAAGCAAGGCCTCTACGAATGGCTAGTTATGCCTTTCGGGCTAACTAACGCGCCAAGTACCTTCATGCGACTCATGAATGAGGTTCTTAGACCCTACATTTGTAAGTTTGCAGTGGTATATTCTCATTTATAGTCGAACTCTAGCCGAACATTTATCTCATTTAGAACAAATTCTTAAGACGCTTCAACGAGATGGTCTTTACGCCAACTTGAAGAAGTGCACATTTTGAGCTAATGAGCTTGTATTTTTAGGCTTTGTTGTGAGTTCACATGGACTTAGAGTGGACCAGGAGAAGGTCCAAGCCATCCAAGAATGGCCTACGCAAACGACCATTAGCCAAGTCCGAAGCTTTCACGGGTTGGCTAGCTTTTACCGACGGTTCGTGAAGGACTTCGGCACCCTTGCTGCACCTCTCACTGCCATCATAAGGAAAGACGTGGCATTCAAGTGGGGAGTAGCCCAGGAAGCGGCCTTCAAAGGTCTAAAGGATCGTTTGACTCATAATCCCGTTTTAACTTTACCTGATTTCTCTAAAACGTTTGAAATTGAGTGTGATGCCTCAGGTTTAGGGATCGGTGATGTGCTTACTCAAGGAGGCAAACATGTTGTTTACTTCAGTGAAAAACTAAGTGGAGCCACTCTCAACTATCCTACTTATGACAAGGAGCTCTACGCCTTGGTCCGAGAAATGGAGACGTGGCAGCATTACCTACTATCGAAGGAGTGTGTCATCCACACGGACCATGAGACTTTGAAGCATCTTAGGGGTCAAACTAACCCCAAGAGAAGACATGCTAAGTGGTTGTAGTTTATAGAGACGTTCCCCTATGTGATCAAGTACAAGAAGGGAAAAGATAATGTGGTGGCCGATGCCCTATCTCGGGATATGCGCTAATATCGACCATGGAAGCCAAGGTTCTTGGATTTGAAATGATTATTCCATTATATGAATATGATGTTGATTTTGCAGAGATATACAAGAACCATGGAAAGGGAGCCCACGCTTCTTACTATGTCCATGACGGTTATCTTTTTAAAGATAAACGCCTATGCATCCCGCAATGTTCGTTATGAGAGCTTATAGTCCGAGAAGCTCATGGAGGAGGCCTCATGGGTCATTTTGGCATTGGGAAGACTCTTGCCATGCTGAAGGAGCACTTCTTTTGGCCTCACCTTAAGAAGTCGGTCGAAACTTTCTGTGCAAGATGTATCACTTGCAAGAAAGCCAAGTCTCGGGTTCACCCGCACGGTTTGTATCTTCCTTTACCGATTCCTACTTTACCAAGGATTGATATTTCTATGGAGTTTGTGCTAGGTTTGCCTAAGATCAGACACAAGGACTCCATCTTTGTAGTGGTGGATCGGTTCTCGAAGATGGCACACTTCATTCCATGTGCCAAGACAAACGATGCTACACAAACGCAGACCTCTTTTTCAAAGAGATTGTCCGACTACATGGAGTACCTAGGACGATCGTCTCAGATCGCGACACCAAGTTCCTGAGCCACTTTTGGAGAACCCTCTGGAAGAAGCTAGGAACCAAGCTGCTCTTCTCCACGACCTGCCATCCACAAACCGATGGCCAAACTGAAGTCGTTAACCGTACACTTGGAACGTTGCTTCGAGCAACAATAGGGAGAAATCTTAAAACTTGGCTTGAAGCTCTACCTTTTGTCGATTTTGCTTATAATAGAGCTGTCCATAATGCTACTCATTTGTCTCCTTTTCAGGTCGTATATGGATTTAATCCACAGACGCCATTGGATCTTAAGCCTATACCTCAGACGGAGTTCTTAAACTTCGACGGAGCAAAGAAGGCCGCTGACGTGAAAAAGCTACACCAATTGGTCAAAGATCAGCTCGAACGAACCAATGCCCTACGTGTGAAGAATGCCAACAAGGGCATGAAGCACGTGTCTTTTGAAGTTGGAGAATGGGTGTGGTTGCACATGAGACTGGAGCGATTCCCGGACCAACGCAAATCGAAGCTATCGCCTCGCGGAGACGGCCCATTCAAAATCTTGGAGAAAATCAATGACAACGCCTACAAGCTCGAGCTTCCAGGTGAGCTTAAGGTGTCTGCTACATTCAATGTTTCTGACTTAGCTCGTTTTGATGCAGGTGATGATATTTTGGGGTCAAAACCTCATGAAGAGGGAGGGAGTGATGAGGACATTGAGTCAACGACCCAAGTCATACAAGCACCACTAGTACCAAGTGGACCAGTGACTAGAACCAGGAGCAGGGACATGGAAAAGAAGTTCAACATTTTCATGGACCAGCTCAGATCAGAAGATTTCTTCAAGATGGACACTAGTCCGCTAAGCCCGTTAGCGAGCAGTTATTGGGCCGATTCTTTCAAGCAGAATCCACTCATGATCCCGGACGATCCAGAAAGCAACCCACATATGGATTTGAAGCTCTTTGAGTCTACTTTCCAGAACACTAGAGATCAGCCCAAGACTCCTTACCATTCGGACCAGAACGTCCAAACACTAAAGACATATCGGCTAGATCCTTTGCTGGCCGATAACACTAAGTGGCCACTCATCAAGCCCAGGTTCGTGGCCCACTTATCTAAGGTCGATTTCACTTCACCAGAGACGACTTAGGCCCAAGGAAGGTCATTAGTTGGGTTTGTAAGTCGTTTGGTGCTCTTTTCCCAACCTTCGTTTTTATCCCACTAGGTTTTGCGAAGATGGGTTTTTACCGAGGCCAAACGGCTTGCAATATTATTGGCCCAATTAATGACTCTCTGTAAGCCCATTAAGACCAGCTACACGAGGCCTCACTTCTATTTCTCTTAGTCTTTTAATTATTTTGTAAACAGGCACAAAACCCTTGAAGTATCAAGAGACCGTCACCTCTCTTGTGGTTCTCATCGCCCCACCAGCACAATCCATCTTATCCCGTTGACAGAAGAGAGAGACCTTAGTCCAGCTTCTTCAACACCATCCTCTAGGCCCAAATTCTCGACCATCGACCTCCGGTTTGTGTGAGACGGGTTTGAGTCCGTATCAATCACTTTCATATTTTTTTGCAAGTGTTTTAACTCCATTTTCAAGGATTTTCAAGTAATTTTCATATTTTAGAGATTTGAAAGACGTTTCAGGTAACTCGGAATAAAAGAGTGCATTTCGGAATAAAAGTACAATTTTAAATAAACTTGGACCGTCAAGAAGTCTTACAGGCAATGGAGACCTTTTCACCGTCTCCTCATCACCAAATTTGAACACCACAAGGATGACACAACCAGCTTTCAAATGCAATTGTTTTGGAGACATTCCAACGGTTGGATCACAAAATATACCCAAAGCATTGAAGACGGATGAAGCTGTCTCAGAGGGGAATCTGCCGCGGCCAGAGGAGCTGGAGCAGCAGCCAAGTAACATTTTGTTGTGGCCATAGGAGCTCCACCGGCGGCCAAACACCACTTCGCCGTGGTTCGGAGCCACGCGCCCGCGGCCATCCCCCGTTTTGATCCCGAGATCCGTTTTAAAACTCGAGCTAATCCCGTCACTTATTAATAAAACCCTAAGCGTTTACAGACAAAAAAGAAGCTATATAAGCTCGTGTTAGGTCATTCTAAAGGGGCAGCTCGTTTTTAGACAGAAGAAAGAGGAGAAAAGGAGGTGACATCGTAGGAGAGAGAGAAGGCGCAAGGGGATCATCATTCGATCTCCGTCTTCACATGTGTTCTTGGTTCTTCACTTATTATCTCTTTCAATCTGCAATACTTTATTGCTTCTATGATGTTTTGCTACAATATGATTGAGTAGTTACCGAGTTGGGTTTAAAGGGATTTTTCAAATGGTATTTCATGGTTTAATTTGATGATGTATTTGATTTAGGGTTTCTAATCTTCTATGAGTTCTTCGTTTATTTTTATTCGTTAATGCATGATTCTTCGTTCCACTTAGAGTCTGATTATAGGTTGAATTGGATTCTCCAAAGTTTTTTCTAATTGCTTGAACTAGAATGAAACGAGCAACTTTGCTATAAGAGACGGAAGCTACTTATAGAGTATTGTGAACGATGACGAATCCTAAATGAAATAATGCGCTACCTCCTTCGCGGCCAGAGATGGAAGCTACTAGTCGAGTTGGTCGGTAACAGTTGGTTAGGATCTGATGAGGTCATCCGAACCGATACAGACTATAGCAAGGAGAAGACGCACAAGAATGATTATGTCATAGCCGATGTCAAAGAAGACACGATTGTCAATGCTTTAATCGTCTATGTGAAAGCGCATGGAAATGCTACCACGTCAAAGAGGAATTGGACCGTGCGTACGACAGTTGCTCCGACGCAACTATCGCTCAGCACCCATCAAATGGAAGAAGATGCATGTCTTGAAGAGCTCTGCCTCAAAAACAATGATTCAGGCCATGAAACTACTTGGACTAAATTCTTAGCTCAACCAGAGCACGCCTAAAAGTGGAATCAGTCCAATTGGATCCCAGATGAAGGAGTTATGCTATTTACAAATCAGGTGTCTCCCAATTTACCCGATTTGGAGATAGGTGCATTGATTGGAGGTTTCCGACCGAACCAGGAGGAATTAAGCTACACACCAACTTGGTCTGGAATCTTGATCCATCAGAGAAGAACCGACAATTGGATTCATCTCATTCCCGGTTCAGAATTGAGAGTTATCGTTTTTACAAATCGATGGATCTGCTTTGGACGCAATCCAGCGACAAGGCCAAAGATCGTACTACACAACCCAACTCAGGAACGATATATGCCCAGGACCACTTGGAGAATATTAATGGGCCTCTCATGGATCCAGCAAGCCAAAGATCCAACGAAATGCCCATCGGATCCACAAGTTACACCCAAATCTCTGAAACGGGTCCGCTTGGTGCCATATAAGGAAAGTTTCCCTCTCACTTGTTTATATAGAATGCAGCACTTTACATGGGAACCAGGAGATAATCTAGGAGCTATTCCACACGTCTCATGGTGCACCACACCTCACTTGATTAGGAGGATCAAGTTCGAACCCCACTTGCCTTATTTGTAGCCTTTTGACATCAATCACCAACGGCTCTTTCCTTTTCAATGCTGCTGCGTTTTGGACGTGATCTACACCATCCAGAATGTTCCAGAGAAGCTCACATATCCCCTCAAACCGTCTAGATACAAGGCGACATCACACCTTCCTCATTTTTCCGATTTGCTCATTATTGTCCAACGGCTAGTTTTTGATCATCTTTTGATTTGTTTCTTGTTCAGAATTTCGTGTAGAGCATTATATAAGCCCAGCTTAGCTTTCATTTGTAATTAACCATTCAGTCATAAAGTAATAAAGTATTTCGTTTCTTGTCAAAGTATTGTTCTTTGCGGGAGTTCCGTTCTTTTGAATATTGTGTGCGATTCACATATTCACTAGAGTCTCGGATTTAACTTATTTGTGGGATTCAAATAAATTGGTTCGATCACTTGATAGAGAGAGTCTATCATCATCAGATTAAGTGAGTCAATCAATCTCCCATCGTCCATCAAACAACTTAGACAAAGAGAGCCCTTCGGCCAGTTGTCTCGGTTCCATCGTCCCCATTTTCGCGTTCAAAACTTGTAAACTTTGATTAACTTGTGAAGATAAGATTGTGAGACTCAATCTTACATCATTGGTATCAGAGCTGAAAGCTCCTATCCCAGGTTGTTGATATATCATGGTTTTTACCCCGTTTAAGCCATGATATAAGTCTGTTTTATAGAGTCTTTCTACTATTTTGTAGTGTTTTAGAGTCTTTTACAGGTTTTAGCACGTTTGGGGCATAATTGGAGATATTGGAGCTTTCTGGAGCATTTTGGATCAAAGCAGAAGTTCATGTAGCTGAGTACCCGATTTGAAGCATCAGTGTCGATCTATACTGCCTAGTATCGGTCGATACTCATCGAAGCAGACACGACCCGCGAGTTTAATGAAGAGTTGAAGAATTGCAAAATTGCCCAGAAGTCTTTATTATTTACAAGAAGCCCCAAAATGTGATTTAGGTTATTTAATAGGATTTTACAGCCACTTTCATGGCTACGCTTTATTTTACTTTGGATTTGTGAGAGAGCTTTGAAGGGTGACAAGTCTGAAACTATGTTCGTCTGAGAGAAGATTTCGAACCCTCTTGTTACTCTTTCTTATTTTCTATTGAGTATTTATTCAAATATGTTTATTGCTTCAATTTTCATGTCTGAGTAGATCCACATTAGGTTTAGGGATTCTCATAAGGGATTTCTTTGAATGCTAGGTTGATTAGTTGTTTAGGGTTCATAATCTGAATTAGTTATTCGCCTTAGGTTGTTCTCAAAGCTAATTTTGGATTGATCACCTAGAACTTAGATTTTAGATTAATCGATTAGGCACGACAGTGCAATCGAGTAATCTGATAGAACGTAGGGTAAGCAAATTAATTATTCGCAAAGAGATTTAGTTTAATTGATTTGTGAACATATCAAACTTGATATTAAGGTTGATTTATTCTTAGGAATTTGCAAAGAGATTTGGGATTCTGAAGTTTAGATTTAGATAATTCTCGCAACGACAGTTGGTTAATTATACTTTCGTTATTTGAGTTCGAGAACCGTGCGTAACCTGAACACTGATTAGTTAGTTTATCTGAATTCATTGATTTCTTGAGAAATATCCCTGAACCTATCTTTCTCCCATCGAATTACAACTCGTTTACTGTTTATTACTTTTTGTTTCATCTGAATTGCTTAGCTTGATTCTCTTCTATATAATCTATTGTGTGTTTCCGTGAGTCCTTGTGTTCGACCCCTACTTTACTGCTTAGTACTTTTAGGGTATTAATTTGAGCATATCAAATTTGGCGCCGTTGCCGGGGACTCAATTCGCCAATAGATTTTAGTTTGAGAATTTCGCATAAGTTCGTCGGTATCGATCGATACTATCTAGTGTCGGTCGATACTAGTCGTTTTCTTTTTGTTGATATCGATCGACACCACCTAGTGTCGGTCGATACTCAACGTGTTTTTTGTTACTTACGCTTTTGACTTTTGATTTCACGTGTATACCCAATCGTGAAACCAGAAAGAATAAGAGCACTCAGCTAGTTGAACTGTCATTGGAGTAGCTAGCACTTTTGGAACGCACAAACAAAAGAGTAAAGAAGCCAGCCGAGATGAACAACAATCCATTGGTTTTGGTTCGAGATGAAGCTGGTGCTTACAGAGACCAAGAGGGTCAATTGTGCAATGCGAGAGGGCAACGTCTGGATGTTGAGGGGAACATCATTCCACCTGCTCCTGTTGTCGAGGAGATTGTCGCTGGGAACGTCGCTGGGAACGTTGTGGTTAATCGTGGTAGAACGATTGATGAGTACAACATGCCTGATCAGTTCTATGCCAATCGATCAACAATTCGTCCTCCTGCTTTTCAGAGGAATGACTTTGAGCTGAAACCTGCATACTACACTCTTGTGGGACAGCACCCTTTTCATGGTCTTTCCAGCGAACATCCCATGGACCATATTGAGAGGTTTGAGGATTTGGTCACTAGCATCAAGATCAATGGAGTATCCTATGATTACCTCTTCTGCAATCTCTTCCCATACTCTCTTGGTGGAGATGCGACTTACTGGCGGAAGCAGTTACCTCCTAGATCACTGACTACTTGGGAAGAGACTAAGACTGCCTTCCTGAACAACTTCTATGATGATGCACGATCCGAGGATCTGAGGAACAAGATCTCCCAGTTTTCTTAATGACCTACTGAGGCGTTCAAGGATGCTTGGACGAGATTCAGATCATACCAGAGAGATTGCCCACATCACGGGTACTCTGATGTTCAGCTGATGGGTTTCTTCTTCAGAGGGATTGAGTGGAGGTATTAGATGGCTTTGGATGCTTCGAGCAATGGGACTTTCAATACCAAGTATCCAGATGATGCTTATGTGCTTATTGAGAATTTGGCGTCTAGCAATAGCACCAAAAATGCAGACTTTGAGCGAAAGAGACAGAATGGGAACACGGATGGATCGCAGATTGCTGAAGTTCAAGCCAAGCTAGATTTTCTGATCGGGAAGTCAAAGAAAACTGTACACTTTGCTGATGGAGTCGATAATATTGATGAAGATGAAGTGGAGGATGTTACGTTGGTGGTTCTGGTTTTCAAGGTCAGCGGTTTGGGTACAACAACAGCTACAACTTCAACAACAACACTCAGCAAGGTGGGTACAAGTTTGAGGGAAACCAATCTGGCTTTGGAGCAAAACAGTTTGCTCAGAAACCACTCCAGAGCAGCGATTTCACTCGCGCTTATGGGAACTCTTCGTACCAACCCATCTCTCCAAAGTCCACATAGAGTAAGATGGAATCCATGCTTGAACAGATCCTTCAGGGACAACAGAAGTTGCAAGGGGATTTCAATGGGAAGATTGACTCTCTGTACACTGATCTGAATGGGAAAATTGAAGCTATCAATCTTTCTCAGAGGAAGCTGGAAACTCAGGTTTCTCAGACAACAACAACTGTGAAGAGGCATGAAGGTTTTCTTCCAGGGAGAACTGAAAATCCAAGAGCACACATAAACGCCATCACCTTGAGGAGTGGAAAAGAGGTGATTATAGGAGTGAAGAACAGCCCAATCTCAGAGAATTTCGTCGATCCTGCTGAAGATGATGATGGGGATTCTGAAAATCCTCGTGTATCGATCGATACCAGCCAGTGTCGATCGATACCAGCCCAGACACCTGCACGACGGGATCCAAAATCTCGTGTATCGATCGATACTCCTTCTGTATCGGTCGATACTAAGGCACAGGTCGAGAAAGAACTAGATATTGTCAAGGAAAGGGTATACAAACCCAAAATACCTTATCCTATGCCTCCTAAGATGACAAAAAGGAATGGGAGGACGCCAGATGCAAAGCTATGTTGGATAAATTGGTTGTGGAGCTTCCTTTTGTTGATGCTATTAAGACTTCTCCAGCTTTCAGAAGGTATGTGAAGAAGATGGTGTCTAGCAATGTGAACCTTGAGGAAGGTGTCATGATGATTACAGCTGAGTGCAGTGCGATTCTACTCAACAAAATTCTCAAGAAACTACCAGACCTAGGGAGTTTTGTTTTGGATTGCACTATTTTCACAAAGAGATTCAAGCGTTCTCTCTGCGATATTGGGTCGAGTGTGAACCTCATGCAACACTCCGTTGCTAAGCGAATGGGGATGACATATTTTCAATCTACAAGGATTTCGCTGGTACTTGCTGATCGCTCAGTGCGACTTCCAGAGGGACTACTCGAAGATGTCCCAATCAAGATTGGGAACTGCTTAATCCCAACAGATTTCATCGTTTTGAAGTACGATGCTGAGCCTAAGGATCCTCTTATCCTGGGCAGACCATTCCTTGCAACTGCTGGAGCCTTGATCGATTGCAAGAATGGACAAATAGCTCTCAACATTGGTGATATGGTAATGTCCTTTAACATGAAAAAGATGATGAAGCGACCAACCATCGATGGACAGACGTTCTATGTGGACACCTTTAGTGACATAGCGGAGGAGTACTTCCTAGAGATGCACCCTGAAGACCCACTGGAGAGAGTACTCATGTACTCTGATGTGTCAAAGGAGTTGCTGGGAGATGTAGATGCTGGATACGCCAAGAAGATCGATACCAGGCGTGTGCGTTAGAGGAGTTGGCCGAAACTCCTAAGAACGCTGGTGGGCTTGGTGATTGGAGTGAGGAGAAAGCTCCTAAGATTGAACTCAAGCCACTTCCAGCCTCATTGAGGTATGCTTTTCTTGGTCCTAATTCCACATACCCTGTGATTGTCAATACTTCTTTGAACAACGCAGAGATTACCTTACTGCTGAGCAAGCTGCGCAAGTATCGCAAAGCTCTTGGCTATTCTCTAGATGATATTTCAGGTATAGCACCAGACTTGTGCACACATCGTATTCACCTAGAGGATGATTCAAAGTCTTCGATTGAGTGCCAGAGGAGGCTAAATCCGAACCTGAAGGAAGTGGTCAGGAAGGAAGTAATGAAGCTGTTGGAAGCATGGATTATCTACGCCATCTCAGATAGTTCTTGGGTTAGTCTAGTTCACGTTGTGCCTAAGAAAGGAGGTATAACTGTGGTGAAGAACGAGAAGGATGAGGTGATCCCTACAAGGACAATCACTGGTCACAGGATGTATATTGACTATAGGAAGCTGAACGCGGCTACAAGGAAGGATCACTTCCCATTGCCATTCATCGACCAGATTCACTTTTTATCTCTTTTTTACTCTTTTTATCTCTCTTTTCTCTCTAGAACAAGACCTTGTCTTTTTAGGGTTCTTGGTTTTTTCCCAAGGATTCTTTTGTTTTATGCAAATTTGAGTTCATATCTTTTCATCTTTAACTAATCTTTCATATTCCTATTCCCTAATCATGATTAAAATCACCTCTTTCACAAGATTTGGTGTGTTATTTATGATTAGTGAGTAGTTCTTTTTAGAGCTCGTGAATGAGGTAGATTAGGGGAATTTCGTGGTATATCTTGATATCTAGGACTTAGTTTACATCTTCCTTCTCTTATTTGGTGTTCATAATTCTAGATTAGGCTAGATATAGTTAATCTAGACCATAGGGAATTTCATGCACACAAGGTGTTCGATGAAATTCCCCAAAGAACCAAATAAGGGATTTTGCTTTCTTAGCCTATGAGAGTAGTTGTCTAAGGAGCATTAGGGCCATAGGAACCTATATTTATTGCTTGTTAATCATCCTATCACAAACGATGGGTTGTTCTTGATTTGGTGATAAACAAAGTGATTAAGACCATGAGAGTGGCTTAATCTTGTTTAAGTGTTCTAGGCTAAGGGAATAGCTTGTTTGTGTGAAATGACTTCTAGATAGATCATGGAAGGATCCAAAATCAATAACCTCATCCAAGTGTTTGCCTTTATCTTCTTGCTAAACACGTTTTTGTGCTGTGTTACTTGCTTACTTGCTTTCAATTTGAATTATTTAGGTTGTTTAGAAACCAAAAACCTCTCTTGTTAGCTTAACTCATTTAGTTGTATGCATTCCTTGTGCTTGAAACTCTACCCATTGGATTCGATCCTCTTATGCTACATAGGCATTATGAGTAATTGATACACGGCAAAATCCTTGTATCAATTTGGCGTCGTTGCCAATTGGGTTTAGCTTTCAACATTAGGAATTTACTTCTTTGTGAGTTAAGCCTTTTTCTTTCTTTTGTTTACTAATCTGTCTTTCTAGCTCTCTCTTGTAGGTGCATGAACTTGTGTTCAAAAGGCAACAACAATCTTGTCGAGCCAAGAGACGACATCAACCTTCTACACCACGGTCTTAGAGCAACAAGAGAGAGGGAACGGGTTGTAAACATTCCTAGGCTCGGTATGGAGAACGTGCAAGAGCATCAAGCTCGAGAGCATGGTTACGGTGGCAGTGGAAACCACAACCCACCCGCTCGTAATGGTCCTAACATAGTTGGAGCGGGTGATGCGGCCAATGCTCATGTCAACCGCCAAGGCATTCGAGCACCACCGGTTGAGACCAATGACTTTGAGGTCAAAGCTAGCTTCATCAACATGGTACAAAGCAACAAATTTCATGGCTTGGCGGTGGAGGATCCACTTGATCACTTGGATCACTTTGACCGGATTTGTGGCTTGACAAAGATGAATGGAGTCTCGGAGGATAGCTTTAAGCTAAGGTTGTTTCCATTCTCTTTTGGAGACAAGGCAAGACAATGGGAAAAGAACCTTTCCCACGGTTCCATCACTTCATGGGACCAATGCAAGACATCATTTCTTGCCAAGTTCTTCTCTCCCTCTAGAACGGCTAAGCTAAGGAATGAGATCTCAAGCTTCATTCAACGTGCAAATGAGAGCTTCAATGAATCATGGGAGCGGTTTAGGGGCTATACATCGCAATGCCCTCATCATGGATTCTCGGATGCTTCCCTCTTGAGCACACTCTACCGCGGAGCACTTCCTAAGATCCGTATGTTGCTTGATACCGCTTCTAATGGAAACTTCTTAGGCAAATATGTGAATAAAGCAATGGAGTTGGTTGAGAACCTTGCTTTGAGTGATTGTACATATGGTGATGAGTATGACCGGTATAGAAGAACCACAAGTGACTTCGAGGAGCAACAACGAACCAAAGCCATGATGGCTCTCAATGAGAAGTTGGATAATCAATCTTCCATGATGGACAACCTTCTCAATGCTTCCAAAAAATCGATTCACTTTGCTGGTAATTTTGAGGGAAATCAAAGGTCCCATGAGGAAATGGTGGATTTGAGCAACCAAGAGGAAGTGCATTATATTGGAAACAATGGTGGCTATCAAAGAGGTTTCAACAACAACTATGGTAACCAAGGTGAAGCCCCCATTAATCACCAACAAAGCTTTGCTTCCAAGAACAACTTTCAAGGGAACCAAGGAGGTTTTCAACAAAGTTTTGTCCCTTAAACTCAAGGCAACAACTCCATGCCTCAACACCTTGATATGAAGAACATGCTTCAACAAATTCTACAAGGCCAAGCTAGTGGAGCACAAGATATGAGCAAGAAGATGGAGGAAATAAATACCAAAGTAGCTTGCTCATACAATGATGTCCACAAGAAGCTTGAGGCATTCAGTTCAAAAGTTCAACATTTGGAGACCAAGGGGGCCAATGGAGACAAAGTGCAACAAAGCTCTTCAAATGGGAAAGCAATACAATCCTCAAAGGAGTATTGCAATGCCATCTCCTCATATGACCCACGTCCCATTGAAGATCATGAAGCCACCACTAACGAGATTGAGCTTCTACTTTACAGTTTACATGTTGAACACCTTCCCCCTAGAGACGTTCCCTTGAAGCGCCATGTTGACATTGAGGAACAAGGTGAGGGAGTGACCCTTGAGAAGGATGAGAACGTGACCTTGGTTGAAGACAAGGGTAGTGTTGATTGCAAAGATTCACCAAGCACAACTAGGATCGAGCCTAAGTCTCTCCCCAAGCTTGGTAATCCCGGTAAGTTCTCTATAGCATGCTCTCTTGGAGATTTGGAGATTGAGGATGCTTTATGTGACTCCGGTTCAAATGTGAACGTGATGTCCCGTGAGATGCTAAAGAGTATAGTGGTACGAAACCTCACTCACCACCCATCACCCATCACTTTCGGAGACGCCTCTTCACGGAAACCGCTTGGCCTTCTTGAAGATTATCCGCTTAAAGTGGGGAATTGCATAGTGCCAAAGAATTTCGTTGTTTTGGAAATTAAGAAGACCAACAAGCTCCCACTTCTACTTGGAACCCCATTCCTACTTACTACCGGTGCTAGAATGGATTTCAAAGATCAAAGGGTAGTTCTCTTGAATGTGGATGACAAGGTATATTACCCAATGAGGACTTCTTCCAACAAGCTTTGTTGTACAATTACTATTGAATTCGATGAGCTTCGAGATGATTGATGAAGCTCCACCCCCAAAGGTCTATGAAGAGAAAGAGGAATCAAGTGAGAAGACGGTTTTGGGTTATGGTAATGGTGAGGAAGTTTTGGAAATTGATATAGCTTGCTTGGAATCTCCTCCTCTCACCACAATAGAGGACGTGAGTGAGACTAAAAAGAATCAAGAGAAGGGTGAAGGCACTAAAGCCAAAATGAAGAAACAAGACAAGCATCACCCTTTTGCCTTTGCTAAGAATGAACCAAGCAAGCTTTATGGGTCTAGGTCCGAGCCAAGCCAAGCTTCTATGATGATTCTCACTCCCTGTAAGTAGAAGGATGGAGTGATTGAGTACAAGATCAAGGGCAAAGGTCGGTCCAATCCCTTTGCCTCGGTGAAAGCAATCCTCACGCCCGAGTTTAAGGAAAAAGGGGAAGCCGGTCTTGAAGAGGTCATGAGCAAAGTCCTCAAACTTGAACTCAAAGATCCACCTTGGAGTGTTCACACTCTCATCTCACCCGCCTAAAAAGGGTAACCAAAGTCAAACTTAGTGACTTTAAACAAAGTGCTCTTGGGAGACACCCCAAGCTTATCATGTACATACTTTCTTTTTATGTCTCTCTATATTTTCTTGTCCTTTTTGATGGGTTTGCTTAGTGTGCATAGGTTCTTGATGGTCTAATGGTCATGGACTTAAGGACAAAGGTGGTAGAATTGCGGTGATCACCCTCGTTCCCTCCATTCATTTCCAAGGTAATACTCCAAACTTTGTGAATAGCGTTTATAATCATATCTTCTTCTCTATTTCATGTATTGTTTAGCTCTATCTTAAGCTTCTATTACACAAGGGGCTGTGTAATTTAAGTTTGGGGGAGGGTCTATGTGTGATATGCTCAAATTAATACCCTAAAAAGTACTAAAGCAAATGTTGTAGTATATGTAGGGGTCGAACACAAGAACTCAGAATATCACACAATAGATTAAATAGATTCGAATTAAGCTAAACCAAAATATGTAATTGAAAGCAATACGTAAATTAAACAGATGTAAGTTCAATTGGGAGAAAGATAGGTTCAGGGTATTTCTCAGGAAATCAATGAATGCAGATAAACTAACTAGTCAGGATTCATATTTAGCGCGGTTCTTGAACTCAAATCACTAAAGTATAATTAACCAACTCTCGTTGCGAGAATTATCTAAGTCTAAATCCTAGAATTCCAAATCTCTTTGCGAATCCTAAAGTCTAAACCAGCTTTTAGTTCAAGTTTGATTTGTTCACAAAACAATTAAACCAAATCTCTTTGCGAATAGTTATTTTGCTCACCCTTGGTTCTATCAGGTAATTAATCGCACTCTCGTGCCTAATCAATTATCCTAATATCTAAGTTCTAGGTAGCTAATCTAGAGCAAGCTTTGAACACAACCTAAGGTGAAGAACTAATTCAGATTGTGAATCCTAATAAACTAATCAACCTAGAAATTAGAGAAAACCCTTATGAGAACCCTAAACCTAAAGTGGATATACTCAGACATGGAGAATGAAAACAACATGATTGAATAGATCATCAACGAAATCAAGAAGAAACAAGAGTTCAGAGTTGTCTCTCCAAAAACTAGAGTAAAATCAAGAGTATAATAAAACTTAGAATGAAGCATAGCCATCAAAGTTGCTGAAAAACCTAATTATAATCATAAACTACGTTATGGGGTTATTGTAATAATCAAAGACTTATGTGCTATTTTGCAATTCTTCAATTCTTCATTTAAGTCGCGACTCGTGTCTGCTTAGGAGAGTATCGACTGATACTCTTCAGTATCGATCGATACCGATGCTTCAAATCGGGTACTCAGCTATACGAACGTCTGCTTTTCTCCAAAATGCTTCAGAAAGCTCCAATATCTCCAATTATGCTCCAAACGTGCCAAAACCTGTAGAAGATTCTAAACCACTACAAAATAGTAGAAAGACTCTATAAAACGGACTTATATCATGGCTTAAACGGGGTAAAAAACATGATATATCAACTCCCCCAGACTTAGCCTTTGCTTGCCCTCAACAAATAGAAGACTAAACCAAAGAAAGAGGTTTGAAAACATTGCAATGACCATTTTCCTTAATGCTCCACGTATCACATAACCAGTTTCAAATCTAACCACCATGTACTTCTCCGTAGATATTCGTAGCTTCCCAGACTACACACATTATTTCACAGCATCGTTCAATCAAGCCTTCCTCCCCAGTTTCATTGCTGTGATTAATGCCAAGAACCTTCTAGATTCTTTCCCATACAATATCATGACAAGGAACCATCCAATTTCACACTTTCTGGTATTATTTTCTCTCCCCCAGACTTATTTCTTATTATATTCTTGCATATGCTTAATAAGGTTCGAGACGCGAGTATTGATGGTGTTTAACACCGAATACCCGGTTCTTCCCTTAAAAAGTAATCAAAGGTGTAGGCGAATAATGGTATCACAGAAAATTTTCTTAACCTCGCTTCCACCTTTGTGTGATCATCTCTTCTGAAGTAGAATACTGGGATCGCTGGAAATTTTCCTAACCCTCTACTCAGAAAAAAATCATTTCATCTTTTAATTCATCTTATTAACTTGTAACAGGGAGAGAAATACCATTATTTTAAACACGTGGGTTCTTTTGTCAGATACGAATGAGGAATCAAGCTCTAAAGGACATCAGTCACATTGATGAAGTGCAAAAATTTGGCTCAGACTTTAAAGAACTTTGCTGGAAACATGAGTGTCTTCTAGTTAACTGGTCGGCCTTTGGATTTTTATTAGTCGATATATAACTGATTCTGTAACAATAGTCACTTAGAAGCAAGGTCAGATCAATAGATTCAAGAAAAAGATCACAGTCTCAAACACAGTTTTGACTCAATAAAACAACGAATGACGCAACAACGACTGACTCTAAGAACAACTACAACAAAGTCAGCGACTACCTCCCCCAGACTTGAACAATACTGTCCCTAGTGTTATATAGCCTAGAGTTGGTGAAAGAAAACAAATGAACCAAGTGGATTGTGAAAAATCAAAAATCTTACCCGTGAAGGTGATGAGTGTCGATCGATACAGACTGGTATCGATCGATACAAGTCGTATGTCGACACACTGATTTCAAATTTGTGGCATCGACTTGCTTAACCCAGGGAAAGTGATACAAAGTGTTAGAAGTTAGCACTGTTAGGAACACTCAAAAACAGGTTAATAGCAACAAGATGATCAAGCATAAATCCATAAGTTCAAATGCAAAAAATAAAGCTGACATAAGTTTAACACAAACGAAAAATAAAAAGAAGAAAAGAAAAAAAAACGTGAAAACAGAAGAAGACTAAACATCTGTCGCCTCGGAATTATCATCAGCATCAGGATCACCAACAGGAGAAGGATTAACCGGAATCTGTGAGGTTCCATGCTGAGATGGAGGAGCAGCATCCGTGTCAGTCATGCAGCGGCAACGAGAAATAGCAGCCCATATGCTCCTCATACTCTCTATCATCACCTTCTGAAAGGCGGCTGTCTCCATCGGAAGTTCCGAATCAGAAGGAAATGATGGTGCAGGGATGGAAGAAGTCACTGCTTGCGAACGCTGGGCTCGTCCCCCCAGGCGTGAAGTAGATGGAATATCAGCAGCAGCAGGTGCAGACGCAGGAGCTCGTCGTCTATTCGCAGGTTCTCGAATCAACAGGTGTGGAGGAGGCTCGAAACGAAGCTGAGAAGGATCCTCGAGAATGTCTGTCAGCTCGTCGTTAGGGAGCGACACCAGAAAATCTCCAGCATATGTAGTGAAGAACCAACACCTCTCGGGCTTCAACCACTTAAGGTTCTTCAGATGGCTCTCATCCATAAACTGACGCGCAGTGACTATCGAGCAGCTCGTAGTACGGATCCCGAGGTGCTGGAAGATAGGAGTGAGGAGGCTACCAACTGTCTATGTCTTCGTGCTCGTGCATGTGAATGGTTTGGTCTTCAAAGAGACAAAATGATGCACAAATACAGCGCCAAGGTTGACCTCTGTAAGCTCAGGCCATGCGAAATCCTCCTCAGGAATAATGTCTCTGATAGCCAGACACAAAAGTAGAAGCTCGGACACCCTCATCTTGTTCGGTTCCATCTTCCACAAGAGAGTGGTGCTCAGGATCCTAACCAAACAGCGCAGGACCGGGTGTCATATATCCATCTGAGTGGACTCCTTAGAGTAATAAGCACCATTCCCGAAATGCTCTCTACATGTTAGGATGCTGTGCGGGAAGAGCAACCCTCCTGCAGCCCCGCGTAAACCTGTAGATGTCACAGAGATCAGGGAGTGGTAACCTGTACCTCACTCCACAAGCCATGAAAGTCAGAGTACCGTCCTGTGCATCCCGGAGAACCTCGTCCTGGTAGTAAACGCGAACTGTCGCCATGAACTGACGAACCAAGTTCGAGTAAAGATCATACTGCTGAGTGGCCATCTGGCCAAGACTAATCTTCCCAAGTAAACGGGCCAGCTCTGTGTCAAGGCCCAAGCGACGCATGGAGACCCCGTCAACAAACCGAGTAGGTTCTATAACAACTTTCAACCACGCGTTGTAGTGCAGCGTGTCATAATCATCTCATTCCTCCAAGATGGGTCTGTAGGTGCAGTCATCACCCTGCGCAATCTCCTTCTCCGTCTCGTTCCAATCGCTATGACAAGGGATCCTGGCTTTCTCGTTCAGCTCAGGCCAAGGACCTCTGCGTGGGGGGTTACAGGTTCATCAGGAGCAGATGGATTAGAGCTCGATGCGTCTGTAGTCATGGCTCTCTTTGGCCTAGATGCCATCTGCAAACAAGACAGAAAGACATAGCATAAATCCAACACCTATCAGCAAATCACAGCAAATTCTCATCAGCAGACATAAATGGTGTCGATCGATACCAGAGGGTATCGATCGACACCATAGCCATTTCCAGTTCATCAAATTCTCAAAATCCAAATTATCCAAGAGTCAAAATTAAAGGCAATTGAATGTAAAGCAAGGTGCGAAACTTCTCTAGAGCATCTTAGCAAATGACCATTGTCAAGAAAAACAAGTGCTAAGGAGTAGAATCTCACAAACCTCAAACCTAAAAATCGGACTGAAAAGTTGGAATTTTGAATATATACCTTTGCTGATTGAAGAGACAAATGCTAGAAAGATATAGATGATGAAAATCCAATGAATCTAGGCACTTAAATCACCAAAATCGGTGAAGAAACGAGAGAGATGCGACTTGAGAGGAAGAAGGAGGCGGTATCGGTCGATGGAGAAGAAAGAAGAGAAAGAAAAACCCGAGGGTTTTAAAAGGAAACTTACCTGCCCGCACGGTGTCGATCGACACCTCATAGTATCGGTCGACACTTGTTGGCCAATTTCTGCTCTTTTTTCGACTGTGGTATCGATCGACACGGACTGGTGTCGATCGACAATACTCTTCTGAATCTGCTTCACGTGAAAACACAAGACATAAAAATAAAAAATAAAAAACGTATGTACAGACTCACCTGTGGGTTGCCTCCCACCAAGCGCTTGTTTTACGTCACAAGCTTGACTTTACGAACGGTCAGTCAGGGGAAGATTGAGAACTTAGTCCAATGCAAGTTCTACAACTAGACACTTCCAGCTTCAGAGTTCTGCTCAACATGCTCTCCACAACTTCCTATCCTTTCTCTTTCAGCTCCGAAGTAAGAATGACTCTAGCCTTAGAGAATGGTTTTGAGGTTCCTTTGCACTTCTCCTTGTATTCAATCGAATCCCCATCACACTTCTGAGGGATTAAAGTCATTGAAGCAGCACCCTTCACTCCTTTGCTCTTCACCTTCTTCTTTGCCTTACGTTTTTTGACGTCTTTCTCGGTGATGACAGAAGGACTATCTAGAAGGTCTATGACAGTTGGCTCGTCAAGAGGCTCGTTCAAGAGATCAATTACCAACGTCTCTCCTGTAACAATGGTGATGCAAGAGATATGTGTGGGAGTTCCTCTAGTAGGGATGGCTTTGGAGTACACCACCTTGTCAATGTATGAGAACGAGATTCTCTTGCTGGGTGTGTCCATAATGGCACTGACCATAGCCATGAACGGTCTTCCAGTAACCAAATGCGTACGAGATTTTGAACTCATCTCCACAACCTAAAAATCAGTAGGAACCAGGCAATCTCCTACGTTAACCAGCAAATCAGGGATTGTACCATATGGAAGTGAGGTGGAACAATTCGCGAATGTGATAGAGCTCTTGGAAGGTCGAATATCAGCTCCCAATCTCTCTGCAATTGCCCTTGACATGACGTTGACGCTAGCCCCCGAGTCAACAAGAGACTCTTTGAATTCAACTCCAGAGATAGAGCATGGAACTGAGAATATCCCTGGGTTTTCCCTCTTGGTCAACTGCCTTAGCGGTAGTAAATTGCTTCTTGCCTTGATAAAGAGTACTTCGATCTCTTCCAGAGTATCTCTGCAATCTTGGAAGTGACTCAGCAGAGGGCGGTACTCTAGAGCTTCTTCAAAAGTCATTGTGTGGGGAATCCTTCGTACCATCTTCTCAAAGCTAAGCAGCTGCTTTGGAGAAATGGGGTCTCTGAGGTGTTTGGGTGGCATGGGGTATGGCGCCTTGGGTTTGTAAACCCGTTCTGCACTCAACTCGGGTTTCGTTATAGCAACTGAACTGGTATCGACCGACACAGGGGTGGTGTCGATCGATGCTCTCGTTCTGATATCGTCCTTGGTAGAACTTTGGACGTGTGTCGATCGATACAAGGGGGTATCGGTCGACACAGAGATGGTGTCCGAAATGTCATCGTCATCCTTGGTATGATGGACGAAAATCTATGCAGTTGAGCTCTTTTGCACTCCTGTGTGTACCTCTTTTCCACTCCTCGAGGGGATAGCAGTGACGTATTCGTTCTGTGAATGAACCATCAGTCCCTTGACAGTTGCTGCAGTCCGAGCTACCTAAATTTCCAGCATCTTCTGCTGAATATTAATAGCGTCGATCCTTCCACTCAGATCATTGTACAGGACATCAATATTCCCATTGAATTCCACAATTAGCTCATGTTGTCCTTGAATAAGCTGTTCAAACATAGATTCAATCTTGCTCTCAGATGTTCTGGGTGGTGTGGGTGGTCGTTGATACCTTTGATCCTAAGATCCAACTCCATCAATGTAGTTAACATATTCCACTTCATCCTTTTCAGCAAGATGAACGGCCTTCTGCTGCTTGCCCATGCACTAAATCCAGCTTCGCATGCACTTTAGCAATCTGCGATCCAACAAAATCTCCGTGCAGCCTTTTTCGCTTGAGATCATCACCCTTGACGCTATTGCTAGATGCCAAGTTCTCAATAAGCACATAAGCATCGTCGGAATACCTGGTGTTAAAATTTCCATTGCTCGCATCATCCAGGGTCATCTGGTACCTCCAATCAATCCCTCTGAAGAAAATACATAGCAGCTGAACCTTAGTGAGCCCATGATGTGGACAATCCCTCTGATATGATCTAAATCGCACCCAAGCAGCCTTGAGTGCCTCTATCGGTCCTTGAGAAAACTGAGAGATCTTGTTCCTGAGCTCCTCGGATCTCGCATCATCGTAGAAGTTGTTTAGGAAAGCAGTCTTACTCTCTTCCCAAGTAGTCAGTGATCCAGGTGGTAACTGCTTCAGCCTGTAAGTCGCATCTCCACCAAGAGAGTATGGGAAGAGCTTGCAGAAAAGGTAATCATAGGACACTCCATTGCTCTTGACGCTAGTGACCAAGTCCTCAACCCTCTCTATGTGATCCATCGGGTGTTCATGAGAAAGACCATGAAAAGGATGCTGACCCACAAGAGTGTAGTATGCAGGTTTCAGGTCAAAGTCATTCCTCTGAAAAGCAGGAGGGCGAATCGCTGATCGATTGGCATAGAACTGACCAGGCCTGTTATACTCACCATTCATTCTACCATGCTCAACCGCAGCATTCCCAACATTCACAACAGCTGCAGGGACAATGATGTTTCCAGCTTCATCAAGTCGCTGCCCTCTCTCATTGCACAATTGACCCTCTTGGTCTCTCAAAGCTCCAGCAGCATCCTGAATCAAAATCATTGTATTCTTCATCTCTGCTTGCCTTTTTGATTTTTTGTTTGTACGTTCCAACAGTGCTAGCTGCTCGTTTGACAGGTCAACTAGCGGAGTGTTCTTGTTCCTTCTGGTTTCACGAATAGGCATGCACCTGAAACACAAAAGTCAAGAACATAAGTAACCAAAATTCACGACGGGTATCGACCGATACCACTAGGGTGTCGATCGATACTCAACGATTTAGACAAAATTCTAAGCTAAAATCTAATGGCGAAATTGAGTCCCCGGCAATGGCGCCAAATTTTATATGCTCAAATTAATGCCCTAAAAGTACTAAAGCAGTTGCTGAAGTATATGTAGGGGTCAAACACAAGAACTGATACGCACTCAAACCCGTCTCACACGAACCGGTGGTCGATGGTCGAGAATTTGGGCCGAGAGGATGGTGTTGAAGAAGCTGGACTAAGGTCTCTATCTTCTGTCAACGGGATAAGATGGATTGTGCTGGTGGGGCGATGAGAACCACAAGAGAGGCGACAGTCTCTTGATAATTCAAGGGTTTTTCCCTAAGGATCGGACTCACTCACGACCTAGAGAGAAGAAACGTTTTTGTGAAGAACAAAAACTTGGGAATAAAATTCTTAATGTCAGCGTAACTGAGAAAGGACAAATCCTTAGAGTTTTTAAAGAAAGCACATGCCCATAAGAAAAGAAATAAATCGAAAAAGAAATAACAAGATGGGTCCTTAACAATTTAGGCCCGTTTACAAAATTATTAAAAGACTAAGAGAAATAGAAGTGAGGCCTCGTGTAGCTGGTCTTCATGGGCTTACAGGGAGTCATTAATTGGGCCAATAGTATTGCAAGCCGTTTGGCCTTGGTAAAAACCCATCTTCGCAAAACCCAATGGGATAAAAACGAAGGTTGGGAAAAGAGCACCAAACGACTTACAAACCCAACTAATGACCTTCCTTGGGCCTAAGTCGTCTCTTGTGAAGTGAAATCGACCTTAGATAAGTGGGCCACGAACCTGGGCTTGATGAGTGGCCACTTAGTGTTATCGGCAAGCAAAGGATCCAACCGATATGTCTTCAGTGTTTGGACGTTCTGGTCCGAATGGTAAGGAGTCTTGGGCTGATCTATAGTGTTCTGGAAACTAGACTCAAAGAGCTTCAAATCCATATGTGGATCGCCTTCTGGATCATCCGTGATCATAAGTGGATCCTGCTTGAAATAATTGGCCCAATAACTGCTCGCTAACGGGCTTAGCGGACTAGTGTCCGTCTTGAAGAAACCTTCTGATCTGAGCTGGTCCATGAACATGTTGAACTTCTTTTCCATGTCCCTGCTCCTGGTTCTAGTCACTGGTCCACTTGGTACTAGTGGTGCTTGTATGACTTGGGTCGTTGACTCGATGTCCTCATCACTCCCTCCCTCTTCTTGAGGTTTTGACCCCAAAACATCATCACCTACATCAAAACTAGCTAAGTCAGAAACATTGAATGTAGCAGACACCTTAAGCTCACATGGGAGCTCGAGCTTGTAGGCGTTGTCATTGATTTTCTCCAAGATTTTGAATGGGCCGTCTCCGCGAGGCGATAGCTTCGATTTGCGTTGGTCCGGGAATCGCTCCGGTCTCATGTGCAACCACACCCATTCTCTAACTTCAAAAGACACGTGCTTCCTGCCCTTGTTGGCATTCTTCACACATAGGGCATTGGTTCATTCGAGCTGATCTTTGACCGATTGGTGTAGGTTTTTCACGTCTGCGGCCTTCTTGGCTCCGTCGAAGTTTAAGAACTCCATTTGAGGTAGAGGCTTAAGATCCAATGGCGTCTGTGGATTAAATCCATATAAGACCTGAAAAAGACACAAACTAGTAGCACTATGGACAATTCTATTATATGCAAACTCGACAAAAGATAGAGCTTCAAGCCAAGTTTTAAGATTTCTCCCTATTGTTGCTCGAAGCAACGTTCCAAGTGTACGGTTAACGACTTCAGTTTGGCCATCGGTTTGTGGATGGCAGGTCGTGGAGAAGAGCAGCTTGGTTCCTAGCTTCTTCCAGAGGGTTCTCCAAAAGTGGCTCAGGAACTTGGTGTCGCGATCTGAGACGATCGTCCTAGGTACTCCATGTAGTCGGACAATCTCTTTGAAAAAGGGGTCCGCCCGGTATGTGTAGCATCGTTTGTCTTGGTACATGGAATGAAGTGTGCCATCTTCGAGAACTGATCCACCACGACAAAGATGGAGTCCTTGTGTCTGATCTTGGGCAAACCTAGCACAAAGTTCATAGAAATATCAATCCATGGTAAAGTAGGAATCGGTAAAGGAAGATACAAACCGTGCGGGTGAACCCGAGACTTGGCTTTCTTGCAAGTGATACATCTTGCACAGAAAGTTTCGACCGACTTCTTAAGGTGTGTCCAAAAGAAGTGCTCCTTCAGCATGGCAAGAGTCTTCTCAACGCCAAAATGACCCATGAGGCCTCCTCCATGAGCTTCTCGGACTATAAGCTCTCGTAACGAACATTACGGGATGCATAGGCGTTTATCTTTAAAAAGATTACCGTCATGGACATAGTAAGAAGCGTGGGCTCCCTTTCCATGGTTCTTGTATATCTCTGCAAAATCAACATCAGATTCATATAATGGAATAATCATTTCAAATCCAAGAACCTTGGCTTCCATGGTCGATATTAGCGCATATCTCCGAGATAGGGCATCGGCCACCACATTATCTTTTCCCTTCTTGTACTTGATCACATAGGGGAACGTCTCTATAAACTCCAGCCACTTAGCATGTCTTCTCTTGAGGTTAGTCTGACCCCTAAGATGCTTCAAAGTCTCATGGTCCGTGTGGATGACAAACTCCTTCGATAGTAGGTAATGCTGCCACGTCTCCATTGCTCGGACCAATGCGTAGAGCTCCTTGTCATAAGTAGGATAGTTGAGATTGGCTCCACTTAGTTTCTCACTGAAGTAAGCAACAGGTTTGCCTCCTTGAGTAAGCACAGCACTGATCCCTAAACCTGAGGCATCACACTCAATTTCAAACGTTTTAGAGAAATCGGGTAAAGTTAAAACGAGAGCATGAGTCAAACGATCCTTTAGGCCTTTGAAGGCCTCTTCCTGGGCTACTCCCCACTTGAATGCCACGTCTTTCTCTATGATGACAGTGAGAGGTGCAGCAAGTGTGCTGAAGTCCTTCACGAACCGTCGGTAGAAGCTAGCCAACCCGTGAAAGCTTCGGACTTGGCTAATGGTCGTTGGCGTAGGCCATTCTTGGATGGCTTGGACCTTCTCCTGGTCCACTCTAAGTCCCTGTGAACTCACAACAAAGCCTAAAAACACAAGCTCATTAGCGCAAAATGTGCACTTCTTCAAGTTGGCGTAAAGACCATCTCGTTGAAGCGTCTTAAGAATTTGTTCTAAATGAGATAAATGTTCAACTAGAGTTCGACTATAAATGAGAATATCATCGAAGTATACCACTACAAACTTACTAATGTAGGGTCTAAGAACCTCATTCATGAGTCGCATGAAGCTACTTGGCGCGTTAGTTAGCCCGAAAGGCATAACTAGCCATTCGTAGAGGC
This sequence comes from Eutrema japonicum, assembly GCA_030161315.1. Lineage (NCBI taxonomy): Eukaryota > Viridiplantae > Streptophyta > Magnoliopsida > Brassicales > Brassicaceae > Eutrema > Eutrema japonicum. The sequence goes on from BSQW01000011.1 coordinate 36,814,776, forward strand.
ATTGCTTCGTCTTGAATGCCGTCTTCCATTCGTCACCTTCTCTCATTTGCACTTGATGGTATCCACTCCTGAGATCAATCTTGGAAAATAAATTAGAACCAGAAACCCATCAAGCATGTCATCTAACCTCAGTATCGGATGTCGGTATTTGATCGTTATGTTGTTGATCGTGCGACAATCCACGCACATCCACCACGTCCCATCCTTCTTTGGCACCAAAAGGACAGGAACGGCACATGGACTAAGGCTCTCACGAACATAGCCCTTGTCTATAAGTTCTCTCACTTGCTTCTCTAGTTCCTTGGCTTCTTCCTGATTAACGCGATATGCGGCTCGATTGGGTAATGGGGCTCTGGGTACAAAATCAATCTGATGCTCTATTCCTCTTATGGGAGGTAAGCCAGGAGGTATCTCATCCGGAAACACATCAGCAAATCGGTCCAAGAGTTGAGTAACTTCAGTAGGAAGCTGTTGCTCCAACGCACTAGAACATGCACTTAAAGTCTCCTTAAAGATCATTAGTAATACCGGTTCCTTGCAAGTGATTGCCTTAGAAATATAATTGGGCTTGATAAACAAGTTGTTCCTGGTTGATGCATCTTTTTCTTTTAACATTTTAACTTGTAATTCGTGTACTTGAGTAGGAGAAAGAGGTGTTAAATTATACTTCTTTTTATCATGCACAAACGAATACATGTTACTTCGGCCATGGTGAATGGCGTCCTTGTCAAACTGCCAAGGTCTACCAAGAAGAAAATGGCCAGCTTGCATAGGAACAACATCACACACAACTTCATCCGAGTACTTGCCCACATTGAATGGTACAAGCACTTGGTCCGTTACGCGTAATTCAGCCTTATCATTTAACCATCTTAGCTTATATGGGTGAGGGTGTTTAGCGCGTACTAGACAGAGCTTAGTGACCATGTAGTCACTCGCTACATTGGTACACGACCCTCCATCAATTACCAAATTACATACCTTGCCTCGGATGGAACATCTTGTATGAAAGATATTATCTCTTTGGGCTGTCTCGTCAGGATGAACCGTGAGGTTCAAGGCTTGCCTTATGACCAGAGACTCACCATATTCAGCCTCACAATCTACTTCTTCAGTGGCTGCTTCGGTCATTTGCACATCGTTCTCATCTTGAGACTCGTTCTCTCCCGAATCCAACATGATCATAACTCGGGGATTTGGGCATTCTCTAGCCATGTGTCCTCTGCCCTTGCACTTAAAACATGTTATGTCACGAGTTCTAGAAGTTCTTGGGTTAGAAAACTTACCTTGATTAGGCTCAGAGGCCTTCGAAGTGAACCTAGGGTCAATTTTGACCGACTTGCCCTTCTCTGCGGCCTTAGATGGAAAGCTGGTTGGAGTTTGGGACTTGGCTTGGTTCTGATCCCATGTTTGGTTACTCCATGTCCTTCCAGTAGCATAGGACTTCTTCTTAAAGTGTTGCTCAGCTTGAATGGCATGGTGTAAGATGTCCTTCAAGTCGTGGTATGGAAGCTTCTCCACTTTGTGACCTAGCCGTTCGTTGAGTCCGTCTAAGAACTGAGCCATGAGGGTCTCGGTGTCTTCATCCAGCTCCAAACGGTTTCTAAGATGTTCAAACTCTTCTAAGTATTATTCCACGCTCCTGGTTCCTTGGGATAATTTTCGGAACCTCTTTTGAAGATCTCGATGATAATAGCTCGGAACATATCGCTTCTTCATGAGCTGTCTCATCTCTCGCCAAGTGCTGACCTGAGGTGAATGACTCCTTCTTCTGTCAGCTACCTCAAGATCCAACCATGAGAGAGAATGGTCAGTGAGTTGAGCAATGGCCAAAGCCAGCCTTCTTTGCTCGTTGTAGTCTTAGTACGCGAAGATATGCTCCATGCGTTGCTCCCACTCCAAATAAGCCTCGGGATCAACTCTTCCAGCAAACGTAGGTGCCTTAAGCTTCATGTCCTGGGAATGTTGGTGCCTTGGGAAGTCACCTTCGGCCTCCTCAATGACGTCTTGCCTCTGTCCTCTTCTCCTTACTCGCGGCTGTTCCTCTATCGGAACATCGTCCAGATCTTCGCCTAGGTTGTTGGCTCGTCGTTGTGCTCTTGGTTGAGGATTGTTGTTGGCTTGAGGCTGCTCCATATGATCAAGCCTTTGGACTACTCTCTGGAGCTGTTGTTGCATAGCCGTGATTGCTTGCATGAGAATGGCATTAGGGTCTTGCAGTACAGCATTGTTTTCCATTGTATCTCCTTGCAAAATTTTTTTCACAAAGTGTATCAATGGAGCTCCAAAAAAATCGACAAAGACAAGTAATAAGCTAAGGAAAAAAAATTTCTTAAATCTAAAAGGAAAAATTCTAAACTAAAATACTCTCCTTTCTTTTATTTTTTAGAACAACTTAACAAAAAGGAATTAACAAAAATCGAAAATTCTAATATATGGTTCTTTTCTAATTTTTTTTTTTTGGCTCTAGCAACCTAACAAGAACAAAACAAATACAGAAAATTAAAGTGATAAGGGAACGTTTACACCTTAGATTCAGGAGCTTTTGAAGCTCTGATACCAAAATGATACGCACTCAAACCCGTCTCACACAAACTGGAGGTCGATGGTCGAGAATTTGGGCCGAGAGGATGGTGTTGAAGAAGCTGGACTAAGGTCTCTCTCTTCTGTCAACGGGATAAGATGTATTGTGCTGGTGGGGCGATGAGAACCACAAGAGAGGCGACGGTCTCTTAATACTTAAAGGGTTTTTCCCTAAGGATCGGACTCACTCGCGACCTAGAGAGAAGAAACGTTTTTGTGAAGAACAAAAACTTGGGAATAAAATTCTTAATGTCTGCGTAACTGAGAAAGGACAAAGCCTTAGGGTTTTTAAAGAAAGCACACGCCCAAAAGAAAATAAATAAATCGAAAAAGAAATAACAAGACGGGTCCTTAACAATTTAGGCCCGTTTACAAAATAATTAAAAGATTAAGAGAAATAGAAGTGAGGCCTCGTGTACTGGTCTTCATGGGCTTACAGAGAGTCATTAATTGGGCCAATAGTATTGCAAGCCGTTTGGCCTCGGTAAAAACCCATCTTCGCAAAACCCAGTGGGATAAAAACGAAGGTTAGGAAAAGAGCACCAAACGACTTACAAACCCAACTAATGACATTCCTTGGGCCTAAGTCGTCTCTGGTGAAGTGAAATTGACCTTAGATAAGTGGGGCACGAACCTGGGCTTGATGAGTGGTCACTTAGTGTTATCGGCCAGCAAAGGATCCAGCTGATATGTCTTCAGTGTTTGGACGTTCTGGTCCGAATGGTAAGGAGTCTTGGGCTGATCTCTAGTGTTCTGGAAACTAGACTCAAAGAGCTTAAAATCCATATGTGGATTGCCTTCTGGATCGTCCGGGATCATGAGTGGATCCTGCTTGAAAAAATCGGCCCAATAACTGCTTGCTAACGGGCTTAGCGGACTAGTGTCCGTCTTGAAGAAACCTTCTGATCTGAGCTGGGCCATGCTCATGTTGAACTTCTTTTCCATGTCCCTACTCCTGGTTCTAGTCACTGGTCCACTTGGTACTAGTGGTGCTTGTATGACTTGGGTCGTTGACTCGATGTCCTCATCAAGAACTCAGAATATCACACAATAGATTAAATAGATTCGAATTAAACTAAACCAAAAGATGTAATTGAAAGCTATACGTAAATTAAACAAATGTAAGTTCAATTGGGAGAAAGATAGGTTCAGAGTATTTCTCAGGAAATCAATGAATGCAGATAAACTAACTAGTCAGGATTCAGATTTAGCGCGGTTCTTGAACTCAAATCACTAAAGTATAATTAACCAACTCTCGTTGCGAGAATTAACTAAGTCTAAATCCTAGAATTCCAAATCTCTTTGTGAATCCTAAAGTCTAAACCAACTTTTAGTTCAAGTTTGATTTGTTCACAAAACAACAAAACCAAATCTCTTTGCGTATAGTTATTTTGCTCACCCTAGGTTCTATCAGGTAATTAATTGCACTTTCGTGCCTAATCAATTATCCTAAGATCTAAGTTCTAGGTAGCTAATCTAGAGCATGCTTTGAACACAACCTAAGGTGAAGACCTAATTCAGATGGTGAATCCTAATCAACTAATCAACCTAGCATTTAGAGAAAACCCTTATGAGAACCCTAAACATAAAGTGGATCTACTTAGATATGGAGAATGAAAACAACATGATTGAATAGATCATCAAAGAAATCAGTAAGAAACAGGAGTTCAGAGTTGTCTCTCCAAAAACCAGAGTAAAATCAAGAGTAGAATAAAACTTAGAATGAAGCATAGCCATCAAAGTGGCTGAAAAACCTAATTATAATCCTAAAACACGTTCTGGGGCTTATTGTAATAATTAAAGACTTCTGGGTTATTTTGCAATTTTTCAATTCTTCATTTAAGTCGCGACTCGTGTCTACTTCGGTGATCTATTCAATCATGCTCCAGAAAGCTCCAATATCTCCAATTATGCTCCAAACGTGCCAAAACCTGTAAAAGACTCTAAACCACTATAAAATAGTAGAAAGACTCTATAAAATGGACTTATATCATGGCTTAAACGGGGGAAAACCATGATATATCAATTTGTTATCTAACTTTTTGTTTTGTGATCTTATTTTGCCTTCTGCATCTTGAGTCTCATGCATATCATGCATTTTCAATAATTTTAAAAAAATTTGAACTTTTGTACATTCCATATAGGATTGAGTCTAGATGCATATCATTAAGGTAGCTTTGCATTAGCATTAGGATCAATGATAGATTTGTCCTTTTAATGTACCATATTAAGAGCCTAGTCCAATGCCATTATTGCTAGCTACTTGATGCCTTGATCTCATGTCTTATTTTTCTTGCCTTGATTGAAGCAAACATTGACTTGAATTCAACCCCATCTAAATGATAACCTTAATTTTGACTTGTAAATATTGTGTTTATGCATTTTTGAATGAATTCGTGGATCACTTCATGCATACTTGGATAATCTTTTCCCTTTCACCACTCTTGTTTATCCAAGTAGCCATATCCCATCATTGGAATGGTTTCCCCTACCGTAACCTCAACCTTCTTTCTAGCCATTGATATTCGTGTGTGATTGGTGAGGCCTTCTTTCGAGCAAACTTGCCAAAAAGTGTTAGGTTTAGGGCGACAAGGAGGAATTTTCATGTAGATTTAGCTCCATCATCACGGAGTTAATCTAGGAATAGGCTAGATTGGTTGGCGGTTCTTGGTTAAAGTTTGGGGGAACGGTTTGAAAATTTTGTGAACGGATGTGTTTGGAATAGATTGTGGAATGGGAAAGATGAATAAGGAGAAGGGAAAAGGGGATAAAATTTATAGATTGGTTGGTGCAAAATTATAAGACTACCTCTAAGAATAAAATAGCCTCAAGAGATCCAAAGAAAAAGAAGAAAGCCGAAAAGGCCAAAGCATAAAAGAAGAAAAAGAGGCGTGAACAAAAATGAAAAAAAAGGAGAGCTAAGTCACAACAAAGAAGCACCAAACCATGAGAACAAGGAATAAGAAGTTGATCCCCGAATGAGAAGAAGGTGAAGTGAAAGGACAAGAAGCATGTGTGGGTTTAATAAGGCAAATGCCTTAAGATGAAAAGGTAGGATGTGGGCACAAACGGGTTAGAAGGCTTTAGGTTAGAGACACTCTAGGCATTTGGGTAGATGAGAATTCTCCCTTGTATGCATAGGTTGCCTTTTACCTTTAGCATTTTGCTAAAGTTTGCTCTTTCCATAAGAGATCCTTGTACTTGATTACCCATGCATGATAATGAGATCATCTTCATCTCATAACCTAACCCTTAGCCAAACGAATTCATTTAATCACGCATAAACATGATTCACACTTATTACACTTAATAAATGTCAAGGGGCTGGAGGATATGAAAGTTTGTGTAGGTTGAGGTTCGAATGTAAGTCATGCAAGGATAAGTATGGCTAGTCACTTTTGAGTAAGTTTGTTTGATCGCATCATGAAGTTTGCAACTTGGACATTGGGTTTAGATTCTTTTTATGGCACTTTTGGATTTGAGCTCCCATTTTTAGCATTCTCCCTTTCTTTATTCTTGTTTGCTTGAGGACAAGCAAAGTTTTAAGTTTAGGGGAATTGATATTCATGCATTTTACATGTTTAAGCATACATTTTACTTAGAGTTTTGTGTCATTTGTATGCATAATCACGGTTTTGTCTTGCATTTAGGTCTCATTTAGAGTTTAGGACATTTACATTAGGTCCTAGTGAGTTTTTGAATTCATTTGGAGTGTTTCTAGGTGTTTTGAATACATTTGGGATGATTGGAGTGGTTGAGCATCAAGAGAAGGAAGAGTCCATCCGATACACCGGAAAGATGTGGCTGGACTGAGGCCCTACGTTATGAATCAGCTTGGATAACCTTCATAAAATCTGTAGAGGAGTGCGTTGTCTAGCCACTGGAATTAGAATCAGGGGATTTGGACTAGTTGTTTGGAAGATATGGCCGTTTTACTGAAGACATGTCCGTCTGGCCGAGACAGCTTATTCAACACCGATGTGTGACATCGGTATTGAAGTCTCAGGAGAATACACCGATGTCACACATCGGTGTAACACCTCGGTATTGCCTTTCTGAAGTAACCAGGAGCAAAAAAAACTTAGCACCGAGGTCCAACACCGATGTGTGACCTCGGTGTTGGACATCTCTCACCCGAACCAGCCGAGCTCGACCAATGTATCTCAAAGATATGGCTAGACGGGGAACTTACAATCCGATTCAGCTTCAACTGCCTTAATAGAAGTTGTAGAAGAGTGAATCCGCTTTACACAGGAATTTATATCGGGTTATTTGGACTTATGGAGATGGAGATAAGATGGAGTTACTGAATGTATGTCTGTCTGGCCGAGAGAAGATAACACCGTCCAAAGAACCGAGAAAACGAAGGCCTTCAGCTATGAATCAACTCAAACGTTCTTCATAAGCATTGTATAGGGATGAGTTAGATGTCTACAGGAGTTAGATTCAGGTCATTCGGATGTCAGGTTCATGAGATATGACCGATTCAGTGAAGACGTATCCAAGTTTCGGCCGGGTCAATACCCGGTTTGTCCCGGGTTGACCCAGGTCCGACCCAACTCAGCAAACACCCTTTTATATTTTAGAGATCTGATTTTTAGATCTATCTCACTTTTTATCTCTTTTTTACTCTTTTTCTCTCTCTTTTCTCTCTAGAACAAGACCTTGTCTTTTTAGGGTTCTTGGTTTTTTCCCAAGGATTCTTTTGATTTATGCAAGTTTGAGTTCATATCTTTTCATCTTTATCTAATCTTTCACTTTCCTATTCCCTAATCATGTTTAACATCACCTCTTTCACAAGATTTGGTGTGTTCTTTATGATTAGTGAGTAGTTCTTTTTAGAGCTCATGGATGAGGTAGATTAGGGGAATTTCGTGGTAGATCTTGATGTCTAGGACTTAGTTTACATCTTCCCTCTCTTATTTGGTGTTCATAATGCTAGATTAGGCTAGATATAGTTAATCTAGACCTTAGGGAATTTCATGCACACAAGGTGTTCGATGAAATTCCCCAAAGAACCAAATAAGGGATTTTGCTTTCTTAGCCTATGAGAGTAGTTGTCTAAGGAGCATTAGGGCCATAGGAACCTATGTTTATTGCTTGTTAATCATCCTATCACAAACGATGGTTTGTTCTTGATCTGGTGATTAACAAAGTGATTAAGACTATGAGAGTGGCTTAATCTTGTTTAAGTGTTCTAGGCTAAGGGAATAGCTTGTTTATGTGAAATGACATCTAGATAGATCATGGAAGGATCCAAAGTCAATAACCTCATCCAAAGGCTTGCCTTTATCTTCTTGCTAAACACGTTTGTGTGCTTTGTTACTTGCTTACTTGCTTTCAATTTGAATTATTTTGGTTGTTTAGAAACCAAAACCCTCTCTTGTTAGCTTAACTCATTTAGTTGTATGCATTCCTTGTGCTTGAAACTCTACCCATTGGATTCGATCCTCTTATGCTACATAGGCATTATGAGTAATTGATACACGGGAAAATCCTTGTATCAGCCCGCGACTATCCATAGGTGCATGATGTCGATATTTACCGAATATATCGAGGACTTTATGTAAGTCTTCATGGACGACTTTTCCATACACGGTTCCTCATTCCAAACATGCTTGGCGAATCTGGGGAAAGTTCTACAAAGATGTGAAGACAAATAATTTGTCCTGAACTGGGAAAACTCTCATTTTATGGTGCGAGACGGAATCGTGCTCGGGCATAGAATTTTAGAAATAGGAATCGAAGTGGATAAAAATCGAAGTCATAACAAGCCTACAACCTCCTACAAATGTAAAAGATATCCGAAGTTTTCTCGGGCATGCCGGATTCTATTGGAGATGTATAAATGATTTTTGCCAAATAGCTAGGCCCCTCACGCGTCTATTGTGCAAAGAAACGAGCTTCGAATTCAACGACGAATGCCTAGCAGCGTTCCATAAGCTCAAAGACGCCCTTGTCTCCGCTATAGTCGTGCAACCACCTGATTGGGAACAACCGCTCGAAATCATGTGTGACGCAAGCGACTATGTAGTTGGAGCAGTACTCGGGCAGCAGAAGGATAAAAAGTTGCATGTGATCTATTACGCAAGCAGAAAAATGGACGACGCTCAATGCAATTATGCGACAACAGAAAAAGTACTTCTAGCTGTCGTATTTGCTTTTGAATTTTTTTTATCCTACCTTGTTGGATCCAAGGTGATAGTCCATACTGATCATGCGGCGATAAAATATTTGATATCTAAGAAAGATGTGAAACCTAGACTAATAAGGTGGATACTCCTCTTGCAAGAATTCGACATCGAAAAGGAGCAGATAACGGAGTAGCGTATCACCTTTCTCGAATACGAGTGGAAGACAAAGTGCCCTTGAATGATAATTTTCCGGATGAAACCGTCTATGCGATAGACGCAATACCTAACACCACACACGAAATTCGTTCACGACCACTTAAACGGCGGCCATACACGTTTTACACCCCGTGGTTCAAACACATTGCAAATTACCTTGTTGCGGACGTCGAACCACCACAATTCTCTGGGTATAGGAAGAAGAAATTTTTGTGAGATATAAGACACTACTTTTGGGATAAACCATACCTTTACAAGAGATGTGCAGACGGTTTATACCGACGATGCATGGCTGAAGAGGAAATGGACGGGATACTATTCGGATGTCATAGCTCAGCTTATGCACGCCATTTCGCAACTTTAAAAACTGTCTCTATAGTTCTCCAGGCAAACTTATGGTGGCCAAATCTGTTTAAAGATGCACAAGCTTACGTCTCGCACTGTAATTCGTGCCAACGTATGGGGAGTATAAGTAAAAGGAACGAGATGCCCCATAATTTTATCCTCGAAGTTGAAATTTTTGACGTATGGGGAATTGATTTCATGGGACATTTCCCGAACTCGTTCGGAAACCAATACATAATAGTTGGCATAGACTACGTCTCTAAATAGGTGGAGGCAATTGCTAGCCCTACGAACGATGCGAAAGTAGTCATTAAGATGTTCAAATCGATCATTTTTCCGCGTTTCGGAGTTTATAGAATCGTAATAAGAGATGGAGGGTCCCATTTCATTAACAAGGTCTTTGAAAACTTGTTAAAGAAGAATGTAGTTACGCACAAAGTCGCCTCTCCATACCACCCTCAAGCAAGTTGCCAAGTGTAGATCTCCAATAGGGAAATCAAGTCGATATTACAAAAGACAACAAGAGCAAATCGAAAGGATTTGTGTACGAAACTCGACGACGCACTTTGGGCATACCGAACAGCCTTCAAGACACCTTTAGGAACGACGCCATTCAACCTCGTATATGGAAAAGCGTGTCATATGCCTGTGGAACTCGAATACAAAGTACAATGGGCTATCAAAGAGATGAATATGAACATGAAAACAGCTGGGGAAAGGAGACTACTCCAGCTATACGAACTAGATGAAATCCGGTACAACGCCTATGAAAACTCGAAGATATACAAGGAAAAGACAAAGGTGTATTACGATAAGAATATCATAAACCGATCTTTCACCGCGAACGACAAGGTTCTTCTTTTCAATTCCTGTCTTTAACTCTTTCCCGGAAAATTTCGATCGAGGTGGTCCTACCCGTCATAATAAAGGAAGTCAAACCATATGGAGCCATTGTCCTCTGGAGTAAAAGTGGAGAATTCACGGTGAACGGACAGCGTGTCAAGCCATACCTCGCAGACGAAGAAGAGAACGAGAGGGAATAATGGCCTTGATCGATCCACCACCAGCTTGACCAGCAACAACGTCGAGCTAAACGACTTTAAACAAAGCGATCAATGGGAGGCAACCCATTTTAGGTAAGTTTTATTTTTCCTTAAACTTTTTCAATTATTACATCCATCTATCTATTCGTCCTTACCCAATTTATTTCACACTGAGGACAGTGTGATCTAAGTCTGGGGGAGGATGTTCATCCCTTACTAAATCAATTCTGTTCGTTTTGAGATTGTCGTTCGGAACAAAAAAATAAAAATTTGATTCGAATTTTTCTTATCTATTTTTCAAAACAGGGACCTATGTGCTTCTACGCTATTTTCTCGTGCTAGCTCTTTTGTGGTTTAGTACTAGACTAGGCGGTAGCTAGAGTGCTTTAAATTTGACATCCCCAGAGGATTTCGAGCCATAGAAATTCTTCCTGATAGGATATACTAGCTCATTTTATTTGGACTTAATCTATATTTAATTTTCTTATTAATTGTTTTAGGCGAGATAACGAGTCATACATCTAGGACATCTTTTTCCCTTTTTACCGCTCTTTGTTGTCCTAGATTTAGGGAAATCTCATGGAAAACATGCAACGATAAGATAGGAAAAAACCGTCTTGAACACAAAACACAAATTTATAGTCTTTCCACTAACGTGGCTCCACCACTATGATTTATAAACCAATAGACTCAGCTTTTGGAAGGTTATTGCACAATGAAAACATGCATTCAATCGGGCAAGTTCACTAGACTCCTTAACTAGACTTTTGGAAGGTTAAGACATCTAGCTCATCAAATATTAGTTCCTGCAATATAACAAGCTTTTGGGGAGTATATTAACATCCCTTTTAAACAATCATCACATCAATATCGAATTATGCACCCATGGATCCCTTCAACTTAACAAACGAACTACTCACTCATGATGCACGAAACATGAGTATGAATTGAAATCATAAGTAGAATACTTGCATTAAAATATTAAGGTTGAGAAAACTTCTCTATATCAAAGTACAAAGCCGAGATGTTCACCATGAAGCTCTTAGAATCCAAATCAATGAAAAACTTCTAAACACTATGACGAAATCGTGGTTGTGTTTAATCTAGGGTGGATCTCTGCTTTGAGAGGCTAAAAATAAGTATATATAGCCCTAAAATCGACCTAGGGTTTCATTAAACCGAAAAGGGAATTTTTTGGGTCGCATGGGTCGCATGTGTCGCTGGGTCGAGCTCCTGGGCCGAGCTCAGGCCCAATTCAGATGTATCTTCTGTAAAATTGGTGTATCTTGCTGACCACTGCTCCAAATGACTTGAAACCAATTCCATATCCAAGATCACTTAGAATGCTATCTTTCTACAAAATTTCATCTAAATATATCATCGGAAATGCATCCAATGAAGGTGAAAATTCTGATGCATATGTGCTGTTAAATTGGAGAAATCTGCCATTCTTGAGTTTTAGGTGATTGGCTGATCTTTTTGACTTGGAAACATGTCATGGACGTGGTAAACTCCTTTTTGGCTCCATTTTGCATCTTTTTGATGATTTGAAAAGAGAAAAATACCTCACAAAGCACAAAACCGAATGAAAATGGTTAGCTAAAATACTAAAATACTTAATAAAAACAGTAAACTATAGAGTATATATGTGCATCATGATCCGAGTTGTGAAGGGGGTACTTTGCATTTCTTCTAGCATCCGGTCTATCTCGGGTGTCGCACTGATCGCGTGATGCACCTTTGAACGGATAGTTTGCATTTTGGTATTGTTTCGGTCTGGCGAGGCTTTGATCTCGTTCAGTTACGTTATATGGGCTTGGCCCAGCCCCATCTGCTCATGTTGAGTTTGTCATGCCCTTCATAGCTCGTCAGTGCGTTGCATCTGTTCAACCCAGGGGAGGTTCTATTATTCTTTCGTCATGTTGTTTCCGAGCTGACTTGAGTTTGGGATGTCTCCTGTGGATCTTGCCCCTTACGGTGTCTAGGCAAGCACACCACTTGTTATACGGCCTGAGGCATTGATTCCTTTGCTTCGAATCGCTTTATCGTTGGCAATTTCAGTTGTTCCGAGGTGAGATCCTACGGGCCCGGCGAGTTGTTGCTCCGTTCTTCGACCTGACCGAAGTGGGTCGAACAAGAGTGGCCTCATCGCTGCGGGTGTCACCTCGTCAGATGGGTGCAATAGTGGCAGTCTTCTGCTTGTCGAGGTTTTCCAGGGTGTTGAGAGGTCAAGTGTTATTGGGTTGAGGCCGAGTCTCCTTGTGAGCATCCTTGGGGGAAGCATCCCCGAACCAAGGTATCCAGTTTGCAGGTCTCTGGTTCGACCTTCCGATGTCAGCGTCTCCACTCTTTCAGACAGGGTTTTGTTCGTCTTATCTTGCTCCTCCACCTTCTTCAGTAGCGCGATGAGCATATTCTTTAGTTTGGCTAAAGGCGCTGAGGTCGTCTCCATGGTCACAAGAGGGGTTTCAACAGGATCGACTCTACCTCCGCCGTTGTTGTTTGTGCCATTGACGACTCTTTGTTCATCTTCGGCCCTCTATTCAGATCTTGGTCCTGATGTTTTCGTGAGTAAGAAAGCTTCTAAAATCCCCATAGACGGCGCCAAATTGTGTGAGTCGAAATTCGCACAAAAGTTTCTGGAAAAAACACAAATAGAGATCCAAAGATGGTTTTTCTTATTGTTGTTTGTAAGCGTTTGATTACAAGAGTAATGTTGCTAAGAGTTTCTGATAGGTTTTTTCGATCGTCTATTACAATGAATCTTGACTTCTATTTATACAAGTTAGTATGCGAGAGTCTCGGAGGAAAAAGGAATATTTCCTTCTTGCTTCATGTGGCTACCGATTTAGGCTTCAATTAGGGTAGTTGATCATCCGAGCTTTTAGTTCGGCCAATAGGATTGGCCAATAGGATTTGGTGAATGGATTGTATCTCGGCCCGTAAATCGTTTATCTCGGCCCATTTGCAACCTGACGGGCTCAGTCTTTCCTTCCAGTTTGGGGCAAGCTGGCCTATCTTGGTTTAGCCTCGATTCGGTTGGAAAATATCATTGTCTTTCACCTCGACTGGGCTTTGCTTCGCTCAGGACTGTTTCGCCGAGGCGGGATAGTCGAGGCAAGTTGTTCAAGATTGTCATACTGCGGCTCTGGCTTTTCTTATCCCCGCGGGTAGATAATACTTGTCTGGAATCGTTAATATCGAGGGGGTGAAATCCGACCCCAACAATCATCAACCACACCATCGAATCCCAGGCTAAGTCCAGCGCCGCTTTGAGCGAGAAGGTAAACTCGATGTCCATCGAATTTAACAAGAAGTTCGATGATCTTGCTGCCCACGTCAAAGTCCTTGAAGAGCAGACCCTTAAAGACTCTGCAACACTCAACGAGATGATTGAACTCATTGAAGACGAGCAAGAAAAACAAAAGTTCGATATCCGGAAAGCTAAGGATGGGGTATGTACTTTGAACTATAAGCTTGATGATTTGGATAACACCATCAATGAAAATAGTAACACCGCCTATGACTACACCCTCGATCTGTGGATAGGAGTAGGAGAAATTGAAGATAAGACGAGAGAGCTCGATCGTACACTAGATCGACTCATTTATGCTATTGATGAAGTGGAAGAGAAAGTAGAGAGACTTTACCGTGGACTAGTGTTACGGAAACTTCTGGTGTAAATTTTTAAGCTAGATTGCGATTAATGTAGTTCAATGGTTATGGTTTAGAAAGACGGTCTCCGAGAATTCTAGTTCCCTATGATTTTTGTTTGATTTTTCCGGACTTTCGTTTTGTTTTTTTGAAGACAAACAAAGTTTAAGTCTGGGGGTGTGATAGCACCGTATTTTTACCAGTTTAACTATTATTTTAGAATACTTTAATAAGTATTTCATTCGATTTTACATGTTTTTATCGTTGTTTTCGTAGATTTGTAGTTTCAAGACTCTCTTTAGGCTAATTAGGAAAAAGCATTGCAAATTGGAGAAAAACTAGATTTTTGGCTCATAGTCAAACCGTGAGAAGTTCAATTGCCAAAAAGGTTCTTCTCAGCGTCTGATCCAGCCTAATTTTGGAGATATTGAAGAAGGACAAGCTACCTTTCCATTCCAACAGATTTCAGGACAATCCAACGATTCAATCAAAAGATACATGAAGATCAAGAAGTCATGTTAGGCCACTCATGGAGCAGTCCCAGCCTCGGCTAGGAAGCATCCATACGCGGCCAAGTGAAGGTTCGCCGCGGCCAGAATAGTTGGATCAACGGCGAAGCCAGTTTCGTCCCGTCACCTGTTCGAATCCCGTCAACTCAAAACCCCAAAGACCAACGAAAGCAAGAGAAAATACCTATAAATATGCGTTTAAGAGACCTAATTTTGAGAGCTCTAAACTATTTTATTATTTTTGTGTTTGCTTTTAAATACTGTTCTTAAGCTTTGTTCCTTACTTTCGAATTGGTGAAGTGGTTCTCTCAAGACTTAGTTCTTTAAAGCGAGAGACTCCTTCATCAATCTCCTGCAATTTATTTAATCATGTCTGTTATTTCTATTATGTGCAAGTAGTTTAAACAATTATTTCTATTATGTGCCAGACTTAGTATTAAGTCAGTACTAAAAACAACTAACCTTCCAATATGGTAAGTCAAAAAATATTGATCGTTTCTTCCACCGCCATTGATCAGTGTCCTCTTCATATTATTCCTCTGAAACCACATCATCTTCACATAACTCATCTCGTTTTCTTTTACTATCCTTTCCTAAAGGTCTTCCAAAGTCATTCCTGAAATTCTTATTCGCCTCAAATATTTATGCTCCGGTTTGAATTCTCCTTATAGTCCCGTCCTCAACAGTGTTATCAAACCATCCCTTTCTGCGTCTATAAGGATGTCCAGGTCTGAATCTTTTCCTATTGCCCAAATAGACATACTTTCTACTAAACTTCAGCCACCTATGTGGTGTATCCTTCCCACATACATTACAAGCTTGTTTTACCTTCACTTTACATCCAGACAAAGTCCCTAAAGCTGGATAGTCACTGATACTCCACAACAACAAAGCTTTAAGTGTGAATTTCTCTTTTAAAAACGAGTCATACACCTCAATACCTTCATTCCACAAGTCCTCCATGTCATCTATTAATGGTTGTAGATAAACATCAATGTTGTTGCTCGGTGCAGTTGGCCCAGGGATTAACATAGTCAGCATGATATTCTCAGCTTTCATACACGTTGTTGGAGACATGTTATAATTCACTAACAACACTGGCCAGGTACTGTATTTGGTGTTCTGAATAGAGAAAGGGTTCATACCATCAGTAGAAATACCAAGCCGAAGGTTTCTAGTTTCATCAGCAAACTCTGGCCACTTCTCTTTCACCGGAGCCCAAGTTATAGAGTCCACTGGATGTCTCATTGTACCATCTTCTGATGCATTGCTTAAATGCCAATGCAAATCCTCAGCAATTCTTTTTGATATAAACATCCTACTGAATTTTTCCTTGATCGGAAAATACCTAAGGACCTTCGCAGGAATTCTCTTCTTCACATCACCACTGTGCTTATCCATTTCCCATCTTGAAGCATTACATCTTGGGCAGCTTTCCATCTTATCATACTGCTTCCTATACAGAACACAATCATTCTTGCATGCGTGAATGACATCATAACCAAAACCAAATACCTTCAAGAACCTCTTAATCTCATATGTTGACTTTGGAAGCACATTATCTGCAAGTATCATGTCATGGACCATCGTCAATAGCTGATCAAAGTAGTTCTCTGACATCCCGCTCTTCACTTTTATGCGGTAGAGGCCCATGATTGCAGAGACCTTGGTGTAATTGGAACACGTCGAGTACAATGGTGATTCAGCATCATTCAACTTCTTACTAAACTCAGATTCTTCAGTAGTTAAACCATCAGCAAACTGAGATCCACTGGGCTTCGATGACTGTGGACTCCCTTCACCATCAAAATAAGCTGTCAGAAGAAGGAGCCATTCACCTCAGGTCAGCACTTGGCGAGAGATGAGACAGCTCATGAAGAAGCGATATGTTCCGACCTATTATCATCGAGATCTTCAAAAGAGGTTCCGAAAATTATCCCAAGGAATCAGGAGCGTGGAAGAATACTTTGAAGAGTTTGAACATCTTAGAAACCGTTTGGAGCTGGATGAAGACAACGAGACCCTCATGGCTCAGTTCTTAGACGGACTCAACGAACGGCTAAGTCACAAAGTGGAGAAGCTTCCATACCACGACTTGAAGGACATCTTCGCCATGCCATTCAAGCTGAGCAACACTTGAAGAAGAAGTCCTATGCTACTGGAAGGACATGGAGTAACCAAACATGGGACCAGAACCGAGCCAAGTCCCAACCTCCAACCAGCTTTCCATCTAAGGTCGCGGAGAAGGGCAAGTCGGTCGAAATCGACACTAGGTTCACTTCGAAGGCCTCTGAGCCTAATCAAGGTAAGTTTTCTAACCCAAGAACTTCTAGAACTCGTGACATAACATGTTTTAAGTGCAAGGGCAGAGGACACATGGCTAGAGAATGCCCAAATCCTCGAGTTATGATCATGTTGGATTCGTGAGAGTACGAGTCTCAAGATGAGAACGATGTGCAAATGACCGAAGCAGCCACTGAAGAAGTAGATTGTGAGGCTGAATATGGTGAGTCTCTAGTCATAAGGCGAGCCTTGAACCTCACGGTTCATCCTGACGAGACAGCCCAAAGAGACAACATCTTTCATACAAGATGCTCCATCCGAGGCAAGGTATGTAATTTGATAATTGATGGAGGGTTTTGTACCAATGTAGCGAGTGACTACATGGTCACTATGCTCTATCTAGTAGGCGCTAAACACCCTCACCCATATAAGCTAACATGGTTAAATGATCAGGCTGAATTACGCGTAACGGACCAAGTGCTTGTACCATTCAATGTGGGCAAGTACTCGGATGAAGTTGTGTGTGATGTTGTTCCTATGCAATCTGGCCATCTTCTTCTTGGTATACCTTGGCAGTTTGACAAGGACGCCATTCACCATGGCCGAAGTAACATGTATTCGTTTGTGCATGATAAAAAGAAGTATAATTTAACACCTCTTACACCTACTCAAGTACACGAATTACAAGTTAAAATGTTAAAAGAAAAAGATGCATCAACCAGGAACAACTTGTTTATCAAGCCCAATTATATTTCTAAGGCAATCACTTGCAAGGAACCGGTATTACTAATGATCTTTAAGGAGACTTTAAGTGCAGGTTCTAGTGCGTTGGAGCAACAGCTTCCTACTGAAGTTACTCAACTCTTGGACCGATTTGCTGATGTGTTTCCAAATGAGATACCTCTTGGCTTACCTCCCATAAGAGGAATAGAGCACCAGATCGATTTTGTGCCCGGAGCCCCATTACCCAATCGAGCCGCATATCGCGTTAATCCGGAAGAAGCCAAGGAACTAGAGAAGCAAGTGAGGGAACTTATGGACAAGGGCTATGTTCGTGAGAGCCTTAGTCCATGTGCCGTTCCAGTCCTTTTGGTGCCAAAGAAGGATGGGACGTGGAGGATGTGCGTGGATTGTCGCGCGATCAACAACATAACGATCAAATACCGACATCCGATACCGAGGTTAGCTGACATGCTTGATGAGCTTTCTGGTTCTAATTTATTTTCCAAGATTGATCTCAGGAGTGGATACCATCAAGTGCGAATGAGAGAAGGTGACAAATAGAAGACGGCCTTCAAGACGAAGCAAGGCCTCTACGAATGGCTAGTTATGCCTTTCGGGCTAACTAACGCGCCAAGTACCTTCATGCGATTCATGAATGAGGTTCTTAGACGCTAAATTAGTAAGTTTCCAGTGCTATACTTCGATGATATTCTCATTTATAGTCGAACTCTAGCCGAACATTTATCTCATTTAGAACAAATTCTTAAGACGCTTCAACGAGATGGTCTTTACGCCAACTTGAAGAAGTGCACATTTTGCGCTAATGAGCTTGTGTTTTTAGGCTTTGTTGTGAGTTCACATTGACTTAGAGTGGACCAGGAGAAGGTCCAAGCCAGCCAAGAATGGCCTACGCCAACGACCATTAGCCAAGTCCGAAGCTATCACGGGTTGGCTAGCTTTTACCGACGGTTCGTGAAGGACTTCAGCACCCTTGCTGCACCTCTCACTGCCATCATAAGGAAAGACGTGGCATTCAAGTGGGGAGTAGCCCAGGAAGCGGCCTTCAAAGGCCTAAACGATCGTTTGACTCATAATCCCGTTTTAACTTTACCCGATTTCTCTAAAACGTTTGAAATTGAGTGTGATGCCTCATGTTTAGGGATCGGTGCTGTGCTTACTCAAGGAGGCAAACATGTTGCTTACTTCAGTGAAAAACTAAGTGGAGCCACTCTCAACTATCCTACTTATGACAAGGAGCTCTACGCCTTGGTCCGAGAAATGGAGACGTGGCAGCATTACCTACTATCGAAGGAGTGTGTCATCCACACGGACCATGAGACTTTGAAGCAGCTTAGGGGTCAAACTAACCTCAAGAGAAGACATGCTAAGTGGCTGTAGTTTATAGAGATGTTCCCCTATGTGATCACGTACAAGAAGGGAAAATATAATGTGGTGGCCGATGCCCTATCTCGGAGATATGCGCTAATATCGACCATGGAAGCCAAGGTTCTTGGATTTGCACTACAAGAAAACAGCGTTTTAACGACTACATGTGGCGACTAAAACTTTAGTCGCTACGAATTGTGACTAATTAACAACTATTTTATGACTATTTGGCGACTAGTAAGGTTTAGTCGTAATGTTGTCGCTGTTTTACGACCAAACAGAATAGTCGCTATAGTAGTCGCTATTTTACGACTATTGTACGACTATTTTAAGTTCAGTCGCCAATTTACGACTACGGTTACGACTAATATTACGACGGGACTTAGTAGTCGCAGAATAGTCGCTAAATTAGCGATTAATATGCGACTAATTGGGCGGGTCGCATAGCAGTCGGTAAACAGTCGTACAAAACCGGTGAAAAACACGTGTTAGTTGTTGTTTGGGTTGGTGCACCGGCTTTATGTGACTACAATATGTAGTCGCCTTTCAGA
Source organism: Eutrema japonicum (assembly GCA_030161315.1). Classification (NCBI taxonomy): domain Eukaryota; kingdom Viridiplantae; phylum Streptophyta; class Magnoliopsida; order Brassicales; family Brassicaceae; genus Eutrema; species Eutrema japonicum. Next base: position 36,834,203 of record BSQW01000011.1, read on the forward strand.
CGCCTTGTAGTCGCTATGTAGTCGGCAAAATCGTCTATATAAACAAAATTTACCCCATTTCTTCTCCTCATTCGATCTTAAACACAAAACAAACATATTTATTTTCCTCATTCGATTTTAAACACAAATCAAAGATATTTCTTCTGCTCATTCGATTTATTAGTTATAAAATGTCGGGAAATTACAATTATAGTAATTTCCGGGAGTGGATGTATAATAGGTTCGATGAAGAGACGGGAAATTTCTCGGAACAGTTCAGAATGGGGGTGGAGCAATTCATGACATTTGCAAATAGCCAGCCTCTAACACAGAGTAATGGCGGTAAGTTTTTCTGTCCTTGTAGTGTTTGCAAGAACGAGAAATTTATCCCGGGGACAAGAATTTGGAATCATATTTATAGCAAAGGATTTATGCCAGATTATTATGTTTGGTATAAGCATGGGGAAGAATTCAATATAGCGGATTTAGGATCGAGTTATGTTGATACGACGTATATAGGTGGGAGTGAAGAAGTGGGTAATGTAGTAGAAGATAGATATGTGGATATCGTGAATGATGCATTTCGTGATAACGTGAGTTTTGATAACTATCATCAAGGTGGTACTAGTTATCAGAATGTAGAAGAACCGGTACGTAACCATTCAAAGAAATTCTACGACTTGTTAGAAGGTGCAAATAATCCACTATACGATGGTTGTCGTGAAGGTCACTCGCAGTTATCCTTAGCTGCTCGAGTCATGCAAAATAAGGCAGAATATAATATGAGTGAAAAGTTAGTGGATTCGGTTTGCGAAATCTTGACAGACTATTTACCAGAAGGAAACAAGTCAACTGGTTCACATTACGAGACAGAAAAATTGATGCGCAATTTAGGTCTCCCATATCATACAATTGATGTTTGTATTAACAATTGTATGATCTTCTGGAAAGAAGACGAGAAGGAAGATAAATGTCTGTTTTGTGGAAAACAAAGATGGAAGCCTAAGAACGACCGGCGTAGAACCAACGTACCATACAGTCGTATGTGGTATCTACCTATTGCTGACAGATTAAAGAGAATGTATCAAAGCGAGAAGACTGCAACGGCAATGAGATGGCATGCCGAGCACCAAACAAAGGAGGGAGAAATGGGTCATCCTTCTGATGCGGCGGAGTGGAGATATTTTCAAGATCAACATCCCCGGTTTGCTGAAGAACCGCGTAACGTTTATCTTGGATTATGTACCGATGGGTTCAATCCCTTTGGCATGTCTCGTAATCATTCATTGTGGCCTGTGATCTTGACGCCATATAATTTACCCCCGGGTATGTGCATGAATACAGAGTATTTATTTCTTACAATTCTGAATTCTGGGCCAAATCATCCGCGAGCTAGTCTCGATATATTCCTCCGACCTCTTATTGAGGAGTTAAAAGAGTTGTGGTCTAATGGCGTCGATGCATACGATGTGTCCTTGAATCAAAATTTTAATCTAAAAGCAGTGCTGATGTGGACGATAAGCGACTTTCCGGCATATAGCATGTTATCCGGATGGACAACCCATGGTAAATTGTCTTGTCCAGTTTGCATGGAAGATACAAAGTCTTTTTATCTACCTAATGGAAGGAAGACGTGTTGGTTTGATTGTCACCGAAGATTTCTTCCTCTTGGTCATCCACTGAGGAGGAATAAAAAAGACTTCCTAAAGGGAAAAGACGCTTCGAGAGAGTATTCACCTCCGTCTTTGACCGGTGAGCAAGTTTATTTCGAGCGGTTAGCTGGTGTAAATCCATTGAAAACAAAGGATGTTGGTGGAAACGGTCACGAAAAGAAGAATCCGGGCTATGGGAAGCACCATAACTGGCACAAGGAAAGCATATTTTGGGAGCTGCCGTACTGGAGGGACCTCAACCTCCGTCATTGTCTTGATGTGATGCATATAGAGAAGAATTTTTTTGACAACATCATGAATACTCTAATGAGTGTGAAGGGTAAATCGAAAGACAACATCATGTCAAGATTGGATATAGAACGATTTTGTTCTCGGCCACACTTACATATTGATAGTGAGGGTAAAGCTCCTTTCCCATCCTTCACATTGACAGAAGAAGCCAGAAAAAGTTTACTGGAATGTGTGAAACATGCGGTTAAGTTCCCAGATGGATATTCGTCAGACTTAGCTAGTTGTGTTGATATGGACAACCAAAAGTTTTTAGGCATGAAGAGTCATGACTGCCATGTTTTTATGGAGCGGTTACTTCCATTTATCTTTGCAGATCTCCTAGACCGGAATGTCCACCTTGCGTTATCAGGTACTAATTACGACTATTTTTGTAAATATGATTATAGTATTGTATATATATAGTAACCTCATGAAATTTTCACGTATATTGTAGGGGTTGGAGCATTTTTCCGAGACTTATGTTCGAGAACTTTGCATGAAAGTCGGGTTCAAATTTTGAAACAGAACATAGTTTTAATCCTATGCAATTTGGAAAAGATATTTCCACCTTCATTTTTCGATGTGATGGAGCACCTGCCTATACATCTCCCATACGAAGTTGAATTAGGAGGTCCTGTCCAGTATAGGTGGATGTATCCTTTTGAAAGGTTTTTCAAAAAGTTGAAAGGGAAAGCAAAGAACAAAAGATATGCGGCAGGATCGATTGTTGAATCATATATCAATGACGAGATTGCTTATTTCTCAGACCACTACTTTGCTGCGAATATACAAACGAAATCAAGGTAAATGCTAAAATCAATCACATCATGTCCACTTTGGCATTTATTTTGTATAGACGTCCTATGTATTTTAATGTTAATTACTTTTCTACTAATTTGGTCAGGTTAACAAGATTCGATGAAGGTGAAGTCCCCGTATATCATGTCCCTGGAGTACCTTCTATATTTACTCAAGTAGGCCGTCCAAGTGGAGAAATGCATGAAATATGGCTCTCAGAGAGAGACTATCAATGTGCACATGCATATGTTTTACGAAATTGTGAATATTTTCAGCCAATTGAGAGGTATATAAGTAGGCATCTCTCTAAGATTACGTTTTACTATATATAATCCTTGTTTAATTTCTCATATTTGTGTTGGTCTTGTGTAGAATGTTCGAGGAATTTATTTCTGCAAAATATCCAGGACTTTCCGAAAAAGAACTCTCTACGAAAAGAGCTGACGAATATCATTTATGGGTGAAAGAATATGTATGTCTAAAAAACATTCATAACTATGCATATATTTATACTTAAATATATTTATGCTATTTTTATATATATGCAGGTTTCTTACTGGAACCCCACGAATCCATTTCCTACTTGGGTTCAAGAGATAGTCCATGGACCTTTGAATAAGGTCAAAACATGGCCAATGTATTTTACAAGAGGCTATTTGTTTCATACGCAAAATCACGGCGCTGGACGAAAGACATGTAACTATGGGGTCTGTGTTAAAAGTCAAAATTACACTGATGCATCTGATGAAGCGGATTTCTACGGGACCTTAAATGATATCATTGAACTCGAGTACGAGGGGATGGTCAATTTGAGAATCACACTTTTTAAGTGTAATTGGTATGACCCTGTTATCGGTAGAGGCACTCGGAGGAGCAATGGTGGTGTTGTAGACGTTCTTTCATCGAGAAAATACAATAAATACGAACCATTTATTCTAGGTACGTACTTATTAATGTCGATATATATATATACTGTTGTATAACTTATTTATACATTTTTATATTGCAAACAGCTTCACAAGCGGATCAAGTTTGTTATATTCCGTACCCATACACAAAGAAACCGAATAAGTTGTGGCTCAATGTTCTAAAAGTGAATCCGAGGGGAAACATTTCAGGGGAATATGAACAAAAGGAACATACTCTTTTGCAAACAGAAAATGATGATGCTGTATTGATGACTACAATTGAAGATCTCGTACTTGACAATTTCGTACAAGGAGACCAAATAAACCTCGATTACGATATCGGAGATGCAGAACCAGAAGATGAATTTCAGTGTAATTTGTCGTCTTCTGATGAAGAATCAGATGACGAAGAACCCTACTAAATAACTATGTTACGAATGTCACAATTTCGGTGTAATTTGTCTTTTATATTATTTATCGTATAATAATATAAATAACTCGACCAGATGAATTTCAGTGTAATTTATCGTCTTGCGATCTTTACGACTAGGCCATAGTATTTAATTGGTATTTATCACACACACACATTTATAACTCGACCAGATGTATTCAGGATAAAAAAAACTGTCCTCAACCTGATTCGAACCCGGGTTCGGGTGAACATGTTTGCGATCTTTTCCGCTAGGCCATAGTATTTAATTGGTATTTATCACACACACACATTTATAACTCGACCAGATGTATTCAGGATAAAAAAAACTGTCCTCAACCTGATTCGAACCCAGGGTTCGGGTGAACATGTTTGCGATCTTTTCCGCTAGGCCATAGTCTTTAATTGGTATTTATCACACACACACATTTATAACTCGACCAGATGTATTCAGGATAAAAAAAAACTAAATCTGTCCTTCACAGGACTCGAACCCGGGTTCGGGTGAAAATGTGTGCGTCTTTACCATTAGGCCATAGTCTTTAATCGGTTTATAACACACATACAAATTATTAAGTTGACCAGATTTATTCAGATTAAAAAAAAAACCTACGAAAGCCCTAAATCCAATCCTTCCCTTCGCGAACCCTTCGATTTCATCTTCTTCTCCTCTCGAATCTCTTCTTCTCCTTCGATTTCATCTTCTTCTCCTCTCGAATCTCTTCTTCTCCTTCGATTTCATCTTCATCTTCTTCTCCTTCGATTTCATATTTTTCTCCTCTCGAATCTCTTCTTCTCCTTCGATTTCATCTTCTTCTCCTTCGATTTCTACTCTCGAATCTCTTCTACTTCTTTTCTTGCCATTCTCTGACGATGCCAGAAGCTAAGAAGGGTAAGAATCAGAAGAGAAAACACGCTCCCAATCTTTCTCAGAGACGCGGAGGTTACAATCCCTCTCCGACAATGTCGCGAACACCGAGGTCTCTTCCGCCGCAGTACAACATCACGCCGGCTGCCCAAGTTCCTCCGACTCAGGTGACACCACCTCAAGTCGCCGTCGACAATCAACCGTCAACCTCAGCACCAGATTTCCGGAGCTTTCCACCGCCACAACAACTTTTCAACAGTGAAGAACGCCGTGCGCCTGAATCGGATCCACTGGAGGCTCCACCGTCACCACATCAGAACTCTCAGGCTCAGAGTCATCCATCTTCTCACGGACACAGTTTCGAAGATGAATCTCCAGTGTTGCCGGATCTCCAGGAAGACACGCTAAGGGCTCTCAATGCACTGCTTATGGTGCCAGACCGGGATAAGTTTACAACTGTCCTCTCTCCCACACCGACGCCGAACTCGAGCTGGTATGACCTTGCCCTTGTATAATGTGATTATGTGTGTTTTGTGTTAGAATGTGTTTTGTGTTTGAATGTGATTCTGCATTGAATCGTGTCTGTGTGTATAATGTGTTTATGGATTTGATAAGAATATGTTTATTGGATTTGATTAGAATTGTGTTTGTGTTTGATTAGAATTTTGTTTGTGTCTGAGTCTTAGCATAGACACAGTTTGATGTGTTTAGAAATGTGTTAATCTAGCTTAGTTTATAATGTGTTTGAATGTGTTTCATGTCTGGTTTCATGTGTTTATTAGTGTTAGTTCTCTGAAGTCTTAGGTCTTATGTCTTCTGGTTTTAGGTCTTAGGTCTTAGGTCTTCTGGTTTTAGGTCTTGGGTCTTGTGTCTGTCTTTGGTTTCATGTCTGTGTTTTAATGTGTTTGTGTATGTATTGTGTCTGTCTTTGATTCGAATTGTCTATGTGTTTGAATGTGTTTGATGGATTTGATTAAAACGTGATTGCTTTGATTAGAATTGTGTCTGGTTTCATGTGTTTGATTAGAATTGTTTCATGTCTGGTTTCATGTGTATGTATTGTGTCTGTCTTTGGTTTTATGTCTTAGGTCTTCTGGTTTCATGTGTGTTTTTGCAGGTTTAATAAACGTTTGCTTTATTTCATGTGTGTTTTTGCAGGTTTAATCGCGACATGGGATCGAAACTGGTTAGGAAAATCACTAAAGTGTTTACCAACAAATTCGATGGTCCCTACTATAGCTGGACATGTGTGCCTCGGGAGAGACAAGAACGATACTTCCTCGAGTTCGCGGTAAAGTTTTCTGTTCTATAGCAGTGTGATGTTTTTTGTCATATAGGTTTGCTTCTTATGTTTTCACTAACATTCTGTTGTCTTTGTATTGTAGAAAACCCACACCTGGGATCCCTTGATAACAGGGACAGTTAAAGATTTTTTTGATGAAATCTGTCAACGCCGGATGAAGGACATGGTTAGCAGTGCGAGGACTAGTCGACAGCGACCTAATTGGATCGGTGACACGCTCTGGAATACGATGACTCAGTACTGGGACACTGAAGAAGCAAAGCTGAGGACTCTCACCTATTCCAATGCTCGTCTGTCTGACCGTCAAGGTCTCGGTCCTCACATCCACTTGTCAGGGCCGAAGTCATATCAACAAATTCAACATGAAATGGTAAGTAACTTTTACTTTTTCTTACTCCTTAACAACTTAAAAAAATTTCATACTCGTTCTTTATTTTGTAACATTGCAGGAAGCGGAATTGGGACGATCGGTTAGTCTTGGTGAGGTTTTCATCAAGACGCATACAAAACCAGATGGTACCTATGTCGATAAGAAGGCGGAGAAAATCGCTCAAAGATATCAGGAGAAGCTACAACAGAAGTTGTCTGACCTCGTGACAGAGGCTTCAGATGTTTCAGACGGTGCTTCTCGACCTCGAGAGCTAACAACAGATGACTATACTAGCATCTTTCTTGAGGTAAGTAACATTTTCAGTCCACATTTATATTGTCTTGGCTTTTGTCTACTTTAATTACATTTTTCTTTTACTTTTTCACAGTCCACTGACTTGGATTCGCGAGGAACTCCTTATGGAGTTGGAAGCCTGAAGGAGACTCTTATCAATGGCAAGCGCAAGCAACCGGGAGCCTCTTCCTCGTTTGTTGCACTGCAAGAGCAACTGAAGGAAGCTCAACGGAAAATCGAGGAGCAGGCTGCCTATAATGAACGACGTGATGCTGAGATTGCTGCCCGTGAAGCACAACACTCCCGAGCTGCGGCTGAGCAAAAGGACAAGTTCGAGCACTTCTCCTTGGTGGAAAAGTACTTGCGCCAAACTGATCCGAGGTTTCTCGACTTCTTGTCTGCTAATTCACCTCCAGCAACAACCAATATGCTTCCATCAACAGATCAACCATCTACTTCTTAGGTTACCTCTGTTTTTTATCACTTGTGTTACCTATGTTTTTTTAGAACTTGTGTTGTGAACTTGTTATGGAGTTTGAATACATTGGTTAATATTTGTAATCAAATGCTATTTTCAATGAAATTTCGGTTGTTTAGTAATTTAGGTTTGTAACACAGGTTTACAATTGAGAAACAAACAAATACCAATCGTTCATACCAAATTCTAATATCGACATAAAAATAGTCAGTAAACAGTCGCATAGTAGTCGCCAAATAGTCACTAAACAGTCGCATAGTAGTCACCGTATGTTTACATCGTCGAAGCTTATGTTCCGATTAGTCGCCGAATAGTCGTCATATTAGTCATACAATAGTCGGTAAATGGTCACTACATTTGACGACTATATTTGGTGACTACAATTATCCGACTACATCTTTACCGTTCCTATAGTCATTTACTAGTCGCCTAATTTATGCGACTATTTTACGACAACTACAATGTGCGACTATGTTACGACTATTATAATTTGCGACTATTTTACGACTATTACACTATTCATGGTCGTAGTCGGAAAGTAGTCGCCAAATGGCGACTATTTATACGACTACTTTTTTTAGCGACTAAAGATTACCGACTCCGTTCTTTAGTCGCAAGTTAGTCGTACCATCGCTTTTAGCGACTATTTTGCGACTCTTCCTGCAGTCGCCAAATCGATGTTTTCTTGTAGTGTTGAAATGATTATTCCATTATATGAATATGTTGTTGATTTTGCAGAGATATACAAGAACCATGGAAAGGGAGCCCACGCTTCTTACTATGTCCATGACGGTTATCTTTTTAAAGATAAACGCGTATGCATCCCGCAATGTTCGTTATGAGAGCTTATAGTCCGAGAAGCTCATGGAGGAGGCCTCATGTGTCATTTTGGCGTTGGGAAGACTCTTGCCATGCTGAAGGAGCACTTCTTTTGGCCACACCTTAAGAAGTCGGTCGAAACTTTCTGTGCAAGATGTATCACTTGCAAGAAAGCCAAGTCTCGGGTTCACCCGCACGGTTTGTATCTTCCTTTACCGATTCCTACTTTACCATGGATTGATATTTCTATGGAGTTTGTGCTAGGTTTGCCTAAGATCAGACACAAGGACTCCATCTTTGTAGTGGTGTATCGGTTCTCGAAGATGGCACAATTCATTCCATGTGCCAAGACAAACGATGGTACAAAAACCGCGGACCTCTTTTTCAAAGAGATTGTCCGACTACATGGAGTACCTAGGACGATCGTCTCAGATCGCGACACCAAGTTCCTGAGCCACTTTTGGAGAACCCTCTGGAAGAAGCTAGGAACCAAGCTGCTCTTCTCCACGACCTGCCATCCACAAACCGATGGCCAAACTGAAGTCGTTAACCGTACACTTGGAACGTTGCTCCGAGCAACAATAGGGAGAAATCTTAAAACTTGGCTTGAAGCTCTACCTTTTGTCGAGTTTGCTTATAATATAGCTGTCCATAGTGCTACTCATTTGTCTCCTTTTCAGGTCGTATATGGATTTAATCCACATACGCCATTAGATCTTAAGCTTATACCTCAGATGGAGTTCTTAAACTTCGACGGAGCAAAGAAGGCCGCTGACGTGAAAAAGCTACATCAATTGGTCAAAGATCAGCTCGAACGAACCAATGCCCTACGTGTGAAGAATGGCAACAAGGGCAGGAAGCACGTGTCTTTTGAAGTTGGAGAATGGGTGTGGTTGCACATGAGACCGGAGCGATTCCCGGACCAACGCAAATCGAAGCTATTGCCTCGCGGAGACGGCCCATTCAAAATCTTGGAGAAAATCAATGACAACGCCTACAAGCTCGAGCTCCCAGGTGAGATTAAGGTGTCTGCTACATTCAATGTTTCTGACTTAGCTCCTTTTGATGCAAGTGATGATATTTTGGGGTCAAAACCTCATGAAGAGGGAGGGAGTGATGAGGACATTGAGTCAACGACCCAAGTCATACAAGCACCACTAGTACCAAGTGGACCAGTGACTAGAACCAGGAGCAGGGACATGGAAAAGAAGTTCAACATGTTCATGGACCAGCTCAGATCAGAAGATTTCTTCAAGATGGACACTAGTCCGCTAAGCCCGTTAGCGAGCAGTTATTGGGCCGATTCTTTCAAGCAGGATCCACTCATGATCCCGGACGATCCATAAAGCACTCCACATATGGATTTGAAGCTCTTTGAGTCTAGTTTCCAGAACACTAGAGATCAGCCCAAGACTCCTTACCATTCGGACCAGAACGTCCAAACACTAAAGACATATCGGCAGGATCCTTTGCTGGCCGATAACACTAAGTGGCCACTCATCAAGCCCAGGTTCATGGCCCACTTATCTAAGGTCGATTTCACTTCACCAGAGACGACTTAGGCCCAAGGAAGGTCATTAGTTGGGTTTGTAAGTCGTTTGGTGCTCTTTCCCCAACCTTCGTTTTTATCCCACTAGGTTTTGCGAAGATGGGTTTTTACCGAGGCCAAACGGCTTGCAATATTATTGGCCCAATTAATGACTCTCTGTAAGCCCATTAAGACCAGCTACACGAGGCCTCACTTCTATTTCTCTTAGTCTTTTAATTATTTTGTAAACGGGCACAAACCCCTTGAAGTATCAAGAGACCGTCACCTCTCTTGTGGTTCTCATCGCCCCACCAGCACAATCCATCTTATCCCGTTGACAGAAGAGAGAGACCTTAGTCCAGCTTCTTCAACACCATCCTCTAGGCCCAAATTCTCGACCATCGACCTCCGGTTTGTGTGAGACGGGTTTGAGTCCGTATCAATCACTTTAATATTTTTTTGCAAGTGTTTTAACTCCATTTTCAAGGATTTTCAAGTAATTTTCATATTTTAAAGATTTGAAAGACGTTTCAGGTAACTCGGAATAAAAGAGTGCATTTCGGAATAAAAGTACGTTTTTAAATAAACTTGGACCGTCAAGAAGTCTTACAGGCAATGGAGACCTTTTCACCGTCTCCTCATCACCAAATTTGAACACCACAAGGATGACACAACCAGCTTTCAAATGCAATGTTTTGGAGACATTCCAACGGTTGTATCACCAATTATACCCAAAGCATTGAAGGCGGATGAAGCTGTCTCAGAGGGGAATCCGCCGCGGCCAGAGGAGCTGGAGCAGCAGCCAAGTAACATTTTGTTGTGGCCAGAGGAGCTCCACCGGCGGCCAAACACCACTTCGCCGTGGTTCGGAGCCACGCACCCGCGGCCATCCCCCGTTTTGATCCCGAGATCCATTTTAAAACTCGAGCTAATCCCGTCACTTATTAATAAAACCCTAAGCGTTTACAGACAAAAAAGAAGCTATATAAGCTCGTGTTAGGTCATTCTAAAGGGGCAGGTCGTTTTTAGACAGAAGAAAGACGAGAAAAGGAGGTGACATCGTAGGAGAGAGAGGAGGCGCAAGGGGATCATCATTCGATCTTCGTCTTCACATGTGTTCTTGGTTCTTCACTTATTATCTCTTTCAATCTGCAATACTTTATTGCTTCTATGATGTTTTGCTACAATATGATTGAGTAGTTACCGAGTTGGGTTTAAAGGGATTTTTCAAATGGTATTTCATGGTTTAATTTTATGATGTGTTTGATTTAAGGTTTCTAATCTTCTATGAGTTCTTCGTTTATTTTTATTCGTTAATGCATGATTCTTCGTTCCACTTAGAGTCTGATTATAGGTTGAATTGGATTCTCCAAAGTTTTTTCTAATTGCTTGAACTAGAATGAAACGAGCAACTTTGCCAGAAGAGACGGAAGCTACTTATAGAGTATTGTGAACGATGACGAATCCTAAACGAAATAATGCGCTACCTTCTTCGCGGACAGAGATGGAAGCTACTAGTCGAGTTGGTCGGTAACAGTTGGTTAGGATCTGATGAGGTCATCCGAACCGATACAGACTATAGCAAGGAGAAGACGCACAAGAATGATTATATCATAGCCGATGTCAAAGAAGACACGATTGTCAATGCTTTAATCATCTATGTGAAAGCGCATGGAAATGCTACCACCTCAGAGAGGAATTGGACCGTGCGTACGATAGTTGCTCCGACGCTACTATCGCTCAGCACCCATCAAATGGAAGAAGATGCATGTCTTGAAGAGCTCTGCCTCAAAAACAATGATTCAGGCCATGAAACTACTTGGACTAAATTTTTAGCTCAACCAGAGCACGCCTAAAAGTGGAATCAGTCCAATTGGTTCCCAGATGAAGGAGTTATGCTATTTACAAATCAGGTGTCTCCCAATTTACCCGATTTGGAGATAGGTGCATTGATTGGAGGTTTTCGACCGAACCAGGAGGAATTAAGCTACACACCAACTTGGTATGGAATCTTGATCCATCAGAGAAGAACCGACAATTGGATTCATCTCATTCCCGGTTCAGAATTGAGAGTTATCGATTTTACAAATCGATGGATCTGCTTTGGACGCAATCCAGCGACAAGGCCAAAGATCGTACTACACAACCTAACTCAGGAACGATATATGCCCAGGACCACATGGAGAATATTAATGGGCCTCTCATTGATCCAGCAAGCCAAAGATCCAACGAAATGCCCATCGGATCCACAAGTTACACCCAAATCTCTGAAACGGGTCCGCTTGGTGCCATATAAGGAAAGTTTCCCTCTCACTTGTTTATATAGAACGCAGCACTTTACATGGGAACCAAGAGATCATCTAGGAGCTATTCCACACGTCTCATGGTGCACCACACCTCACTTGATTAGGAAGATCAAGTTCGAACCCCACTTGCCTTATTTGGAGCCTTTTGACATCAATCACCAACGGCTCTTTCCTTTTCAATGCTGCTGCGTTTTGGACGTGATCTACACCATCCAGAATGTTCCAGAGAAGCTCACATATCCCCTCAAACCGTCTAGATACAAGGCGACATCACACCTTCCTCATTTTGCCGATTTGCTCATTATTGTCCAACGGCTAGTTTTTGATCATCTTTTGATTTGTTTCTTGTTCAGAATTTCGTGTAGAGCATTATATAAGCTCAGCTTAGCTTTCATTTGTAATTAACCATTCAGTCATAAAGTAATAAAGTATTTCGTTTCTTGTCAAAGTATTGTTCTTTGCGGTAGTTCCGTTCTTTTGAATATTGTGTGCGATTCACATATTCACTAGAGTCTCGGATTTAACTTATTTGTGGGATTCAAATAAGTTGGTTCGATCACTTGATAGAGAGAGTCTATCATCATCAGATTGAGTGAGTCAATCAATCTCCCATCGTCCATCCAACAACTTAGACAAAGAGAGCCCTTCGGCCAGTTGTCTCGGTTCCATCGTCCCCATTTCCGCGTTCAAAACTTGTAAACTTTGATTAACTTGTGAAGATAAGATTGTGAGACTCAATCTTACATCATTGGTATCACAGCTCAAAGCTCCTATCCCAGGTTGTTGATATATCATGGTTTTTACCCCGTTTAAGCCATGATATAAGTCTGTTTTATAGAGTCTTTCTACTATTTTGTAGTGTTTTAGAGTCTTTTACAGGTTTTAGCACGTTTGGGGCATAATTGGAGATATTGGAGCTTTCTGGAGCATTTTGGATCAAAGCAGAAGTTCATGTAGCTGAGTACCCGATTTGAAGCATCAGTGTCGATCGATACTGCCTAGTATCGGTCGATACTCATCGAAGCAGACACGACCCGCGAGTTTAATGAAGAGTTGAAGAATTACAAAATTGTCCAGAAGTATTTATTATTTACAAGAAGCCCCAAAATGTGATTTAGGTTATTTAATAGGATTTTACATCCACTTTCATGGCTACACTTTATTTTACTTTGGATTTGTGAGAGAGCTTTGAAGGGTGACATGTCTGAAACTATGTTCGTCCGAGAGAAGATTTCGAACCCTCTTGTTACTCTTTCTTATTTTATATTGAGTATTTATTCAAATATGTTTATTGCTTCAATTTTTATGTCTGAGTAGATCCACATTAGGTTTAGGGATTCTCATAAGGGATTTCTTTGAATGCTAGGTTGATTAGTTGTTTAGGGTTCATAATCTGAATTAATTATTCGCCTTAGGTTGTTCTCAAAGCTAATTTTGGATTGATCACCTAGAACTTAGATCTTAGATTAATCGATTAGGCACGACAGTGCAATCGAGTAATATGATATAACGTAGGGTAAGCAAATTAATTATTCGCAAAGAGATTTGGTTTAATTGATTTGTGAACATATCAAACTTGATATTAAGGTTGATTTATTCTTAGGAATTTGCAAAGAGATTTGGGATTCTGAAGTTTAGATTTGGATAATTCTTGCAACGACAGTTCGTTAATTATACTTTCGTTATTTGAGTTCGAGAACCGTGCGTAACCTGAACCCTGATTAGTTAGTTTATCTGAATTCATTGATTTCTTGAGAAATATCCCTGAACCTATCTTTCTCCCATCGAATTACAACTCGTTTAATGTTTATTGCTTTTTGTTTCATCTGAATTGCTTAGCTTGATTCTCTTCTATATAATCTATTGTGTGTTTCCGTGAGTCCTTGTGTTCGACCCCTACTTTACTGCGACTACTGCTTAGTACTTTTAGGGTATTAATTTGAGCATATCAAATTTGGCGCCATTGCCGGGGACTCAATTCGCCATTAGATTTTAGTTTGAGAATTTCGCATAAGTTCGTCGGTATCGATCGATACTATCTAGTGTCGGTCGATACTCGTCGTTTTCTTTTTGTTGATATCGATCGACACCACCTAGTGTCGGTCGATACTCAACGTGTTTTTTGTTACTTACGCTTTTGACTTTTGATTTCAGTTGTATACCCAATCGTGAAACCAGAAAGAATAAGAGCACTCAGCTAGTTGAACTGTCATTGGAGTAGCTAGCACTTTTGGAACGCACAAACAAAAGAGCATAGAAGCCAGCCGAGATGAACAACAATCCATTGGTTTTGGTTCGAGATGAAGCTGGTGCTTACAGAGACCAAGAGGGTCAGTTGTGCAATGCGAGAGGGCAACGTCTGGATGTTGAGGGGAACATCATTCCACTTGCTCCTGTTGTCGAGGAGATTCTCGCTGGGAACGTCGCTGGGAACGTTGTGGTTAATCGTGGTAGAACGATTGATGAGTACAACATGCCTAATCAGTTCTATGCCAATCGATCAACAATTCGTCCTCCTGCTTTTCAGAGGAATGACTTTGAGTTGAAACCTGCATACTACACTCTTGTGGGACAGCACCCTTTTCATGGTCTTTCCAGCGAACATCCCATGGACCATATTGAGAGGTTTGAGGATTTGGTCACTAGCATCAAGATCAATGGAGTATCCTATGATTACCTCTTCTGCAATCTCTTCCCATACTCTCTTGGTGGAGATGCGACTTACTGGCGGAAGCAGTTACCTCCTGGATCACTGACTACTTGGGAAGAGACTAAGACTGCCTTCCTGAACAACTTCTATGATGATGCACGATCCGAGGATCTGAGGAACAAGATCTCCCAGTTTTCTCAATGACCTACTGAGGCGTTCAAGGATGCTTAGACGAGATTCAGATCATACCAGAGAGATTGCCCACATCACGGGTACTCTGATATTCAGCTGATGGGTTTCTTCTTCAGAGGGATTGAGTGGAGGTATTAGATGGCTTTGGATGCTTCGAGCAATGAGACTTTCAATACCAGGTATCCAGATGATGCTTATGTGCTTATTGAGAATTTGGCGTCTAGCAATAGCACCAAAAATGCAGACTTTGAGCGAAAGAGACAGAATGGGAACACGGATGGATCGCAGATTGCTGAAGTTCAAGCCAAGCTAGATTTTCTGATCGGGAAGTCAAAGAAAACTGTACACTTTGCTGATGGAGTCGATAATATTGATAAAGGTGAAGTGGAGGATGTTACGTTGGTGGTTCTGGTTTTCAAGGTCAGCGGTTTGGGTACAACAACAACTAAAACTTCAACAACAACACTCAGCAAGGTGGGTACAAGTTTGAGGGAAACTAATCTGGCTTTGGAGCAAAACAGTTTGCTCAGAAACCACTCCAGAGCAGCGATTTCACTCGCGCTTATGGGAACTCTTCGTACTAACCCATCTCTCCAAAATCCACATAGAGTAAGATGGAATCCATGCTTGAACAGATCCTTCAGGGACAACAGAAGTTGCAAGGGGATTTCAATGGGAAGATTGACTCTCTGTACACTGATCTGAATGGGAAAATTGAAGCTATCAATCTTTCTCAGAGGAAGCTGGAAACTCAGGTTTCTCAGACATCAACAGCTGTGAAGAGGCATGAAGGTTTTCTTCCAGGGAGAACTGAAAATCCAAGAGCACACATCAACTCCATCACCTTGAGGAGTGGAAAAGAGGTGATTATAGTAGTGAAGAACAGCCCAATCTCAGAGAATTTCGTCGATCCTGCTGAAGACGATGATGGGGATTCTGAAAATCCCCGTGTATCGATCGATACCAGCCAGTGTCGATCGATACCAGCCCAGACACCTGCATGACGGGATCCAAAATCCCGTGTATCGATCGATACTCCTTCTGTATCGGTCGATACTGAGGCACAGGTCGAGAAAGAACTAGATAATTTCAAGGAAAGGGTATACAAACCCAAAATACCTTATCCTATGCCTCCTAAGATGACAAAAAAGGAATGGGAGGACGCCAGATGCAAAGCTATGTTGGATAAATTGGTTGTGGAGCTTCCTTTTGTTGATGCTATTAAGACTTCTCCAGCTTTCAGAAGGTATGTGAAGAAGATGGTGTCTAGCAATGTGAACCTTGAGGAAGGTGTCATGATGATTACAGCTGAGTGCAGTGCGATTCTACTCAACAAAATTCCCAAGAAACTACCAGACCTAGGGAGTTTTGTTTTGGATTGCACTATTTTCACAAAGAGATTCAAGCGTTCTCTCTGCGATATTGGGTCGAGTGTGAACCTCATGCAACACTCCGTTGCTAAAAGAATGGGGATGACATATTTTCATTCTACAAGGATTTCGTTGGTACTTGCTGATCGCTCAGTGCGACTTCCAGAGGGACTACTCGAAGATGTCCCAATCAAGATTGGGAACTGCTTAATCCCAACAGATTTCATCGTTTTGAAGTACGATGCTGAGCCTAAGGATCATCTTATCCTGGGCAGACCATTCCTTGCAACTGCTGGAGCCTTGATCGATTGCTAGAATGGACAAATAGCTCTCAACATTGGTGATATGGTAATGTCCTTTAACATGAAAAAGATGATGAAGCGACCAACCATCGATGGACAGACGTTCTATGTGGACACCTTTAGTGACATAGCGGAGGAGTACTTCCTAGATATGCACCCTGAAGACCCACTGGAGAGAGTACTCGTGTACTCTGATGTGTCAAAGGAGTTGCTGGGAGATGTAGCTGCTGGATACGCCAAGAAGATCGATACCAGGCGTGTGCGTTAGAGGAGTTGGCCGAAACTCCTAAGAACGCTGGTGGGCTTGGTGATTGGAGTGAGGAGAAAGCTCCTAAGATTGAACTCAAGCCACTTCCAGCCTCATTGAGGTATGCTTTTCTTGGTCCTAATTCCACATACCCTGTGATTGTTAATACTTCTTTGAACAACGCAGAGATTACCTTACTGCTGAGCAAGTTGCGCAAGTATCGCAAAGTTCTTGGCTATTCTCTTGATGATATTTCAGGTATAGCACCAGACTTGTGCACACATCGGATTCACCTAGAGGATGATTCAAAGTCTTCGATTGAGTGCCAGAGGAGGCTAAATCCGAACCTGAAGGAAGTGGTCAGGAAGGAAGTAATGAAGCTGTTGGAAGCAGGGATTATCTACGCCATCTCAGATAGTTCTTGGGTTAGTCAAGTTCACGTTGTGCCTAAGAAAGGAGGTATAACTGTGGTGAAGAACGAGAAGGATGAGGTGATCCCTACAAGGACAATCACTGGTCACAGGATGTATATTGACTACAGGAAGCTGAACGCGGCTACAAGGAAGGATCACTTCCCCTTGCCATTCATCGACCAGATGCTAGAGAGGTTAGCAAGTCACCCATAGTACTGTTTTCTTGATGGGTACTCATGCTTTTTCCAGATTCCTATACATCCAGAGGACCAGGGAAAGACAACATGTACATGTCCTTATGGCACATTCGCATACAGAAGAATGCCATTTGGATTATGTAACGTTCCAGCGACTTTTCAGCGATGCATGATGTCGATTTTCACAGACATAATTGAGGAGTTTATGGAGGTGTTTATGGATGACTTTTCTGTGTATGGATCATCATTCAAGGATTGTCTGGATAACTTGTGCAAGGTACTTCAGTGATGCGAGGAGAAGCATTTAGTTCTTAATTGGGAGAAGTGTCACTTCATGGTACAAGATGCCATTGTTCTTTGTCATGAGGTTTCTAAGGCAGGGATCGAAGTTGACAGAGCTAAGATTCAGGTCATGACAAGCTTGCAACCTCCACGATCTGTATCTGAGATTCGAAGCTTCCTTGGTCATGCTGGGTTTTACAGGAGGTTCATCAAGGATTTCTCTAAGCTTGCACGCCCACTCACAGCTCTGTTGTGTAAGGAAGTCAAATTTGATTTCACACCTGATTGCCTTATAGCCTTCGAGGAGATTAAGAAGGCATTGGTGAGTGCTCCTATTGTCCAACCATCTGATTGGAGTTTACCTTTTGAGGTTATGTGCAATGCGAGTGATTTTGCTGTTTGAGCTGTGTTGGGTCAGAGGAAAGACAAGAAGCTCCATGCTATTTATTACGCCAGCAGGACGTTGGATGATGCTCAGCGTAATTATAACACCACTGAGAAGGAGTTACTTGCAGTTGTCTTCTCTTTTGAGAAATTTTGGTCCTACTTGATTGGGAGCAAGGTTATTATTCACACAGACCATGCTGCTCTCAAATACTTGCTGAAGAACAAGGACCTCAAGCCTCGTCTATGCCGATGGGTACTTTTGCTCCAAGGGTTCGATATCGAGCTCAATGACAAGAAGGGAGTACCTATCGCGAATAAAGATCGATGAAGTCGTACCTATTGATGATTTCTTGCCAGAGGAAGGTATCTACTTCATTGAAGCTCAACTTCAGGATGCTTGTTCCAAAAATCTGCACTTTTTGCGAGCACAAACTTTCGTTATCGATCGATACTCTTCTAGTATCGGTCGATACCCGACACGTTTCGGACCTGTTTTGCCCGCAGAGCACTTCGACTCTTATGACGCCTATCTAGCTGCTGTATCTAGTCCTTCACGACCATGGTACGCTGACATTGCTAACTACCTTGCTGTAGAGACTGAGCCAAAGCATCCCACAAAGTATGCGAGGAAGAAGTTTATGCGCGAAATGAAGCAATTCTTCTGGGATGAGCCTTACCTATACAAGCACTGCTCAGATGGTACTACAGAAGATGCGTTGCAGAGTCTGAGGTGCCATAAATTCTTTTTCATTGTCATAGGTCTGAGTATGCTGGACACTTTGCTACTTTCAAGACAGTGTCCAAGGTTCTTCAAGCAGGTTTCTGGTGGCCTACTATGTTTAGAGATGTGCATGCCTATATCTCACAGTGTGATGCCTGTCAGAGGAGAGGGAAGATCAGCAAGAGGCATGAGATGCCACATAACTTCATCCTTGAGGTTGAAGTTTTCGTTTGCTGGGGCATCGATTTTATGGGTCCCTTTCCCTCATCACACAAGAACATATACATCCTGGTTGCTGTGGACTATGTGTCCAAATGGGTGGAAGCGATTGCTAGTCAAACCAATGACTCTGCGGTGGTTCTTAAGCTGTTTAAAACCATCATTTTCCCACGATTTGGAGTGCCGCGTATCGTAATAAGTAATGGTGGCAGCCACTTTATTAACAAGGTTTTAGAGAAGTTGCTAAAGAAGCATGGTGTAAATCATCGTGTGGCTACTCCATATCACCCTCAGACCAGTGGGCAGGTCGAAGTTTCCAACAGGCAAATCAAGGAGATTTTGGAGAAAACAGTGGGCACTTCTAGGAAGGATTGGTCTACGAAGCTTGATGACGCGCTATGGGCTTACAGGACTGCTTTCAAAACACCGTTGGGTACTACACCGTTTCACTTGCTGTATGGGAAAGCATGTCACCTTCCAGTGGAGATCGAGCACAAGGCAGCATGGGCGACGAAGTTGCTGAACTTCGACACATCATGCCTGCGGCTGAGAAGAGATTGATTCAGCCGAACGAGTTGGATGATATTAGGTACCACACCTACGAGAACTCGAAGCTGTACAAGGAAAGAACTAAAGCCTATCATGATAAAAAGATCATCTCCAGACATTTCGAGCCAAACGACCAGGTTCTTCTGTATAACTCTCATTTGAAATTGTTTCCTGGTAAACTGCGTTCTCGTTGGTCAGGTCCCTTCACAATCAAGGAGGCCAGACCACATGACGCGGTTGTACTGGTTTGTCCTACAGACGACGAATTTACTGTCAATGGACAGAGGTTGAAACACTACTGGGCGAAAGCCGAAATTCCAACAGGGCAGATAATGCCTCTGGATGATGCACCCACAGCCTGAATGGCGGTACAGTCAAGCTAATGACGTTAAACGAGCGCTTGGTGGGAGGAAATCCACTGGTGAGTTTTGTTTTTGAGTCTTTTTATTTTTATTTTTTGTTTTATGTTTTGTGTCAGGATGATCAAGGAGCAAATACGAAATCGCCCGACAATTGATCGATACCCTGTTGGTATCGGTCGACACCTTACGCGAATGAGAACAGTTCATCATATCGGCTTAAGCCTGGTATCGCTCTATACCAAGCTGTGTGTCGGTCGATACTCGATGTTCCAGCACGGTAACTTCTTGTTTCTCACAATCCACTTTGTTATTTTGCTTTCTTTCACCAACTCTAGGCTAGATAACACTGGGGACAGTGTTGTTCAAGTCTGGGGGAGGTAGTCGCTGACATTGTTTTTGTTTTTCTTAGAGTCAGTCATTTTTCAGTCATTCGTGGTTTTATCGAGTCAAAATCTGTTGGAGACTGTGATCTTTTTCTTGAATCTATTGATCTGACCTTGCCTATAAGTGACCATTGTTACAGAATCAGTTACAGATCGACTAATGAAAAATCCAAAGGCTGACCATTTAACTAGAAGACACTCATGTTTCCAGCAACTTTCTTTAAAGCCTGAGCCAAATTTTTGCACTTCATTGATGTGATTGATGTCCATAGAGCTTGATTCCTCATTCGTATCTGACAAAGGAACTCATGTGTTTAAAGTAATGGTATTTCTCTCCCTGTTACAAGTTAATAAATAAAATGCATTAAAAGATGAAATGATTTTCTTCTGAGTAGAGGGTTAGGAAAATTTCCAGCGATCCCATTATTCTACTTCATAGGGAATGATCACACAAAGGTGGAAGCGAGGTTAGGAAAATTTCCTGTGATACCATTATTCGCCTACACCTTTTATTACATTTTAAGGGAAGAACCGGGGATTTGTTGGCAAACACCATCAATACTCGCGTCTCGAACCTTAATAAGCATAAGCAATAGTATAATAAGAAATAAGTCTGGGGGGAGAGAAAACAATACCAGAAAGTGTGAAATTGGATGGTTCCTTGTCATGATACTGTATGGGAAAGAATCTAGAAGTTTCTTGATATTAATCACAGCGATGAAACTAGCGAGGAAGGCTTGATT
Source organism: Eutrema japonicum (assembly GCA_030161315.1). NCBI lineage: Eukaryota > Viridiplantae > Streptophyta > Magnoliopsida > Brassicales > Brassicaceae > Eutrema > Eutrema japonicum. The sequence goes on from BSQW01000011.1 coordinate 36,855,244, forward strand.
GAACATACTGTGAAATAATGTGTGTAGTATGGGAAGCTGCGAATGTCTACGGAGAAGTACATTGTGGTTAGACTTCGAACTGGTTAGGTGATATGTGGAGCACTAAGGAAAATGGTCATTGCATTGTTTCATGAACAAGTGAGTCTCTATGTTTTCAAACCTCTTTCTCTGGTTTAGTTTTCTGTTTTGCTTGAGGCACTACAGCAGTAGTCGCCAAATAGTCGCTAAAACACGGATTGCGACTAAAGCATGTAGTCGTAAGATTTAGTCGTAAAGTAGTCGTAAGATTTAGTTACTATTTACCGACTATTTAGCGACTATTTGTAAAAAAAATAATTAAAAAAAAACAAAAAAAATATTTTTATTAGTTAAAATAATTAATTAGAAAAAATGAAAACAAAAAAAAATGAAAAAATGAAAACAAAAAAAAAGAAGATCGAAGATCTTCTTCCTTCCGGCGCAGCTTGGATCTTCTTCCCCCTCTCCGGCGCCGAGGAAACCCAACACCTCCTAACCCGCCTCCACCTCCTCACCCAACGATCGAAGATCTTCTTCCTCGCCGGACCTCCCCGCCTCCTCCACCCCCTCCACCTCCTTCACCTCCTCATCCAACGATCCCGATCCAAAATCACCCATCCAACGATCCCAATCCAAAATCACCCATCCAAATACCATCCTACGCCGCAATCTCTCCTGATCTGCTCCCACCACCACCGTGGAACCTGAAAGCAAACCTTTAGCGATGTTTTGACAAAAATCGTGATTGTAAATAGGGATTTCGAAGAACTTACCTTGGTTAATCGAGAAATATGGGTTGGGGGTTTTGTAGAGGATGAAAAAAAAATGGAGATTGACACTAAAATCGTCGAAATCTGTTAAGAATCAAAAGAGATCGAAGGAAGAGAAGGAAGAAGAAGAAGAAGAAGAAGAAGAAGAAGAAGAAGAAGAAGAAGAAGAAGCAGAAGAAGCAGAAGAAGAAGAAGAAGGAAGAGAAGGAGAAGACTCGTAGGAAGGAGAGAGAGAAAGAGAAGGAAGGAAAAAAAAAAGATAAAAAAGATAAAAAAGAAAGAATAATAAGAAACATTTAAAAAACATAAAAAATAAAGCAGATTACATCTTAAAATTTATGATTATATTGAAAATTTTGCAAGTGTTATTTTTTTTTGTATAAAACACATGTAGCACTTAATATGGTATATGTTTGGGGTTTATAATTTAGGATTTATAAAATTATTATATTTAAAAAAATTCTATGTGTTGAATTTTTTTGTATATTATTTGATATTTATGTGTAATTAAGATGTAGTTTACAATTTAAGATATAAAGTTTATGATTAAGGGTTAGATATTTAGGATTAAGGGTTTGTGTTTTGGGTTTAGAATTTTTGATTTATAAAATGATTATATTTCAAAAATTGTAAGTTTTGATTTTTTGTATATTATTTGATATTTTATGTGTAAGATCTTGTTTATAATTTTAGATTTAGAATTTATGATTAAGAGTTAGAGGTTTAGGAGGTTTGTGTTTGGGGTTTAGAATTTAGGATTTATATTGACCAAAAAAATGAATTAAGGATTTATAAAAATCGAGTGTAGTCGTAACATTATGCGAATACTATTTCTTGTCGGCAAATTAGTCGTAACATTAGTCGTAAATTAGAGACCCGGCGTAAGAGTCACCAATTAGTCGCTAAATTAGCGACTATTAGGCGACTATTATTTCCCGTCTGAAATGTAGTCGTAAATTAGTCGTAAAATAGCGACTACTGTAGCGACTATGTTCTTTGGTCGTAAAACAACGACAAAATTACGACCAAATTGTATTAGTCACCAAATAGTCGCTAATTAGTCGCCAATTAGTCGCAACTTTTAGCGACTACTTATTTAGTCGGCATTTGTAGTCGGTAAAACCCTGTTTTCTTGTAGTGAGGGCAAGCAAATGCTAAGTCTAAGGGAGTTGATATATCATGGTTTTTACCCCGTTTAAGCCATGATATAAGTATGTTTTATAGAGTCTTTCTACTATTTTGTAGTATTTAAATGTCTTTTACAGGTTTTAGCACGTTTGGGGCATAATTGGAGATATTAGAGCTTTCTGGAGCATTTTGGATCAAAGCAGAAGTTCGTGTAGCTGAGTACCCGATTTGAAGCATCAGTGTCGATCGATACTGCCTAGTATCGGTGATACTCATCGAAGCAGACACGACCCGCGAGTTTAATGAAGAGTTGAAGAATTGTAAAATTGCCCAGAAGTCTTTATTATTTACAAGATGCCCCAAAACGTGATTTAGGTTATTTAATAGGATTTTACAGCCACTTTCATGGCTACGCTTTATTTTACTTTGGATTTGTGAGAGAGCTTTGAATGGAGACAAGTCTGAAACTATGTTCGTCCGAGAGAAGATTTCGAACCCTCTTGTTACTCTTTCTTATTTTCTATTGAGTATTTATTCAAACATGTTTCTTGCTTCAATTTCCATGTCTGAGTGGATCCACATTAGGTTTGGGGATTCTCATAAGGGATTTATTTGAATGCTAGGTTGATTAGTTGTTTAGGGTTCATAATCTTAATTAGTTCTTCGCCTTAGGTTGTTCTCGAAGCTAATTCTGGATTGATCACCTAGAACTTAAATCTTAGATTAATCGATTAGGCACGACAGTGCAATCGAGTAATCTGATAGAACCTAGGGTGAGCAAATTAATTATTCGCAAAGGGATTTGGTTTAATTGATTTGTGACCATATCAAACTTGATATTAAGGCTGATTTATTCTCAGGAATTTGCAAAGAGATTTGGGATTCTGAAGTTTAGATTTAGATAATTCTCGCAACGACAGTTGGTTAATTATACTTTAGTGATTTGAGTTCGAGAACCGTGCGTAACCTGAACCCTGATTAGTTAGTTTATATGCATTCATTGATTTCCTGAGAAATATCCCTGAACCTATCTTTCTCCCATTGAATTACAACTCGTTTACTGTTTATTGCTTTTTGTTTCATCTGAATTGCTTAGCTTGATTCTCTTCTATATAATCTATTTTGTGTTTCCTTGAGTCCTTGTGTTCGACCCCTACTTTACTGCAACTACTGCTTAGTACTTTTAGGGTATTAATTTGAGCATATAAGTTGTGTTCATCCAACCTTTATCTTTCGCTTTTCTGTTTTGTTTTTTTTCCATTCGTAATATCAAAAAAAAAAAAATTTGTTCTTGTTTCAATTCTGGTCTTAGTTATTTTGTTATTTGATTTCTCATAAAAACTAAAACCAAAATAAAAATTGTCCTACTTGCTTTGTTTAATTTTGTTTCATAAAAGAAAAACCCATACAACCTTTATCTTGCAGTTTTTGAATTCTTTCGATTTAAAATCAGAAAACCAAATAAAAATCTTTTATTTTTGAAATATTTTGTTTAATTTCGTTTCTATAGACCAGAAAACAAAAATAAGAATTTTTCCTTTTATTTTAGTTGAATTTACGAATTTGTTACAAGTTAATAAATAAAATGCATTAAAAGATGAAATGATTTTCTTCTGAGTAGAGGGTTAGGAAAATTTCCAGCGATCCCATTATTCTACTTCATAGGGAATGATCACACAAAGGTGGAAGCGAGGTTAGGAAAATTTCCTGTGATACCATTATTCGCCTACACCTTTTATTACATTTTAAGGGAAGAACCGGGGATTTGTTGGCAAACACCATCAATACTCGCGTCTCGAACCTTAATAAGCCATATGCAATAGTATAATAAGAAATAAGTCTAGGGGGAGAGAAAACAATACCAGAAAGTGTGAAATTGGATGGTTCCTTGTCATGATACTGTATGGGAAAGAATCTAGAAGTTTCTTGATATTAATCACAGCGATGAAACTAGCGAGGAAGGCTTGATTGAACATACTGTGAAATAATGTGTGTAGTCTGGGAAGCTGCGAATGTCTACGGAGAAGTACATTGTGGTTAGACTTCGAACTGGTTAGGTGATATGTGGAGCACTAAGGAAAATGGTCATTGCATTGTTTCATGAACAAGTGAGTCTCTATGTTTTCAAACCTCTTTCTCTGGTTTAGTTTTCTATTTTGCTTGAGGCACTACAGCAGTTGTCGCCAAATAGTCGCTAAAACACGGATTGCGACTAAAGCATGTAGTCGTTAAAACTTAGTCGCTAAAGTTCGTAGTCGTAAGATTTAGTCGTAAAGTAGTCGTAAGATTTAGTTACTATTTACCGACTATTTAGCGACTATTTGCAAAAAAAAAAAAAAAAAAAAAAAAAAAATATTTTTATTAATTAAAATAATTAATTAGAAAAAATGAAAACAAAAAAAATGAAAAAATGAAAACAAAAAAAAAGAAGATCGAAGATCTTCTTCCTTCCGGCGCAGCTTGGATCTTCTTCCCCCTCTCCGGCGCCGAGGAAACCCAACACCTCCTAACCCGCCTCCACCTCCTCACCCAACGATCGAAGATCTTCTTCCTCGCCGGACCTCCCCGCCTCCCCCACCCCCTCCACCTCCTTCACCTCCTCATCCAACGATCCCGATCCAAAATCACCCATCCAACGATCCCAATCCAAAATCACCCATCCAAATACCATCCTACGCCGCAATCTCTCCTGATCTGCTCCCACCACCACCGTGGAACCTGAAAGCAAACCTTTAGCGATGTTTTGACAAAAATCGTGATTGTAAATAGGGATTTCGAAGAACTTACCTTGGTTAATCGAGAAATATGGGTTGGGGGTTTTGTAGAGGATGAAAAAAAAATGGAGATTGACGCTAAAATCGTCGAAATCTGTTAACAATCAAAAGAGATCGAAGGAAGAGAAGGAAGAAGAAGAAGAAGAAGAAGCAGAAGAAGAAGAAGAAGGAAGAGAAGGAGAAGACTCGTAGGAAGGAGAGAGAGAAAGAGAAGGAAGGAAAAAAAAAAGATAAAAAAGAAAGAATAATAAGAAACATTTAAAAAACATAAAAAATAAAGCAGATTAAATCTTAAAATTTATGATTATATTGAAAATTTTGCAAGTGTTATTTTTTTTTGTATAAAACACATGTAGCACTTAATATGGTATATGTGTGGGGTTTATAATTTAGGATTTATAAAATTATTATATTTAAAAAAATTCTATGTGTTGAATTTTTTTGTATATTATTTGATATTTATGTGTAATTAAGATGTAGTTTACAATTTAAGATATAAAGTTTATGATTAAGGGTTAGATATTTAGGATTAAGGGTTTGTGTTTTGGGTATATAATTTTTGATTTATAAAATGATTATATTCAAAAAATTGTAAGTTTTGATTTTTTGTATATTATTTGATATTTTATGTGTAAGATCTTGTTTATAATTTTAGATTTAGAATTTATGATTAAGAGTTAGAGTTTAGGAGGTTTGTGTTTGGGGTTTAGAATTTAGGATTTATATTGACCAAAAAAATGAATTAAGGATTTATAAAAATCGAGTGTAGTCGTAACATTATGCGAATACTATTTCTTGTCGGCAAATTAGTCGTAACATTAGTCGTAAATTAGAGACCCGGCGTAAGAGTCACCAATTAGTCGCTAAATTAGCGACTATTAGGCGACTATTATTTCCCGTCTGAAATGTAGTCGTAAATTAGTCGTAAAATAGCGACTACTGTAGCGACTATGTTCTTTGGTCGTAAAACAACGACAAAATTACGACCAAATTGTATTAGTCACCAAATAGTCGCTAATTAGTCGCCAATTAGTCGCAACTTTTAGCGACTACTTATTTAGTCGCCATTTGTAGTCGGTAAAACCCTGTTTTCTTGTAGTGAGGGCAAGCAAATGCTAAGTCTAAGGGAGTTGATATATCATGGTTTTTACCCCGTTTAAGCCATGATATAAGTATGTTTTATAGAGTCTTTCTACTATTTTGTAGTGTTTAAGAGTCTTTTACAGGTTTTAGCACGTTTGGGGCATAATTGGAGATATTAGAGCTTTCTTGAGCATTTTGGATCAAAGCAGAAGTTCGTGTAGCTGAGTACCCGATTTGAAGCATCAGTGTCGATCGATACTGCCTAGTATCGGTGATACTCATCGAAGCAGACACGACCCGCGAGTTTAATGAAGAGTTGAAGAATTGCAAAATTGCCCAGAAGTCTTTATTATTTACAAGAAGCCCCAAAACGTGATTTAGGTTATTTAATAGGATTTTACAGCCACTTTCATGGCTACGCTTTATTTTACTTTGGATTTGTGAGAGAGCTTTGAATGGAGACAAGTCTGAAACTATGTTCGTCCGAGAGAAGATTTCGAACCCTCTTGTTACTCTTTCTTATTTTCTATTGAGTATTTATTCAAACATGTTTATTGCTTCAATTTCCATGTCTGAGTGGATCCACATTAGGTTTGGGGATTCTCATAAGGGATTTATTTGAATGCTAGGTTGATTAGTTGTTTAGGGTTCATAATCTTAATTAGTTCTTCGCCTTAGGTTGTTCTCGAAGCTAATTCTGGATTGATCACCTAGAACTTAAATCTTAGATTAATCGATTAGGCACGATAGTGCAATCGAGTAATCTGATAGAACCTAGGGTGAGCAAATTAATTATTCGCAAAGAGATTTGGTTTAATTGATTTGTGAACATATCAAACTTGATATTAAGGCTGATTTATTCTCAGGAATTTGCAAAGAGATTTGGGATTCTGAAGTTTAGATTTAGATAATTCTCGCAACGACAGTTGGTTAATTATACTTTAGTGATTTGAGTTCGAGAACCGTGCGTAACCTAAACCCTGATTAGTTAGTTTATATGCATTCATTGATTTCCTGAGAAATATCCCTGAACCTATCTTTCTCCCATTGAATTACAACTCGTTTACTGTTTATTGCTTTTTGTTTCATCTGAATTGCTTAGCTTGATTCTCTTCTATATAATCTATTTTGTGTTTCCTTGAGTCCTTGTGTTCGACCCCTACTTTACTGCAACTACTGCTTAGTACTTTTAGGGTATTAATTTGAGCATATAAGTTGTGTTCATCCAACCTTTATCTTTCAATTTTCTGTTTTGTTTTTTTTCATTCGTAATATCAAAAAAAAAAAAATTTGTTCTTGTTTCAATTCTGGTCTTAGTTATTTTGTTATTTGATTTCTCATAAAAACTAAAACCAAAATAAAAATTGTCCTACTTGCTTTGTTTAATTTTGTTTCATAAAAGAAAAACCCATACAACCTTTATCTTGCAGTTTTTGAATTCTTTCGATTTAAAATCAGAAAACCAAATAAAAATCTTTTATTTTTGAAATATTTTGTTTAATTTCGTTTCTATAGACCAGAAAACAAAAATAAGAATTTTTCCTTTTATTTTAGTTGAATTTACGAATTTGTTTAGTCAAAAAAAAAAAAAAAGGGAAACAAAACCATCGTTTGTGGTCTTTGCAATTTTCTCACTTTCCTTTCTTGTCTCTAAACGAAATTTATTCCTCTTTTCTCTGTTCTTTTGCGAGGGACAAACCCCTAGGAGCAGCCGCCATGGGAGATTCAGAGGAAAATGACACTTACCATCCTACTGATGAGGACATCGAACCAGCAAGCCCACCAGACGTGAGCTCAAAGCTCGGACAAGACCAAACCGGGCCGATTATGGAGACTATGATGAACGGTCGGTTTGATGCATTACAATTCCGACATTGGAAACCCGGAGGACTTTTGGATAGTACCAATTCAAAAGAGAATTGTACTGAGCGTACGACAAGCTTAGATCTTGTTTATTGGCGACATCGGTTCTCTTATGGATTTGGGACAGTAACTCCCAAAGTTACTTCACCGAGTGGAAAGCGAGCAACCGACTTGAAGGATCAATCAACCCAAGAGGAAATCATTATGAGGAAGAGTCTGGAAAATAGCTTCAACATGTTCAAGGAGGATCTGAAGCATCTGGAACACGAAGGACTGATCAGGCTTGAGCAGTTTGAAGGGTGGAACCTAAACCCATTGTTGAGCTCCGATTTCAATCGAATGTTCAATCAAGTGTCGCTTCCAGATCATGGCACTTCAGGAAACGATATGTATATGGTTCGAAAGATCTTTGAATCTAGTTTCCAGAACATCCAAGATATCTCCAATTAGCCCAGCCAATCGTTCATAAACGGCCCAACAGTGGAGACGTATTGAATGGACTCAAGCCTACACGAAAATGTCAAGTGGAATCTTTTGAAGCCCAAACATGAAAGCCCACTTGAGCATGGTTTCTATGAGCTTAGGAGACACTTAAGAAGCTTTCTAGAAGCTTCCCTTCAGGACCTAAGGTGCACCACACCTCACTTGATCATGTCAATCAAGTTTGAGCTACACTTGCCTTATTTGGAGATTCTCGACATTCATCTCCAACGGCTCTATTATTAGAAGCTTGGCCATGAAGTGAAGCTTTTTCACAGTAAACAGGACGTACCTAGACACTTGAAATTTGCCCCTAATTTGTCAAGACTCAAGAAAGGCTATGTTTTCCATATTTGACTGATTCTCGTCATTATGACTCAAGCGGCTAGTTTTAGCATTTACTTTGCGATTTCTTTCTTGTTTAATTTCGTGTATGAGCAATATATAAGCTCAGGTTAGCATTCATTTTTAAATTACCTTTCAATCAAATTAAATCTAAGTATTTTCGTTTTTTTCTATAAAGAGTGTTCTTTGTAAGAATTGTCTTTTCTTTTTTGAATATAAGTGTGCGACTCACTTCTATTCTTTAGAAGCCACGGATTAAGTTGTTTGTGTGATTCAAATAACTTGTTTGTCCCCCGGTTGAGAGAGTCAATCACCCACAGATTGAGAGAGTCAATCAAAACCATCACCTTCCATCTCACCATCGTCCCCACTTCCGCAACAAAGCTTGTAATCTCTTGATTATCACGTGTCCGTAAGTTTGGTGGATTTCAATCTTACATCATCTGGTATCAGAGCTTTAAAAGCTCCTATCACAGGTTGTGTTCATCCAACCTTTATCCTTTGTGTTTTCTGTTTTGTTATCTACTTTCATGTAAACCGAAAAATTCATAAAAAAAATTGTTTTTTTTGTTTCAATTCTGTTTTCCTTTGTTTTATTATTTGATTTCTTTCATAAACTCAAAACCAAAATAAAATTATCTATTTGCTTTGTTTAGTTTCGTTTCATAAAAAGAAAATCCACAAAAATATTTATCATAGTCGAATTTTCCTTTATTTTCGGTTTTTGCATTATTTCCATTTAAAAATCAGAAAACCAACCAAAAATCTCTTGTTTTTGAAATATTTTATTGTTTTATTTAATTCTATAAACCAGAAAATAAAAATAAGATTTTTTTTTCCTTTTGTTTTGTTTGAATTTTCGAATTTGTTTTGTCAAAAAAAGAAGAAGAAGTTAATTTACTTGTTTTGAAAATTTGCAATAGTACGTTGTTTCCTTTTTGTGTCATTATGAAGATTTTGTATTTCCTTTTCACTTTTGATACGTCTTCTTCAATATTCCTTTGTTAGGTATACACAAAGAAACGACCAGAGGCGTCAATGTTGAATTCAGAGGAAGAAACTCCTTACCAAGCCTTTGAAGACCATTGGAGCAAAGGAGAAGAGAGCCTTGCCTTCTCCGATGATGAAGCTGACTATGAAGCACCACCATGTCCAGGAGATAACTACTCAAGCTCTGAATATGGAGCAGACCCTGATGACGATGAGCTTGAACCAGAGCCACCTGATTGTAGCCGAGACAACACCGATCAATCGATTCGGTCTAGCGAAGAAGAGACCGACCGAGAGGAGGATATAGGAGATGACCATGAAAGAGAATCATGGCAGGGAGATGCTGAATCTCAATGTAGTCTAGCCAAAGAAGACTACAACAATGAACCTGAATATGGTGAAGGAGAGCAATACCATAAACCGTGGTATGGAGAAACTGACCAAGAAAGCGATCTAGGAGAAGATCGTGAAGGAGATGCTTTGTGGGAAGGAACTGATTCTGAAATCAGTTAAAGAGATGGTGACCATGTTAATGACGAGCCTTTGATACATGAGGCAGAGCCAAAAGATAGTTTTGTAGATGAATCAGAACTTGACGAGGATGATCAAAACCCATACCAAGCCAGCAGCAACGACACCGCTCTAGATGAGCCATATGATACGCCAACGGATGAATAAACATATTGTGAACCTCACCACATTTGTTTTTCAGGTCATAAGCAAGAACCAGAAGATTACCTACAATGGGAGAACGAAATGGAGCATTGGTTTAGGTCCCACAACATTCCAAAGGAGGATGGACTCACATACGCCATTAATTCACTTGATGAAGGAGCTTCTACATGGTGGATACAAGAAGAAGCTCTGAACTACTACCATAATCCGGTTAGAACTTGGGGTAATCTCAAGCAGCGTATGTACAGATAGTTTGTACAAAAGTCCCACAACCGCCGCTACATACCAAAGTGGTCTCTGTTCCAAACAACTACAAGAAGATGGATGTCAACACCAAAACTCCAGCCTGTTTCTAAGTCAAAGAAAGCTTGCTGTCCTGAGCCAAAGAGAGTGTCTCAAAGCACTTTAGAGAAGAAGACAGAGGTTAATAAGCCAGTGGGAGAAAAAGAAGTTAAACCAGCCTCCAAAAAACCGATTCATCTCAAACGCATAGCACAAAACCGAAGAATGAGCCACAAGTCAACACAGAGCAATGTAAGTCTTCTAAAGTTTTAAAAATAAATGACACCATCTGTTATAGATGTCATAAGAGAGGTCATTTTGCTGCTGTATGCCCTGAGAGACAAGAGATTAAAATTTCCAAACCTGAGCCGAAACTGAATTAGATAATTGTCTAGAAAATTCTGGTTTTAAATTTTCGAATTCAGATTTGATGCACTTGTCTTTGCCAAAGGCTATTAATGCAGTTCAAGAATAGAATGTGAAGCATCACAAGGTCACCATGAGTTGTCTTGATGCTGATAAAGATGGAGATGACACTAGTTTCATTCTGATCCAAGAGGAACCACCGGACTATACGATGAATCCAACTACTTTGGCATCCAAGGAAACCGAACTTTCCGAGAGTTCTGCTCAGGTAAGTCCACTTCTTCAGCTTGCTTCTTATGATTCTAACTCTGTGATATCTAATTTAATAAGTCCAGAAGAGCCTGAAGAGGATATTGTCTCAAAAGAAACTAATATAGTTCATATTGCTTATCTTAAACCGCACGTCAATGAGAAATTAGATGAAGTAGTCAAAAATGATTCTTGTTCTTCTATTTCCAGTGGTTCTATGACTGTTATAACGCACTTGCCTCTTGTCAAAAGTGTAGAGGACATTTCAGGAACCGAGAAGAAGCGAAAAGAACATGAACCACCAAAGACTAATGGCTACAAAAATTGTGAAAAACGTGATTTAACTAGGACCATTGCCTTGCTGCCCAAGGACGTCAGCCAACAACCATGGAGAGGAGTTATTGCATCTTTGCTGATAAAAGAAGAACCACCAGACTCTAAGATCAAACCCCACTTGAACAGCAATGACGATATTGCCCGAGGTAAACTTCTAAACTCGCATTTTTATGAAAATACTAACTTGCTTTATCTATGTGCAGGTAATCAAGTTTTGAGGTCAAAACTCAAACAAGGGGGAGGGTAAGATGAGGACATAGAACCAGCTAGCCCACCAGAGGTGAGCTCAAAGCTCGGACAAGACCAAACCGGGCCGATTATGGAGACTATGATGAACGGTCGGTTTGATGCATTACAAAGCCGACAATGGAAACCAGGAGAACTTTTGGATACTACCAATTCAAAAGAGAATTGTACTGAGCGTACGACAAGTTTAGATCTTTTTTATTGGCGACAGCGGTTCTCTTATGGATTTGGGACAGTAACTCCCAAAGTTACTTCACCGAGTGGAAAGCGAGCAAACGACTTGAAGGATCAATCAACCCCAGAGAAAATCATTATGAGAAAACGATCTATGTATGGTTCTAAAGATCTTTGAGTCTAGTTTCCAGAACATCTAATATCTCTCCAATCAGCCCAGCCAATCGGTCATAAACGGCCCAACAGTGGAGACGTATCTAATGGACTCAAGCCTACCCGAAAATGTCAAGTGGAATCTGTTGAAACCCAAACATGAAAGCTCACTTGAGCATGGTTTCTATGAGCTTAGGAGACACTTAAGAAGCTTTCTAGAAGCTTCCCTTCAGGACCTAAGGTGCACCACACCTCACTTGATCAAGTCGATCAAGTTTGAGCTACACTTGCCTTATTTGGAGATTCTCGCCATTCATCTCCAACGGCTCTATTATTTGAAGCTTGGCCACAAAGTGAAGCTTTTTCACAGAAAACAGGATGTACCTAGACACTTGACATTCGCCCCTAAGTTGTCAAGACTCAAGAAAGGCTCCGTTTTCCATATTTGACTGATTCTCGTCATTATGACTCAAGCGGCTAGTTTTAGCATTTACTTTGTGATTTCCTTCTTGTTTAATTTCGTGTATGAGCAATATATAAGCTCAGCCTAGCCTTCATTTGTAAATTACCTTTCAATAAAATTAAATCTAAGTATTTTCGTTTTTTTCTACAAAGAGTGTTCTTTGTGAGAATTGTCTTTTCTTTTGAATATAAGTGTGCGGTTCACTTCTATTCTTTAGAAGCCACGAATTAAGTTGTTTGTGTGATTCAAATAACTTGTTTGCCCACCGGTTGAGAGAGTCAATCACCCACAGATTGAGAGAGTCAATCAAAACCATCACCTTCCATCTCACCATCGTCCCCACTTCCGCAACAAAGCTTGTAATCTCTTGATTATCACGTGTCCGTAAGTTTGGTGGATTCCAATCTTACATCACCTACGAAGATCATTGGATTCAAGGAGAAGAAGAACAACTCTTCATCGATAAGGAGACTGACCGTGATACACCACCGTGGCCAGGAGATGATTATTCAAGCTCTTACTATGGAGGAGATTCTGATGGAGACGAGCTTAACCAGAGCCACCAGACTGTAGGAGAGACAACCACACCGATCAATCAACTTGGTCAAGTGAAGAAGAGACCGAACAAGAAGGCGATATAGGAGAAGATCGTTCATGGCAAGACGAGACTGAATCTCAAATCAGTCTAGAGGAAGGAGACCACGAAAGTGAACAAGGACATGGAGAGTTCACTCATGAAGAAGAACATGATCAGTTCGAAGAGCACGTCAAAGACCAAACCCAAGATGATCCGTATGGCGAGTCGACGGACAAGAAAGAAGATTGTGAATCTCATCACATCTATTTTTCAGGTCATGAACAAGGACCAGAAAGTTACCTACTGTGGGAAAAGGAAATGGAGAATTGGTGTCGGTTCCAAAACATCCCAAAGGTGAAGAGACTATCATGCGCGATTGACTCCTTTGTTGGAGAAGCTTCTACATGGAGGGAACGAGAAGAAATTATGGGCTACTATTATAATCCGATCAAAACTTGGGGTGATCTCAAGCAGCGTATGTACAAGGAGTTTGTACCGAAATCCTACAATCCTAACTACACTCCCAAGAGACATATGTTCCAAGCAACTTCAAAAAGTTGGATGTCAACACCAAAACCGCAGCCTATTCTTGACCGCAAGAACGCTTGTTGTCCCGAGCCAAAGAAGGTGCTTCAAGGCATTCTGGAGAAGAATACAAGGGCTAAGAAACCAGTGGCAGCTAGAGAAGTTAAATCAAATCCCAGCCCACCGGTCATAGCTCACCCGAGAAGCTCAAAATCGTCGCTTAAACTGCAAATTCCAACAAAGCAATGTAAGTTTTCTAAACTCTCTAAAGTAGATACTACGATCTGTTATAGATGTCATCAAAGAAGACATTTTTCTAAGACGTGCCCAGCTAGAAAATCCCAAAATATTTCATCAATTGAATTGGAAAAGGAGACTAGCGAAGTAGAAACTATTAAGTTGAATTTTAAAAATTCCAGTTCGTGTATATTACACTTGTCTTTGCCAAAGGTTGTTAGTGCAGGTATAAGACATGTAGTGGAGCACACTATGAATGAGGCAGCCACTGAAAATAATGGAAGTGTCACAAGTAACGTGCTGCTACAAGAAGAGCTACCCGATCGACAGTTCTGATCAGGTAAGTCATCCCTCATTGTTATATACTTCTGATGACTCAATGAATGTGTTCATGGACGTGATAAGTCCCATAGAATCTGATGAAAAAATAATTTCGGTGGAAAAATCTATAAACCAGATTTTGTATCTTGAGTCACACGTAGAAGAAAAACTAGATGAATTGACTCAAACTGAATTTTGCTATGTTGCTTATGATAATTCCATGACTGCCATAACACACTTGCTTCTTGCCAAAAATTTAGTGAATATTTCAGGTACCAAGGAGAAGCAACAAGGACCAAAACCGCAAAGGAACAATGGCAACATCGAAAGTGAAAAAGGAGATTTCACTAAAACGACTATCTTACTGCCCAAGGAAGTCAGCAACACGCCATGGAGAGGAGTCATCTCTTCTTTGTTGATCAAAGAAGAACCACCTGATGTTCAACATCGATCATATCCGAGCCTCACACCAATCGTTACCGAGGTAAATTTCTAGACTCACTTCTTTACGAAGATACTAACTTGATCTATTTTGGTGCAGGTCTAGAAGTTTCGAGGACGAAACCTATCCAAGGGGGTGGGTATGATGAGGTCATCCGAACCGATACAGACTATAGCAAGGAGAAGACGCACAAGAATGATTATATCATAGCCGATGTCAAAGAAGAGACGATTGTCAATGCTTCATTCGTCTATGTTAAAGAGCATGGAAATGCTAACACCTTAGAGAGGAATTGGACCGTGCGTACGACAAGACTAGTACTTGTTTATTGGCGTCTACAATTCCTTGATGTTGTTGGGACAGTTGCTCCGATGCTACTATCGCTCACCACCCATCAAATGGAGGAAGATGCATGTCTTGAAGAGCTCTGCCTCAAACACAATGATTCAGGCCATGAAATTACTTGGAATACATTCTTAGCTCAACCAGAGCACGCCTCAAAGTGGAATCAGTCCAATTGGATCCCAGATAAAGGAGTTATGCTATTTACAAATCAGGTGTCTCCCAATTTACCCGATTTTGACATAGGTGCATTGATTGGAGGTTTCCGACCGTACCAGGAGGAATTAAGCTACAAACCAACTTGGGCTGGAATCTTGATCCATCAGAGAAGAACCGACAATTGGATTCATCTCATTCCCGGTTCAGAATTGAGAGTTATCGATTTTACAAATCGATGGATCTGCTTTGGACGCAATCCAGCGACAAGGCCAAAGATTGTACTACACAACCCAACTCAGGAACGATCTAAGCCCAGGACCACTTGGAGAATATTAATGGTCCTCTCTTGGATCCAGCAAGCAAAAGATCCAACGAAATTCCCATCGGATCCACAAGTTACACCCAAATCTCTGAAACGGGTCCGCTTGGTGCCATATAAGGAAAGTTTCCGTCTCACTTGTTTATATGGAACGCAGCACTTTACATGGGAGCCAGGAGATCATCTAGGAGCTATTGCACACGTCTCATGGTGCACCACACCTCACTTGATCAGGAGGATCAAGTTCGAACCCCACTTGCCTTATTTGGAGCCTTTTGACATCAATCACCAACAGCTCTTTCATTTTCAATGTTGCTGCATTTTGGACGTGATCTACACCATCCAGAATGTTCCATAGAAGCTCACATATCCCCTCAAACCGTCCATATACAAGGCGACATCACACCTTCCTCATTTTGCCGATTTGCTCATTATTGTCCAACGGCTAGTTTTTGATCATCTTTTGATTTGTTTCTTGTTCAGAATTTCGTGTAGAGCATTATATAAGCTCAGCTTAGCTTTCATTTGTAATTAACCATTCAGTCATAAAGTAATAAAGTATTTCGTTTCTTGTCAAAGTATTGTTCTTTGCGGGAGTTCCGTTCTTTTGAATATTGTGTGCGATTCACATATTCACTAGAGTCTCGGATTTAACTTATTTGTGGGATTCATATAAGTTGGTTCGATCACTTGATAGAGAGAGTCTATCATTATCGTCTGGCCGAGCCAGTTTATTCAACACCGATGTGTGACATCGGTATTGAATCCTCAGGGGAATACACCGATGTCACACATCGGTATAACACCTCGATATCGCCTCTCTGAACTGACCAGGAGCAAAAAAACCTTAGCACCGAGGTCCAACACAGACGTGTGACCTCGGTGTTGGACATCTCTCACCCGAACCAGCCGATCTTGTCCCAAGTATCTCAAAGATGTGGCTAGACGGGGACCTTACACTCCGATTCAGCTTCGATTGCCTTCACAGAAGTTGTAGACGAGTCAATCCGCTTTACACAGGAGTTTGAATTGGGATATTTGAACATATGAATAGGCAGATAAGACGGATTTACTGAAGGTATGTCTGTCTGGCCGAGAGAAGATGACACCGTTCAAAGAACCGGCACAACGAAGGCCTTCCGGTATGAATCAACTCAAACAGTCTTCATAAGAGTTGTAAAGGGACGATTTAGATGTCTACATGAGTTGGATTCAGGTCATTCGGATGTCAGGTTCAGGAGTTATGACCGATTCACTGAAGACATATCCAAGTTTTGGTCGGGTCAATACCCGGGTTGACCCGGGTCCGACCCAACTCAGCAAACACCTTTTTATATTTTAGAGATCTGATTTTTAGATCTATCTCACTTTTTATCTCTTTTTTACTCTTTTTTTCTCTATCTTTTCTCTCGAGAACAAGACCTTGTCTTTTTAGGGTTCTTGGTTTTTTCCCAAGGATTCTTTTGTTTTATGCAAGTTTGAGTTCATATCTTTTCATCTTTATCTAATCTTTCACATTCCTATTCCCTAATCATGATTAAAATCACCTATTTCACAAGATTTGGTGTGTTCTTTATGATTAGTGAGTAGTTCTTTTTAGAGCTCGTGAATGAGGTAGATTAGGGGAATTTCGTGGTAGATCTTGATATCTAGGACTTAGTTTACATCTTCCTTCTCTTATTTGGTGTTCATAATTCTAGATTAGGCTAGATATAGTTAATCTAGACCTTAGGGAATTTCATGCACACAAGGTGTTCGATGAAATTCCCCAAAGAACCAAATAAGGGATTTTGCTTTCTTAGCCTATGAGAGTAGTTGTCTAAGGAGCATTAGGGCCATAGGAACCTATGTTTATTGCTTGTTAATCATCCTATCACAAACGATGGGTTGTTCTTGATTTGGTGATAAACAAAGTGATTAAGACCATGAGAGTGGCTTAATCTTGTTTAAGTGTTCTAGGCTAAGGGAATAGCTTGTTTGTGTGAAATGACTTCTAGATAGATCATGGAAGGATCCAAAATCAATAACCTCATCCAAGGGTTTGCCTTTATCTTCTTGCTAAACACGTTTTTGTGATGTGTTACTTGCTTACTTGCTTTCAATTTGAATTATTTAGGTTATTTAGAAACCAAAAACCTCTCTTGTTAGCTTAACTCATTTAGTTGTATGCATTCCTTGTGCTTGAAACTCTACCCATTGGATTCGATCCTCTTATGCTACATAGGCATTATGAGTAATTGATACACGGCAAAATCCTTGTATCAATTTGGCGTCGTTGCCAATTGGGTTTAGTTTTCAACATTAGGAATTTACTTCTTTGTGAGATTAAGCCTTTTTCTTTCTTTTGTTTACTAATCTGTCTTTCTAGCTCTCTCTTGTAGGTGCATGAACTTGTGTTCTAAAGGCAACAACAATCTTGTTGAGCCAAGAGACGACATCAACCTTCTACACCACGGTCTTAGAGCAACAAGAGAGAGGGAACTGGTTGTAAACATTCCTAGGCTCGGTATGGAGAACGTGCAAGACCATCAAGCTCGAGAGCATGGTTACGGTGGCAGTGGAAACCACAACCCACCCGCTCATAATGGTCCTAACATAGTTGGAGCGGGTGATGCGGCCAATGCTCATGTCAACCGCCAAGGCATTCGAGCACCACCGGTTGAGACCAATGACTTTGAGGTCAAAGCTAGCTTCATCAACATGGTACAAAGCAACAAATTTCATGGCTTGGCGGTGGAGGATCCACTTGATCACTTGGATCACTTTGACCGGATTTGTGGCTTGACAAAGATGAATGGAGTCTCGGAGGATAGCTTTAAGATAAGGTTATTTCCATTCTCTCTTGGAGACAAGGCAAGACAATGGGAAAAGAACCTTTTCCACGGTTCCATCACTTCATGGGACCAATGCAAGACATCATTTCTTGCCAAGTTCTTCTCTCCCTCTAGAACGGCTAAGCTAAGGAATGAGATCTCAAGCTTCACTCAACGTGCAAATGAGAGCTTCAATGAATCATGGGAGCGGTTTAGGGGCTATACATCGCAATGCCCTCATCATGGATTCTCGGATGCTTCCCTCTTGAGCACACTCTACCGCGGAGCACTTCCTAAGATCCATATGTTGCTTGATACCGCTTCTAATGGAAACTTCTTAGGCAAATATGTGAATGAAGCAATGGAGTTGGTTGAGAACCTTGCTTTGAATGATAGTACATATGGTGATGAGTATGACCGGTATAGAAGAACCACAAGTGACTTCGAGGAGCAACAACGAACCAAAGCCATGATGGCTCTCAATGAGAAGTTGGATAAGCAATCTTCCATGATGGACAACCTTCTCAATGCTTCCAAAAAATCGATTCACTTTGCTGGTAATTTTGAGGGAAATCAAACGTCCCATGAGGAAATGATGGATTTGAGCAACCAAGAGGAAGTGCATTATATTGGAAACAATGGTGGCTATCAAAGAGGTTTCAACAACAACTATGGTAACCAAGGTGAAGCCCCCATTAATCACCAACAAAGCTTTGCTTCCAAGAACAACTTTCAAGGGAACCAAGGAGGTTTTCAACAAAGTTTTGTCCCTTAAACTCAAGGCAACAACTCCATGCCTCAACACCTTGATATGAAGAACATGCTTCAACAAATTCTACAAGGCCAAGCTAGTAGAGCACTTGATATGAGCAAGAAGATGGAGGAAATAAATACCAAAGTAGCTTGCTCATACAATGATGTCCACAAGAAGCTTGAGGCATTGAGTTCAAAAGTTCAACAAATGGAGACCAAGGGAGCCAATGGAGACAAAGTGCAACAAAGCTCTTCAAATGGGAAAGCAATACAATCCTCAAAGGAGTATTGCAATGCCATCTCCTCATATGACCCACGTCCCATTGAAGATCATGAAGCCACCACTAACGAGATTGAGCTTCTACTTTACGGTTTACATGTTGAACACCTTCCCCCTAGAGACGTTCCCTTGAAGCGCCATGTTGACATTGAGGAACAAGGTGAGGGAGTGACCCTTGAGAAGGATGAGAACGTGACCTTGGTTGAAGACAAGGGTAGTGTTGATTGCAAAGATTCACCAAGCACAACTAGGATCGAGCCTAAGTCTCTCCCCAAGCTTGGTAATCCCGATAAGTTCTCTATAGCATGCTCTCTTGGAGATTTGGAGATTGAGGATGCTTTATGTGACTCCGGTTCAAGTGTGAACGTCATGTCCCGTGAGATGCTAAAGAGTCTAGGGGTACGAAACCTCACTCACCACCCATCACCCATCACTTTCGGAGACGCCTCTTCACGGAAACCGCTTGGCCTTCTTGAAGATTATCCGCTTAAAGTGGGGAATTGCATAGTGCCAAAGAATTTCGTTGTTATGGAAATGAAGAAGACCAAAAAGCTCCCACTTCTACTTGGAACCCCATTCCTACTTACTACCGGTGCTAGAATGGATTTCAAAGATCAAAGGGTAGTTCTCTTGAATGTGGATGACAAGGTATATTACCCAATGAGGACTTCTTCCAACAAGCTTTGTGGTACAATTAATATTGAATTCGATGAGCTTCGTGATGAAGAAGTGAATTATGTGGGTAGATGTGAGATGATTGATGAAGCTCCACCCCCAAAGGTCTATGAAGAGAAAGAGAAATCTCGTGAGAAGACGGTTTTGGGTTATGGTAATGGTGATGAAGTTTTGGAAATTGATATAGCTTGCTTGGAATCTCCTCCTCTCACCACAATAGAGGACGTGAGTGAGACTAAAAAGAATCAAGAGAAGGGTGAAGGCACTAAAGCCAAAATGAAGAAACAAGACAAGCATCACCCTTTTGCCTTTGCTAAGAATGAACCAAGCAAGCTTTATGGGTCTAGGTCCGAGCCAAGCCAAGCTTCTATGATGATTCTCACTCCCTGGAAGTAGAAGGATGGAGTGATTGAGTACAAGATCATGGGCAAAGGTCGGTCCAATCCCTTTGCCTCGGTGAAAGCAATCCTCACACCCGAGTTTAAGGAGAAAGGGGAAGCCGGTCTTGAAGAGGTCATGAGCAAAGTCCTCAAACTTGAACTCAAAGATCCACCTTGGAATGTTCACACTCTCATCTCACCCACCTAAAAAGGGTAACCAAATTCAAACTTAGTGACTTTAAACAAAGTGCTATTGGGAGATACCCCAAACTTATCATGTACATACTTTCTTTTTATGTCTCTCTATGTTTTCTTGTCCTTTTTGATGGGTTTGCTTAGTGTGCATATGTTCTTGATGGTCAAATGGTCATGGACTTAAGGACAAAGGTGGTAGAATTGCGGTGATCACCCTCGTTCCCTCCATTCATTTCCAAGGTAATACTCCAAACTTTGTGAATAGCGTTTAGAATCATATCTTCTTCTCTATTTCATGTATTGTTTAGCTCTCTCTTAAGCTTCTATTACACAAGGGGCTGTGTAATTTAAGTTTGGGGGAGGGTCTATGTGTGATATGCTCAAATTAATACCCTAAAAAGTACTAAATCAAATGTTGTAGTATATGTAGGGGTCGAACACAAGAACTCAGAATATCACACAATAGATTAAATAG
This sequence comes from Eutrema japonicum, assembly GCA_030161315.1. NCBI lineage: Eukaryota > Viridiplantae > Streptophyta > Magnoliopsida > Brassicales > Brassicaceae > Eutrema > Eutrema japonicum. The sequence goes on from BSQW01000011.1 coordinate 36,876,132, forward strand.
ATTCGAATTAAGCTAAACCAAAAGATGTAATTGAAAGCAATACGTAAATTAAACAGATGTAAGTTCAATTGGGAGAAAGATAGGTTCAGGGTATTTCTCGGGAAATCAATGAATGCAGATAAACTAACTAGTCAGGATTCATATTTAGCGCGGTTCTTGAACTCAAATCACTAAAGTATAATTAACCAACTCTCGTTGCGAGAATTATCTAAGTCTAAATCCAAGAATTCTAAATCTCTTTGCGAATCCTAAAGTCTAAACCAGCTTTTAGTTCAAGTTTGATTTGTTCACAAAACAATTAAACCAAATCTCTTTGCGAATAGTTATTTTGCTCACCCTTGGTTCTATCAGGTAATTAATCGCACTCTCGTGCCTAATCAATTATCCTAATATCTAAGTTCTAGGTACCTAATCTAGAGCAAGCTTTGAACACAACCTAAGGTGAAGAACTAATTCAGATGGTGAATCCTAATCAACTAATCAACCTAGTAATTAGAGAAAACCCTTATGAGAACCCTAAACCTAAAGTGGATATACTCAGACATGGAGAATGAAAACAACATGATTGAATAGATCATCAACGAAATCAAGAAGAAACAGGAGTTCAGAGTTGTCTCTCCAAAAACCAGAGTAAAATCAAGAGTAGAATAAAACTTAGAATGAAGCATAGCCATCAAAGTGGCTGAAAAACCTAATTATAATCCTAAAATACGTTATGGGGCTTATTGTAATAATTAAAGACTTATGTGCTATTTTGCAATTCTTCAATTCTTCATTTAAGTCGCGACTCGTGTCTTCTTAGGTGAGTATCGACTGATACTCTTCAGTATCGATCGATACCGATGCTTCAAATCGGGTACTCAGCTATACGAACGTCTGCTTTGCTCCAAAATGCTCCAGAAAGTTCCAATATCTCCAATTATGCTCCAAACGTGCCAAAACCTATAGAAGACTCTAAACCACTACAAAATAGTAGAAAGACTCTATAAAACGGACTTATATCATGGCTTAAACGGGGTAAAAAAACATGATATATCAACTCCCCCAGACTTAGCCTTTGCTTGACCTCAAGCAAATAGAAGACTAAACCAGAGAAAGAGGTTTGAAAACATTTCAATGACCATTTTCCTTAGTGCTCCACGTATCACATAACCAGTTTCAAATCTAACCACCATGTACTTCTCCGTAGATATTCGCACCTTCCCAGACTACACACATTATTTCACAGCATCGTTCAATCAAGCCTTCCTCCCCAGTTTCATTGCTGTGATTAATGCCAAGAACCTTCTAGATTCTTTCACATACAATATCATGACAAGGAACCATCCAATTTCACACTTTCTGGTATTATTTTCTCTCCCCCAGACTTATTTCTTATTATATTCTTGCATATGCTTAATAAGGTTCGAGACGCGAGTATTGATGGTGTTTAACACCGAATACCCGGTTCTTCCCTTAAAAAGTAATCAAAGGTGTAGGCGAATAATGGTATCACAGAAAATTTTCCTAACCTAGCTTCCACCTTTGTGTGATCATCTCTTCTGAAGTAGAATACTGGGATCGCTGGAAATTTTCCTAACCTTCTACTCAGAAAAAAATCATTTCATCTTTTAATGCATCTTATTAACCTGTAACAGGGAGAGAAATACCATTATTTTAAACACGTGGGTTCTTTTGTCAGATACGAATGAGGAATCAAGCTCTAAAGGACATCAGTCACATTGATGAAGTGCAAAAATTTGGCTCAGGCTTTAAAGAACTTTGCTGGAAACATGAGTGTCTTCTAGTTAACTGGTCGGCCTTTGGATTTTTTATTAGTCGATATATAACTGATTCTGTAACAATAGTCACTTAGAAGCAAGGTCAGATCAATAGATTCAAGAAAAAGATCACAGTCTCAAACACAGTTTTGACTCAATAAAACAACGAATGACGCAAAAACGACTAACTCTAAGAACAACTACAACAAAGTCAGCGACTACCTCCCCCAGACTTGAACAACACTGTCCCTGTGTTATCTAGCCTAGAGTTGGTGAAAGAAAACAAATGAACCAAGTGGATTGTGAAAAATCAAAAATCTTACCCGTGAAGGTGATGAGTGTCGATCGATACAGACTGGTATCGATCGATACAAGTCGTATGTCGACACACTGATTTCAAATTTGTGGCATCGAGTTGCTTAACCCAGGGAAAGTGATCCAAAGTGTTAGAAGTTAGCACTGTTAGGAACACTCAAAAACAGGTTAATAGCAACAAGATGATCAAGCATAAATCCATAAGTTCAAATGAAAAAAAAACGTGAAAACAGAAGAAGACTAAACATATGTCGCCTCAGAATTATCATCTGCATCAGGATCACCAACAGGAGAAGGATTAGCCGGAATCTGTGAGGTTCCATGCTGAGATGGAGGAGCAGCATCCGTGTCAGTCATGCAGCGGCAACGAGAAATAGCAGCCCATATGCTCCTCATACTCTCTATCATCACCTTCTGAAAGGCGGCTGGCTGCATCGGAAGTTCCGAATCAGAAGGAAATGATGGTGCAGGGATGGAAGAAGTCACTGCTTGCGAACGCTGGGCTCGTCCTCCCTGGCGTGAAGTAGATGGAATATCAGCAGCAGCAGGTGCAGACGCATGAGCTCGTCGTCTATTCGCAGGTTCTCGAATCAACAGGTGTGGAGGAGGCTCGAAACGAAGCTGAGAAGGATCCTCGAGAATGTCTGTCAGCTCGTCGTTAGGGAGCGACACCAGAAAATCTCCAGCATATGTAGTGAAGAACCAACACCTCTCGGGCTTCAACCACTTAAGGTTCTTCAGATGGCTCTCATCCATAAACTGACGCGCAGTGACTATCGAGCAGCTCGTAGTACGGATCTCGAGGTGCTGGAAGATAGGAGTGAGGAGGCTACCAACTGTCTATGTCTTCGTGCTCGTGCATGTGAATGGTTTGGTCTTCAAAGAGACCAAATGATGCGCAAATACAGCGCCAAGGTTGACCTCTGTAAGCTCAGGCCATGCGAAATCCTCCTCAGGAATAATGTCTCTGATAGACAGACACAGAAGTAGAAGCTCGGACACCCTCATCTTGTTCGGTTCCATCTTGCACAAGAGAGTGGTGCTCAGGATCCTAACCAAACAGCGCAGGACCGGGTGTCGTATATCCATCTGAGTGGACTCCTTAGAGTAATAAGCACCATTCCCGAAATGCTCTCTGCATGTTAGGATGCTATGCGGGAAGAGCAACCCTCCTGCAGCCCCGCGTAAACCTGTAGATGTCACGGAGATCAGGGAGTGGTAACCTGTACTTCACTCCACAAACCATGAAAGTCAGAGTACCGTCATGTGCATCCCGGAGAACCTCGTCCTGGTAGTAAACGCGAACTATCGCCATGAACTGACGAACCAAGTTCTGGTAAAGATCATACTGCTGAGTGGCCATCTGGCCAAGACTAATCTTCCCAAGTAAACGGGCCAGCTCTGTGTCAAGGCCCAAGCGACGCATGGAGACCCCGTCAACAAACCGAGTAGGTTCTATAACAACTTTCAACCACGCGTTGTAGTGCAGCGTGTCATAATCATCTCATTCCTCCAAGATGGGTCTGTAGGTGCAGTCATCACCCTGCGCAATCTCCTTCTCCGTCCCGTTCCAATCGCTATGACAAGGGATCCTGGCTTTCTCGTTCAGCTTAGGCCAAGGACCTCTGCGTGGGGGGGTTACAGGTTCATCAAGAGCAGATGGATTAGAGCTCGATGCGTCTGTAGTCCTGGCTCTCTTTGGCCTAGATGCCATCTGCAAACAAGACAGAAAGACATAGCATAAATCAAACACATCTCAGCAAATCACAGCAAATTCTCATCAGCAGACATAAATGGTGTCGATCGATACCAGAGGGTATCGATCGACACCATAGCCATTTCCAGTTCATCAAATTCTCAAATTCCAAATTATCCAAGAGTCAAAATTAAAGGCAATTTAATGTAAAGCAAGGTGCGAAACTTCTCTAGAGCATCTTAGCAAATGACCATTGTCAAGAAAAACAAGTGCTAAGGAGTAGAATCTCACAAACCTCAAACCTAAAAATCGGACTGAAAAGTTGGAATTTTGAATATATACCTTTGCTGATTGAAGAGAAAAATGCTAGAAAGAGATAGAGGATGAAAATCCAATGAATCTAGGCACTTAAATCACCAAAATCGGTGAAGAAACGAGAGAGATGCGACTTGAGAGGAAGAAGGAGGCGGTATCGGTCGATGGAGAAGAAAGAAGAGAAAGAAAAACACGAGGGTTTTAAAAGGAAACTTACCTGCCCGCACGGTGTCGATCGACACCTTATAGTATCGGTCGAGACTTGTTGGCCAATTTATGCTCTTTCTTCGACTGTGGTATCAATCGACACGGACTGGTGTCGATCGACAATACTCTTCTGAATCTGCTTCACGTGAAAACACAAGACATAAAAATAAAAACGAAAAAACGTATGTACAGACTCACTAGTGGGTTGCCTCCCACCAAGCGCTTGTTTTACGTCACGAGCTTGACTTTACGAACGATCAGTCAGGAGAAGATTGAGAACTTAGTCCAATGCAAGTTCTACAACTAGACACTTCCAGCTTCAGAGTTCTGCTCAACATGCTCTCCACAACTTCCTATCCTTTCTCTTTCAGCTCCGTAATAAGAATGACTCTAGCCTTAGAGAATGGTTTTGAGGTTCCTTTGCACTTCTCCTTGTATTCAATCGAATCCCCATCACACTTCTGAGGGATTAAAGTCATTGAAGCAGCACCCTTCACTCCTTTGCTCTTCACCTTCTTCTTTGCCTTAGGTTTTTTGACGTCTTTCTCGGTGATGACAGAAGGACTATCTAGAAGGTCTATGACAGTTGGCTCGTCAAGAGGCTCGTTCAAGAGATCAATTACCAACATCTCTCCTGTAACAATGGTGATGCAAGAGATATGTGTGGGAGTTCCTCTAGTAGGGATGGCTTTGGAGTACACCACCTTGTCAATGTATGAGAACGAGATTCTCTTGCTGGGTGTGTCCATAATGGAACCGACCATAGCCATGAACGGTCTTCCAGTAACCAAATGCGTACGAGATTTTGCACTCATCTCCACAACCTAAAAATCAGTAGGAACCAGGCAATCTCCTACGTTAACCAGCAAATCAGGGATTGTAACATATGGAAGTGAGGTGGAACAATCCGCGAATGTGATAGAGCTCTTGGAAGGTCGAATATCAGCTACCAATCTCTCTGCAATTGCCCTTGACATGACGTTGACGCTAGCCCCCGAGTCAACAAGAGACTCTTTGAATTCAACTCCAGAGATAGAGCATGGAACTGAGAATATCCCTGGGTCTTCCCTCTTGGTCAACTGCCTCAGCGGTAGTAAATTGCTTCTTGCCTTGATAAAGAGTACTTCGATCTCTTCCAGAGTTTCTCTGCAATCTTGGAAGTGACTCAGCAGAGGGCGGTACTCTAGAGTTTCTTCAAAAGTCATTGTGTGGGGAATCCTTCGTACCATCTTCTCAAAACTAAGCAGCTGCTTTTGAGAAATGGGGACTCTGAGGTGTTTGGGTGGCATGGGGTATGGCGCCTTGGGTTTGTAAACCCGTTCTGCACTCAACTCGGGTTTCATTTTTGCAACTGAACTGGTATCGACCGACACAGGGGTGGTGTCGATCGATGCTCTCGTTCTGATATCGTCCTTGGTAGAACTTTGGACGTGTGTCGATCGATACAAGGGGGTATCGGTCGACACATAGATGGTGTCCGAAATCTCATCGTAATCCTTGGTATGATGGACGAAAATCTATGCAGTTGAGCTCTTCTGCACTCATGTGTGTACCTCTTTTCCACTCCTCGAGGGGATAGCAGTGACGTATTCATTCTGTGAATGAACCATCAGTCCCTTGACAGTTGCTGCAGTCTGAGCTACCTGAATTTCCAGCATCTTCTGTTGAATATTAATAGCGTCGATCCTTCCACACAGATCATTGTACAGGACATCAATCTTCCCATTGAATTCCACAATTAGCTCATGTTGTCCTTGAATAAGTTGTTCAAACATAGATTCGATCTTGCTCTCAGATGTTCTGGGTGGGTGGGTGGTCGTTGATACCTTTGATCCTAAGATCCAACTCCATCAATGTAGTTAACATATTCCACTTCATCCTTTTCAGCAAGATGAACGGCCTTCTGCTGCTTGCCCATCAACAAATTATGCACTAAATACAGCTTCGCATGCACTTTAGCAATCTGCGATCCATAAAAATATCCGTGCAGCCTTTTTCGCTTGAGATCAGCACCCTTGACGCTATTGCTAGATGCCAAGTTCTCAATAAGCACATAAGCATCGTCGGAATACCTGGTGTTAAAATTTCCATTGCTCGCAGCATCCAGGGTCATCTGGTACCTCCAATCAATCCCTCTGAAGAAAATACATAGCAGCTGAACCTTAGTGAGCCCATGAAGTGGACAATCCCTCTGATATGATCTAAATCGCACCCAAGCAGCCTTGAGTGCCTCTATCGGTCCTTGAGAAAACTGAGAGATCTTGTTCCTGAGCTCCTCGGATCTCGCATCATCGTACAAGTTGTTTAGGAAAGCAGTCTTACTCTCTTCCCAAGTAGTCAGTGATCCAGGTGGTAACTGCTTCAGCCAGTAAGTCGCATCTCCACCAAGAGAGTATGGGAAGAGCTTGCAGAAAAGGTAATCATAGGACACTCCATTGCTCTTGACGCTAGTGACCAAGTCCTGAACCCTCTCTATGTGATCCATCGGGTGTTCATGAGAAAGACCATGAAAAGGATGCTGACCCACAAGAGTGTAGTATGCAAGTTTCATCTCAAAGTCATTCCTCTGAAAAGCAGGAGGGCGAATCGCTGATCGATTGGCATAGAACTGACCAGGCCTGTTATACTCACCAATCATTCTACCATGCTCAACCGCAGCATTCCCAACATTCACAACAACTGTAGGGACAATGATGTTTCCAGCTTCATCAAGTCGCTGCCCTCTCTCATTGCACAATTGACCCTCTTGGTCTCTCAAAGCTCCAGCAGCATCCTGAATCAAAATCATTGTATTCTTCATCTCTGCTTGCCTTTTTGCTTTTCTGTTTGTACGTTCCAACAGTGCTAGCTGCTCGTTTGACAGGTCAACTAGCGGAGTGTTCTTGTTCCTTCTAGTTTCACGAATAGGCATGCACCTGAAACACAAAAGTCAAGAACATAAGTAACTGAAATTCACGACGGGTATCGACCGATACCACTAGGGTGTAGATCGATACTCAACGATTTAGACGAAATTCTAAGCTAAAATCTAATGGCGAAATTGAGTCCCCGGCAATGGCGCCAAATTTTATATGCTCAAATTAATACCCTAAAAGTACTAAAGCAGTTGCTGTAGTATATGTAGGGGTCAAACACAAGAACTGATACGCACTCAAACCCGTCTCACACGAACCGGTGGTCGATGGTCGAGAATTTGGGCCGAGAGGATGGTGTTGAAGAAGCTGGACTAAGGTCTCTATCTTCTGTCAACGGGATAAGATGGATTGTGCTGGTTGGGCGATGAGAACCACAAGAGATGCGACGGTCTCTTGATACTTCAAGGGTTTTTCCCTAAGGATCGGACTCACTCACGACCTAGAGAGAAGAAACGTTTTGTGAAGAACAAAAACTTGGGAATAAAATTCTTAATGTCTGCGTAACTGAGAAAGGACAAAGCCTTAGGGTTTTTAAAGAAAGCACACGCCCAAAAGAAAAGAAATAAATCGAAAAAGAAATAACAAGATGGGTCCTTAACAATTTAGGCCCGTTTACAAAATTATTAAAAGACTAAGAAAAATAGAAGTGAGGCCTCGTTTAGCTGGTCTTCATGGGCTTACAGAGAGTCATTAATTGGGCCAATAGTATTGCAAGCCGTTTGGCCTTGGTAAAAACCCATCTTCACAAAACCCAATGGGATAAAAACGAAGGTTGGGAAAAGAGCACCAAACGACTTACAAACCCAACTAATGACCTTCTTTGGACCTAAGTCGTCTCTGGTGAAGTGAAATCGACCTTAGATAAGTGGGCCACGAACCTGGGCTTGATGAGTGGCCTCTTAGTGTTATCGGCCAGCAAAGGATCCAACCGATATGTCTTCAGTGTTTGGACGTTCTGGTCCGAATGGTAAGGAGTCTTGATCTGATCTATAGTGTTCTGGAAACTAGACTCATAGAGCTTCAAATCCATATGTGGATCGCCTTCTGGACCATCCGTGATCATGAGTGGATCCTGCTTGAAATAATTGGCCCAATAACTGCTCGCTAACGGGCTTAGCGGACTAGTGTCCGTCTTGAAGAAACCTTCTGATCTGAGCTGGTCCATGAACATGTTGAACTTCTTTTCCATGTCCCTGCTCCTGGTTCTAGTCACTGGTCCACTTGGTACTAGTGGTGCTTGTATGACTTGGGTCGTTGACTCGATGTCCTCATCACTCCCTCCCTCTTCATGAGGTTTTGACCCCAAAACATCATCACCTACATCAAAACGAGCTAAGTCAGAAACATTGAATGTAGCAGACACCTTAAGCTCACCTGGGAGCTCGAGCTTGTAGGCGTTGTCATTGATTTTCTCCAAGATTTCGAATGGGCCGTCTCCGCGAGGCGATAGCTTCGATTTGCGTTGGTCCGGGAATCGCTCCGGTCTCATGTGCAACCACACCCATTCTCCAACTTCAAAAGACACGTGCTTCCTGCTCTTGTTGGCATTTTTCACATATAGGGCATTGGTTCATTCGAGCTGATCTTTGACCGATTGGTGTAGCTTTTTCACGTCTCCGGCCTTCTTAGCTCCGTCAAAGTTTAAGAACTCCGTTTGAGGTAGAGGCTTAAGATCCAATGGCGTCTGTGGATTAAATCCATATAAGACCTGAAAAGGAGACAAATTAGTAGCACTATGGACAACTCTATTATATGCAAACTCGACAAAAGGTAGAGCTTCAAGCCAAGTTTTAAGATTTCTCCCTATTGTTGCTCGAAGCAACGTTCCAAGTGTACGGTTAACGACTTCAGTTTGGCCATCGGTTTGTGGATGGCAGGTCGTGGAGAAGAGCAGCTTGGTTCCTAGCTTCTTCCAGAGGGTTCTCCAAAAGTGGCTCAGGAACTTGGTGTCGCGATCTGAGACGATCGTCCTAGGTACTCCATGTAGTCGGACAATCTTTTTGAAAAAGAGGTATGCGGTTTGTGTAGCATCGTTTGTCTTGGTACATGGAATGAAGTGTGCCATCTTCAAGAACTGATCCACCACGGCAAAGATGGAGTCCTTGTGTCTGATCTTAGGCAAACCTAGCACAAAGTTCATAGAAATATCAATCCATGGTAAAGTAGGAATCGGTAAAGGAAGATACAAACCGTGCGGGTGAACCCGAGACTTGGCTTTCTTGCAAGTGATACATCTTGCACAGAAAGTTTAGACCGACTTCTTAAGGTGTGGCCAAAAGAAGTGCTCCTTCAGCATGGCAAGAGTCTTCTCAACGCCAAAATGACCCATGAGGCCTCCTCCATGAGCTTCTCGGACTATAAGCTCTCGTAACGAACATTACGGGATGCATAGGCGTTTATCTTTAAAAAGATAACCGTCATGGACATAGTAAGAAGCGTGGGCTCCCTTTCCATGGTTCTTGTATATCTCTGCCAAATCAACATCAGATTCATATAATGGAATAATCATTTCAAATCCAAGAACCTTGGCTTCCATGGTCGATATTAGCGCATATCTCCGAGATAGGGCATCGGCCACCACATTATCTTTTCCCTTCTTGTACTTGATCACATAGGGGAACGTCTCTATAAACTCCAGCCACTTAGCATGTCTTCTCTTGAGGTTAGTCTGACCCCTAAGATGCTTCAAAGTCTCATGGTCCGTGTGGATGACACACTCCTTCGATAGTAGGTAATGCTGCCACGTCTCCATTGCTCGGACCAATGCGTAGAACTCCTTGTCATAAGAAGGATATTTGAGAGTGGCTCCACTTAGTTTCTCACTGAAGTAAGCAACAGGTTTGCCTCCTTGAGTAAGCACAGCACTGATCCCTAAACCTGAGGCATCACACTCAATTTCAAACGTTTTAGAGAAATCGGGTAAAGTTAAAACGGGAGCATGAGTCAAACGATCCTTTAGGCCTTTGAAGGCCTCTTCCTGGGCTACTCCCCACTTTAATGCCACGTTTTTCTTTATGATGGCAGTGAGAGGTGCAGCAAGGGTGCTGAAGTCCTTCAAGAACCGTCGGTAAAACCTAGCCAACCCGTGAAAGCTTTGGACTTGGCTAATGGTCGTTGGCGTAGGCCATTCTTGGATTGCTTGGACCTTCTCCTGGTCCACTCTAAGTCCCTGTGAACTCACAACAAAGCCTAAAAACACAAGCTCATTAGCGCAAAATGTGCACTTCTTCAAGTTGGCGTAAAGACCATCTCGTTGAAGCGTCTTAAGAATTTGTTCTAAATGAGATAAATGTTCAACTAGAGTTCGACTATAAATGAGAATATCATCGAAGTATACCACTACAAACTTACTGATGTAGGGTCTAAGAACCTCATTCATGAGTCGCATGAAGCTACTTGGCGCGTTAGTTAGCCCGAAAGGCATAACTAGCCATTCGTAGAGGCATTGCTTCGTCTTGAAGGCCGTCTTCCATTCGTCACCTTCTCTCATTTGCACTTGATGGTATCCACTCCTGAGATCAATCTTGGAAAATAAATTAGAACCAGAAAGCTCATCAAGCATGTCATATAACCTCAGTATCGGATGTCAGTATTTGATCGTTATGTTGTTGATCGTGCGACAATCCACGCACATCCTCCACGTCCCATCCTTCTTTGGCACCAAAAGGACAGGAACGGCACATGGACTAAGGCTCTCACGAACATAGCCCTTGTCTATAAGTTCCCTCACTTGCTTCTCTAGTTCCTTGGCTTCTTCCTGATTAACGCGATATGCGGCTCGATTGGGTAATGGGGCTCTGGGCACAAAATCAATCTGATGCTCTATTCCTCTTATGGGAGGTAAGCCAGGAGGTATCTCATCAGGAAACACATCAGCAAATCGGTCCAAGAGTTGAGTAACTTCAGTAGGAAGCTGTTGCTCCAACGCACTAGAACCTGCACTTAAAGTCTCCTTAAAGATCATTAGTAATACCGGTTCCTTGCAAGTGATTGCCTTAGAAATATAATTGGGCTTGATAAACAAGTTGTTCCTGGTTGATGCATCTTTTTCTTTTAACATTTTAACTTGTAATTCGTGTACTTGAGTAGGTGTAAGAGGTGTTAAATTATACTTCTTTTTAGCATGCACAAACGAATACATGTTACTTCGGCTATGGTGAATAGCGTCCTTGTCAAACTGCCAAGGTCTACCAAGAAGAAGATGGCCAGCTTGCATAGGAACAACATCACACAAAACTTCATCCGAGTACTTGCCCACATTGAATATTACAAGCACTTGGTCCGTTACGCGTAATTCAGCCTTATCATTTAACCATCTTAGCTTATATGGGTGAGGGTGTTTAGCGCGTACTAGACAGAGCTTAGTGACCATGTAGTCACTCGCTACATTGGTACACGACCCTCAATCAATTATCAAATTACATACCTTGCCTCGGATGGAACATCTTGTATGAAAGATATTATCTCTTTGGGCTGTCTCGTCAGGATGAACCGTGAGGTTCAAGGCTTGCCTTATGACCAGAGACTCACCATATTCAGCCTCACAATCTACTTCTTCAGTGGCTGCTTCGGTCATTTGCACATCGTTCTCATCTTGAGACTCGTTCTCTCCCGAATCCAACATGATCATAACTCGGGGATTTGGGCATTCTCTAGCCATGTGTCCTCTGCCCTTGCACTTAAAACATGTTATGTCACGAGTTCTAGAAGTGCTTGGGTTAGAAAATTTACCTTGATTAGGCTCAGAGGCCTTCAAAGTGAACCTAGGGTCAATTTTGACCGACTTGCCCTTCTCCGCGGCCTTAAATGAAAGCTGGTTGGAGTTTGGGACTTGGCTTGGTTCTGGTCCCATGTTTGGTTACTCCATGTCCTTCCAGTAGCATAGGACTTCTTCTTCAAGTGTTGCTCAGCTTGAATGGCATGGTGTAAGATGTCCTTCAAGTCGTGGTATGGAAGCTTCTCCACTTTGTGACCTAGCCGTTCGTTGAGTCCGTCCAAGAACTGAGCCATGAGGGTCTCGGTGTCTTCATCCAGCTCCAAACGGTTTCTAAGATGTTCAAACTCTTCAAAGTATTATTCCACGCTCCTGGTTCCTTGGGATAATTTTCGGAACCTCTTTTGAAGATCTCGATGATAATAGCTCGGAACATATCACTTCTTCGTGAGCTGTCTCATCTCTCGCCAAGTGCTTACCTGAGGTGAATGGCTCCTTCTTCTGTCAGCTACCTCAAGATCCAACCATGAGAGAGAATGGTCAGTGAGTTGAGCAACGGCCAAAGCCAGCCTTCTTTGCTCGTTGTAGTCTTAGTACGTGAAGATATGCTCCATGCGTTGCTCCCACTCCAAATAAGCCTCGGGATCAACTCTTCCAGCAAACGTAGGTGCCTTAAGCTTCATGTCCTGGGAATGTTGGTGCCTTGGGAAGTCACCTTCGGCCTCCTCAAAGACGTCTTGCATCTGTCCTCTTCTCCTTACTCGCGGCTGTTCCTCTATCGGAACATCGTCCGGATCTTCGCCTAGGTTGTTGGCTAGTCGTTGTGCTCTTGGTTGAGGATTGTTGTTGGCTTGAGGCTGCTCCATATGATCAAGCCTTTGGACTACTCTCTGGAGCTGTTGTTGCATAGCCGTGATTGCTTGCATGAGAATGGCATTAGGGTCTTGCAGTACAGTATTGTTTTCCATTGTATCTCCTTGCAAAATGTTTTTCACAAAGTGTATCAATGGAGCTCCAAAAAAATCGACAAAGACAAGTAATAAGCTAAGGAAAAAAAAATTCTTAAATCTAAAAGGAAAAATTCTAAACTAAAATACTCTCCTTTCTTTTATTTTTTTGAACAACTTAACAAAAAGGAATTAACAAAAATCGAAAATTCTAATATATGGTTCTTTTCTAATTTTATTTTTTTTTGATTCTAGCAACCTAACAAGAACAAAACAAATACAGAAAATTAAAAGTGATAAGGGAACGTTTACACCTTAGATTCAGGAGCTTTTGAAGTTCTGATACCAAAATGATACGCACTCAAACCCGTCTCACACAAACTGGAGGTCGATGGTCGAGAATTTGGGCCGAGAGGATGGTGTTGAAGAAGCTGGACTAAGGTCTCTCTCTTCTGTCAACGGGATAAGCTGGATTGTGCTGGTGGGGCGATGAGAACCACAAGAGAGGCGACGGTCTCTTAATACTTCAAGGAGTTTTTCCTAAGGATCGGACTCACTCACGACCTAGAGAGAAGAAACGTTTTTGTGAAGAACAAAAACTTGGGAATAAAATTCTTAATGTCTGCATAACTAAGAAAGGACAAAGCCTTAGGGTTTTTAAAGAAAGCACACGCCCAAAAGAAAAGAAATAAATCGAAAAGAAATAACAAGACGGGTCCTTAACAATTTAGGCCCGTTTACAAAATAATTAAAAGATTAAGAGAAATAGAAGTGAGGCCTCGTGTACCGGCCTTCATGGGCTTACAGAGAGTCATTAATTGGGCCAATAGTATTGCAAGCCGTTTGGCCTCGGTAAAAACCCATCTTCGCAAAACCCAGTGGGATAAAAACGAAGGTTAGGAAAAGAGCACCAAACGACTTACAAACCCAACTAATGACCTTCCTTGGGCCTAAGTCATCTCTGGTGAAGTGAAATCGACCTTAGATAAGTGGGCCACGAACCTGGGCTTGATGAGTGGTCACTTAGTGTTATCGGCCAGCAAAGGATCCAGCTGATATGTCTTCAGTGTTTGGACGTTCTGGTCCGAATGGTAAGGAGTCTTGGGCTGATCTCTAGTGTTCTGAAAACTAGACTCAAAGAGCTTAAAATCCATATGTGGATTGCCTTCTGGATCGTCCGGGATCATGAGTGGATCCTGCTTGAAAGAATCGGCCAAATAACTGCTTGCTAACGGGCTTAGCGGACTAGTGTCCGTCTTGAAGAAACCTTCTAATCTGAGCTGGTCCATGCTCATGTTGAACTTCTTTTCCATGTCCCTGCTCCTGGTTCTAGTCACTGGTCCACTTGGTACTAGTGGTTCTTGTATGACTTGGGTCGTTGACTCGATGTCCTCATCAAGAACTCAGAATATCACACAATAGATTAAATAGATTCTAATTAAGCTAAACCAAAAGATGTAATTGAAAGCAATACGTAAATTAAACAGATGTAAGTTCAATTGGGAGAAAGATAGGTTCAGAGTATTTCTCAGGAAATCAATGAATGCAGATAAACTAACTAGTCATGATTCAGATTTAGCGCGGTTCTTGAACTCAAATCACTAAAGTATAATTAACCAACTCTCGTTGCGAGAATTATCTAAGTCTAAATCCTAGAATTCCAAATCTCTTTTCGAATCCTAAAGTCTAAACCAACTTTTAGTTCATGTTTGATTTGTTCACAAAACAACTAAACCAAATCTCTTTGCGTATAGTTATTTTGCTCACCCTAGGTTCTATCAGGTAATTAATTGCACTTTCGTGCCTAATCAATTATCCTAAGATCTAAGTTCTAGGTAGCTAATCTAGAGCAAGCTTTGAACACAACCTAAGGTGAAGACCTAATTCAGATGGTGAATCCTAATCAACTAATCAACCTAGCATTCAGAGAAAACCCTTATGAGAACCCTAAACATAAAGTGGATCTACTTAGACATGGAGAATGAAAACAACATGATTGAATAGATCATCAAAGAAATCAGTAAGAAACAGGAGTTCAGAGTTGTCTCTCCAAAAACCAGAGTAAAATCAAGAGTAGAATAAAACTTAGAATGAAGCATAGCCATCAAAGTGGCTGAAAAACCTAATTATAATCCTAAAACACGTTCTGGGGCTTATTGTAATAATTAAAGACTTCTGGGTTATTTTGCAATTCTTCAATTCTTCATTTAAGTCGCGACTCGTGTCTACTTCGGTGAGTATCGACCGATACTCTTCAATATCGATCGATACTGATGCTTCAAATCGGGTACTCAGCTATACGAACGTCTGCTTTGCTCCAAAATGCTCCAGAAAGCTCCAATATCTCCAATTATGCTCCAAACGTGCCAAAACCTGTAAAAGACTCTAAACCACTATAAAATAGTAGAAAGACTCTATAAAATGGACTTATATCATGGCTTAAACGGGGTAAAAACCATGATATATCAATGTGTTATCTAACTTTTTGTTTTGTGATCTTATTTTGCCTTTTGCATCTTGAGTCTCATGCATATCATGCATTTTCAATAATTTTGAAAAAATTTGAACTTTTGTGCATTCCATATAGGATTGAGTCTAGATGCATAGCATATAAGGTAGCTTTGCATTAGCATTAGGATCAATGATAGATTTGTCCTTTTAAATTACCATATTAAAAGCTTAGTCCAATGCCATTATTGCTATATACTTGATGCCTTGATCTCATGTCTTATTGTTCTTGCCTTGATTGAAGCAAACCTTGACTTGAATTCAACCCCATCTAAATCATAACCTTAATTTTGACTTGTAAATATTGTGTTTATGCATTTTTGAATGAATTCATGGATCACTTCATGCATACTTGGATAATCTTTTCCCTTTCACCACTCTTGTTTATCCAAGTAGCCATATCCCATCATTGGAATGGTTTCCCCTACTGTAACCTCAACCTTCTTTCTAGCCATTGATATTCGTGTGTGATTGGTGAGGCCTTCTTTCGATGATTCACGCATAAACATGATTCACGCTTATTACACTTAATAAATGTCAAGGGGCTGGAGGATATGAAAGTTTGTGTAGGTTGAGGTTCGAATGTAAGTCATGCAAGGATAAGTATGGCTAGTCACTTTTGAGTAAGTTTGTTTGATCGCATCATGAAGTTTGCAACTTGGACATTGGGTTTAGATTCTTTTTATGGCACTTTTGGATTTGAGCTCCCATTTTTAGCATTCTCCCTTTCTTTATTCTTGTTTGCTTGAGGACAAGCAAAGTTTTAAGTTTAGGGGAATTGATATTCATGCATTTTACATGTTTAAGCATACATTTTACTTAGAGTTTTGTGTCATTTGCATGCATAATCACGGTTTTGTCTTGCATTTAGGTCTCATTTAGAGTTTAGGACATTTACATTAGGTCCTAGTGAGTTCTTGAATTCATTTGGAGTGTTTCTAGGTGTTTGGAAGACATTTGGGATGATTGGAGTGGTTGAGCATCAAGAGAAGGAAGAGTCCATCCGATACACCGGAAAGATGTGGCTGGACTGAGGCCCTACGTTATGAATCAACTTGGATAACCTTCATAAAAGCTGTAGAGGAGTGCGTTGTCTAGGCACTGGAATTAGAATCATGGGATTTGGACTTGTTGTTTGGAAGATATGGCCGTTTTACTGAAGATAACACCTCGGTATTGCCTTTCTGAAGTGACCATGAGCAAAAACACCTTAGCACCGAGGTCCAACACCGATGTGTGACCTCGGTGTTGGACATCTCTCACCCGAACCAGCCGAGCTCGACCAAAGTATCTCAAAGATATGGCTAGACGGGGAACTTACCATCCGATTCAGCTTCAACTGCCTTAATAGAAGTTGTAGAAGAGTGAATCCGCTTTACACATGAGTTTATATCGGGTTATATGGACTTATGGAGATGGAGATAAGATGGAGTTACAGAATGTATGTCTGTCTGGCCGAGAGAAGATAACACCGTCCAAAGAACCGACAAAACGAAGGCCTTCAGCTATGAATCAACTCAAACGTTCTTCATAAGCATTGTATAGGGATGAGTTAG
Organism: Eutrema japonicum; assembly: GCA_030161315.1. Lineage (NCBI taxonomy): Eukaryota > Viridiplantae > Streptophyta > Magnoliopsida > Brassicales > Brassicaceae > Eutrema > Eutrema japonicum. The sequence goes on from BSQW01000011.1 coordinate 36,893,065, forward strand.
ATGTCTACAGAAGTTAGATTCAGGTCATTCGGATGTCAGTTCAGGAGATATGACCGATTCAGTGAAGACGTATCCAAGTTTCGGCCGGGTCAATACCCGGTTTGTCCCGGGTTGACCCAGGTCCGACCCAACTCGGCAAACACCCTTTTATATTTTAGAGATCTGATTTTTAGATCTATCTCACTTTTTATCTCTTTTTTCTCTTTTTCTCTCTCTTTTCTCTCTAGAACAAGACCTTGTATTTTTAGGGTTCTTGGTTTTTTCCCAAGGATTCTTTTGATTTATGCAAGTTTGAGTTCATATATTTTCATCTTTATCTAATCTTTCACTTTCCTATTCCCTAATCATGTTTAACATCACCTATTTCACAAGATTTGGTGTGTTCTTTATGATTAGTGAGTAGTTCTTTTTAGAGCTCATGGATGAGGTAGATTAGGGGAATTTCGTGGTAGATCTTGATGTCTAGGACTTAGTTTACATCTTCCCTCTCTTATTTGGTGTTCATAATGCTAGATTAGGATAGATATAGTTAATCTAGACCTTAGGGAATTTCATGCACACAAGGTGTTCGATGAAATTCTCCAAAGAACCAAATAAGGGATTTTGCTTTCTTAGCCTATGAGAGTAGTTGTCTAAGGAGCATTTGGGCCAAAGGAACCTATGTTTATTGCTTGTTAATCATTCTATCACAAACGATGGTTTGTTCTTGATCTGGTGATTAACAAAGTGATTAAGACTATGAGAGTGGCTTAATCTTGTTTAAGTGTTCTAGGCTAAGGGAATAGCTTGTTTATGTGAAATGACATCTAGATAGATCATGGAAGGATCCAAAATCAATAACCTCATCCAAAGGCTTGCCTTTATCTTCTTGCTAAATACGTTTGTGTGCTTTGTTACTTTCTTACTTGCTTTCAATTTGAATTATTTAGGTTGTTTAGAAACCAAAACCCTCTCTTGTTAGCTTAACTCATTTAGTTGTATGCATTCCTTGTGCTTGAAACTCTACCCATTGGATTCGATCCTCTTATGCTACATAGGCATTATGAGTAATTGATACACGGGAAAATCCTTGTATCAGCCCGCGACTTTCCATAGGTGCATGATGTCGATATTTACCGAATATATCGAGGACTTTATGGAAGTCTTCATGGACGACTTTTCCATCCACGGTTCCTCATTCCAAACATGCTTGGCGAATCTGGGGAAAGTTGTACAAAGATGTGAAGACAAACATTTTGTCCTTAACTGGGAAAACTCTCATTTTATGGTGCGAGACGGAATCGTGCTCGGGCATAGAATTTTAGAAATAGGAATCGAAGTGGATAAAAATCGAAGTCATAACAAGCCTACAACCTCCTACGAATGTAAAAGATATCCGAAGTTTTCTCGGGCATGCCGGATTCTATTGGAGATGTATAAATGATTTTTCCAAAATAGCAAGGCCCCTCACGCGTCTATTGTGCAAAGAAACGAGCTTCGAATTCAACGACGAATGCCTAGCTGCGTTCCATAAGCTCAAAGACGCCCTTGTCTCCGCTCCAGTCGTGCAACCACCTGATTGGGAACAACCGCTCGAAATCATGTGTGACGCAAGCGACTATGTAGTTGGAGCAGTACTCGGGCAGCAGAAGGATAAAAAGTTGCATGCGATCTATTACGCAAGCAGAACAATGGACGACGCTCAATGCAATTATGCGACAACAGAAAAAGTACTTCTGGCTGTCGTATTTGCTTTTGAATTTTTTTTATCCTACCTTGTTGGATCCAAGGTGATAGTCCATACTGATCATGCGGTGATAAAATATTTGATATCTAAGAAAGATGTGAAACCTAGACTAATAAGGTGGATACTCCTCTTGCAAGAATTCGACATCGAAAAGGAGCAGATAACGGAGTAGCGTATCACCTTTCTCGAATACGAGTGGAAGACAAAGTGCCCTTGAATGATAATTTTCCGGATGAAACCGTCTATGCGATAGAGGCCATACCTAACACCACGCACGAAATTCGTTCACGACAACTTAAACGGCGGCCATACACGTTTGACACACCGTGGTTCAGACACATTGCAAATTACCTTGTTGCGGACGTCGAACCACCACAATTCTCTGGGTATAGGAAGAAGAAATTTTTGTGAGATATAAGACACTACTTTTGGGATGAACCATACCTTTACAAGATATGTGCAGACGGTTTATACCGACGATGCATGGCTGAAGAGGAAATGGACGGGATACTATTCGGATGTCATAGCTCAGCTTATGCACGCCATTTCGCAACTTTAAAAACTGTCTCTATAGTTCTCCAGGCAAACTTCTGGTGGCCAACACTGTTTAAAGATGCACAAGCTTACGTCTCGCACTGTAATTTGTGCCAACGTATGGGGAGTATAAGTAAAAGGAACGAGATGCCCAATAATTTTATCCTCGAAGTTGAAATTTTTGACGTATGGGGAATTGATTTCATGGGACATTTCCCGAACTCGTTCGGAAACCAATACATACTAGTTGGCATAGACTACGTCTCTAAATAGGTGGAGGCAATTGCTAGCCATACGAACGATGCGAAAGTAGTCATTAAGATGTTCAAATCGATCATTTTTCCGCGTTTCGGAGTTTATAGAATCGTAATAAGAGATGGAGGGTCCCATTTCATTAACAAGGTCTTTGAAAACTTGTTAAAGAAGAATGGAGTTACGCACAAAGTCGCCTCTCCATACCACCCTCAAGCGAGTTGCCAAGTGTAGATCTCCAATAGGGAAATCAAGTCGATTTTACAAAAGACAACTGGAGCAAATCGAAAGGATTTGTGTACGAAACTCGACGACGCACTTTGGGTATACCGAACAGCCTTCAAGACACCTTTAGGAACGACGCCATTCAACTTTTGTCATATGCCTGTGGAACTCGAATACAAAGTACAATGGGCTATCAAAGAGATGAATCTGAACATGAAAACAGCTGGGGAAAGGAGACTACTCTAGCTATACGAACTAGATGAAATCCGGTACAACGCCTATGAAAACTCGAAGATATACAAGGAAAAGAGAAAGGTGTATTACGATAAGAATATCATAAACCGATCTTTCACCGCGAACGACAAGGTTCTTCTTTTCAATTCCTGTCTCAAACTCTTTCCCGGAAAATTTCGATCGAGGTGGTCCTACCCGTCATAATAAAGGAAGTCAAACCATACGGAGCCATTGTCCTCTGGAGTAAAAGTGGAGAATTCACGGTGAATGGACAGCGTGTCAAGCCATACCTCGCAGACGAAGAAGAGAACGAGAGGGAAATAATGGCATTGATCGATCCACCACCAGCTTGACCAGCAACAACGTCGAGCTAAACGAATTTAAACAAAGCGATCAATGGGAGGCAACCCATTTTAGGTAAGTTTTATTGTTCCTTAAACTTTTTCAATTATTACATACATCTATCTATTCGTCCTTACCCAATTTATTTCACACTGAGGACAGTGTGATCTAAGTCTGGAGGAGGATGTTCATCCCTTACTAACGCAATTCTGTTCGTTTTGAGATTGTCGTTTGGAACAAAAAAATTAAAATTTTATTCGAATTTTTCTTATCTATTTTTCAAAACAGGGACCTATGTGATTCTACGCTATTTTTCCGTGCTAGCTCTTTTGTGGTTTAGTACTAGACTAGGCGGTAGCTAGAGTGCTTTAAATTCGACATCCCCAGAGGATTTCGAGCCATAGAAATTCTTCCTGATAGGATATACTAGCTCATTTTATTTGGACTTAATCTATATTTAATTTTCTTATTAATTATTTTAGGCGAGATAACGAGTCATACATCTAGGACATCTTTTCCCCTTTTTACCGCTCTTTGTTGTCCTAGATTTAGGGAAATCTCATGGAAAACATGCAACGATAAGATAGGAAAAAACCGTCTTGAACACAAAACACAAATTTATAGTCTTTCCACTAACGTGGCTCCGCCACTATGATGTATAAACCAATATACTCAGCTTTTGGAAGGTTATTGCACAATGAAAACATGCATTCAATCGGGCAAGTTCACTAGACTCCTTAACAAGACTTTTGGAAGGTTAAGACATCTAGCTCATCAAGTATTAGTTCCTGCAATATAACAAGCTTTTGGGGAGTATATTAACATCCCTTTTAAACAATCATCATATCAATATCGAATTATGCACCCATGGATCCCTTCAACTTAACAAACGAACTACTCACTCATGATGCACGAAACATGAGTATGAATTGAAATCATAAGTAGAATACTTGCATTAAAATATTAAGGTTGAGAAAACTTCTCTATATCAAAGTACAAAGCCGAGATGTTCACCATGAAGCTCTTAGAATCCAAATCAATGAAAAACTTCTAAACACTATGACGAAATCGTGGTTGTGTTTAATCTAGGGTGGATCTCTGCTTTGAGAGGCTAAAAATAAGTATATATAGCCCTAAAATCGACCTAGGGCTTCATTAAACCGAAAAGGGAATTTTTTGGGTCGCATGGGTCGCATGTGTCGCAGGGTCGGCCAAGATTCTGGGCTAAGCTCCTGGGCCGAGCTCAGGCCCAATTCAGATGTATCTTCTGTAAAATCGGTGTATCTTGCTGACCACTGCTTCAAATGACTTGAAACCAATTCCATATCCAAGATCACTTAGAATGCTATCTTTCTACAAAATTTCATCTAAATATATCATCGGAAATGCATCCAATGAAGGTGAAAATTCTGATGCATATGTGCTGTTAAATTGGAGAAATATGTCATTCTTGAGTTTTAGGTGATTGGCTGATCTTTTTGACTTGGAAACATGTCATGGACGTGGTAAACTCCTTTTTGGCACCATTTTGCATCTTTTTGATGATTTGACCTATATAGACTTTAAAATTACAAATAAGAGAAAAATACCTCACAAAGCACAAAACCGAATGAAAATGGTTAGCTAAAATACTAAAATACTTAATAAAACAGTAAACTATAGAGTATATATGTGCATCATGATCCGAGTTGTGAAGGGGGTACTTTGCATTTCTTCTAGCATCCGGTCTATCTCGGGTGTCGCACTGATCGCGTGATGCACCTTTGAACGGATAGTTTGCATTTTGGTATTGTTTCGATCTGGCGAGACTTTTATCTCGTTCAGTTACGTTATATGGGCTTGGCCCGGCCCCGTCAGCTCATGTTGAGTTTGTCATTCCCTTCATAGCTCGTCAGTGCGTTGCATCTGTTCAACCCAGAGGAGGTTCTCTTCTTCTTTCGTCATGTTGTTTCTGAGCTGACTTGAGTTTGGGATGTCTCCTATGGATCTTGCCTCTTACGGTGTCGAGGCAAGCACACCACTTGTTATACGGCCCGAGGCGTTGATTCCTTTGCTTCGAATCGCTTTATCGTTGGCAATTTCAGTTGTTCCGAGGTGAGATCCTACGGGCCCGGCAGGTTGTTGCTCCGTTCTTCGACCCGACCGAAGTGGGTCGAACAAGAGTGGCCTCATCGCTGCGCGTGTCACCTCGTCAGATGGGTGCAATAGTGGCAGTCTTCCGCTTGTCGAGGTTTTCCAGGGTGTTGAGAGGTCAAGTGTTATTGGGTTGAGGCCGAGTCTCCTTGTGAGCATCCTTGGGGGAAGCATCCGCGAACCAAGGTATCCAGTTTGCAGGTCTCTGGTTCGACCTTCCGATGTCAGCGTCTCCACTCTTTCAGACAGGGTTTTGTTCGTCTTATCTTGCTCCTCCACCTTCTTCAGTAGCGTGATGAGCATATTCTTTAGTTTGGCTAAAGGCGCTGAGGTCGTCTCCATGGTCGCAAGAGGGGTTTCAACGGGATCGACTCTACCTCCGCCGTTGTTGTTTGTGCCATTGACGACTCTTTGTTCATCTTCGGCCCTCTATTCAGATCTTGGTCCTGATGTTTTCGTGAGTAAGAAAGCTTCTAAAATCCCCATAGACGGCGCCAAATTGTGTGAGTCGAAATTCGCACAAAAGTTTCTGGAAAAAACACAAATAGAGATCCAAAGATGGTTTTTCTTATTGTTGTTTGTAAGCGTTTGATTACAAGAGTAATGTTGCTAATAGTTTCTGATAGGGTTTTTCGATCGTCTATTACAATGAATCTTGATTTCTATTTATACAAGTTAGTATGCGAGAGTCTCGGAGGAAAAAGGAATATTTCCTTCTTGCTTCATGTGGCTACCGATTTAGGCTTCAATTAGGGTAGTTGATCATCCGAGCTTTTAGTTCGGCCAATAGGATTGGCCAATAGGATTTGGTGAATGGATTGTATCTCGGCCCGTAAATCGTTTATCTCGGCCCATTTGCAACCTGACGGGCTCAGTATTTCCTTCCAGTTTGGGGCAAGCTGGCCTATCTTGGTTTAGTCTCGATTCGGTTGGAAAATATCATTGTCTTTCACCTCGACTGGGCTTTGCTTCGCTCAGGACTGTTTCGCCGAGGCGGGATAGTCGAGGCAAGTTGTTCAAGATTGTCATACTGCGGCTCTGGCTTTTCTTATCCCCGCGGGTAGATAAAACTTTTCTTGAATCGTTAATATCGAGGGGGTGAAATCCGACCCCAACAATCATCAACCACACCATCGAATCCCAAGCTAAGTCCAGCGCCGCTTTGAGCGAGAAGGTAAACTCGATGTCCATCGAATTTAACAAGAAGTTCGATGATCTTGCTGCCCACGTCAAAGTCCTTGAAGAGCAGACCCTTAAAGACTCTGCAACACTCAACGAGATGATTGAACTCATTGAAGACGAGCAAGAAAAACAAAAGTTCGATATCCGAAAAGCTAAGGATGGGGTACGTACTTTGATCTATAGGCTTGATGACTTGGATAACACCATCAATGAAAATAGTAACACCGCCTATGACTACACCCTCGATCTGTGGAAAGGAGTAGGAGAAATTGAAGATAAGACGAGAGAGCTCGATCGTACACTAGATCGACTCATTTATGCTATTGATGAAGTGGAAGAGAAAGTGGAGAGACTTTACCGTGGACTAGTGTTACAGAAACTTCCGGTGTAAATTTTTAAGCTAGATTGCGATTGATGTAGTTCAATGGTTATGGTTTAGAAAGACGGTCTCCGAGAATTCTAGTTCCCTATGATTTTTGTTTGATTTTTCAGGACTTTCGTTTTGTTTTTTTTTAAGACAAACAAAGTTTAAGTCTGGAGGTGTGATAGCACCGTATTTTTACCAGTTTAACTATTATTTTAGAATACTTTAATAAGTATTTCATTCGATTTTACATGTTTTTATCGTTTTTTTCGTAGATTTGTAGTTTCAATACTCTCTTTAGGCTAATTAGGCAAAAAGCATTGCAAATTGGATAAAAACTAGATTTTTGGCTCATAGTCAAACCGTGAGAAGTTCAATTGCCAAAAAGGTTCTTCTCTGCGTCTGATCCAGCCTAATTTTGGAGATATTGAAGAAGGACAATCTACCTTTCCATTCCAACAGATTTCAGGACAATCCAACGATTCAATCAAAAGATACATGAAGATCAAGAAGTCATGTCAGGCCACTCATAGAGCAGTCCCAGCCTCGGCTAGGAAGCATCCATACGCGGCCAAGTGAAGGTTCGCCGCGGCCAGACCAGTTGGATCCACGGCGAAGCCAGTTTCGTCTCGTCACCCGTTCGAATCCCGTCAACTCAAAACCCTAAAGACCAACGAAAGCAAGAGAAAATACCTATAAATATGCGTTTAAGAGACCTAATTTTGAGAGCTCTAAACTATTTTATTATTTTTGTGTTTGCTTTTAAATACTGTTCTTAAGCTTTGTTCCTTACTTTCGAATTGGTGAAGTGGTTCTCTCAAGACTTAGTTCTTTAAAGCAAGAGACTCCTTCATCAATCTCCTGCAATTTATTTAATCATGTCTGTTATTTCTATTATGTGCAAGTAGTTTAAACAATTATTTCTATTATGTGCCAGACTTAGTATTAAGTCGGTACTAAAAACAACTAACCTTCCAATATGGTAAGTCAAAAAATATTGATCGTTTCTTCCACCGCCATTGATCAGTGTCCTCTTCATATTCTTCCTCTGAAACCACATCATCTTCACATAACTCATCTCGTTTTCTTTTACTATCCTTACCTAAAGGTCTTCCAAAGTCATTCCTGAAATTCTTAATCGCCTCAAATATTTATGCTCCGGTTTGAATTCTCCTTTTAGTCCCGTCCTCAACAGTGTTATCAAACCATCCCTTTCTGCGTCTATAAGGATGTCCAGGTCTGAATCTTTTCCTATTGCCCAAATAGAAATACTTTCTACTAAACTTCAGCCACCTATGTGGTGTATCCTTCCCACATACATTACAAGCTTGTTTTCCCTTCACTTTACATCCAGACAAAGTCCATAAAGCTGGATAGTCACTGATACTCCACAACAACAAAGCTTTAAGTGTGAATTTCTCTTTTAAAAACGAGTCATACACCTCAATACCTTCATTCCACAAGTCCTCCAAGTCATCTATTAATGTTTGTAGATAAACATCAATGTTGTTGCTCGGTGCAGTTGGCCCAGGGATTAACATAGTCAGCATGATATTCTCAGCTTTCATACACGTTGTTGGAGACATGTTATAATTCACTAACAACACTGGCCAGGTACTGTATTTCGTGTTCTGAATAGAGAAAGGGTTCATACCATCAGTAGAAATACCTAGCCGAAGGTTTCTAGTTTCATTAGCAAACTCTGGCCACTTCTCTTTCACCTGAGCCCAAGTTATAGAGTCCACTGGATGTCTCATTGTACCATCTTCTGATGCATTGCTTGAATGCCAATGCAAATCCTCAGCAATTCTTTTTGATCTAAACATCCTACTGAATTTTTCCTTGATCAGAAAATAGCTAAGGACCTTCGCAGGAATTCCCTTCTTCACATCACCACTGTGCTTATCCATTTCCCATCTTGAAGCACTACATCTTGGGTAGCTTTCCATCTTATCATACTGCTTCCTATACAGAACACAATCATTCTTGCATGCGTGAATGACATCATAACCAAAACCAAATACCTTCAAGAACCTCTTAATCTCATATGTTGACTTTGGAAGCACATTATCTGCAAGTATCATGTCATGGACCATCGTCAATAGCTGATCAAAGTAGTTCTCTGACATCCCGCTCTTCACTTTTATGCGGTAGAGTCCCATGATTGCAGAGACCTTGGTGGAATTGGGACACGTCGAGTACAATGGTGATTCAGCATCATTCAACTTCTTACTAAACTCAGATTCTTCAGTAGTTAAACCATCAGCAAACTGAGATCCACTGGGCTTCGATGACTGTGGACTCCCTTCACCATCAAAATAAGCTGTCCTAAACAGCTTATAAGCCTCCAAACCAGAAGTCTGATCATCATCCTTCTTATCTTCCATTTTGTCCCCATGCATACTCCACACTGTTTTCCTCTTGTACATATGATCCATTCCCCTAATCACTAAATGATCGAATACTGCATCGACCGGTTGATGGCAAACATTACGGCAATCGATGCATGGAAAAAAAATTTCGGTACGATAACCCAAACTACTTTCTGATGCATTCACAAATTTTCTTGCTCCTTCAGCATACTCAAGGCTATTCCTGTAAAGAAAACATAAAATCGAATTCTCAATTGAACTCAGAAACACATTTGAAATTAAAAGTATAAAAGAATATGATAGAGAGGTTCATACCTTGGAAGCCAAACCCATGACTTCTCCATATTACACCAAAAATACCACAGCTCCTCGACCAATTATACGTACATATGTGAGCATAAATCCATTGAGCAGACACTCAAATAACTAACATATTCAATCTCTTAAACCTTGCCAGAACAACAAATTGAATAAAAAGAGAGAAGGGTTCACTATCTTACCGAATTCACAAAAGTCTTTTGCGACAAAGAAACTGTAAAATCACATAAAGAACATGATAAAAGAAAACAATTATTACTCAACTGTAAAATACAAAACCCAATTTGAACCTAAAACCCATAAGAAAATCAAATACCTTCGACTGTGATGCATGAACCAAAGCTTCCTGCAAAAAAAGAGAGAAGAAATCGAAAAGGGTTAGTAGCCGACATGTGAAAACCGTTAATCGATAAACCCAAACCCAGAAACTCGAATTTCAACTTCAACCTCAAATTATACTTGAGAAATTGGAATCAGGACGCCGGCCACGACGATTGCTGCCCTGATTTCTGAAGTTTATCACGGCGACGACGACAGTCTTTCGGTGACTAGAGAGAGGCTACAGTTTTTTTTAGTTCTAAGTTAAGAAACAAGAGAAAAATGGCTAAGTGTTTTGTTTTGTTTTTGGTCTAAGTGAAGAGCCAAAACAAAAACTTACGCGGTCTAAGTTGAGAGCCAAAACAAAAACTTACGCGGGCAACTAATTTTTTTTGTTTTGTTATATCATGTGTTTTATATTTATATATTGAATCTAAAAACATAATATATAAGTGGCTAAAATTTGTTTTTTGGTCACGACAAAAAAAAATGTTAAAAAACACTCATATATCATAAAATTGTCCAAAAATATTAAAAATGCCTCAGTGTTTTTTTTATATGTAGTTAAGAAACACTCTTAAATCATAAAATTCTACAAAAAACTAAACCCTAAACCCTAAATCAAACACCAAACCCTATGCATTACCCTTAAAAATGCCTCAGTGTTTTTTTGTATATTCCATTGTTAATTGGGTATTTATGTGTGAAATTATATTTCACATAATAAACTCTATAATCAATGCCCTAAACCCTAAATTATATATTCAAGACTTAATTTTTTATTTATATATTTAAAAAAAAATATTTACATATTAAGAGACAAATTTCAGAACAACATACGTTTAATAAGATTGATAAGACAAAGAAAACTATGTTTTATTGAATTATCAAAGATAGAACAATCTCAAGACGAGATATGGTCACAGAAAGTACGTGGTAGATTATCCCAACACATACAAACCAAAAACAACATAAATCTAAAGCTACACTATCATGACACCAAGGAGAAAAGCTTTGACACTCCTTAGCGAGCTCTCTAATAATCACCTGCGTCAAAAAAACAAATCAAAAGGAAAAGAATAAGAAGAAAGACTAAACTGCAGTCAACAAACCAAGTTAGAACAGCTCTCTTGTTTCAATTCAAATAGCAATAGAGTATGCTTAAAGATGAAAATTCCATGCCTTAGTCTCGACGACGAGCCTTGCCTCGTGAGGACTCTCCTTGTTCTTGTTTTGGCCGTTTCATTGGAGCGGAGTTGTGTTCTTCGTTTCTAAGTTTTTGGACAAGTCTCTGAACCATAGGTTCGATGTCTTCTTCCGGTTCCTCAATACGTATCAAGTATCCCATGGAGCGTCTGTACTCTAGTTCTGTGATCTCCTCCACATCAGTTCCTTGATCAACAGATGCTCCTTGTCGTGGCTGTTGCTAGAATTGTGGTATGATTCCATATTCTGGTAGTCCGCAAATGATCTCTTTCCTTGCTTGCATTATATTCTCCTTTTAGTACTGGTCCAAAAGGCAAACAAAGATCATAAAGGCAGAATTAGGACTTTCGCAAAACAAAAAGCTTGTAATCATCTCAAGCGCGATGTAATAAAAAAGCATTTTTTATTACATTCAAGAGATCTGCCCGTAGTGATGAAATCTCAGTCTCCAAGGTGTTCAGTGCTTTTGTAGTACGTCCTAACAAGAAGAGAGAATCACATACACAAATATGTATTTGAACACATCATAATCAGAACCTAAAGCAACCTAAAGCAATACTCAAATGCAGAACATAATCAAACCAATGCACATACAAAATATGAAATCGAAGTTAAGTATCTAAACCCCTAGATGTTTTAAGTATCTAACACATATAGAAATCGAAGCAGCAAAGATATTCTACAAAATAAGAGATGAAAAATCAATGAATAAGAAACTAATAAATCAAGTTAACCTATATCAACTTCAGAGTCAGTAATCCAACCCATATTATACAATGATGAAGAAAAAATCTCCAAAAGTTTTTTTTCCGGAAAAAAAATCTCCAAATGTTTAGTAAACCCTAATTTTTTAGCGAAATTGATAGAGATGGATAGATGAACGAACGACGAGCTGAATCTACTAAGTGGTTTAAACAGATTAGGAATTAGAGTAAATCAAAATAACATAATCGAATTAATCCATTGGACATGACAGAGTTCTAGAGATGAGAATTTCAAAAGTCGAGTGGAAAATCGATAGGTTTTGAGACCAAACAAGTTAGCAAGATTCTACAAATTGTTAAGCAAATCCGAAACAAACAAGAAAGGTTTAGAGGACGACAAAACAAAAAGGGGGTTTTTGAAATCTTTTTACAAGGAGAGATTAGAGAGAAAGGGTCTTCGATTCTAGAGGTCTTTGATTCTGGAGATGCCCAAATGAAATGGACAAGAGAAGATCTGGGTTCGTCGGAAAAGCCAAAGGAAGAAAGAAAGAGGATTTAGGGTTCCTGAGTTTCGATTCTCGGTAGAGAGAATCAAGTTTTTTTTTCCGTCGAAATGAGCAAATATTCGAGACAAGAGATTAGGTTTAGGACTTAGAAATTTTTGGGAGCTCATCAAGCAAAAACAAAAAAAATAAGCAGGGAAAAAATTAAGTATCCCGGTTCACCTAACATAGCATTAATCAAATGACACATGCAATTAAAAAGGAGGATATGAGCAAAAAATAAAAACTATGTAACACTTTTATACGCGACCACTATTTCATAGCATTGGAAATTTACAAACGATATGAAAGAGTAGCATCTATAACATTTATTGCAGAGTTTATAAAAACGCTATGTTTTAGTGCTATTAATACTTCAATATCCTGTAGTGGGCTATCCGTTATCTCCGTATCTCTTTATCCGTTATCTCCGTATCTCTTTATCTTATGACTAATCTTCTGGACGTTAGTGTACGGAAAAAGAAAATAAACGGAATCAAAATCGGTAATCGAGTTCCTGCTATTACGCATATCATGTTTGCTGATGACTCACTTTTTTGCATTGCAAATCAAAAAAATTGTGCCGCTATCAAGGATGTTTTTCGTAATTATGAACTATGCTCCGGCAACGAATAAATCATGACAAATCAATGATAATGTTTGGTTCTAGAATTCATGGAGATTAACAAGAGACGCTGAAAAGAATTATCGGAATACAAAATCATGGTGGTGGAGGTAAATATCTTGGATTACCTTAACAATTTGGGCGGAAGAAAAAGGAAATGTTTAACAATATTATTAATAGAGTCAAGGAACGAACTTCGTCTTGGAGTTCACGATTTCTATCCCAAGCTGGAAAAGAGGTGTTATTGAAATCGGTGGCCACTTCGATGCCGGTTTACTCCATGTCTTGTTTTAAGCTTTCCAAACAAGTAATTGACGAGATTGAAAGTGTATTAATGAGAATTTTTTGGGAAAAGAGTTCACAACATAAGGGTATTCCATGGGTTGTTTGGAAGCGATTACATTATTCTAAAAATGACGGTGGGTTAGGATTCCATGAGATATCCAAGCAAGCATGGACATTATTAACAAACCCCACATGCTTATTTTCACTATTGTACAAGGCAAGGTATATTAAAGATGTACATCCTTTTGAGTCTAAAGCTAGGCCATATCATTCTTACGGATGAGCTTCTTTACTTCACGGAATTGATCTATTAAAAAGAGGATCACACAACATTATTGGAAATGGTGAAAGCACTCAAATCTTTTAAGACAATTGGATTCCAACGCACCCCTCTAGGCCTGCGATGACTAATGATACCAATAACGAGCAAACAGTATCGCACCTTATTAAGCTTGACGGCACATACAGGCCATGGGATTTGGAAGCTTTATCTTCTTTATTGTCGGATGAGGATAGTGAACTTGCCCAATCTTTATATTTAGCACAACGACCAAGTGAGGATAAAATCTGATGGAACTATGATAAAAATGGAATTTATTCAGTTGCATCCGGGTATTGGTTTTCCCGTCACAGTAATTGAATTTGAGAAATAGCATGATATTCTCATATTTTATCCATTTTACCATGCATTTATCTAGGTATTTTGAGTCACATGCACGTGTTTTCTTAGCATTTCTTTGATGTTTTGTTCTCATTTAGAGTTTAGAGAGTTCTCACTAGGTCCTAGAAAGTCTTGCATTTTTTGGAGTGTCTTTAGGTGCCTTGGAGACATTTTGGGGATGATTGGAGTTATGGAGCAAAGACAAATGCAGAGTTCACCCAAGGTGTCTGAAAGATCATGCCGAACGATGTGTCTCCATTCGGATTCAGCTTCTGAGGTCTTCATGAAAATGAACGAAAAATGAGTTAGCTGTCGTCGGGAAGTAGTTTTCGGTTATTCTAACAAGTGGTTCAGGAGATATGGCGATTTTATTATGGCTACATCTGTCTGGACGCGAAACCTCTGACCAATACCGGCCAGCTCCTAGCCGACACCATCCATCCGGTATTGGTCCAGGGATCTGTACCGGCCCAGTGCACCATCCAGCATCCATCCGGTATGCTTTCATCCGGTATTGGTCCAGGGACCTGTACCGGCCCAAAGCTCTCCGTTTGTGCCGGCTACTTTCATCCGGCGTACACCTTTTTCCGTTTGTGTCGGCTAGGCATCTTTCCCCCATCCATCCGGTGTGCATTCATTCGGTATTGGTCTAGGGACATGTACCGGTCCAGAGCCTTCTCCTTGTGCTGGATGCCTTCATCCGGTACAGGCCCCCAATACAAGTCAAAATACGTCCTCATCGAATCCAGACGAAGTGACTGAAAGATCGGGCCAGATGACGAACTTGTATTCAGATTTAGCTTCCAGAGTCTTCATAGAAGTTTTAGATAATTGAGTTAGCTGTCATTTGGAGGTGTATTCAAGTCATTCTGATCAGTGGTTAGAACGATACATGAGATTGAGCAGCAACATATCTATCTGGCGCCCAAATGAGTCATGTGGAACTCAGCTCCAAGGTCAAAGTACCGGGCAACAGCCAAATGTACCGGCCCAGTGTACCGGGCAACAGCCAAATGGTACAGACGATAAAAAACTAGCATGACCCAGACCCGTCCGGGTCAAGACCCGGTTTGTTTCGGGTTGACCCGGTCCTCCCAAACAACATTTAAATATTAAAAAACCTAATTTTGGATCTAACCTTTATTTTCTATCTCTTTTCGTTAGGAAAAAACCTCTCCTTTTAGAGTGTTTTTGAGATTTTTGTAAAAGAGATCTTCATTTTATTTTTATGCAATCTAAGTTTTAAGCTTATAAGTTTCTTAATATCTTCTAATCTCTCATCTTTCTATTCTCTAATCATGATAAATAACACCTCTTACAAAAGATTTGGTGTTCTTCATGATTAGTGAGTAGTCTTTTTAGAGCTCATGGATGGAGTTGATATAGGGAATTTCATGATAGATCTATGATGTCTAGGGCTTAATTTACATATTTCCTCTCTTATTTAGTGTTCATAATGCTAGATTAAACTTGAGAGAGTTAATCTAGATCAATGAGAATTTCATGCACACAAGGTGCTCGATGAAATTTCCCAAAAAACTAAATAAGAGATTTTACTTGCTTAGCCTATGAGAGTAGTTGTTTAAGGAGTATTATGGCTATTGGAACTTATGTCTAATCCTTGTTGATTAAATTTTCACAAATGGGAGTTTGTTCTTGATTAGTTGATTAGCAAAGTGATTAGTGCCATGAGAGTGAATTAGTCTTGTTTAAGTGTTCTAGGCTAAGGAAAATTGCTTGATTTTTTTTTTTGAATTGAATGTAAAATTAATTCGAACCCAAAAATCGTTTTTGCAATGAATGATTCCTTTTGATTACACGTTTGAGAGGATTGAAGCTTAGAAAAAAGGCCGATTATACTACTCTTTCTCGATGATCCTTTAGGGGGGTCTTGAGGCAAACCACGCGATGAGAGCATCATCATATGAGCGATCCTCGGACTAGCGTATTGCAGTGATACGGTTGCGCACATTTTTGCCGATGAACTTTGAGAGTCTAGCCGCATGAATAGGGGTGTCGCCATGTCTCAGAGCATATCTTTCTCTCCAAATATGATAGATCGTAGCTTGGAGTGTGTACCTGAAGAGAAACATTTCCAGCCGACCCAGATAACAATTTCCTCCCAATTTGTTGTGTATTCTGTTCCAAGAAAGCGTGATACCAGATTCTCCCATATACCCGAGGTGTATGAGAATGAAAAGAAAAGATGGTTTCTCGATTCCTCATGGCCACAGTAAAAGCAGGTATATTGATGTCCTCCATTCCATTGTTTCATCCTATCTCCCGTTGATAGGGGATTCAGAGTTGTGAGCCAAGTCACGAATGTGTATTTGGGGGTCGAGTAATGAAACCAAATCCCCTTCGACCAGTCCTTTCTCGGTATTTGCTCTCTGATCATATTCCATGTGTTCTTGGTGGAGAACTTCTTCTTAAAGTATACTTCAGTGCTTCTCCAAAGCGGGGAGTCTTCTCCCTGTCGATCAGATTGGGTTGAATGAACGCGATTGATTTCTTGTTCGATGTCATTGAGAATCGTGGTTCGATGCCGTCTACATTTATGTTTCAGAGCTTCGGCCACAGTGGCATGTAAACTGATGCCCAAATCGATTACCCCTCTTGCTCCCGTACGATCATATAACCTTCCCAAAGGAGACCAAATATCGTACTAGAAAGATGTGTGTAATCCGTCTCTAAGTTCGACTCTATGGAAGTTCTTTGCCTCCTCTCTGAATTTTAGTATTTTTTTCCACATCCATGAGCCCATTCTTGAGTTTTCTTTCAGCGACCAGAAGGATCCATTGCGAATAATTGTGCTTCATATACTTCTGCATTTTTTGTTGTTTCGAACTTGTTGCCCGTGGGGCCTTTTTGTTTAATACTTGTTGCCCATGTGGGATTTTGTTGAAATTATTGCCGTTTGCGGTGTATGTTGTGCCTTGGTTGGGCCTTTTAACGAGTGCAACGAGGTTTTTTGCCTTAACGATTTTGATTATGTTTATTTTCTCTATGTTTTTTATATCATGAGTTCGACTTTTGTGAGGTCGTAAAATGATATGATCCTCTCAAGTTCATCGTACACAAGATGGGGGTCGTGCATAATAGGGTGACCGTGATTAAATGACCTATTTGAGTTCGGAGACCATTGGGTGATTGGCTTTTTTAATGCGATTGTTCAGAGATCGGCTTAGTAATTTTGCGATTATTGAGAAATCGGCTTAGTAACTTTGCGATTGTTTAGAAATCGGCTTAATTTTGCGAGAGAAATGTTCGGATTTACCGAGGAGCTTATAATAAGAGTGTGTTGGGAGCTCGTCTTAAGATACTTTAGGTCTTCTCCAGATCGAATCAGAGTGTGCGAGATGGATTAAGCTTACTTAGCTCGTATGATATGAGGGTGGATTAGGTGCGGGGCTGGTCCCAGCTTAAGATGGATGGTGTGTTATCCATAGCATCATTAGGATGCGCGAGAGATGGATCTCGTCTTTTATTGTCGATCGCCTGGCCAGGACGTCGATGTGTGAAACCGTGAAGGTTTAGAGTGCGAACTATACGAGTTCGGCTTTTGGGTTTTTAATTCAGAGTTCGGACTAAGCGAGTTCGGAGAACTGCTTGAGTTCGGCTTGAAAATACGAGCTGTATGAGTTTGGCGAATTGTTTAAATTCAGCTTAAAGGTTCAAATTCCAATGAGTTTGGAAAATTGTTTGAATTCGGCTTTCGAAATACAAACTGTAAGAGTTCGACAAATTGCTTGAATTCAACTTTAAAAAATACGAACTGTATGAGTTTGGCAAATTGCTTGAATTCAACTTTAAAAAATATGAAATGTATAAGTTCAGCGAATTGCTTGAATTCGGCTTTAAAAAATATGAACTGTACAAGTTCAGCGAATTTCTTGAATTTGGCTTTAAAAAATACGAACTGTACGAGTTTAGCAAATTGCTTGAATTCGGGTTTAAAACACATAGAAAAATAATAATTTTTTTGAAGTCATAGTTGAACCCGAGGTGGGCTGCCTACGTACCCTAGAAAGAAGGATCAATCCATTCGTAGTTCATATTACATTTATGTTGAAAGCGAGCTTGTGATGAAAGAGCTTGGTGATCTCTTTTTTTTTTTTTTAAGAGTCCGGCTCGATGCTGAACTCAATAATAATAACGCTTGAGGTTCATCGAATTCCAGGATCGGGGAATTTGGGTTCCATCCATTTTCATGAGTTGATAGACTCCGAGTTTGACGACCTTCATGATTTGGTAAGGTCCTTCCCAATGAGTACCGAGTTTGCCTGCATTCTTTTCCTCGGTGGCTTGAATGTTTTTTCGTAAGACGAGATCGCTTTCCTTGAAGTGTCGAACTTGGACTTTCTTGTTGTAATAGCTTGCCGCTAAGTGTTGGTAGTTCTGAATTCAGAACAATGCTTGTAATCGTTATTCCTCGAGCATGTCAAGGTTGTCGAACATCATCTCGTCGTTAAGGCCGAGATTTTGTGTTAGCATCGTTCGGCGTTTGGTTGGGAGGTTGAACTCGGCTGGGCATAAGGCTTCCATTCCATAGGCTAATAAGAAAGGTGACTATCCGGTTGATCGTCGATGTGTAGTTCGGTGAGACCAGAGGACTTCATCGAGTTCGTCGGCCCAACGTCCTTTCTTTGTATCTAATATTTTCTTGAGTTCGTCGATGATGGTTTTGTTGTTTGCCTTTCCTTGGCCGTTGCCTTGCGGGTATCTCGGCGTGAAAAAACATAGTCGAATTTTCCATTTAGCGCACCAATCACTGAATAATCTCGAAATAAACGGTGGCCCATTGTCCGTGACGATCGCGTATGGTACTCTATGTCAGCATAAAATATATTTCCAAACGAATTTCTGGACATCAAGGGCGTGTATCTCGGCGTAGGATTCAGCCTCAACCCATTTGTATGTACTGCTTCTGGGTGGTCCTCTGATGTAGTGGGCCTATGATGTCCATTCCCATCGCATAAAGGGTTTAGCAAATAAAGTAAATAAGCATATAAAATTAGAGATTAAACAATAAACAAAAGGTTAAGTTTTAGGGAAGTCTAATGGAAAACATGCAACGATAAGATAGATGATTCGATAGGGATTTAAGTAAAAACCGTCTTGAACACAAAACACGAATTTATAGTCTTTCCACTGTCGTGGCTCCGACCACTATATTTTATAAACCAATAGACTCAGCTTTTGGAAAGTTATTGCAGAATGAAAAATGCATTAAATCGAGCAAGTAATGATAAAGCTCACTAGACTCATTAACTCGACTTTTGGAAGGTTAAGACGCCTAGCTCATCATATATTAGTTTCGGCAAAATAACAAGCTTTTGGTGAGTATATTAACCTAAGATCAGATTACTCAATGCATGGTAAGGTAATCATGCATTGAGAACAAATAAAGATGAAGAACCATGAAGAACCATATGAACATCCCTTTTAAACAATCATCATATCAATATCGAATTATGCACCCATGGATACCCTTCAACCTAACAAATTAACTACTCACTCATGATGCACAAAACATAACAAGTATGAATTGAAATCATGATGAGAATACTTGTATTAAAAGAGTAAGGTTGAGAAAACTTCTCTATATTGAAGTACAAAGTCGAGATCTTCACCTTGAAGCACTTAGAATCCAAAACAATGAAAAACTTATAAAAACTATGAAGAAATCGTGGATGTGTTTATTATAGGGTGGGTCTCTGCTTTGTGACGCTAAAACAAGTATATATAGCTTTAAAGTCGACATATGGTTTCATTAAACCGAAAAAGGATATTTTTGGGTCGCAAGAGTCGCAGGGTCGGCCAAGCTTCTGGGCCGATCTCCTGGGCCGAGCTCAGGCCCAATTCAGATGCATCTTCAGTAAATCGGTGTATCTTCCTTACCACTGCTCCAAACAGAGAAGGAAAGCTGTTTTATTAGACCTTAAACAGAGAATTAGCAAGAAAGTCTAGAACGAGAATAAGTTTTATAGGGTTTTGGTCACGAAAATTGTAAATAACGAAAAACGGAAAATTGCTTGAAAACTAGGTATGAAAATCGATGGCATAAACTAAAAGGAAAACCAATTTGTAAACAATAGTAAAACGGTGTTGGGTCAAAAGGGATATCTTAGGGTATGCTCGATTAAATCACGGTCCATAAGATCTTAGTAACACGATTTTAGATTTTAACTCCACGATTTGAACATAATAAACAGCGTAATCTACTTCCGTACATCCTATACACCAACAATCTATATACTCCACCAGTAGCTTTCGTCTCTGGCCGCGCTGAAAATCTTGTTGTTCGCGCTGGTTCTTCTTATTTCACGGCACTCCGTAAGTATATTTTCGTATCTTACGTCGCGACACGCTCTTATAGATGAAAGATTCAAGCATTTAGATTCATCGCTTTTGGTGGTTCTTTAACACCTAGGAATCATCCTCTAATTCATGACGCTAGATTCATGCATTAACAACGATCCATAAGAAAGAGCTCTAGAATTCGGATAGGGTTTTACCTTGTGAAATCCTTATCGAACATAGAATTCCCCTCGATAATCCCTTTAAACCCAACGATTAAACTACTCGCACATATTATAAGTAAAAGCCATAATTAAATAAAACATGAGATTGATGAAAGAGGATTCTCGATTTTAAAAACTAAGTCTGGAGAAAACCTCTTCACCAATCTTGAATATTAATCGAACAAAAAGTAAAGAGCGGAAGGTAAAGAGCAAAAAGTAATGCAAAAAGTAAACTAGAATGGTGTAAAAGCAAGCACACGGTTTGTGGTCTCTAAAACACATATTTAAAGGTCTTCTCTCTTGCTTTCGTCGGTATTTATGGTTTTGAGTTCACGAAAATTGAACGGGCCTTGAAATTGGGCTTATGGGACGAAACTGGCTTGGCTGCGTGATATAGGCACGGAATCACGCCGATGCTTAGTGATCTATTGATAATCAAAACTAACAAATTTTGTGCGTAAGTGGGCGATGATAGAGATGGAGGATGGTGGTTCGATTGACCCTTTCAATCCTTGGGATGATTGACTCTCTAAATCATTGAACGTACAAGTTATTTGAGTCACACAAATAACTACATTTGTGGCTTCTAAAGAATAGAAGTGAATCAGCTTCAAAGACTCTCTTTGTAAGAAACGAAAATACTTTAATTAATTCTGACATTGAAAGGTGATTTACAATGAAGACATAGGGGAGCTTATATACTGCTCGACTCAAGACAAAACAATAGTCTTACAATCTAAAAGACTTGGGCAAATACAAAAACTAGCCGTTAGGCCCTGCACCAAAATAGAGCAAGTTAGTATCTCGGTAAAGATGTGAGTCTAGCAATTTACCTCGGGAGCATTTTTTCTTGCGATTCAGATGGGATTGATGTTGAGCATCTGGTGGTTCTTCGTTGATCAGCAAATATTCAATGATTCCTCTCCAAGGTGTGTTGCTGACTTTCTTAGGCAGCAAGGCATTCGTCTTTGTGAAATCCTCTTTATCACATTCGACATCTTCATTGATTTATTGCCGTTGGATTTCTTGTGGCTCCTTGGTCATTCATGCAAGTACCTCTTCTTTTTGGACAAAAAACAAGTGAGTTATCGTAGTCATAATATTTTTACGAGCAATGGGACATGTTTGTTTTTGGAACACTTGTTCTAATCTCCTTTTGACATGTGGTTCCATATATGTCATGCATTCCATCACTATCGCATTGAATTCATGTTCTTCTGGATTTAATGAGTCTAATAGCACAGACTTCGTATCATTAGAATTAAATGGTGCTAAAGAACTACTTACCTTATCAGAACTGTAGATGAGTAATGTTTCCTTCGTGGCCACGACATTTGGATTCAACAAGTAATCTAGTGGCTCTTCTTGGATTACAATGAAGCTGATAGCAACTTCTTCTTTCTTAGCTATTGCCTCGTGGTCTACTGCCTTCATAGTGTGCTCCACTTCATGTTCTAGACCTGCAATATCAACCTTTGGCAAAGATGATAACACCATATTTTTACCCGTTTTACTATCTATTTAAGAACACTTTAATAAGTGTTTCACTTGGTTTTATATGTTTTTATTATGATTTTCGCATATTTGTAGTTTCTAAACTCTTTCCAAGTTACTTAGGCAAATACGACGCAAATTGGAGAAAGACAAGATTTTGGACAATTTCGTACCGTCACAGTTTTGACATTAGATGGAGATCTTTTCACTGTATGATCACGCCCTAATTTGTATACAAACTAGAAGGAAGAACCACCTTTCATACCCAGTTAGTTTCAAGACAATCCAACGGTTAGATCTTAAGATACATCCAATTGACTGAAGGCATGTTTTGCAGTATCGTAAAAAAAGCAAGAGAAGAATTGAAGTTTCAACCTCATAGGCCAACCACCGCGGGTCCAAGGCTCATTCCCATGGCGAACACACTCCTAGCCACACCCAGAGGCTCTCCAGCCACGGCAAAACACCCTTTGGCCGCTGGTCCAAGCCACACACACGCGGTGAGCCAAAAATGGCCCAAAATTAGCTATTTGAATTCCATCTTCAAGCCCATTTCGTTATCTCTTCAAAGAAACACTAAGGACGACCAAAGCAAGATTTGAAGACCTATAAATACATGTTTTACAGACACAATTTCATAACCTATTATGTGCCTCTTTTTGTTTATTTTTTGCAAGTCTTTTCTTAAGTTTTTGTTTTACTTTCGAGATTGGTGAGGAAGTTCTCTTAATTTAACTATACGTTTATTAAAGTCGAGAGGCTTCTTCACCAACCTCCTGATCTTAATTTAACTATGCGTTTTCTTTGTTTAATCGTGTCCGAGTAGTTCTGTTTTTGGGCAAAGGGATCTCAAGGGGATCTCATGGATCGATTTCTCATTAGGTTTTAGTGTAGGGTATCAATTATGATTCTTCGTTCTATCCTTATTCATAATGCATGTTTCCTTGATTAGCTACTTTGCAACTGATCTTAAATATTTTTAGAGTTACGAAAGTACTTGATCTATATGTTTGACCTAGGGTAGACGAGCAAAACCGTCACAAGATTTCGAAAGTATATTTGTGGAGGGGTTGTGAGCGTTAACGTTATTTGAGTATAATCACTAACTTTTTGCACGGCCGGAGATGAAAGCTACTGGTCGAGTACTAAAGTTGTAGGTGTGTAGGGAGTATGAAAGTAGACTACACATAGTGTCCGTGTTCCAAGTTCATGAATCCAAAGACGCCGAATAGTTGCTTTAAAAACCCTAGCAAAATTCTTATGATTTTCGGCCATGATCCCTAGAGAGTTCCCGATTGTCCAACGCTTAATTTAATTGTTTACGTTTTCGCTTTGCTTATTCATTTAATTTATTTACTTGCTTTCTTATTTACTTGTTTACCTTCTTATTTTCTCGTTTAGTTTACAATCTTATTTTGCGTACACGCTTATTAGTTTACAAACTCGTTTTTACCTACTCGCTTTGCTTACTTGCTTTCCTTACTTTCTCGCTTAGTTTAGTTCAAATTTCCAGCACTCGTTTCGTGGTAAAAACCATAAACCTTATTATCATTTTAGACTTCCTTACTAACTCTCTTTCTAAGGTCTCGCATAACAGCATTCCCTCCCTATGGATCGATAACTAAAGTACTACAACGCACGTTTGTGCACTTGCAAAAATTTTAGGTTTACAAATTTAAAACCTGAAGTTTTGGAGACGAATCCGAGCCTATCCTCATGATTCCTAGAGAGTTCCCGATTGCACAATGCTTAGTTTAATTGTTTGCGTTTTCGCTTTGCCTATTCGTTTAATTTATTTACTTGTTTTCTTATATACCTTCTTGCATTCTTATTTTCTCGTTGAGTTTACAATATTATTTTGCGTACTGGCTTATTAGTTTACAACCTCGTTTTTACCTACTCGCTTTGCTTACTTGCTTTCTTAACTTTCTCCCTTAGTTTAGTTCAAATTTCCAGCACTCGTTTCGTGACAAAAACCATAAACCTTATTATCGTTTTAGACTTCCTTACTAACTCTATTTCTAAGGTCTCGCAGAACAGCATTCCCTCCATGTGGATTGATGCCTAAAGTATTACAACGCACATATGTGCACTTGCAAAAATTTTAGGTTTACAAATTTAAGACCTGAAGTTTTGGAAACGAATCCGAGCGCATCAAGTTTTTGGCGCCGTTGCCGGGGAGGCAATCGCTACTTGTTATGTCTCACCTTAGAGGTTAGTAAATCGACTATAAGACAATCTTTTTGTTTTTAATTTTTTAATTAATTTTTTCTTCGTTTCAGCCTTTGAAACATTAACTGGCCTCTGGAGCGAGATTGCTACTACGAGAAGGATTTCTACAACCCATCTTATGCTCACTACTCTAACGATTCACACTACTACCGTGATTCGTACTACATGGATCGGAAACTGGCACTGACCAACTACTCTCAAAGATGCTACGAGCCGCATCCTTATTTCGAGCCTCGTTGCCTTCAAGGTGCCACACTTGAGCCTCTCGACGATGAAGAGAACACGAGTCTTCTTCAAGAACTCAATGAATATATGCACGAAGATGAGGGGTACTACGTACTTTCTGAACTCGATGCAGAACCCGTATTCAAATTGGTGATAAAGGAGTCATTAAATAAAAGTCTATTGGATTCTCAAGCTCATGCCATAAAAGAAGAACATCAAGGAGACGAAGGACCTGTTTCTACTCCTACTCCTCACCACGTTGAGCTTAAGGCATACCTCGTGAAGGATGAGACACTAAAAGATGCATCCGAGTAACCATTGAAGACGCTTTCAGAGATGAAGGATCCCGAAAAACTTGTTGTTCCATGCTCGATCAAGGTAATGAAGTTTCGTGATTCCCATTTTATGAATACAAGCAGCGGAGATGAACCACTCTTAGACCCTGGAGGAACTACAAAGAACAACGTTCTTTGAAGAAGGTGCACCCGTCATACTAGAGGAAAACACCAAACCGACAAATTCGACGTGCGAAAAAATCCCGTTTCAAGCACACTCGATCCTTGCTCATATGATACGTAGTGGAGACTTAATTGATGTTAAGGTAAAGCTCAAATGGCCCTCAAGACTCTGCCCTCAAGACTCTTCAAAAGAAAGACGACGTAGAGACGAGAAATATGACGAACCAAGCAAATTAGCCAGAGATACCTCCGCCGCGGTCGCACCTCCTCCACAAGTTGCCAAGCCTTCTTCCACCACGGGCGCGCTTCACCGACCCGTGGCCAAGCCTCTTTTTGTTGAGGCTGCACCTGCTCCACACGCGTCCAGCCCCTGTTTCTCCATTCCTTCGATTGTTCGTGATCTTGCCACACCTTTTCGAGCAAACCATTTTCACCTTGGATGATACACCACTTAAGATCATGAAGGACCATTCCACGCATCTTCCAACATGATTCGATCTTATGACGTGATGCAAGCCTCATACCCCTCAACGTACAAGCATCCAACACGTTAGCCAAGCACAGACAAATCAGAAGAATCATACTCCAAGGAAGCTCCAAGTCTGATTTTCCATTGTGATCCCAGAGGAGATCAACATCTCGTACTTGATGACAAAAATCCCGAGTGGGAATAGTGTGATATGTTTTATACGAAAGATTACAAGGTTAAATCAAAGGAAACTTGTTTTTGGACAAGACCTTTCTTCTAATGAGCTCACCTAGCTACCAACGTCGAGCTAAACAACTTTAAACAAAAGCGCTCAATTGAAGGCAACCCATTTCGGAACGTTTTTATTTTTAGCTTTTCTTTCTTTTTCTATTAACATTTTCTTTTTCATAGTTTTCAGCTTTCAAAAAATAAAATAAAACCCAAAAAATCAATAAAAACCAAAAAGACAGAGAAGAAATCACGGTTGGAAATTGCTCGGTCCACCACGAACCATAAGAAAGCACTTGACCACAAAAGGAGTCGTCGACCGCGGGTGCAAAGCCCCGAGCCGTGGCCAGCCGCCCATTTTCCGTGGTCGCGCACACTAGACCTGCGGCGAAGCTTCATGTGACTGCGCACTACAAGAAAACAACGTTTTAACGACTACAACTGGCGACTAAACAATTAGTCGCTAAACATTGCGACTAATTAGCCACTATTTGCCGACTATTTGGCGACTAATACAATTTGGTCGTAATTGAGTCGCTATTTTACGACCTAACAATATAGTCGCTATAGTAGTCGCCATTTGACGACTAATATATGACTACATTTCAGACGGGAAATAATAGTCTCCTAATAGTCGCTAATCTAGCGACTAATATGCAACTTTTTCGGCGGGTCGGTGATTTACGACTAATTTTCCGACGGGTAACAGGAGTCTCATAATAGTCACCATTTGGCGATCAATATACGACTATTTTGGAGGGTCGCATAGCAGTGGCTAATAAGTCGTAAAGACCGGTGAAAAACACGTGTTATTCGTTTTAGGGTTGGTGTAACAATTTTATGCGACTACAAGATGTAGTCGACTTTCAGACGCCGTGTAGTCGCTATTTAGTCTGCAGAAATGTCTATATAAGCTCAATTCATCCCATTTCTCCTCCTCATTCGATCTTCAACACAACATCAAACATATTTCTTCTCCTTATTCTATTTTTCAGTTATATTATGTCTGAAAATTTTCATTATAATAATATCCGGGAGTGGATGTATAAGAGGTTCGATGAAGAGACGGGAAATTTATCTGAAGAGTTCAGAACGGGGGTGGATGGATTCATGACATTTGCAAATAGCCAGCCTCGATCACAGAGTAATGGCGGTAAGTTTTTCTGCCCTTGTAGTGTTTGCAAGAAAGAGAAATTTATCCCGGGGACAAGAATTTGGAATCATCTTTATAGCAGAGGATTTATGCCAGATTATTATGTTTGGTATAAGCATGGAGAATAAATCAATATGGATTTAGGATCAAGCTATGTTGATACGACATATTGATATTCCCATATTTTGTCCCTTTTATGCATTCATTTAGCTTAGGTTTTATCTTATATGCATATAGTTTCATTACATTTCTTATTTGTTTTGTCTCAATTAGAGTTTAGGATGTTGCATTAGTTCCTAGAGAGTCTTTGCATGCATTTGGAGTATTTCTAGGTGTTTTGGAGACGGTTGATGATGTTTGGAGTTATGGAGCATAAGAGAAGGAAGAGTCAATCCGTAGTGTCCGAAAGAACGGTACGGAAAAAGGGTTTCCATTCCTATTCAGCCTCAACAGTCATCATGGAAGATGTAGAGGAAGGAGTTAGCTGTCTATCGGAGTTAGATGTAGGCCATTCGGATATGTGGTTTGAGAGATATGCCTGATTTTCTAAGGAATTTCCGTCTGGCCGCGAGACCATCATTCCATACCGGCTCTATGCACCGGCCCGGCACAGCTCACCTCCCAAGACCGGTACTGAGAGCTCCCCCGGGCAGAGAGTTTACCGGCCATGTGCACCGGCTCCATGTGGCCTGGCATCATCCTCTCACCGAAGACATTCCCATACCGGCCAGGTGTACCGGCTCCATTTTTCCCGGCGTGGAAGCTCTCGCTGAAGTGTCTAAAAGACCAGGCTGGACGAAGGACCTAAGCTCGGATTTACCCTCGGTGGTCTTCACAAAAGTTGTAGCCATGTGTATAAGATATCCACATGAGGTGGTTTTAGGCCATTCTGATATGTATCCCAGGAGATATCATGGTTTTAGAGAAGGATCTACACAAGACCAGATTTGACCCATTTCGATCGGGTCGGTATCCGGTTTGTCCCGGGTCAGTACCCGGTTTGTCCCGGGTCGACCCGGTCCGCCCCTTTTCTCTATAAAACACCTAAAAAGCTAATTTTCATGTTAAGATTTCTTTTTCTAGAGTTGGGTTTTAACCCAAACTCCTCTTATGATTTTGGATGGATATTCATCACAAATGCCACTCTAGAGAAGATTTCTTCAACTCTATCTTTATATTAATGCATCTTCTTTATCTTTATGTCTTCTTCTTTTATGTTCTTCATGATTAGGCATTAGACCCCTTTTTGTTGGATTTTGGAATATGCTTGATTTTGATGATTTGATGATTGATTTGTGTTGCTTATGTTCTTAATCCTTGCTTTCCTTTCTTTCTAAGTGATCCTAGTGCTAGATTGGGCTTGAAAGAGTCAATCTAGATTATAGGGAAAATAATGCACACCAAGTGTTCGATGAAATTCCCCTAGGAGCTTAGTAAGAGATAAACATTCTTAACCTATGAAAGTAGTTCCTTAAGGTGTTTATTGGTTGATTTGAATGTTGATCTTAATGCTTGCTAATCATTTTATCACAAACGAGAGTTTGATCTTGATTTAGTGGTTAGCAAAATGATTAGTACCTTGAGAGAGGATTAGTCATAATTAGTGATCTTAACCTAAGGATTATCATTGATTGTGTGTATTCACAACAAGAAAACACCATTTTTGCAACGAACGATATCGTTGTAAAATCGTTGCAAAAGAGGGTTTGAATCGAATTTGCGACGAAAAAGAGATCGTCGTTAACTGATCGTCGTAAATTCGTCGGGAAAGTACGAGGGACAAAAATTCGTCGGTAAATTTTCGTCGCTAAATCGTCGTTAATATTACATTGAAATTACGACAAATATAAATACGTCGTAAAAACGATGGAAATTCGATGGGAAATATTTCATTGTTAATTCGATGGAAAAAAAATTTCGTCGTTAATTCGTTGCTAATAAATCGTCATAAAATCGTTGCTAAATAATCGTCGCAAAATCGTTGCTAATAAATCGTCGTATAATCGTTGTAAATTAGCCACGATTTTATGACGATTAATTTAGCAACGAGGATTATTATTTACCATCGAATTAACGACGATTCTATATATGATTTTTATTATTATTTTTAAAATTTTATTAATTTCGAAATTATAAAATAAAAATTATAAAAATAATATATAATAATATTTTATAAGAAAAAAATATTATAATTTGTTACAACAAAAAAACCAAAATTAGAATTCGAAATCCTAAATCTATATAACTATATCGTAATCGTCGAGATTTACATCGTCTTCGGGACGTCTCGACGAACCGGATGGGCCTGCCGCTGCCTCTGCCGCTGCCGCTGCATCTGCCTCTGCTCGGAGTCTTCGCTTTTCCCGTAGCATGGCCTGCATTGTCGGGTTTCCTGTTGCCAAGATGTCGAAGAGTTCGTCATTCTGCGTAGCATCCAGTTCAACCCGCTGCTGAAGACTCGCAATCTTCGCCTGATATGCCTGAGACTCGGTCTCAACCCGCTCCTGAAGACTCGTAATCGTGGCACGTAACACGACTGGATCATCTTCTGGCGATCGTCGTCGCGGAGCGTATGAAGAAGCAGCCGAGACATCTCGAATAGATCCCATCCCGACAACCTTCCCCTTTCTCTTAGGGGCAACCTATATTTAAATTTACAATTAGAAATTTTTATAAAATCAAAAACTAAAAATTAATAAGTACTAACTATTCTATATACCTGCTCGAAGATCCGGTCAATATCGGGTGTGGTCAACCCTCCAGACATGACCGACGAACCACCTGGAGATAGCTGTTGAGAGAGCTATGTCTCTCGTTCGGTGACTTTGGAAGTCACCTCATT
The DNA here is from genome assembly GCA_030161315.1 of Eutrema japonicum. NCBI lineage: Eukaryota > Viridiplantae > Streptophyta > Magnoliopsida > Brassicales > Brassicaceae > Eutrema > Eutrema japonicum. Next base: position 36,922,713 of record BSQW01000011.1, read on the forward strand.
GAAGATGTGCTCGGCAGTCTCGGAAACAAAGGAACCATCCTTCTTCCGGTGCGTCCGCTCAAAAACCTTGGTCATCGGAGGGAGTACACCTCCGTCTTCGGCGGCCTAAAGAAAAAAATCATGTTATTGACGAAGTAAATTAAATAAATTAATTAATTTAAATAAATTTAATTACCATCTGTAGACGAACACCCGCAAAAGGTGTTTGCCCAGCTGTATGAGGCAGAGCCTTGAGTTTCCCGTCCGAATCAACGGTGTTGCGGGAAGCCGAACACTTCTCAGCAGTTATGATGGACTTCGGATCCATCCAATACCGCACCAAGCCTTCCCAAACGGTTTTATCCATGTGCAGGGGCTTTGCTAAATCCCAAGAAATCTTCCATGCTTTCTTCCACTCACCAACGACGCCTTGGATACGAAACTTCACTCTCTCGAGAAATAAAGTTTCAACCTCGCCATGAATCGAAAGATCCCAGTGATATTTTTGCTGCATGAGAAACAAAAATAATTACATATTTTATAAAATAAAATTAAATATATATTTAAATATAATTAAAATAATTATGGGAGAAAAAAATATTTTTTCCATACGTACCGCAAACATCTTGAATCATGTCTCCTTGACGTGTGAAGGAAGCTGGGTAAAATTGGTATGAGGCTCGATAAAATAGGATTTGATGATGTCGGAAACGGTGCGTCCAACTTTGGATTCAACTCCAAACCTGAAACAAAAAATTGTAAAATTTTGAATTGTTAGAAATAAATATAAATATGTAATAATAAATGTAAAAAATATATATTTATATATATTACCATTCCGACCCGTCAGTATGATCCGGATCTAATCTTTTAAGCCTATGACGCCCCGCCTGTGCAAGCAAATCAAGAACCGTCATGTGTGCATACGGGGCCGGGGCATGGCCTCCAGGTTGCGGAATCTGAGGTGGTTGTGGAGGCGGCGGAGGTTGCGTCACTGGGACGAAATCCGTCTCTGTAGCCTCAGAAGACGGAGGCAACCCGGTACCCGAAGCATCACCAATATCTCTCAAAAACTGAGCGTAATGTGCACGACGCTGGCCCATCTGCATAAAAATGAAAAAAAATTACTATCTATAAACATCCGGGCAGTCTGCTATTTTTTCTAATTTGATACCGTTTATACCGACCTAAATTGTTTCATTTTTATCTATACTAATTAATTAAAAATATTATAAAAAAAATTTACCTTTTTCGCAAGGAATTCGCAAGGAAGTTATGATCAGTTTTTTTTTTGATTTGTTTGTAAATGAATTCGCAAGGAACTCGCGTGTATATATAAGATTACTTGTCGTCGCTATATCGTCGCTAATTAGCGACGATTTAGCGACGATTCGTCGCTATATCGAGGCAATCAAACTGTAGCTAATTCGTCGCTAACTTTGCAACGATTTTGTGACATTCATACACGCGGTAAATTTTATGACAATTCGTTGCTAAATCGTCGCAAATTAGCATCGATTTTGTGACATTCATAGTTTGCGACGATTTAGCCACGATTAGTGTCAATTCGTTGCTAAATCGTCGCAAATTTGCATCGATTTTGCAACATTTTATTTTGCAACGAATTAGTGAAGATATTTGTAAAATCTGTTTTAAGGTTTAGGGTATATGTACAAAATTGTAACGTCGATTACAACATTCCAGAAACAACTTGACTGGATTACTGTAAATCCAAATTCATGAAATTATCAATAAATTCATCGAGATCGAAAAATATGTAAAACATAGAGTTTGCGTACATGTTAGATTATTAATACAATGATTCAGTTTGTGGATATTACTGTGATTGACCGAGTTTTCATTTTCGGACAATTCTCTTAAGTCACGATCAATTTCATTGAAAGATGCATAATACAATGAGATGGTAATATGTTAGGGTTTAGGGTTTAGGACAAAGGGTTTAGGGTTTATGAACGAATCGTGGCTAAATCGTCGCAAATTTGCATCGATTTTGTAACATTCTTATTTTGCGACGATTTAGCCACGATTCGTATCAATTCGTTGCTAAATCGTCGCCAATTTGCATCGATTTAGTGAGGATATTTGTAAAATCTGTTTTAGGGTTTAGGGTATAGGTACAAAATTGTAACGTCGATTGCAACATTCCAGAAACAACTTGACTGGATTACTGTAAATCTAAATTCATGAAATTATCAATAAATTCATCGAGATCAAAAAATATGTAAAACATAGAGTTTGCGTACATGTTAGATTATTAATACAATGATTCAGTTTGTGGATATTACTGTGATTGACGGAGTTTTCATTTCCGGACAATTCTCTAAAGTCACGATCAATTTCATTGAAAGATGCATAATACAATGAGATGGTAATATGTTAGGGTTTAGGGTTTAGGGCAAAGGGTTTAGGGTTTAGGGTTTATGACAATTCGTTGCTAAATCGTCGCAACTTTGCATCGATTTTGTGACACTTATAGTTTGCGACGATTTAGCCACGATTAGTCTTAATTCGTTGCTAAATCGTCGCTAATTTTGCAACGAATTAGTGAGGATATTTGTAAAATCTGTTTTAGGGTTTAGGGTATAGGTACAAAATTGTAACGTCGATTGCAACATTCCAGAAACAACTTTATATGTTTACCGTAAATCCAAATTCATGAAATTATCAATAAGTTCATCGAGATTGAAAAATCAGTAAAACATATAGTTTGCGTATATGTTAGATTATTAATACAATGATTCAGTTTGTGGATATTATTGTGATTGACCGAGTTTTCATTTTCGGACAATTCTCTAAAGTCACGATCAATTTCATTGAAAGATGCATAATACAATGAGATGGTAATATGTTAGGGTTTAGGGTTTAGGGCAAAGGGTTTAGGGTTTATGACAATTCATTGCTAAATCGTCGCTATTTTGCATCGATTTTGTGACATTTATAGTTTGCGACGATTTAGCCACGTTTCGTCCATATTCGTTGCTAAATCGTCTCAAATATTGCAACGATTTTGTGACAATCACAATTAGCGACGATTCCTTTGAAATCCCTAAACCCCAAACTAAATCTCATTTCCGATCACCACTCATTTCCCGCCGTTGTTGAGGCAATTAATAAATTACATGACACATCGACACATATGTCTCGTAATTTATTAATCGCCGCACCTACGGCGGAAAATGAATGGAGATCGGAGATGAAATTTAGTTTGGGGTTTAGGGGATTTCATAGAAATCATATCACTTAAATTTCACAATAATTACTCGATCACAATATTATATTAATACATTAAATTCACAATAATTACTAGCTAGCGCGGTCACTCTGATTCATATTCGGACGAAGAGTAGTACACATCCGTTTCTTGATCATCTGGTTCATCACTTTCTTCGAACTCATCTTCCTCATCTTCTTCCTATGTATCGTCTGGGAGATATTCAACTTGCCTGTTTTGAGGATCTATCAAAAGGATGTCTTCATTGCTCTCATTTAGTTCTGGCATATCAGAGCAATGATCTTGCTGCATTGGTAGTTCCTCATCAACCCCCATAATTCGACCCCTCGGAGAAACTTTTATAACTGATAACCATGAGATACGGGTGGTGCGAACTCGCGGATATGGAACAAAGCTGACTTGTTCTGCTTGTGATGCTAGGATAAATGGCTCATACTTATTGTAACGTCGTGATTGGTTGACATCTACTGCCCCAAATTTGTTTTTACGGACGCCTCGATCAACTGTTGGATCGAACCAGTCGCATTTGAACAAAACGCATTTCAAACCTAAGCAACCAGGGTACTCAACTTCAATTATGTCTTGCAACACTCCATAAAAATCTATTTCGCCCCGCACACATACCCCGTAGTTGGCAGTAGCTCTTTGATTTCCGTATTTGAATGTATGAAATATATATCAGCGTGTGCAATACATGGGTGCACTCGTTATCTTCGATATGGGGCATTTTATTAACTCATGGAACCAGAGTGGATATGCGGTATCCCCATACTCGACCTATATATCATTAATTAATTTAACTAAAAAAGTAATCAAAATATGTATTAGGTTAATTGTCCAAGTTAGTAATTAATCAGATCACTTAAAATTTTACGTACTTGCGTCTTCAACCACGGGGCAAAATGTTGATCTTTACGCTTGTTGATTTCATCGTCTGAGATTCCTTCAATGACTTCTCGGACTTGTCTAACAAATTCACTGCATACAAAAGTATTTGTAATTGGTATAAAGCTAGCATATATATAATTTAGCAATATATATAAGACGTATGTTTATACACTTACGTCTCAAATTGACTAACTTCTTCGCAATTTAAGAGGATATACGTTTGTGCACTATGATGGTCTTTTTCATTGGCAAACCAAACTGACTTCACTCTTCCACATAATCGACCGATTGAAGAAAAGATATATGGGACACCTTCATTAACATATGTTCGGCCTACACCTCCATCATCATATCGTCGTGCTGCCCTTTTCCGTGTGCGAACCTTCGAGCCAAAATAGTACCCCGTGAAGTAAGAAGTTTCTTCTGTTAAACTTCCTGCTACTATTGACCCTTCAACTTTGGCTAGATTTTTAGCCTTCCGCTTCAAATGTCCCATGAATCGCTCGAATGGGTACATCCATCGATACTGCACAGGTCCCCCAAGTTCTGCTTCGTGAGGTAGATGAATAGGTAGATGTTCCATAACATCAAAAAAGGCTGGGGAAATATTTTCTCCATGTTGCACAACAAAATAGGAATACTAGCATCAAGTTGTGCAATAACATCTTCTGACAAAGTATGGGTACAAAGATCCCGAAAAAACCCTCCAATGCCTGCAATTGCTTCGTGTACATTTCCTGGTAGAAGTTCAGCAAATGCAAAAGGAAGTAGTCGTTGCATAAAGACGTGACAGTCATGACTCTTCATCCCGGAAAACTTTTGGCCATTCTCAACACATTTAGCTAAATTAGATACGTACCCGTCCGGGAACTTCACATCAGATGTCGCCCATTTGAACAAAGCTGACTTTTCTTCCGCACCCACTCGAAATATGGGGACAGGTGCTTTCCCATTGCTTGTAATATGTAACTCATTTCGACAACAAAGATCATGCAAGTCTAACCTTGACTTACCGCTGTCTTTAGTCCTTCCACGCACGTTTAACAATGTATGCATGATGTTATCAAAAACGTTTTTCTCAATGTGCATGACATCCAAATTATGTCTAAGCAAATGATCCTTCCAATACGGAAGCTTCCAGAATATGCTTTTCTTATGCCAATTGTGATGCTCCCCATATCCATCCGGCATATTAGCTGGAGTGTGCCAATTTCCACCACGATTGACTGTTTCCAATGCACCATAATGATCAATTTCTGCCTCTAGATCTTCCCCGGAAATATAAATATGAGGAGGAACACGAACAGTTTTGTTCTTTCTAAACAACCGCTTATTTCTTCGATATGCATGATGAATCGGTAGAAATCGGCGGTGACAATCAAATCAACTTGTTTTTCGACCATATTTCAATAGAAACGCATCTGTCCGATTGAGACAATATGGACAAGACAATCGCCCATGCGTAGTCCAACCTGATAACATCCCGTAAGCAGGCAAGTCGCTTATTGTCCACATAAGCACCGCACGCATTGTAAAAAATTTTTTCCTTGCAAAATCATATGTCCGAACCCCGGTATACCACAACTGCTCCAATTCATGTATCAGAGGCTGAAAAAACACATCAAGGGAACGCTTCGGATGCTTCAGACCTGGTACTAAAATACTCAAGAATAAAAATTCCCTTTGCATGCTCATATCTGGGGGAAGGTTGTAAGGCGTTAGGATTACTGGCCATAAAGAATATTGCCTACCAGACATACCAAATGGACTAAATCCATCTGTGCAAAGACCAAGATACACATTACGTTTCTCTCTAGCAAAGTCTGGATGTACCGTCTTAAAGTGTTTCCACGCTTTTGCATATGAAGGATGAGTAACCTCCTCATCTGTTTGCAAATGATCTGCATGCCATCTCATCGATGCAGCTGTCCTCTCAGACTGATACATTCGTTTTAATCTATCATTTATAGGAAGGTAACACATCCGATGGAACGGTACCTTACTCCGACCAGTACCTTGCGGCTTATATCTTGGCTTATGGCAAAATCGACATTCCAGCAACTTATCATCATCGTTCCAAAAAAGCATGCAATTGTCAACACAGACATCTATCATCTCAGAAGGCAACCCAAGACTATAAACCAGCTTCTGTATCTCATAGTAAGTTTCAGCTGCTAAATTGTCCTCTGGCAAATACTCTTTAATCAAATCAGCCCAATCATCCATGCAAACCTCAGCTAAGTTATGATCAGTTTTAATAGTCATCATCCTAGCCGCCAACGACAATTTAGAATGTCCTTCTCTACATCCATCGTAGAGTGGCTGATTTGCAGCATCTAGCATATCATAATTTTTTTTTGCATCTAGATTGGGTTCCTCATCATCATGATGATCATGTGCAAATGTACTTACAGTTTCATGAAATGCATCCGTAACCATGTCATGAATCCTATCATTATCTTCACCATGCTGCTCCGCATGATCATTAAATTGATTAAAATTATTTGACTCATCAAAATTCGATGCTTGATAATTGCTACTACTACTAGCTGCATTTCCTCCATGACCCTCTCCATGATAATACCATATATAGTAATGCGGCATAAACCTTCTATTTAATATATGCGACCACACCTTCGAGATAATGATAAATTTCCTATTCAAGCATCTGGCACAAGGACAGTACATCTTACCACTGATAATCGTATTATGTATACTTCCTGCCTGATGCATGAATCCCTCCACCCCATCACTGAACTCCTTTGTTAGCGATCCCTCTGAATCAAGACGATTATACATCCATCTTCTAATTTCGTATATTGACATTTTTTGTTGGTCAGAAAGAAGTAAATATTGTTTTTGAATATGAAATTTTTATTATGAAGTTGGCCACTATATATAGATTTTTATTTTCATTACCACCGAATTACCTACGATTTTACATCGATTTCACATCGATTTTACAACAAATCTAAAAATGTTTACATCGACTTTACAACGATATTAAACATGTTTAACTAACCGAACACCGTGAACTTAAAACGTGCTCACCTAATTGATTAATCGTTGGGAAATCGATGTAAAGTTCAAATTATAATAATCATTGTTAATTCGTGGGTAATTTTACGACGATATTACAACGTTTTATATAAACCTCGGTAAATCGTCGCTAAGTTACAACAATTTTACGACGATTTTGATAATCGTCGTAATGTCGTCGGTAATCGTTGTAAAATCGTCGCTAATTAGCGACGATTTTACAACGAATATTTTCGTCCCAATTTTGGGACGATTTTACGACGTCTTAAAGAATCGTCGTAAAGTCGTCGCAAAAACGATTGCAATTTGCAACGAAATAAAATCGTCGCAAAAAATCGTTGCAAAATGCCTGTTTTCTTGTAGTGATTAGCATCATTAGTTAATTGTCTTGATGGTTAGATGATGATGATGATTTAGGTTGATCTTTTGTTAAATCTTTCACTTAGGTTGGTTCTTAATGCTAGATTTGATAAAATAAACCAAAGTCTAGAACTGCACCTAGATTAGGTAGTTCTGGTTGGAGTGACAAACCAATCTAGAGCTATGCTCTAGGATTTATGGTCTCATGCCATGCATTAGGGTGAGATTTGAGTAAACGGTGTTAGTGCTAGATTAGGTTTATCCATTCGAGTCTTGAACTTAGGCATTTCAGTCCTAACCCGAGTTTAAATGAATTGCTTGAATAAAAGCTTTTGTGAGCTTTTCTTACCTAGCCAACGAGAGTTGATGTCTAGGGTGATTAGTGAACTAAGTAGGATTGGAGATTAATGCTTGTTAATCATCTTATAACAAACGATGGTTTGTTGTTGATTTGGTGATTAACAAAGTGATTAGTGCCACGAGAGTGGATTAGTCATAATTGTGAATCCCATGTGTTAGGATAGTGTTTAATGCAATCTTTATCATCATTATTTGATTGTTAATCATTCATTTGATAGTTCATTCCATGATCCAACACTTATATCTTTGTTTTCCTTCTTGCATTTGTTTCTTTTCCCATAAACTTAAACACCCAAAAGATTTGCTCTAGCTTAGGAAGTTTCATGTATTCTTAGTGCTTCAATCTTAACCTCTTTGGTTCTATCCTCAAATACTACAATGATATGAGTAGGTTTGAGTAATTGATATGAGCTTAACACAAAATCTATCTATCACATATATAAGTGGGAGTGAAGATGTGGGAAATGTAATAGAAGATAGATATGTGAATATGGTGAATGATGTATTTCGTCATAACGTGAGTTTTGATAACTATCATCAGGATGGTATTTATCATAATGTAGAAGAAGCAGTACATAACTATTCAAAGAAATTTGACGACTTGTTAGAAGGTGCAAAAAATCCATTATACGATGGTTGTCGTGAAGGTCACTCGCAGTTATCCTTAGCTGCTCGAGTCATGCAAAATAAGGCAGAATGTAATATGAGTGAAAAGTTAGTGGATTCTGTTTGCGAAATCTTGACATACTATTTACCAGAAGAAAACAAGTCAAATGGATCACATTACGAGACAGAAAAGTTGATGCGCAATTTAGGCCTCCCATATCATACAATTGATGTTTGTATTAACAATTGTATGATCTTCTGGAAAGATGACGAGATGGAAGATAAATGTTTGTTTTGTGGTGAACAAAGATGGAAGCCTAAGAACGACCGACGTATAACCAAAGTACCATACAGTCGTATGTGGTATCTACCTATTGCTGACAGATTGAAGAGAATGTATAAGAGCGAGAAGACTGCAGCGGCAATGAGATAGCATGCCAAGCACCAATCATGGGAGGGAGAAATGTGTCATCCTTCTGATGCGGCAGAGTGGAGATATTTTCAAGATCAAAATCCCCGGTTTGCTGAATAACCCCGTAACGTTTATCTTGGATTATATACCGATGGGTTCAATCCATTTGGCATGTCTCGTAATCATTCGATGTGGCCTGTGATCTTGACTCCATATAATTTACCCCCTAGTATGTGCATGAATACATAGTATATTTTTCTTATAATTCTGATTTCTGGGCCAAATCATCCGCGAGCTAGTCTCGATATCTTCCTCCGACCTCTTATTAAGGAGTTAAAAGAGTTGTGGTCTAATGGCGTCGATGCATACGATGTGTCCTTGAATCAAAATTTTAATCTAAAAGCAGTGCTGATGTGGACAATAAGCGACTTTCCGGCGTATAGTATGTTATCCGGATGGACAACCCATGGTAAATTGTCTTGTCCAGTTTGCATGGAAATTACAAATTCATTTTATCTACCTAATGGAAGGAAGACGTGTTGGTTTGATTGTCACCGAAGATTTCTTCTGCATGGTCATCCACTGAGGAGGAATAAAAAAGACTTCCTGAAGGGAAAAGACGCTTCGAGAGAGTATCCAACTCAGTCTTTAACCGGTGAGCAAGTTTATTGCGAGCAGTTGGTTATATATCATGGTTTTTACCCCGTTTAAGCCATGATATAAGTCTGTTTTATAGAGTCTTTCTACTATTTTGTAGTAGTTTAGAGTCTTTTACATGTTTTAGCACGTTTGGAGCATAATTGGAGATATTGGAGCTTTCTAGAGTATTTTGGATCAAAGCTGAAGGTCGTGTAGCTGAGTACCCGATTTGAAGCATCAGTGTCGATCGATACTGCCTAGTATCGGTCGATACTCATCGAAGCAGACACGGAGCGCGACTTTAATGAAGAATTGAAGAATTTCAAAATTGCCCAAAAGTCTTTATTATTTACAAGAAGCCCGAAAACGTGATTTAGGTTATTTAATAGGATTTTACAGCCACTTTCATGGCTATGCTTTATTTTATTCTGTTTTTGAGAGAGAGCTTTTGAAGGGAGACAAGTCTGAAACTCTGTTCGTCCGAGAGAAGATTTCGAACCCTCTTGTTACTCTTTCTATTTTATTTGATGATTTATTCAAACATGTTTATTGCTTCAATTTCCATGTCTGAGTAGATCTCTTGTTAGGTTTAGGGTTCTCATAAGGGTTTTCTCTGAATGCTAGGTTAATTAGTTATTAGAATTCACCATCTGAATTAGTTCTTCGCCATAGGTTGTTTCCAAAGCTAATTCTAGATTGATCACCTAGAACTTAGATCTTAGGATAATGGATTAGGCACGAGAGTGCGATTAATTACCTGACATAACCTAGGGTGAGCAAAATAACTATTCGTAAAGAGATTTGGTTTAGTTATTTTGTGAACAAATCAAACTTGAACTAAAAGCTGGTTTAGACTTTAGTATTCGCAAAGATATTTGGAATTCTAGGATTTAGACTTAGATAGTTTTCGCAACGAGAGTTGGTTAATTATACCTTAATTTATATTCTGCTATCAATATCATTGATCACTTAGCTTAATTCACATCTATATAATTTATTGTGTGTTTCTATGAGTCCTTGTGTTCGACCCCTACTTTACTACAACTACTACTTTAGTACTTTTAGGGTATTAATTTGAACATATCAAATTTGGCGCCGTTGCCGGGGACTTAATTCGCCATTAGATTTTAGTCTGAGAATTTAGACTAAGTTCGTCGGTATCGATCGATACTATCTAGTGTCGGTCGATAATCGTCGTTCTCTTTTTGTTGATATCGATCGACACCACCCAGTGTCGGTCGATACTCAACGTGTTTTTTTGTTACTTACATGCCTTGCCTAGTGTGTTTTAGGTGTACGCCACTCGTGAAACCCGGAGGAACAAGAGCACTCCGCTAGTTGATATTTCAAACGAGCAGCTAGTAAATTTGGAACGTGTAAACATGAAAGCAAAGAAGCCATCTGAGATGAATAATACGATGATTTTGATTCAGGATGCTGCTGGAGCTTTGAGAGACCAAGAGGGTCAATTGTGCAATGAGAGAGGACATCGACTTGATGAAGCTGGAAATATCATTGTCCCTGCAGTTGCTGTGAATGCAGGGAACGCTGTGATTAATCGCGGTAGGACGATTGGTGAGTACAACAGGCCTGATCAGTTTTATGCCAGTCGATCAGCGATTCGCCCTCCTGCTTTTCAGAGGAATGACTTTGAGCTGAAACCTACATACTTTACTCTTGTGGGTCAGCATCCTTTTCATGGTCTTTCTCATGAACACCCGATGGATCACATAGAGAGGTTTGAGGACTTGGTTACTAGCATCAAGTGCAATGGAGTGTCCTATGATTACCTTTTCTGCAAGCTCTTCCCATACTCTCTTGGTGTAGATGCAACTTACTGGCTGAAGAAGTTACATACTGGGTCGCTGAATACCTGGGAAGAGACGAAGAAGGCATTCCTGAACAACTTTTTCGATGATGATTGGGTCCGATTCAGATCTTATCCGAGAGATTGTACACATCACGGGTTCACTGAGGTTCAGCTGCTGGGAATCTTCTTCAGAGGGATTGATTATAGGTATCAGATGGCTCTAGATGCAGCGAGCAATGGAAATTTTAACACCAGATATCCCGAGGATGCCTATGTGCTTATTGAGAACTTGGTTTCTAGCAATAGTACCAAGAATGCAGACATGGAGCGCAATAAGCAAGCTGGTAACTTGGTTTGCAGTCAGATTGCTGAGGTGAATGCTAAGTTAGATTCGGTGCATAATTTATTGATAGGCAAGCAGCAGAAGGCTGTTCGTCTTGCTGAAAAGTCTGAATTGGAATTTGTTAACCACATTGATGGAGTTGGATTTCAAGATCAAAGGTATCAATTCCTACCCACACCACAACAAACTTCGGAGAGTAAGATTGAGGCTATGTTTGAACAGCTGGTTCAAGGGCATGAGAAGATGACAGTGAATTTCAACGGAATGTTGGATGCCATGTACACTGATCTGAATGGAAAAATCGAGACTCTCATTATTCATCAGAAGATTCTGGATACTTAGGTAGCCTAGAATGCAGAAACTGTCAAGGGACTGATGGTATACCCAGGAGTGCAGAAGAGCTCAACTGCAAAGATTTTCGTCAATCTTGCCAAGGATGACGATGAGATTTCGGACACGATCTCTGTATCGACCGATACCCCTTTGTATCGATTGACACACGTCCAAAGTTCTATCACGGACGATACCAGAGCGAGAGCATTGATCGACACCACCCCTGTGACGGTCGATACCAGTTTAGTTGATGAAACGAAACCAGAGTTGAGTGCAAAAAGGGTTTACAAACCCAAGGCACCATACCCCATACTACCCAGACACCTCAGAGACCCCATTTCTCCAAAGCAGCTACTTGGCTTTGAGAAGATGGTATGAAAGATTCCCCTTACACTAACTTTTGAAGAAGCTTTAGAGTACCGCCCTCTGCTGAGTCACTTCCGAGACTGCAGAGAAACTCTGGAAGAGATCGAAGTACTCTTTATCAAGGCAAGAAGCACGTCACTACCACTGAGGCAGTAGACCAAGAGGGAAGACCCAGGAATATTATACGTTCCATGCTTTATCTTTGGCGGTGAATTCAAAGAGTCTCTCGTTGACTCGGGGGCTAGCGTCAATGTCATGTCAAGGGCAATTGCAGAGTGCTTGGGAGATGATATTCGATCTCCCAAGTCATCTATCACATTCGCGAACAGTTCCACCGCACTTCCATATGGTACAATTCCAGATTTGCTGGTTAACGTAGGAGATTGCCTGGTCCCTATTGATTTTCAGGTTGTGGAGATGAGTGCACAATCCCGTACGCAGTTGATCCTTGGAAGACCGTTCATGGCTACGGTTGGTCCCATTATGGACACACCCAGCAAGAGAATCTCGTTCTCATACATTGACAAGGAGGTGTACTATGAAGCCATTCCTACTAGAGGAACTCCCACACATATCTCTTGCATCACCATTGTTACAGGAGAGACGTTGGTAATTGATCTCTTGGAAGAGCCTCCTGACGAGCCAACTGTCATAGACCTTAGTCCTTCTGTCATCACCAAGAAAGACGTCAAAACATCTAAGGCAAAGAAGAAGGTGAAGAGCAAAGGAGTGAAGGGTGTTGCTTCTATAACTTTAATCCCTCAGAAGTGTGATGGGGATTCGATTGAATACAAGGTGAAGTGCAAAGGAACTTCGAAACCATTCTCTAAGGCTAGAGTTATTCTCACTTCAGAGCTGAAATAGAAAGGCCAGGAGTTTGTGGAGAGCATGATGAACAGAACTCTGAAGCTGGTGATGTCATTTATGGAGCTTGTTTCGGAGCAAGTTCTAATTCTTATCCGGACTGATCGTCCATACAGTCAAGCTCGTGACATAAAACAAGCGCTTGGTGGGAGGCAACCCACTTGTGAGTCTGTACATACGTTTTTTTTTCGTTTTTATTTTTGTGTCTTGTGTTTTAACGTGAATAAGATTCAGAAGAGTAGTGTCGATCGACACCAGTCTGTGTCGATCGATACCACAGTCGAAGAAAGAGCAGGAATTGGCCAACAAGTGTCGACCGATACTATATGGTGTCGATCGACACCGTGCGGGCAGATGGCATCTAAGCCAAAGAGGGCAAGAACCTCAGACACATCGAGCTCTAATCCATCTGCTCCTGATGTTCCTACAACCCCACGCAGAGGTCCTTGGCCTAAGATGAACGAGAAAGCCAGGATCCCTTGTCATCGCGATTGGAACGGGACGGAGAAGGAGGTTGCACAGGGTGATGACTGCACCTACAAACCCATCTTGGAGGAGTGGGATGATTATGACACGCTGCACTATAACGCGTGGTTGAGAGTGGTTATTGAACCTACTCGGTTTGTTGACGGGGTCTCCATGCGCTGCTTGGGCCTTGACACAGAGCTGGCCCGTTTGCTTGCGAAGATTGGTCTTGGCCAGATAGCCACTCAGCAGTATGATCTTTACCCGGACTTGGTTCGTCAGTTCATGGCGACAGTTCGCGTTTACTACTAGGACGAGGTTCTCCGGGATGCACATGAGAGTACTCTGACTTTCATGGCTTGTGGAGTGAGGTACAGGTGACCACTCCCTGATCTCTGTGACATCTACGGTTTTCCGCGAGATTGCAGGAGGGTTGCTCTTTCCGCGCAGCATCCTGACATGCAGACATTTTGGGAGCATTTTGGGAATGGTGCTTATTACTCTAAGGAGTCCACTCAGATGGATATACGACACCCGGTCCTGCGCTGTTTGATTAGGATCTTGAGCACCACTCTCTTGTGTAAGATAGAACTGAACAAGATGAGGGTGTCCGAGCTTCTACTTCTGTGTCTGGCTATCAGAGACATTATTCATGAGGAGGATTTCGCATGGCCTGAGCTTACAGAGGTCAACCTTGGCGCTGTATTTGCGCATCATTTGGTCTCTTTGAATACCAAACCATTCACAGGCACGAGCACGAAGACAGAGACAGTTGGTAGCCTCCTCACTCCTATCTTCCAGCACCTCGGGATCAGTACTACGATCTGCTCGATAGTCACTACGCGTCGGTTTATGGATGAGAGCCATCTGAAGAACCTTTAGTGGTTGAAGCCCGAGAGGCGTTTGTTCTTCACTACATCTGCTGGAGATTTTCTGGTGTCGCTCCCTAACGACGAGCTGTCAGACATTCTCGAGGATCCTTCTCAGCTTCGTTTCGAGCCTCCATCACACATGTTGATTCGAGCACCTACGACTAGACGACGAGCTTTTGCGCCTGCACCTGCTGTTGCTGCTGACATTCCATCTACTTCGCGCCAGGGAGGACGAGCCCAGCGATCACGAGCAGCGACTTCTTCTATCCATGCACCATCATTTCCTTATCCTTCGGAACTTCCTATGGAGCCAGCTGCCTTTCAGAAGGTGATGATAGAGAATATGCGGAGCATCTGGGCTGCTATTTTTCACTGCCGCTGCATGACTGACACGGACGATGCTCCTTCGTCTCAGCCTGGAACCTTGCAGACTCCGGTTAATCCTTCTCTGGTTGATGATCCTGATGCTGATGGTGATTCCGAGGCGACAGAGGATTAGTCTTCTTCTGTTTTCACGTTTGTTTTTCTTTTGTTTTTCTTTTCTTCTTTTTATTTTTCGTTTGTGTTAAACCTATGTCAGCTTTATTTTTTGCATTTGAACTCATGGATTTATGCTTGATTATCTTGTTACTATTAACCTATTTTTGAGTGTTCCTAACAGTGCTAACTTATAACACTTTGGATCACTTTCCCTGGGTTAAGCAACTCGATACCATTGATTTGAAATCAGTGTGTCGACATACCACTGGTGTCGATAGATACCAGTCTGTATCGATCGACACTCATCACCTTCAAGGGTAAGACTCTTGTTTTTCACAATTCTATTATGTTCTTTTGTTTTCTTTTACTGACTCTAGGCTAGATAACACTATGGACATTGTTGTTGCTGACATTGTTTTTTCTTTTTCTTAGAGTCAGTCATTTTTGAGTCATTCGTTGTTTTATTGAGTCAAAATCTGTTGGAGACTGTGATCTTTTTCTTGAATCTATTGTTCTGAATTTGCTTCTAAGTGACCATTGTTACAGAATTAGTTACAAATCGAGTAATGAAAAATCCAAAGGCAAACCAGTTAAATCCTGAGCCAAATTTTTGCACTTCATCGATGTGGTTAGTATTCATAGAGCTTGATTCCTCATTCATATCTGACAAAATAACCCATGTGTTTTAAAGTAATAGTGTCTCTCTCCCCTGTTATAAATTAAAAATAAATAAGTGCATGAAAAGATGAGATGATTTTCTCCTGAGTAGAGGGTTAGGAAAATTTCCAGCGATCCCATTATTCTACTTGGTGAGGAATGATCACACAAAGGATTGGAAGCGAGGCTAGGATTTTCCTATGATGCCATTATTCGCCTACATCCTTTGATACATTGAGAGGGAAGAACCGTGGACTTGGTTGAAAACACCATCAATACTCGCGTCTCATACTTTGATGTGTATATGCAGATCTAAAAATAGAAAAGAGAACATAATAAGAAATAAGTCTAGGGGAGAGAAAATGATACCAAAAGTGTGAAAAAGGGGTGGTTCCTTACCATGATATTGTATGGGAAAGAATCTAGAAGGTTCTTGATGTTAATCACAACGATGAAACTGGCAAGGAAGGCTTGATTGAACGATGCTGTGAAATAATGTGTGTAGTCTGGGAAGCTGAAAATGTCTACGGAGAAGTACATGGTGGTTAGGTTTGAAACTGGTTATGTGATATGTGGAGCACTAAGGAAAATGGTCATTACAATGTTTCATGAACATGTGAGTCTCCGTGTTTTCAAACCTCTTTCTTTGGTTTAGTTTTCTGTTTTGCTTGAGGGCAAGCAACGACTAAGTCTGGGGGAGTTGATATATCATGGTTTTTACCCCGTTTAAACCATGATATAAGTCTGTTTTATAGAGTCTTTCTATTATTTTGTAGTAGTTTAGAGTCTTTTACAGGTTTTAACACGTTTGGAGCATAATTAGAGATATTGGAGCTTTTTGGAGTATTTTGGATCAAATCAGAAGGTCGTGTAGCTGAGTACCAGATTTGAAGCATCAGTGTCGATCGATACTGCCTAATATCGGTCGATACTCATCGAAGTAGACACGAACCGCGACTTTAATGAAGAGTTGAAGAATTTCAAAATTTCCCAGAAGTCTATTTACAAGAAGCCCCAAAACGTGATTTAGGTTATTTAATAGGATTTTACAGCCACTTTCATGGCTATGCTTTATTTTATTCTGTTTTTGTGAGATAGCTTTTGAAGGGAGACAAGTCTAAAACTCTGTTCGTCCGAGAGAAGATTTCGAACCCTCTTGTTACTATTTCTATTTTATTTGATGATTTATTCAAACATGTTTATTGGTTCAATTTCCATGTCTGAGTAGATCACTTGTTAGGTTTAGGGTTCTCATAAGGGTTTTCTCTGAATGCTAGGTTAATTAGTTATTAGAATTCACCATCTGAATTAGTTCTTCGCCATAGGTTGTTTCCAAAGCTAATTCTAGATTGATCACCTAGAACTTAGATCTTAGGATAATTGATTAGGCACGAGAGTGCGATTAATTACCTGACAGAACCTAGGGTGAGCATAAATAACTATTCGCAAAGAGATTTGGTTTCGTTGTTTTCTGAACAAATCAAACTTGAACTAAAAGCTGGTTTAGACTTTAGGATTCGCAAAGAGATTTGGAATTCTAGGATTTAGACTTAGATAGTTTTCGCAATGAGAGTTGGTTAATTATAGCTTAGTGATTTGAGTTCAAGAACCGCGCAAAATCTGAATTCTGTTAGTTAGTTTATCTGCATTCATTGATTTCCTGAGAAATACCCTGAACCAATCTTTCCCTAATCGAATTTACAACCGTTTTAATTTACATTCTGCTTTCAATATCATTGATCACTTAGCTTAATTCTCATCTATATAATCTATTGTGTGTTTCTGTGAGTCCTTGTGTTCGACCCCTACTTTACTACAACTACTGCTTTAGTACTTTTAGGGTATTAATTTGAGCATATCACCTTTTCACCTTTGAGTAGGATATGCTCAAATTAATACCCTATAAGTACAAAAGCAGTTGTTGTAGTATATGTAGGGGTCGAACCACAAATACTCAGGATATCACACAATAGATTAAATAGATTCGAATTAAGCTAAACCAAAAGATATAATTGAAAGGAATACGTAAATTAAACAGATGTAAATTCAATTGGAGAAAGTTAGGTTTATGGTATTTCTCAGGGAATCAATGAATGCAGATAAACTAACTAGCATGATTCCGATTTAGCGCGATTCTTAAACTCAAATCACTAAAGTATAGCTAACCAACTCTCGTTGCGAAATCTAGCTAAGTCTAAATCCTAGAATTCCAAATCTCTTTGCGAATCCTAAAGTCTAAACCAGCTTTTAGTTCAAGTTTGATTTGTTCACAAAACAACTAAACCAAATCTATTTGCGAATAGTTATTTTGCTTACCCTATGTTCTATCAGGTAATTAATCGCACTCTCGTGCCTAATCAATTATCCTAAGATCAAAGTTCCAGATTTGTCAACCTAGAATTAGCTTTGAACACAACCTAAGGCGAAGAACAAATTCAGATGGTCAATCTTAATCTACTAATCAACCTAGCATTCAGAGAATACCCTTATGAGAACCCTAAACCTAAAGTGGATCTACTCAGATATGGAGAATGAAAACAATATGATTGAATAGATCACCAAAGAAATCAATAAGAAACATGAGTTCAGAGTTGTCTCTCCAAAAACCAAAGTAGAATAATCTCTGTCTAGAATAAAGCATAGCCATCAAAGTGGCTGAAAATCCTAATTATAATGCTTAAACACGTTCTGAGCTTATTGTAATAATTAAAGACTTATGGACCAAGTTGTAAACTTCAAACTTGTAAAATGTCACGTTTCCTTCTTCTTGAAGTCGGTATCGGTCGATACTAGGTAGTATCGGTCGATACTCATCCTCTGTGCCGACTCTTCTGCTCGCCAGATTGGACTGTCTTCACGAAAACTGGCATAACTTTCGATCGCACCGTTGGAATGTCCTCAAACCACTTCCAAATGAAATCTAATCCATTGATCTGTCTTGTATCCAAACTTGAGCTCAATCCATCGGTGGAAATTTCTTCAACGAATGCTAAACTTCTGACGTCTCTGCATGACTCTGCATCTCCATATGCTCATTTTCACCCAAAACGGCTCATTTTCTCCAATTGTGCTCCAAACGTGCTAAAACCTGAAAAGACTCTAAAACACTACAAAATAGTAGAAAGACTCTATAAAACGGACTTATATCATGGCTTAGACGGGGTAAAAACCATGATATATCAACTCCCCCAGACTTAGCCTTTGCTTGCCCTCAAGGAAATAGAAGACTAAACCAAAGAAAGAGGTTTGAAAACATAGATACTCACCTGTTCTTGAAACATTGCAATGACCATTTTCCTTAGTGCTCTACATATCACATAACCAGTTTCAAATCCAACCACCATGTACTTCTCCGTAGACATTCGTAGCTTCCCAGACTACACACATTATTTCACAGCATTACTCAATAAAGCCTTCCTCGCCAGTTTCATTTCTATGATTAATACCAAGAACCTTCTAGATTCTTTCCCACACAGTATCATGACAAGGAACCATCCAATTTCACACTTTCCGGTATTATTTTCTCTCCCCCAGACTTATTTCTCATTATGTTTCTTGCATATACAAATTAAGGTTCGAAACGCGAGTATTGATGGTGTTTGCCACCGAATCCCCGGTTTTTCCCTTAAAAGTAATCAAAGGTGTATGCGAATAATGGTATCACATGAAATTTTCCTAACCTCGCTTCCACCTTTGTGTGATCATTCCCTTACAAGTAGAATAATGGGATTGCTGGAAAAATTTTCTAACCCTCTACTCAGAAGAAAATCATCTCATCTTTTAATGCATCTTATTTATCAACTTATAACAGGGGAGAGAGATACCATTACTTTAAACACATGGGTTCCTTTGTCAGATATGAATGATGAATCAAGCTCTATGGACATCAATCACATCGATGAAGTGCACATAATTTGGTTCAGGCTTTAAAGAACTCTGCAGGAAACATATGTGTCTTCTAGTTAACTGGGCAGCCTTTGGATTTTTTATTAGTCGATCTGTAACTGATTCTGTAATAATGGTCACTTAGAAGTAGAGTCAGAACAAAGGATTCAAGAAAAATATCACAATCCCCAACCAATTTTGACTCAATAAAACAACGAATGACTCAAAAACGACTGACTCTAAGAAAAACAAAAACAATGTCAGCGACTACCTCCCCCAGACTTAAACAACACTGTCCCTAGTGTTATCTAGTCTAAGTTTGGTGAAAGAAAACAAATGAACCAAGTGGATTGTGAAAATCGAAAATCTTACCTGTGAAGGTGATCAGTGTCGATCGATACAGACTGGTATCGATCTACACCAGCTGTATGTCAACACACTGATTTCAAATCAGTGGCATCGAGTTGCTTAACCCAGGGAAAGTGATCCAAAGTGTTAGAAGTTAGCACTGTTAGGAACACTCAAAAACAAGTTAATAGCAACAAGATAATCAACCATAAATCCATGAGTTCAAATGCAAAAAGAAAAAGAAAAATAAAAGACTTATGTATAGACTAACCAGTGGGTTGCCTCCCACCAAGCGCTTGTTTTACGTCACGAGCTTGACTGCACGGACAATCAGTCTGGATAAGAATGAGAGCTTGCACCGAAACATGCTCCACAATTTGGCATCGCCAGCTTCAGAGTTCTGCTCATCATGCTCTCCACAAAGTCATTGTAGCAGCACCCTTCACTCCTTTGCTATTCACCTTCTTCTTTGCCTTAGCTGTTTTGACGTCTTTCTTGGTGATGACAGAAGGACCATCTAGAAGGTCTATGACAGTTGGCTCATCAAGAGGCTCTTCCAAAATATCAATTACCAACTTCTCTCCTGTAACAATGGTGATGCAAGAGATATGTGTGGGAGTTACTCTAGTAGGAATGGCTTCGTAGTACAACTCATTGTCAATGTATGAGAATGAGATTCTCTTGATGGGTGTGTTCATAATGGCACCAACCGTAGCCATGAACGGTCTTCCAAGAATCAACTGCGTATGAGAGTGTGCACTCATCTCCACAACTTGAAAATCAGTAGGAACCAGACAATCTCCTACGTTAACCAGCAAATCAGGGATTGTACCTTATGGAAGTGAGGTGGAACTATTCGCGAATGTGATAGATGACTTGGGAGATCGAATATCAGCTCCCAATCTCTCTGCAATTGCCCTTGACATGACATTGACGCTAGCCCCCGAGTCAACGAGAGACTCTTTGAATTCAATTCCAGAGATAGAGCATGGAACTGAGAATATTCATGGGTCTTCCCTCTTGGTCAACTGCCTCAGCGGCAGTGACTTGCTTCTTGCTTTGATAAAGAGTACTTCGATCTCTTCCAGAGTTTCTTTGCAATCTCAGAAGTGACTCAGCAGAGGGCGGTACTCTAGAGCTTGTTCAAAAGTCAGTGTGAGGGGAATCCTTCGTACCATCTTTTCAAAGCCAAGCAGCTGTTTTGGAGAAATGGGGTCTCTGAGGTGTCTGGGTGGTATGGGGTATGGCGCCTTGGGTTTGTAAACCCGTTTTGCACTCAACTCGGGCTTCGTTGCAGCAGCTGAGCTGGTATCGACCGACACAGGGGTGGTGTCGATCGATGCTTTCGTTCTGGAATCATCCTTGGCAGAACTTTGGACGTGTGTCGATCGATACAAGGGAGTATCGGTCGACACAGGGGTGGTGTCCGAAATCACATCGTCATTCTTGGTAAGATTGACCAAAATCTTTGCAGTTGAGCTCTTTTGCACTCCTGGGTGTACATTTCTTCCACTCCTCGAGGGGATAGCAATGACGTATTCGTTCTGTGAATGACCCATCAGTTCCTTGACAGTTGCTGCAGTCTGAGCTACCTGAGTTTCCCGCACCTTATGCTGAATATTAATAGCGTCGATCCTTCCACTCAGATCATTGTACATGACATCAATCTTCCCATTGAATTCCACAGTTACCTTCTATTGTCCTTGAAGAAGCTGTTCAAACATAGATTCAATCTTGCTCTCCGAAGTTCTGGGTGGTGTGGGTGGGCATTGATACCTTTGATCTTGAAATCCAACTCCATCTATGTGGTTAACATATTCCACTTCATCATTTTCAGCAAGATGAACAACCTTATGCTGCTTGCCCATCAACAAATTATGCATTGAATCTAACTTAGCACTCACCTCAGCAATCTGACTGCAATCCAAGTTACCAGCTTTCTTCTTATGCTCCATGTCTGCATTCTTGGTACTATTGCTAGAAACCAAGTTCTCAATAAGCACATAGGCATCGTCGGGATACCTGGTGTTGAAATTCCCATTACTTGCAGCATCTAAGGACATATGATACATCCTATCGACTCCTCTGTAGAAAGTACACAGCAGCTGAACCTGAGTGAAACCATGGTGCAGGCAATCTCTTTGATATGACCTGAAACGAATCCAAGCAGCCTTGAGTGCCTCAGTCGGTCCTTGAGAAAACTGAGAAATCTTGTTCCTGAGATCCTCGGATCGTGCATCATCATAGAAGTTGTTCAGGAAATCAGTCTTAGTCTCTTCCCAAGTAGTCAGTGATCCAGGAGGTAATTGCTTCAGCCAGTAAATTGCATCTCCACTAAGAGAGTATGGGAAGAGCTTGCAGAAGAGGTAATCATAGGACACTCCATTGCTCTTGATTCTAGTGACCAAATCCTCAAACCTCTCAATATGGTCCATGGGATGTTCATTGGAAAGACCATGAAAAGGATGCTAACCCACACGAGTGAAGTATGCAGGTTTCAGCTCAAAGTCATTCCTCTGAAAAGCAAGAGGGCGAATCACTGATCGATTGGCATAAAACTGATCAGGCCTGTTGTACTCACCGATCGTCCTATCGCGATTAATCACAACGTTCCCTGCATTCACATCAATTGCAGGGACAATGATATTTCCAGCTTCATTAATTCGATGCCCTCTCGCATTGCACAATTGACCATCTTGGTCTCTCAAAGCTCCAGCAGCATCCTGAATCAAAATTATGGTATTGTTGTTCATCTCTGCTTGCCTTTATGCTTTTCTGCTTGTACGTTCTAACTGTGCTAGCTTCTCGTTTGACAGGTCAACTAGCGGAGTGTTCTTGTTCCTTCTGGTTTCACGAAGAGGCATGCACCTGAAACACAAAAGTCAAGAACGTAAGTAACCGAAATTCACGACGGGTATCGATCGATACCACTAGGATGTCGATCGATACTCAAAGATTTAGACGAAATTCTAAGCTAAAATCTAATGGCAAAATTGAGTCCCTAGCAACGGCGCCAAATTTGATATGCTCAAATTAATACCCTAAAAGTACTAAAGCAGTAGTTGTAGTAAAGTAGGGATCGGGCACAAGGACTAATGGAAACACATAATAGATTATATAGATGAGAATTAAGCTAAGTGATCAATGATATTGAAAGCATAATGTAAATTAAAACGGCTGTAAATTCGATTGGAGAAAGATAGGTTCAGGGTATTTCTCAGGAAATCAATGAATGCAGATAAACTAACTAACATGATTCAGATTTAGCACGGTTCTTGAACTCAAATCACTAAGGTATAATTAACCAATTCTCATTGCGAAAACTATCTAAGTCTAAATCCTAGAATTCCAAATCTCTTTGCGAATCCTAAAGTCTAAACCAGCTTTTAGTTCAAGTTTGATTTGTTCGGAAAACAACGAAACCAAATCTCTTTTCGAATAGTTATTTTGCTCACCCTAGGTTCTGTCAGGTAATTAATCGCACTCTCGTGCCTAATCAATTATCCTAAGATCTAAGTTCTAGGTGATCAATCTAGAATTAGCTTTGGAAACAACCTATGGCGAAGAACTACTTCAGATGTTGAATCCTAATAACTAATTAACCTAGCATTCAGAGAAAACCCTTATGAGAACCCTAAACATAACAAGAGATCTACTCAGACATGGAAATTGAAACAATAAACATGTTTGAATAAATCATCAAATAAAATAGAAAGAGTAACAAGAGGGTTCGAAATCTTCTCTCGGACGAACAGAGTTTCAGACTTTTCTCCCTTCGAAAGCTCTCTCACAAAAACATAATAAAATAAAGCATAGCCATGAAAGTGGCTGTAAAATCCTATTAAATAACCTAAATCACGTTTTGGGGCTTCTTGTAAATAATAAAGACTTCTGGGCAATTTTGCAATTCTTCAACTCTACATTAAAGTCGCGGTCCGTGTCTGTTTCGATGAGTATCGACCGATACTAGGCAGTATCGATCGACACTGATGCTTAAAATCGGGTACTCAGCTACACGACCTTCTGCTTTGATCCAAAATACTCCATAAAGCTCCAATATCTCCAATTATGCTCCAAACGTGTTAAAACCTGTAAAAGACTCTAAACCACTACAAAATAGTAGAAAGACTCTATAAAACAGACTTATATCATGGCCTAAAAGGGGTAAAAACCATGATATATCAACTCCCCCAGACTTAGCCTTTGCTTGCCCTCAAACATAACAGAAAACTAAACCAGAGAAAGAGGTTTGAAAACATAGAGACTCACCTGTTCATGAAACATTGCAATGACCATTTTCCTTAGTGCTCCACATATCACCTAACCAGTTTCAGATCTAACTACCATGTACTTCTCTGTAGACATTCACAGCTTCCCAGACTACACACATTATTTCACAGCATCGTTCAATCAAGCCTTCCTCTCCAGTTTCATCGCTGTGATTAACATCAAGAACCTTCTAGATTCTTTCCCACACAATATCATGATAAGGAACCACCCCTTTTCACACTTTTTGTATCATTTTCTCTCCTCCAGACTTATTTCTTATTATGTTCTCTTTTCTCTTTTTAGATCTCCATATACAAATCAAGGTATGAGACGCGAGTATTGATGGTGTTTGCCACCAAATCCCCGGTTCTTCCCTATCAATGTATCAAAGGATGTATGCGAATAATGGCATCATAGGAAAATCCTAGCATCGCTTCCAATCCTTTGTGTGATCATTCCTCACCAAGTAGAATAATGGGATCGCTGGAAATTTTCCAAACCCTCTACTCAGGAGAAAATCATCTCATCTTTTCATGCACTTATTTATTTTTAACTTATAACAAGGGAGAGAGAGATACTATTACTTTAAAACACATGGGTTCCTTTGTCAGATATGAATTAGGAATCAAGCTCTATGAACACTAACCACATCGATGAAGTGCAAAAATTTGGCTCAGGCTCTAAAGAACTTTGCTGAAAACATGAGTGTCTTCTAGTTAACTGGCCAGCCTTTGGATTTTTCATTAGTCGATCTGTAATTGATTCTGTAACAATGGTCACTTAGAAGCAAAGTCAGAATAATAGAGTCAAGAAAAATATCACAGTCTCCAACAGATTTTGACTCAATAAAACAACGAATGACTCAAAAACGACTGACTCTAAGAAAAACAAAAACAAATGTCAGCGACTACCTCCCCCAGACTTGAACAACACTGTCCCCAATGTTATCTAGCCTAAGGTTGGTGAAAGAAAACAAATGAACCAAGTGGATTGTGAAAATCGCCAATCTTACCTGTGAAGGTGATGAGTGTCGATCGATACAGACTGGTATCGATCGACACCAGTTGTATGTCGACACACTGATTTCAAATCAACGGTATCGAGTTGCTTAACCCAAGGAAAGTGATCCAAAGTGTTAGAAGTTAGCACTGTTAGGAACACTCAAAAACAGGTTAATGGCAACGAGATAATAAAGCATAAATCCATGAGTTCAAATGCAAAAATAAAGCTTACATAAGTTTAACACAAACGAAAAATAAAAAGAAGAAAAGAAAAACAAACGTGGTTCCGGGCTGAGACGAAGGAGCAGCATCCGTGTCAGTCATGCAGCGGCAGCGAGAAATAGCAGCCCAGATGCTCCGCATACTCTCTATCATCACCTTCTGAAAGGAAGCTGGCTCCATCGGAAGTTCCGAAGGAGAAGGAAATGATGGTGCAGGGATAGAAGAAGTCGATGCTCGCGATCGCTGGGCTCATCCTCCCTGGCGTGAAGTAGATGGGATGTCAGTAGCAGCAGGTGCAGGCGCAGAAGCTCGTCGTCTAGTCGCAGGTGCTCGAATCAACAAGTGTGGTGGATGCTCGAAACGAAGCTGAGAAGGATCCTTTAGAATGTCTGTCAGCTCGTCGTTAGGGAGCGACACCAGAAAATCTCCAGCAGCTGTAGTGAAGAACCAACGCCTCTCGGGCTTCAACCACTTAAGGTTCTTCAGATGGCCCTAATCCATTAACAGACTGGTATCGATCGGTGGAGAAGAAAGAAGAAAAAGAAAAAACCCAAGGGTTTTAAAAGAAAACTTACCTGCCCGCACGGTGTCGATCGACACCACATAGTATCGTTCGACACTTGTTGGCCAATTCCTGCTCTTTCTTCGACTGTGGTATCGATCGACACGGACTGGTGTCGATCGACACTACTCTTCTCAATATGCTTCATGTTAAAACACAAGACACAAAAATAAAAACGAAAATAAAAACGTATGTACAGACTCACCAGTGGATTGCCTCCCACCAAGCGCTTGTTTTACGTCACGAGCTTGACTTTATGGACGCTCAGTCAGGATAAAAATTAGAACTTGCTCTGAGACAAGTTCAAAACTTTGACATCGCCAGCTTCAGAGTTATGTTCATCATGCTCTCCACAAACTCCTGGCCTTTCTCAAATTTGATATGCTCAAATTAATACCCTATAAGTACTAAAGCAGTAGTTGTAGTAAAGTAGGGGTCGAACACAAGGACTCACGGAAACACACAATCGATTATATAGATGAGAATTAAGCTAAGTGATAAATGATATTGAAAGCAATACGTAAATTAAACAGATGTAAATTCGATTGGAGAAAGATAGGTTCAAGGTATTTCTCAAGAAATCAATGAATGCAGATAAACTAACTAACATGATTCAGATTTAGCGCGGTTCTTGAACTCAAATCACTAAGGTATAATTAACCAACAATCGTTGCGAAAACTATCTAAGTCTAAATCCTAGAATTCCAAATCTCTTTGCGAATTCTAAAGTCTAAACCAGCATTTAGTTCATGTTTGATTTGTTCAGAAAACAATGAAACCAAATCTCTGTGCGAATAGTTATTTTGCTCACCCTAGGTTCTGTCAGGTAATTAATCGCACTCTCGTGCCTAATCAATTATCCTAAGATCTAAGTTCTAGGTGATCAATCTAGAATTAGCTTTGGAAACAACCTATGGCGAAGAACTAATTCAGATGGTGAATCCTAATAACTAATTAACCTAGTATTCAGAGAAAACCCTTATGAGAACCCTAAACCTAACAAGAGATCTACTCAGACATGGAAATTGAAACAATAAACATGTTTGAATAAATCATCAAATAAAATAGAAAGAGTAACAAGAGGGTTCAAAATCTTCTCTCGGACGAACAGAGTTTCAGACTTGTCTCCCTTCAAAAGCTCTCTCACAAAAACATAATAAAATAAAGCATAGCCATGAAAGTGGCTGTAAAATCCTATTAAATAACCTAAATCACGTTTTGGGGCTTCTTGTAAATAATAAAGACTTCTGGGCAATTTTGCAATTCTTCAACTCTTCATTAAAGTCGCGGTCCGTGTCTGCTTCGATGTGTATCGACCGATACTAGGCAGTATCGAATGACACTGATGCTTCAAATTGGGTACTCAGCTACACGACCTTCTGCTTTGATCCAAAATACTCCAGAAAGCTCCAATATCTCCAATTATGCTCCAAACGTGCTAAAACCTGTAAAAGACTCTATAAAACAGACTTATATCATGGCTTAAACGGGGTAAAAATGATGGTGCAGGGATAGAAGAAGTCGCTGCTCGCGATCGCTGGGCTCGTCCTCCCTGGCGTGAAGTACATGGGATGTCAGTAGCAGCAGGTGCAGGCGCAGAAGCTCGTCTTCTAGTCGCAGGGGCTCGAATCAACAGGTGTGGTGGAGGCTCAAAACGAAGCTGAGAAGGATCCTCGAGAACGTCTGTCAGCTCGTCGTTAGGGAGCGACACCAGAAAATCTCCAGCAGATGTAGTGAGGAACCAACGCCTCTCGAGCTTCAACCACTTAAGGTTCTTCATATGGCCCTCATCCATAAACCGACGCGCAGTGACTATCGAGCAGCTCGTAGTACTGATACCGAGGTGCTGGAAGATAGGAGTGAGGATATTGCCAACTGTCTCTGTCTTCGTGCTTGTGCCTGTGAATGGTTTGGTCTTCAAAGAGACCAAATGATGCGCAAATACAATGCCAAGGTTGACCTCTGTAAGTTCAGGCCATGCGAAATCCTCCTCAGGAATAATGTCTTTGATAGCCAGACACAGAAGTAGAAGCTCGGACACCCTCATCTTGTTTGGTTCCATCTTGCACAAGAGAGTGGTGCTCAAGATCCTAACCAAACAGCGTAGGACCGGGTGTCGTATATCCATCTAAGTGGACTCCTTAGAGTAATAAGCACCATTTCCGAAATGCTCCCAAAATGTCTGCATGTCAGGATGCTGTGCGGGAAGAGCAACCCTCCTGCAATCCCGCGGAAAACCGTAGATGTCACAGAGACCACGGAGTGGTAACTTTTACCTCACTCCACAAGCCATGAATGTCAGAGTACCCTCATGTGCATCCCAGAGAACCTCGTCCTGGTAGTAAACGCGAACTGTCGCCATGAACGAACCAAGTCCGGGTAAAGATCATACTGATGAGTGGCCATCTGGCCAAGACCAATCTTCACAAGCAAACGGGCCAGCTCTGTGTCAAGGCCCAAGCGACGCATGGACACCCCGTCAATAAACCGAGTAGGTTCTATAACAACTCTCAACCACGCGTTATAGTGCAACGTGTCATAATCATCCCACTCCTCCAAGATGGGTCTGTAGGTACAGTCATCACCCAGCGCAACCTCCTTCTCCATCCCGTTCCAATCGCGATGACAAGGGATCCTGGCTTTCTCGTTCAGCTTAGGCCAAGGACCTCTGCGTGGGGCTGTAGGAACATCAGGAGCAGATGGATTAGAGCTCGATGCGTCTGTAGTTCTTGCTCCCTTTGGCCTAGATGCCATTCGCAAACAAGACAGAAAGACACAACATAAATCCAACACCTCTCAGCAATCACAACAAATTCTTATCAGCAGACACGAATGGTGTCGATCGATACCATAGGGTATCGATCGACACCATAGACCTTTCCAGTTCATCGACTTCCACAATCCAGATTATCCAAGAGTCAAAAATAAGACAATTGAATGTAAGGCAAGGTACGAAACTACTCTAGAGCATCTCAGCAAATGACCATTGTCAAGAAAAACAAGTGCTAAGGAGTAGAATCTCACAAATCTTAAATTTAAAAATCTAACTGAAAAGGTGAAATTTCGAATACATGCTCAAAAACCTTTTCACCTTTCGAATACATTCTCAAAGGTGGAATTTGGCTGGTGTAAATCCATCAAAAACAAAAGACGTCGTTGGAAACGGTCACGAAAAGAAGAAGTCGGGTTATGGGAAGCAACATAACTGGCAGAAGGGAAGCATATTGTGGGAAGCAATATGTAAGTGTGGCCGAGACCTCCTAGACCGGAATGTCCACTTTGTGTTGTCAGGTACTAATTAATTACGACTATTTCTTTAAATAAATATGATAGTAATTAATATAGTAACCGCTCCGCAATTTTCACGTATATTGTAGGGGTTGGAGCATTTTTCCGGGACTTATGTTCGAGAACTTTGCATAAAACTCGCGTTCAAATTCTAAAACATAACATAGTTTTGATCCTATGCAATTTGGAAAAGATCTTTCCACCTTCATTTTTCGATGTGATGGAGCACCTGCCTATACATCTCCCATATGAAGCTGAATTAGGAGGCTCTGTCCAATATAGGTGGATGTATCCTTTTGTAAGGTTTTTCAAAAAGTTGAAAGGGAAAGCAAATAACAAAAGCTATGCGGCATGATCGATTATTGAATCATATATCAATGACGAGATTGCTTATTTCTCAAAGCACTACTTTGCCGCGAATATACAAACGAAATCAAGGTAAATGCTAAATTCAATCACATCATGTCCACTATGCCATTTATATTGTATACACATGCTATGTATTTTAATGTGAATTAATTTTCGCTCGTTCGGTCAGGTTAACAAGATTCGATGAAGGTGAAGTCCCCGTATATCATGTCCCTGGTGTACCTTCTATATTTACGCACGTATGCCGTCCAAGTGGAGAAATGCATGAAATATGGCTCTCGGAAAGAGACTATCAATGCGCACATGCATATGTTTTACGAAATTGTGACTATTTTCAGCCAATTGAGAGGTATATAAGTTGGCATCTCTCGCACCATGCGTTTTACTATATAATCCACTATATTTTTTTCATTTTTGTGTTGGTCTTGTATAGTATGTTCGAGGAGTATATTTCAGCAAAATATAGAGGATTATCCGAAAAAGAACTCTCCGCGAAAAAAGCTGACGAATATCATATATGGGTGAAAGAATATGTATGTCTAAATAATATTCATAACTATGCATACATTTATACTTATAAATATTGATGCTATTGTTTATATATATATGCAGGTTTCTTACTGGAACGCCACGAATCCATTTCTTACTTGGGTTCAAGAGATAGTACATGGACTTTTGAATAAGGCAAAAACCTGGCCAATGTGTTTTACAAGAGGTTATTTGTTTCATACGCAAAATCACGGCGCTGGACGAAAGACATGTAACTATGGGATATGTGTTAAAGGTGAAAATTACACTGATACATCTGATGAAGCGGATTTCTACGGAACCTTAACTGATATCATAGAACTCGAGTACGAGGGGATGGTCAATTTCAGAATCACACTTTTTAAGTGTAATTGGTATGACCTTGTTATCGGTAGAGGCACTCGGGGGAGAAATGGTGGCGTTGTAGACGTTCTTTCATCGAGAAAATACAATAAATACGAACCATTTATTCTAGGTACGTACTTATATATATATATATATATATATATATATATATATATATATATATATATATATAAAACATTTTATTAATGTCGATAATATATATATACATATGTATAACTTATATTGAAAACAGCCTCATAAGAGGAGCAAGTTTGTTATATTCCGTACCCATACACAAAGAAATCGAAGCAGTTGTGGCTCAATATTATAAAAGTGAATCCGAGGGGAAAAATATCAGGGGAATATGAAAAAAAAGAACCGACTGTTCTGCAAACAGAAAATGATGATGCTGTATAATGATTACAATTGAAGATCTCGAACTCGACAATTTTGTACATGGAGTAAACCCAATAAACCTCGATTACGATGTCGGAGATGCAGAACCAAAAGATGAATTTCGGTGTAATTTGTCATCTTCTTATGAAGAACCAGATGACGAAGAACCCTACTAATTAACTATGTTACTTATGTCACAATGTTAATTATGTTATTTATGCCACTAAGCTACGACTACTAAATACCAATAAAAGAAAATTTGGGTTGAGGCCCAAACGAATTACGGAAAAACAGAACCTAATTTTCCATAAAGCCCATGAACCTAACTACAAAATCCTAAGTCATGCGTTTTGTTCTTCCCCTTCGTCTTCGATTCCTGTTCCATTCCTCTCCTTCGATTCTCCTTTAGCTATAAATTTCTTCGATTCTACTTCTATTCCACTTCTTTGACTCCTCTTCTTCGATTCCTCTTCTTCATATAATAGAGAAGAGCACAGGATGCCTACAGAGAAGTGCCGTAACCGACGGAAGAGAAAAAATGTTCCCAACGTTTTTCAGAGAGCCGAAGGGTCAAATCGCTCCATGTCTTCGTCATGAACACCGTACCATCTACCGCAGTAGTACAATTTCACGCCGACACCACCTCAACTCCCCGTCCACGATAAACCGTCAACGTCAGCACCAAATGTCCGGAGCTTTCCACCGCCACAACAACTTTTCGAGAACTCCATGCCTCAACACCGTGGAAAAGAACTCCCTACGACTGCTTCGGCTCCACTGGAGGACGCTCCTGCATCACCACTTTGTGACTCTGATGGTCAGAGTCATCTTTATTCTCAAGGACACAGCTGCCATGACGAATCTGCTCCAGTGTTGCCAGATCTCCTTGTGGACACGCTGCGGGCTCTGAATGCTCTGCTTATGGTGCCAGACCGGGATACTTCACTTGGTAATTGTATCGCATCTGGTAAATGCGATTGTATTGTTCAGTTAATCCGACTTGGTAATTGTATCGCATCTTGTACAGTAAATGCGATTGTATTTTTCACCACTGTCTCTTGTTAAGTGTTAGATTATTGTTCTAGCTTATTTTAATCATTATTGTTCTAGCTGTTTTGGAAGATTATTGTCTTTTGAAGTCGTCTCTTGTTAAGTGTTAGATCCTAGCTGTCTCTTATTTGTATTGTTCCAGCTGTTTCTTAACTGATATATGGTAAGTTTAGTGCATCTCAATGTTGGTTTCTTGGTTTGTTTCTGCTAAGTGTTAGATTATAAGTGTTAGATTCTAGCTAAGTGTTGGATTGTAGCTAAGTTTTGGATTCTGCTAAGTGTTAGATTCTGCCAAGTGTTTGATTCTCAATGTTGGTTTCGTGGTTTGTTTCTGCTAAGTGTTACATTCTAAGTGTTGGATTGTAAGTGTTTGTTTCTTGGTTTGTTTTAATGGGGGAACAATGCTTCTCTTTCTGTTGCCTTTACTTATTGGCTTAGCTTCCTGTCATTGTCTTTCTGTTGCGGTTGGTTAATCTTAGGGTCAGTTTGGTGTCTAAGTGTAGAACCATGCTTCTGGTTTCATGTTTCATGTTTGATTGTATTCTTTCCTTACTTGTCTTGTCAAATCTGTAATGTATAGTATTGATCACAAGGCATGTAAGAGATATCTCTTACATGCTTCTGTCTCCATGTATCTGGTTTGCAGGTTAATTATGTTTCATGTTTTCTGGTTTCATGTTTCTGGTTTGCAGGTTAATTATGTTTCATGTTTCTGGTTTCATGTTTTCTAGTTTCATGTTTCATGTTTGATTGGTTTCATGTTTCTGGTTTACATGCTTCTGGTTTGTATTATGTCCTTCTTTATTTCATGTGTGTTTGCAGGTTTACTCGCGACAAGGGATCGAAACTGGTTCGGGCAATTACTAAAGTGTTTACAAACAAATTCAATGCTCCATACTATAGTTGGACATGTGTGCCTCGGGACAGACAAGAAAGATATTTCCTCGAGTTCGTGGTATAGTTTTCTGTCCTATAGCCTTCACATATAGGTTTGCTTGTGATGTTTTCACTAACATCATTATATTCTCTTTGTATTGTAGAAAACCCACACCTGTGATACCTTGATAACAGGGACAGTTCAAGGGTATTTCAAGGAGATCTGTCAACGCCGGATGAAAGACATGGTTAGCAGAGCGAGGACTAGTCGAGAGCGACCTAATTGGATCAGCGACACTCTCTGGAAAATGATGACCGACTACTGGGACACTGAAGAAGCAAAGAAAAGGAGTCTCACCTATTCCAATGCTCGTATGTCTGACCGTAAAGGACTTGGTTGTCACATCCACTTATTAGGGCCAAAGTCGTATCAACAAATCCAACAAGAAATGGTTAGTAACATTAACTTTTTTCTTACTCCTTAACAACTTTAAATTATGTTTCTGGTTTCATGTTTCATGTTTGATTGGTTTCATGTTTCTGGTTTTCTTGCTATCCTTGTTTATTTTGTAACATTGCAGGAAGAGGAATTGGGAAGACCGGTTAGTCTTGGTGATGTTTTCATTAAGACACATACAAGGCCAGATGGTACGTATGTCGATAGGAAGGCAGATAAAATCATTCAAAAATATGAGCAGAAGGTGCAAGAGAAGTTGTTTGAGCTCGTGATAGAGCCTTCAGAAGTTTCGGACGGTGCTTCGCAACATCGTGCGCTAACAACAGATGAATATACAAGCATCTTTCTTCAGGTAAACTAACATTTTTAACAGTTCACATTTATAGACTCTTAGATTTTGTCATTAAGGTTTTTCTCTTACTTTTCACAGTCCACTGAGTTAGATTCATGAGGAACTCCTTATGGAGTTGGAAGCCTCAAGGAGACTCTTCTCAATGGCAAGTGCAAGCAACCGAGAGACTCTTCATCGTTTGTTGCACTGCAAGAGCAACTGAAGGAATCTCAACAGAAAATTGAAGAGCAGACAACTTATAATGAACGGCGTGATGCTGAGATTGCTGTCCGTGAGGCAGTGCACTCCCGAGCTACGACTGAGAAAAAGGACGAGCTAGAGCACTTCTCCTTGGTGGAAAAGTACATGCGACAAACTGATCCGCGGTTTCTAGACTTCATGGCTTCTCAGTCAGCTCCAGCAACAACTGCTTTACTTCCATCAACCAATCTTCGTCGACCAGATCCAAGTACAACACCATCTGGTTCTGCTTCTTAGGTTTTGTGTTTACTTTTTCTGAACCTTGTTACTTGTGAACTCATGAATTTGTTATTTTTGTTTATGTTTTGGCATTTGTTATGGAGGATGAATACTTTAGTTAATATTTTAAATCAAATGTTAGTTTGAATCAAATTTCTTTAATTTTGTAACACAAATTACCATTTGAGAAACAAAAGGAACACCAATCTGCCATACCATATTCTTAATTTGATTACAATTTTAGTCACTAAACAGTATCCTATTTGTCGCCAAAGAGTCGCAGAAGAATAGCTAATTAGTCGCAAAATATTTACATCTTCAAAAACTTTCTAATTAGTCGCCAATTAGTCGTTCACATAGTCATAGAATAGTCGCTAAATAGTAACTAAAATTTACGACTAATTCGTAACTAAAACTATCCGACTGCATATATACACATTCTATAGTCGTTAACTAGTCGCAAAGGTAGTCGCCTATTAGTCACCAAAAAGTCGCAGAAGAATAGCTAAGTAGTCGCAAAATATTTACATCTATGAAACTTGATGTTCCTATTAGTCGCCGAATAGTCGTTCAATTAGTCATAGAATAGTCTGTAAATAGTAACTAAAATTTATGACTATTTAGTGAATAAAACTATTCGACTGCATCTAGACCCATTCTATAGTCGTTAACTAGTCGCAAAGGTAGTCGCCGATTAGTCGTAAAGTTTTGGGACTACTTTACGACGATTGAACGGCTACACACTGTTCATGTGGTGTAGTCGTAATGTAGTCGCCATTTGGCGACTAATTTTACGACTACATACTTTAGCGACTAATTTTTTAATGACTACATGGTTTAGTGGCTCGTTAGTCGTAACACACCTTTGAGCGACTAATTGGCGACTACTTCTGCAGTCGCCAAAACGTTGTTTTCTTGTAGTGGCTGGTACAGCCCTTCGACAACGGCCGACCTCCTGTCGATCCCGATCGATTTCCCTCGATCCCTGATCGATTCAAAACAATTCCTGATCATCCCCACATCCCATTCCCAACACCACAAAACCATATTCTATTCCACATTCACCACCATTCCATTCCCACATCAATTCCCCAACCACTTCCATGTAAGTTTTATTTTTCCTAAAACTTTTTCAATTATTACACACATCTATTTCTCGTCCTTACTCGATTTATTTAACACTGAGGACAGTGCGATTTAAGTCTGGGGGAGGATTCCATCCCTTATTAACCACCATTTTCT
Organism: Eutrema japonicum; assembly: GCA_030161315.1. Classification (NCBI taxonomy): domain Eukaryota; kingdom Viridiplantae; phylum Streptophyta; class Magnoliopsida; order Brassicales; family Brassicaceae; genus Eutrema; species Eutrema japonicum. The sequence goes on from BSQW01000011.1 coordinate 36,958,088, forward strand.
TTCATGAGTCTTTGCATTTTTCTCGCTTTCTTTAAAAAAAATTCAAGTTTTTTTTAATAAAGTAAGAATATGTTTTGAGAGAATGATGAAAAATATCCATGACGATAACCGACCAATGTGCTTCTACGCTATTTCCTAATAACATGCTCTTTCGTAATTTGGTTTTATCCTAGGCGGTAGCTAGAGTTTCTGTTAATGCGAAATCCGTAGAGGAATTTAGATCGTAGAGATTCTTTAGGATGGAATATATTAGCTCTATTATACTTGGACTTTAACTTGACTTAATTTTCACATCAAAGGTTTAAGCAAAGATAACGAATCATACATTCATGACGTTCTTTTACCTTTTACCACTCTTTGTCGTATATGAATGTTCAAGTCATCTTTAGTTGGTACCCCACCCGAAATTTAATCATTGTTCAAACATCATGCAACTCTCTTTATGTCTTATGTGCAGATATGTGCAAAACGCCGGAGAGGGAGGAACGACACAATACGCGATTGGTGGAGGTGAATTCAACAAAGATAAGAGCTTCGTTATGCCTTGGAAAACTAAAAAATATGGTAAATTTTTGTGCCCCTTAGACTCTATCTCATAAAGACGTTTCCCCCTTCCAAAAAAAAAAATTCGAAAATAATCGAAAGGGAAAGGAAACAAGAGTCTAAGAAGAGTCTAGGTTGGTCGAAATTATTATGTGGCATCCATGGTTCGTTTGTAAGAAATTTGTCATTCCGAGCCCACGGAAAAATCTATTTCTGGGGGAATGACATAAAACTTCTATTTTTTGGAGAAATGAGGAAGTGTTACATTTGTACGCAAGAAGATATGAGTAGAAGTTGTGGTTCTCAATATGATGCGGTCATCAAACCAGTAGCTGAACCGGAGTTCAATCAAAATCACTGCTCATGTCTTATAAAATACAGCAAGGACATATGTGCCTTTCATGGAGCATACCGAACGAACCCGAATGAGTTCAGCAACAAACTGAATTTTTCCAGACACTCAACTCATCATAGACTCACGTCGAATTGGAATTGGATCCATACCAGCTCGGACCGAACCAGAATCGAATTTACAAACCAGGTGATTCCAGACTATCTTGTTATTGAAGCCGATACAGATCTTGTTATTGAAGCCGATACAGACCTATGGCCATTGTTCGATGCAGTCCGACTCAACCACAACGATTCAGGGCATGAAAACACTTGTAGAGCATTCTCATCTCATCTAGAGCGCGCCTCGAATTGGAATCAACCAAATATCTGTTCGCATGAAGGAGATATTCAATTCTCAAGTCGGGTGATTCTGAACTTACCCGATTTGGACCTACGCGCACTGATAGGAGGTTTCCGACCAAACCAGAAGGATTTAAGTTGTAAACCGACTTGTTCTGGATTCATGATCCATCACAGGAACACTAAGAATTAGACTCACATGAAAACCGGTTCATACGTGAAAGTTATTAATTTTCTAAACCAGCCTTCACCCAACTTGTCTTATTTGGAACCTTCTGAGTTTGGGAGACTTCAAACGTATCTTTGGCGTCCAGGAGTGTTTTTAATACATCTAGAGGCTCCGAATGATCTTCAACAAAGGGATATGTACACGATTTCTAAAAAGAAAACTTTGGAAAAACGAGCAACAAAACCTTTAAAACAGGGAGAGAATTAAGAAACTAAAATATTAGCTCAATCGGTTTGGGATTGTTCGAACTTCACGCCTTCGTTTGAGGATATTAATACTATCGTCCCTTTGCGCATGCCATCGTTTGAAGATGGAATCCATCTTGTTGCGCGTACTTCTCGATACAGCTCTCGTGGTAATTGTCCAATCCGGGTTCGTACGTCCTGAAAAGAGGTCCGAACACAACCAATTCCAAATTGTGAAAGAGTACGGGCAAACAAGAAACAAATGATCTCTCGACTCATTGAGTTCTCCGCAAAGCATACAAGATTGACCATGTCCCCACTGTTGCATCCTCTCTCCTGTTGCCAGCTTATCTCTGAATGCCAGCCAAGTGATAAAGCTAAAACGAGGGATCGATTGAGGGAACCAGACCAAAAGACACCACCACATCAACTAACCTGGCTCTCTCAGCTTGTTCCCATGTTGCTTTGCTGGAAAAATGCTTCTTAAACTCGTTTTGATTATGACGCCATAGGACAACATCCTGCCCGGTCGTAGCACATGGCACCGGCAACGACTTTATACAGCTCGCCATATCTCGAAATTTTTGGCTTCGACAACGCCGAAGGTTTCAATTTTGATCCCGGACAGCTTCAGCGACACAAGCACGGCGAGCAATACCCAGATTTCTCGTTCCCGCCTCCCCCGCAACATCAATAAGTCTTCCCCTATTTAGCCAGTTATCGAACCAGAAATACGTCGATTTTTCATTTCGTACTTCGTGGCTGATGAAATCTTTAGCCATTGGTCTAAGCTTGAGCAGTTTTTTCCAAATCCAAGATCCACGAGAACCCGGTTGGGCGTCCCAAAAGGAAGAGTTTCGAAGAAGATAGTGACACGTCCACGCCACCCAAAGAGAGCTCGTCTTTCCGAATAATCGCCAGATGAGTTTAAGAGAGAATACCCGAGAGGTGTCATGCAGTTTTCTAATATCCAAACCCCCTTCTTTCTTTGGCTTACATACAGCCGCACATGCTACTTTTTCTCTAGTAGAGATATGTGGAGACCTTGACCAAAGGAACGCAGAGCACATACTCTCTATCGTAACAAAACATCGCTTCGGAAGACGGAAAGCGGAACACCAGAAATTTGCGATGCTGGCAATGACTGATTGAATTAACCAAAGTCGCCCAACAAATGAGAGACACTTACAAGACCAAGATGTAAATCGGCTGTGAATTTTATCAATTAATGGTTCGTAGTCCAAACGAGTCATACTCTTTGTCGTGAGCGGAAGACCAAGATACCTGATAGGTAGCTGTTCCAGAGGAAACCCAAGTTCTTGGGCTGTTTGATGGAGCGACGTTAGAACACACCCTGCCACAAATAAAGATGATTTTGAGGCATTGATCGCAAGGCCCGATTCGCACTCGAATTCCAGAAGCACCTCCCTTACACCCCGAAGCAAATCAGCGGTACCGTCCATAAAAACCAACATATCATCTGCAAAACTAAGGTGTGTCACATTAAGATCCCGACACCATGGGTGATACCCGATTCGCCTCTCATTTGACGCCTTATTCAACATGAGTGAAAGAACGTTTATCGCAATGACAAAGAGATAAGGTGAGAGCGAGCAGCCTTGTCGTAGGCCACAATTACTAGAGAAAAACCCATCTAGATCACCATTCACAATTACCGAGAAAGATGCTGATGATACACAACTTCGTATCCACATAACAAATATCTCGGGGAATCCCATAGCTTGAATAGTGTAAAGGATAAAATCCCAACAGACTGTATCAAACGCCTTTGCGATATCCAATTTTAAGGCACATCGTGGAGATATGGAGTCTTTGTGATAATCCTTGACAAGCTCCATCGCTAGCAACACATTTTCCAGAAGTAAACGGCTTTTAATAAACGCACTTTGGTTAGGAACCATTCCTTCAGGGAGCACATATTTGAGACGATTTGCAATAATTTTCGAGATGACTTTGTATATCAAATTGCAACATGCTAAAGGCCGGTAATCTCGGATACTCTGAGCATCGATCTTCTTTGGTGCAAGGAAGAGCATCATAGCATTTACACCTTTTGGCATGAACCCATAGATGAAGAAGGATTGAACGGATACTACAAAATCGGAACCGATGATAG